>JARFJB010000480.1:960000-1585000 GCA_036346205.1 Vesta saturnalis | reverse complement strand
AGACGTTTTTATTACACAGTTAAAAATCTTACTTGTCACTTCCTGAGGCCACAACTGGGATGTTATCGTTGCTCTTCCGCCAGCCCTGGAGCCGCGTTCCTTCGTTCCCCCAATATCTTCTTTATATCTTTGTTGCGGATTAATACAGTTCCAATTTCCGCCTATCGATTCGATTAATATTTTCTGGATCTATTAATCAGTTTTACTTCTCACTATAAATTGTCCAGTTATCACTACAAACGGCCAGCAAACTACAAAAGGACAGCAATCTACAAACAGAAATGTTTCTACTTTAACTATTAATACCTTCTAGTTATTATTCCTTATATATTGATTTATTACACTGGATCGATTGTCGTATTTTATATTTACCGTTCAGGATTTAAAGACAATCGTGGACGTTTTAGATACGCACAAAAAAGTTACTTTAAATTATTACGTCACCTTTCTTGTTATCGCCGCTTTGACAATATTCGCACTCTTAATCACTTTAATCTTTTATAACTAAATTTTATTGTATTTTCTCAATTTGTAGGACAACGTGACCATTACTTTGTCACTTGTTGCTCTCTCCACTATTCTTTAATAGAAACTGCCAGTCATTTCGACCGCTTCTCCCCCTCCTTCTACAACGCATTTATGCATTTGCAAATTGCCGCGTTTTTCTTGAATAACTTTTAAACTACTTGACATAATTTAATAAAAATTCAGTATGATGGCCACTAGTAAGGGCCTCTTGGAAATGTATCCTTGAAACATATTTAGCTTGTTTAGTTTACCAGGGATGGACTAAGTTGTACATCTTAACGCCTAAATTTTTAACACCCTGTATGATAAAGATCTAAAAAAATATTTTTGGATAGTTTGAACCTTTCTCTTAAAAAAAGGTATACTTGTTTAATATCGATAAAATTAACTATTTCCGAGAAAAAAAATAATAAACGAATTTATGTTTCATTTTCCTTTAATTAAAAACTTCATAAGTGGGTTCAACATAGGCTCCGTGAAATCCAAAAATCAGTAAATTTAAAGTAATTTAATGTCGATCAATGTATAAGCGATGTGACAAATGTCAAGTTCTAAAATGCAGGTTGTTTATTTATTTCGTATCATAGGAATGTTTGACATATGTTTTTTGAGCGAAAAATAAAATGAACAAGAAAAAAAATTATATCTCCTAATTTATTATTAAGAGTGTTTTCTCGTGAAAATTCGAAAAAACACAGGTTTAATTTTTTTCTAATAATTTAATAAGCTATTCAAAAATATTTTTTTTAGATCTTTGTCTTACAGGGTGTTAAAGATTTAGGCGTCAAAGTGTACAACTTAGTCCATCCCTGGTAAACTAAACAAGCTAAATATACTAGCTAATATACTACTAAAGATACTATTTTAAGAGGCCCTTACTAGTCGCCATCATACTGAATTTTATTATATATATATATATATATATATATATATATATATATATATATATATATATATATATATATATATATATATTATATATATATATATATATATATATTGAGATGTTTAGATAAGAGTAAGACAAGGATCGGACAGTTTAACTAGTAATTTCTTTAAAAAAAAGGGTGATTTCAAGCATGATACATGTGCGAGACATTTATTTGGTATAATTTGGTTCACGATGGGTAGAAAGTGGATTTGTTTTGGGTAAAACAATCTGAATAACATTTATACAATTTGATTTAATCATAAAAAGCATTGTGCTACCAACAAAAATGTCAGGAATGTCAAATAAACTTATTTCCGTAAATTCAATTCAGTATTTTAGTTTGTTTCAATAAATTTCAATTTTTCGAAAATATTTTGGCATGTGAATATTTTACAGGTGTAAAGTGTAAAGATAGATTTATATTAGGAATATTGTATAAGTAGTGTAGAATGCAGGAAATTTGGTAAAATTTAAGAAAGGGTTATAATATGGACTTAATATGATCATTTCTCACATATTTTTGGAAGCGATTGTGTGACAAACTCAGTGATACAATTTAAATATTAAGAACAGTGCATAAAACATATTCACACAAAGACATTTACATGTAGATACATTTTTATAGTGGAATTTCAATAAAGTGTGTTAAACGATATGACTTCTTAATGTAACATTAAATTATGCAATGCAAGTGAAATGAACATTAAATACAATAAAGACAGTTATTACAAGTTATTAGGATAACATTTTGAGTTACATAAATGTTTTTAAGTGTAAGATATTTGTAATTTTAGAATTAAGTTTGGTTATGTTTTAAATTTTATGTTTTTTCACAAATTTATAGTTTTTTTTTATTATATTAGGCTTAAACTGTATTATTAAAGTGATTAATAGGAGGTCTTCCTCATTATTACATAGCAATATAAAGTGTACAAAGCATTTCATCGCAAAATTTTATGAAATGGGGGTTGAATTTATAATTTTACTAGGTAAACATAAAATTCCTTTTAAATTTACGATTTTGGACTTTAAATGTGTGTTTTCCTATGCTAAATTTTATCAGGATTACATATATGTAATTGTGTAGTGTAAAAGTGTAGTTTGTAAAACTAATTAGATATAAGCAAATTTAAATCAGAATAGGTCATTTTGCATAATGTTTAAAGGAACCATATCTTGTTGGATATCTATCTATGCGTAATTTTACACAGATTTCATTTCTGTCATTAGAATTTGAATCCGTAATTGTATAAGAAAGATATGGCTAAATTTCTATTTTAGTTAAGTTTGTAAATTTTTTCAACCAATCAGAAACATGGTTACATATTTAGATTTGCTAAAAAAAATTGAAGATGTAGTAACAACCAAAAGAGTATAAAAGGAACTGGCCTGGAAGTGAATCTCTCTCTATAATTTGTCAGTTTTTTTGAAAAGGTTAAAATAGTGTTGTGTTTTTGTGTTACAAGTAAGTTTTTCTAACCTAAATAATCACCGGGAAAAATTTAATAAAAAACGAAGAGAAGAGAAATCAGGCGCAATTGTTTTTATACCGACAATAATTTAAATATTTAAGTTCGGTTACCGATACCTGTGCAGTTTCGTAAAATTGATTACGAATTATTTTTTTGTGACGATTTATGTTGAACGTTTAAAAATTTTTCGTTTGTTGAAGTTGAATATTGGTTACGTTTTACCAAAATAAAATCGTAATCATTTTTTTCATTTGTGTTTTATTTGTTGCTGCAATTTTCTTTTAATAATTTACATTTGAGCCGGAACCTAAAATAAAGTGACATTAATTTAAACCTTGGACAACCAGTAAATATTATATAAACGATACAATCAGAAAGCATTAATATATTTAAATAAAATATTATCGAATTAAAATTTGTGGTTGGGGTGAAGCCGTAAAGTGGAGAAGTATTACCAGTTACTGAAGCGACCGTGATCAACAACCCGAGCACCAGTTAGCAGCTAGTGGGTAAATGGTAGCAGTAAAAATTGATACATAAAGATCTTCGATCGTATTGGAAAGTGCCTGGATATATTTGGAACAACCTGTGTGAAGACATCAGTTTGAATTTGGAACATTTATATGTGAGTTACTTTTGATTATAACCCTATCTCTTGTGTTCATTGTTGTGATTGATTTCCTGCAATTATTATTGGTTATATGTATAGGTGTATATGTTTGGATAATACTTGTGTAAACACCTGCAAAAGAAGCAAAATTTTAAATTATTTCCAAATTTTAAATTTCATTTATCCAATTGAAAACATAAACACAAATTCAACAAGTCATTGTTTGACAATTTTGACATTTGATAATTTTATTCAGTAACGTTACAACGCATGCGTTAGAGTATAAATTGTGTTCAGATATATTTTTTTTACATATATGATATTTTTCATAAAGGGCAATTCACATAATAATATTCGAATCAAATATAATTTCCCACTAAATCCTGAACCCTATCCCCACATTTTTCCCTAATATAAATAAATAATAATTATCCCATCCATTTAATCATCCCAATATATATATATATATATATATATATATATATATATATATATATATATATATATATATATATATATATATATATATATATATATATATATATATATATATATAACAATGTGAATTCAATGGAAAAATATACAAATGGGTATTGTTTTGCTCGCCATTTTATTAACTATGTACTTTTAAAAACAAGTAAAATACAGAATTAAATAGATTGTTTATTACATTGTTGCACATGAGTCGCCTAAAACGTATCATAAACAACCACTAAAATAAATTTCTCCTCTTCTTCCCTATCATCGGGTGATGCGCCCATGTCCCGTATTTCCTTTTTACTTAAATTGTCACCTTACACAAGATTGCATAAAATTTAAACTATATATATATATATTTTGAGATGTTTAGAAAGAGGTAATAGAAGTATCGGACAGCTTACATGACATTTGGGTCATAAAAGGGGTAATTTCTGGCTCGAAACAAGTGCGAGACACAATTTTACAAAATCTGGTTCACGATGTGTTTAAAATAAATTTATTTGGTATAAATTGATCTGAATATCATTTGCTAAGTTTGGTTTCATCATAAAAAGCAATTTGTTGCTACCAAAATTGTCAAAGATGTTAAATATCACCATTTTCGTAGAGTCATTTTAGTAGTGCAATTTTACAATAAAATTCAATTTTTCAAAGGTAATTTGGCAAGTAGACATTTCACAGGTGTTTAAACATGGACTATGTAGTTAGGATTATGTTAGGGATAAGGTATGTTTAGTTTTTAAGAGCAGGAAATACAAAATTTAGTTAAAAGGGTTATAATATGGATAGTATAGACAATTTTCGCCACATTTTGTTAGTGAATTAGTGACAAAACTTATAATATATGATTCACAACAAGAAAGACATTTAGAACATTTTGGCATACAAACATTTATAGTGCCGTACAATTTGTAGTGTAAAAATCCCAAAACAGTGTTAGACGATGAGACATTTTCAATGCAAGACTAAATAACATTATGCATTGCAAATAAGTAGTGTGAACAATAAAGACAAGTTGTACAAACCTTAAACATAACATTTTATGTCTAAAACATATTTTAATATGAATTTATTTCATATTTAAAATTTAAGTATGGTTACGTTGTAAATTTTAGATTTTTCACATAATTTTATACTTTTTCCATATTATTAGATTTAGTTTTTGCTCTTAAAGCAAATAATAAATGTTCTTTCACAATATAAATAAGTTTTTATAAGGATACAGCGTTTTATCCGCAAAAATTTGCTAAATCTAAGTTGATTTCTAGACAAATTTAAAAACTTAAAATTTTCATTAAATTAAATGTTTTGAATTTAAAAGATATGTTTTCTTATGTAAATTGTCCTCAGAATTCCATTTTCAAGTAATTTTAGTGTAGCTTGTAAGTGTGTATAGTTAGTAGCTTATTTTGATTAGATTAAGTTGTTTCGTTTATTAGTGGTAGGATTTATTGCTTATTCGGTGTCCTTTTATTCGAAATTTCACATAGTTTTCATTTCTGTTTTTAAATTTCATTTCCGACCATGTATAAGAAAGTTACGGCCAAAATTCCATTTATGTACAATTCTTAATTTTGATTAGCCAATCACATTCATTGTAAATTTTGCAATATGGCTGTAAAAAAATTGAAATTTCTGTAGCAACCAGAAACCTATAAAAGCAAGAGCTCAGGAAGTCATTCTCTCTCTCCAGTTTTTGTTCAAAAAGTGAAAAGATTAAAACAGTGTTGCTAATTTAGTGTTTACTTAACCTAATTTATTTTCGTCGAGAAAGTTTACGGTACGAATAATTTCGAGAGCACTTGTTTCTATAACTTCGGTTAAAATTTAAATAGTTCGGTCACCGATACCTGTCGTTGTTAATAAATTATTGCTGTACGATTAATTGATGTCACGATTTTGTGTAAAATTTGTTTTCATGTTTTCCGATTTAAAATAATACTGATATACCAAATTAAATTCCATATTTATTTGGTGAAAAGTTGTTTATTTATCCGGACAATTCCTCTTAAATAAATATTATATTTTCGGTAACTAAAATAAAATTGTGTTAACAAAAATCTTGGATACTAATAATACATTTTAAACGAAATCAGTCATAAAGATTTAAAACCATTTTTAATAAAAGTTACCATAATAAGTAAGTGTTTGGAGGTTGCCGTTTTGGAAGAAAACATCTTGAAGATTGGAGGTTGGTGTCTTCGACAACCGAGATAGCAGTTGGACATTCGTAACAACAACAGCCGAGTGAACATTGCCTGCCTCCAGCTGAAGTTTGAAGACATCATTCAATCGACAGGAAGGATTGTATCTGTGAGTTTTAAAATTTTTATAACCCTGTTATTGGTATTTCCTGCAATTAATATTTGTTATATGTTATTAATTAAGAATTTCAATTATTTACCTGTGTAAACACCTCTGAAACAAATCATTTCATTTCTTTTTCTAAATTTTCCCATTTTGATATTATTAAATTAACTATTTACATTACAATTTATTGGCACCGCAACGTGTGGGCACGATTTAGTTTGAAGTTTTTGGATATAAAAGCACAAAAAAAATTTTATAGATATTTAGTTTTTATTTTTTCGTTCATTGTTCATTGTTATTTGTTATTAGTTATTGTTTATTGTGTTCATTAGTGTTAGGAATTTTATAAAAAGGGGCAAATTTAGTTAGTACATTTAGTTAATGCAAGATCGTAGGGTAACTAGATCAGGAAAAGTTTACGGACCTAAAGATATTGAGGTAAAAGAGAAAAAACAGGATCTAGTTACAAAGATGGAGGATATTGAAAAGGATGTTGAAACACAACAAGAAGGGGGAAGTCCAGTGAGAGAAAGCAAAAGCTTAGACGTGGATATGATTGTAGCCATGTTAGTCAAGGCTGAAGAAAACAGAAAAAAAGCCGAAGAAAATATTGACAGTAAATTTAACAAGCTTGAAGAAAATAGGAAAGAAGCGGAAGAAAATAGAAGAAAAGCAGAGGAAGAAAGGAAGGAGGATATGAGACGGCTACAAGAAAGTATCGATAGACAACTAAGTAAGTGGGAGAATGATAAAGAGAAGTTAGTACATAAAATGGAGAAAACGAAGGAAGAATTAAGTAACAGCATGCACCGAGAAAATGATAAGTTATGGGGAACGATTATCGACAATAAGGAAGAGGTAGATGACAAGATTGGAAAGTTGGACAAGAATATTAGAACTGAAACCCGTCTAAGAGAAGAGGCTTCTAACGAAATAAATGATAGAGTAGGAAGGATACATGACATCCACGAACAAATATGTTTTCAGGTGGATAAGAATAAGGATGAGAACAAGAAACAGATAGGGGAAATTTGCAATAAATTAAGAATGTACGATCATGACCTGGAAGAGTTGAAAGAACGAGAAACACCTAGAAATTTTCAAATAGGCTGGGAAAATTGCATGTGGAATCAAGAGATGCCATATAAATTTGAAGGAAAGAAGCAAGAATCGCCAATGCTATTTTTGAAAAATATAGAAGAATATTTTAATGACATCAAGGACAATAAACAAAGAATGCGTTTGGTGAGAAAGATGCTTAAAGGGAATGCCGAACTATGGTACAATTTAGTACAAGAGCAATGTACCGATTATAAGCACTTCAAGGAATTATTTACCAAACAATATTGGAGTGATGTCCAACAAAATGTAATAAGGGAAGAATTTTCAAGGGCAAAGTATGACAAAAACTATGGCACTTCGAGGGAGATTTATGTGATGAAGAAATACCAAATAGCAAGATACTTCACACCGCCGATGAATGAACAAGAAATAGTCCAATATTTAGCAAGGCAACTGGAGAATAATGTGGCAGAAAACATTATTCTGCAAAATATAGATAATATAACATCACTACTGCAATTTTTAAGAAGATACGATGCATACGAACAGCATCAGAACAGTTACGAAAGAGAATTTAACCCTAGGAATTATGGAAATGACAGAAGGAATATAATTACAGGCACGAAAGAAGGACAATAGGAGAGACAATTATAATAGGAATTATGGAAATGACAGGAGAGATTATCAAAATCAATATCATCGTGCTGATAATCGTAGAGAGTATTTCAGAATGGCAACAATAGAAAGGCAATTATAGATCGGGAAGAGAGGAACAACTTCCAACAAAGAAGAGGGGATATAATAATGGCTACGATAGGAACAGATTTAATTACAACAATCAAGCCAAGGATAATGAACGAGCATCAGAATAATAGAGAGAATGAAGGAAAGGATCATCGTAGAAATGATATGCAAAAGAAAATAGAAGGCCATACCAAGAGATCGTGGATGATCAGAATAGGAGGGTGAATAACATCCAGGTACGAGAAGAGAAGGAGGAACCGAGTTGTGGAAGGATTAGTTGGGTCAATGCTATCGTACATGCATCCCAAGACGAAGAAGAACACACAAAAGGACTTTGACAAGATCACCGTTCAAAATTTTTAAATACGAGCTTCCTTGTCAACAATGTAAAGACAAACTACCAACATCCTACGGAATTTTTAGAAATTGAACAAAATTTAGAACCAGAAACTGCAAACATTTTATTACCTTTCGTTAACATTAGAATTAAGAATTTAAATTTATTAGGATTAGTTGATACCGGATCAGAAATTTCATTAATACAGGAAAAATCATCGTGAGAATAACGATTTATTTAAAGATGAGATCATTAGAATAAACAAAATAGAAGTTATGGCAGCTACGGATAAGAAGCTTAGCACTATAAATAGGATGCTACATACTGAAGCTAAGGTAGGGAACAGATTTTTCAAACACAATGGTTTATAACTAACAATTTAAAAATGGAGTTAATAATCGGAATGGATTTGATTAAGCAATTAAAATTGATTATCGATGCGCAACATATGAAGATAAGAATTGGTAAAGATGAATTAAACTGGGTACAGCCCTACAATAAAAGATTAAATTTATATAAACCGCATATCCAGTATTTGAAGGTGGAAAGAATTATAAAGGATGAGCAATTCGATATCAATCACATTGGTTACAAGCAAGAAGTTATAAACATTATACAAGAAAATTTGGTGTTGATAAATGAAGAACCTAGCGTAGCAAGTAAATATGTACATAAAATTGAGGTGCCTAGATGAATCTAAAATTTTCATACTTCTATAAGTTATTCTTATTTCAAAATTTAATTTTAATAGGTAGGTCAATTAAAGAACTTAATATTTTCTTGTACAAAATATTTTCATTCTTAAATTGGGGAATTTGAGATGTTTAGAAAGAGGTAATAGAAGTATCGGACAGCTTACATGACATTTGGGTCATAAAAAGGGGTAATTTCTGGCTCGAAACAAGTGCGGGACACAATTTTACACAAATCTGGTTCACGATGTGTTTAAAATAAATTTATTTGGTATAAATTGATCTGAATATCATTTGCTAAGTTTGGTTTCATCATAAAAGCAATTTGTTGCTACCAAAATTGTCAAAGATGTTAAATATCACCATTTTCGTAGAGTCATTTTAGTAGTGCAATTTTACAATAAAATTCAATTTTCAAAGGTAATTTGGCAAGTAGACATTTCACAGGTGTTTAAACATGGACTATGTAGTTAGGATTATGTTAGGGATAAGGTATGTTTAGTTTTTAAGAGCAGGAAATACAAAATTTAGTTAAAAGGGTTATAATATGGATAGTATAGACAATTTTCACACATTTTGTTAGTGAATTAGTGACAAAACTTATAATATATGATTCACAACAAGAAAGACATTTAGAACATTTTGGCATACAAACATTTATAGTGCCGTACAATTTATAGTGTAAAATCCCAAAACAGTGTTAGACGATGAGACATTTTCAATGCAAGACTAAATAACATTATGCATTGCAAATAAGTAGTGTGAACAATAAAGACAAGTTGTACAAACCTTAAACATAACATTTTATGCTAAAACATATTTTAATATGAATTTATTTCATATTTAAAATTTAAGTATGGTTACGTTGTAAATTTTAGATTTTCACATAATTTTATACTTTTTCCATATTATTAGATTTAGTTTTTGCTCTTAAAGCAAATAATAAATGTTCTTTCACAATATAAATAAGTTTTATAAGGATACAGCGTTTTTATCCGCAAAATTTTGCTAAATCTAAGTTGATTTCTAGACAAATTTACAAAAACTTAAAATTTTCATTAAATTAAATGTTTTGAATTTAAAAGATATGTTTTCTTATGTAAATTGTCCTCAGAATTCCATTTTCAAGTAATTTTAGTGTAGCTTGTAAGTGTGTATAGTTAGTAGCTTATTTTGATTAGATTAAGTTGTTTCGTTTATTAGTGGTAGGATTTATTGCTTATTCGGTGTCCTTTTATTCGAAATTTCACATAGTTTTCATTTCTGTTTTAAATTTCATTTCCGACCATGTATAAGAAAGTTACGGCCAAAATTCCATTTATGTACAATTCTTAATTTTGATTAGCCAATCACATTCATTGTAAATTTTGCAATATGGCTGTAAAAAATTGAAATTTCTGTAGCAACCAGAAACCTATAAAAGCAAGAGCTCAGGAAGTCATTCTCTCCAGTTTTTGTTCCAAAAGTGAAAAGATTAAAACAGTGTTGCTAATTTAGTGTTTACTTAACCTAATTTATTTTCGTCGAGAAAGTTTACGGTACGAATAATTTCGAGAGCACTTGTTTTATAACTTCGGTTAAAATTTAAATAGTTCGGTCACCGATACCTGTCGTTGTTAATAAATTATTGCTGTACGATTAATTGATGTCACGATTTTGTGTAAAATTTGTTTTCATGTTTTCCGATTTAAAATAAAACTAATATTATACATCACAATATATATATATATATATATATATATATATATATATATATATATATATATATATATATATACTAAGTAGTTTAAAAAATGCACTTATTCTAATAAGTAAAATTTGGCTTTTTACAAAATTGTTAAAATAAACCCAGTATGACTTAGCTTTCTTAGTGTAGAGAGACGAGAACGCCATGACAGACCACTGCCCGGCTGGTTTCGTCGTTATTGTTACTCATCAGGACTTTCAGGAGCAGGAAAATCTGTCATGGAATATATCGACTCTCAACGTATATACGATGGCCAGAAAAGAAGGCGATATGAGAGAGATAAGTAAAATAGATAAAATAGATTTTAAATTTTATTTTAATATGCATCTACACTTTAAAATGGTGTATATATTCAAAACTTTGTATAAACGTTAAACATTAGGAACTATTTATAAATGTATTCTGACTATAAAACAAATTTAAATACAAGGCAATGAATGTTGAATGGAAGACTGTTGTGTCTAGGTTAGAAAACGGATTATGCAGTCGATAATTTAGAGACGGTTTTTTTTCGTAAATCGCCATCTATCAACAGTGTAGAGTACTTAATAACTGAGGTAATTTACAATATTCGATTTTATTCTTAAGTTTGGTATTTTCTGATGTTCAACTAAAAACTTTCTTTTTCTGTAAAAGTACACATTAAACAATAAAAACTCATTCGAAATGTCAGCTGTGATTGATCAAAACATAATTAAAATCGAACCTGAAGAGGAAACACCCATTGACTTAAACCTTAATCAGAAACATGTTATGTTAAATAATGATATATTTAAAGCGGAAGTTGATTATCATAATATAAACAATAATGAATTGTGTGATATTAAAAATGAAGACAACTTAAGGAAAAATTATAAGTGTGACCAAACTGATTATTCAACAAATGGGAAAAACCATTTAAAGGTTCATCACAAAAAGCACACTTCAAGCATCGAATACAAATGTGACAATTGTGAATTTGTAACAAAATGGAAATCAAGTTTTAAACAACACCAAGCAGTACATTCAAATATTGAATACAATTGTGATCAATGTGAGTATGCAACAAAAGTGAAACAATATTTCAAACAGCATCTTTTAAAACATGCACCAATCAGCTATAAATGTGACCACTGTGATTACTCAACAAATCGGAAATTTAATTTCAAAGAACATCATGCACGACACACTTCAGATATTGAATACAAAAAGCTCACTTCAAGCATTGAATACAAATGTGACAATTGTGAATTTGTTACAAAATGGAAATCCAGTTTTAAACAACACCAAGCAATACATTTAAATATTGAATACAATTGTGATCAATGTGAGTATGCAACAAAAGTGAAGCAGTATTTCAAACAACATCTTTTAAAACATGCACCGATCAGCTATAAATGTGACCACTGTGATTACACGACAAATCGGAAATTCTATTTCAAAGAACATTATGTACGACACACTTCAGACATTGAATACAAATGTGATCATTGTGAGTATTCAACAAAAGTCAAACGATATTTACTAGATCATGTAAAACACATTTCAAATACCACATACAGATGTGAGCAATGTGATTTCACAACAAAATATAAATCTTATGTTAAAAAACACCAAGCAATAAAGCACAGTTCAGGTATTGAGTATAAATGTCAACAGTGTGATGTTACAAGTAAATCTAGATTGTATTTTAAACAACATCAAGCAAATCACACTTCGGGTATCGAATACAAATGTGATCATTGTGAGTTTTCAACAAAAATTAAATATTCATTGAAAATTCATCTTGTAAAACATATGTCAAGTACCAAATATAAATGTGACCAGTGTGATTTCACATCCCGATGGAAAACCAATTTTAAAAAACATCAAGTAGTACACACTTCAGATATTGTATATAAATGTGATCAATGTCAGTACTCTACAAAAGTAAAAAGCTATCTAAAGAATCATGTTGATAATAAACATGCATTAAGCTTCAAGTATAAATGTAATCAGTGTGAGTTTGCTACTAAACGGAAATCCTCTTTGAAAAGACATCAAGCAACACACATTTCAGGTATTGAGTACAAATGTGATGACTGTGATTATTCAACAAGAGTGATTAGGTGTCTCAAGAATCATATTGTTAACAAACATGCATCAGGCTTCAAGTATAAATGTGTTCAATGTGATTTTGCTACTAAACATAAGTGGTCTTTGAAAAGACATCGAACAATACATGTATCACATAGGGAATACAAATGTGACAAGTGTGATTTTGCAACAAAATGGGAATCCAGTTTGGAAGAACACCAAACCATAAAGCACACTTCAAATATTAAACTGCACATTAAAGAAATACATTAGTCCTATTGTGTTTCCTCTTTTGACCTTTTGGTATTGAAACTTTATTATGCAGGCTGCCCAGTGTTAAGAAAAAGAAGCGTAGCACCAAGAAAAGTTGGAAAAGAATGTAATTATGATTACAGTTTTATTTAAATGGAATTAATTAATATATTGTGGTTTAAATTTTAACTAATACATGTAAAAGACAAAGCATTTTTTTGACATTAGTTTTGCAAGGAGCTTTAATCTTAAATAGTTCCTTTCAAAATAAACGAATAATTAACGTAATGTAGTTTTTATTGTGCAAACCATTTATAAACAATTAAACTTTCGAATGCATAAAGTTCTATGTAATTGATATTATTGTAATGTAACTTAGTTTTATTTAATCATAGTTTTGTAATAAAGAATCTTAGGGCCAGTTTCGACAGTAAACTGTCCTTTAGAGATCATGTGATTCACTAATATCATCTGCAACATGTAGCAAAAACGAATGTGTGCTGTTAGAAATTAGTATAAAGTATGTTAGGATTTACACCATAGTGAATATTAGAAAAACTGGAATATATTGCTATTCCAGTTATAGAAAATTAAGGAAACTCAATAGACTTGATGGTTTATTCCAAGAGTATGACTAAAACACTAAAACTTTTACAAACACTTTTATTTTCTCACAAGTATATGACAATAGCAACATGTCAAAAATAGTATATTATTTTATAAGGAGCTAAAGTGTCACTTTTTGTGGCGAATCTGTAGGTTTGCCGGACTCACCCACAAAAAGTCACTGCTCCGTATAAAATATACTATTTTTTCTTCAGACGTTTTTTACACTTAAATGTGAAATTAGGAATAGCTATTTGTGTATTAAGAGCGCAAAATGATACATTGTCGATTGAAAGAGATATTTGCCGCGCGACGAAGCGGCAATCTTAAATCGACAATGAATTACGCTCGAATTACATGATTTTCTACAATCGAGCAGTTCACATATTTCCAAAAATTTATTTAATTTGATGAATGAAAAAAATTTTCCATTCAAATGAAAGATGTCATTTACTCGTTGTCATTGGATACTCTGAGCAATGCATATTTGATTTATAGTTAATAATTGAGAAAGCGAGCGTTTTTTTTTTATTTAGTCGCTTATAAGCGACAAAGTGACATTCCTCGAAAAAGATGACTTTTGCGTTGTCAAATACGAGCGCAAATGCCTACTTTGGATATCGATTGTAGAAAAAAATAATTAGGTTGTGAAAATGAGAAATAGTTAGATTTACTTTGCGTGCTCTAGCAAGCAGCCGTAGACGTTGCTAGGTTTCGTTGAAAACAATGCATTAAACAAGTTGAAAATTGTGAAGATTATTGTAAGTATTTTATTAAACTTTTAGTTCCCATTTGTGTAAATTAAAATATTACATTGTTAGGAGTATGATCGATTTTGAGAACTACATGCCGTCAGAAATTACTGAAGCGGCTAATACAGCAATAAATGATCTATTATCTACAAGATCGAGCAAAATCTATGAACGCGCTTTTCAGCAATTTATAAAATAATGCGATGAAAAAGATATTAAAAGCTACTCTGAAACCGTAATATTAGCTTATTTTACCGAATTAGCAATGAAAATGAAAAGCTCGACAATGTGGTCCCAATACGAGGGTTGCTATTTATGTATTGAGAATAGAAAGAATAAACAATTGAATTTGATGAAAAATATTTTTATTGCTTTTCAAAATAATCGCCTTTAAGATCTATACACTTTTGCATGCGATTGAACAACCCTTCAAAGCACTTTGCCCAGTCAGAAGATGGTAGCTCTAAAACATACGTTTTGAAGGTCTCAACTGCTTCTTTGGGCGCTGAAAATCGCAGTTTATCTTTAATTAGTGGGAACAAGAAGAAGTCATTGGGTGCCAAGTTGGGGCTGTAAGGCGGATGACCCATCAATTCGATCTTTTGTGTGTCCAAATACTCGTTTGTTGCATGTGATGTGTGTGAGCTGGCATTGTGGTGATGCAAAATGATTCGTTGTTTTGGGTTGGTTTCTCTCAATTTACCGAAAACTTCAGACAAACAAATGGTCGTATACCACGCTGAATTTTTTTTATGATTGTGGACCTGAACAGGCTAAATTTGGCCTATCGTGCTAAAGCACTCAGGAACACTTAAGAGGATGGATAGATGAATTGCCAATAGATGCCTATGAATAGCTACCTTAAATTTTCTCATATCATAAGTGAGAGGAAAACAAGAACTAGGGAGATCATTCCAGAGTTTAGATGCCGAGTAGAAAAATGTGGATTGCGCCCGTTTGGTACGACAAGTGGAGATTTGTACTGCATACTGATGATGTAAATTAGCGAACCGAGTGTTTCTTGCAAAGGTAGCCCGAGATGGTATCAAATAATATAATTCAGCAGCACAATAGCCGTTGTAATAACGATAATACAAAGAAAGAACTGAAACCATCCTTCTATGCTCAAGGGACTGTATGTGAGAAGTTAAGGACGGGTCATTTATAAGCCTAACCGCTCTCTTTTGAATACGATTAACGATATCGAGAGCGTATTGGGGAGCACTAACCCAGAGGTGAGAATTATATTCCAGAGGAGGGCGAATTTGGGCCTTATACAGCAGGAGTTCTCGAGAGCTAAAGTACTGCTTAGATCTGTATAAAAAGCCTATTTTACGAGCAGCTGTTTTGGTAGCTGACAGAAGATGGTCGACCCATGAGAGATTTGAGGATACAGTCATACCCAACAGAGTAATCGAGTCTGAAAACTTACGAACTGAACCATTCATACTTACAACAGGAAATGATCGATCTTTTTTGGCGGACATAAGGCAACACTGAGTTTTGTTAGCATTAAATTTAACTAGATTATTGCTTCCCCATTCGAGAATACGTTGAATGTCTTTGTTGATTGAATTTGCAATTTCAGCTTTAATTTCTTGATTTGACATAGAAGGTGGATTATCACTATGAGTAGACTGAGATGAACTACAGTGAAGAGTGCTATCGTCAGCAAAGCAATGGATGGGTTAGTTGTTGAAGAAATAAGGTCATTTATGTACAGCAGAAAAAGTGTAGGCGCTATAACGGATCCCTGTTATACGCCCGCGTTAATGCTAACTTCTTTTGAAAAAAAGCCATAAAATACGACACGTATTCGCCTTTTATCAAGGAAACTAGAAACCCAGTCGATGAGCGTATCATTTAACCCAAACGAGGTGAGTTTGGCAAGTAAACACTTATGCCAAACTTGGTCAAATGCCTTTGAGATATCTAAAGCGACTACAACTGTTTCACCGGACTGCTCAACTGTATTGTTCCAAACTTAGGTCGCATATGAAAGAAGATCACCTGTTGAACGACTTTGCCTAAACCCATATTGGTGGTTACTAAGGAGTTTGTTAGTTTCAAGGAACGTGAGCAGTTGCCTTTTTGGGAATAGGTTGAACATTTGCTAACTTCCATGATGAAGGGAATTCCCCACAAGACATAGCGATCATATAGAGCTTAGATAGGACTGGTAATAATTCGGGGGAACATTTGTTTAAGACAATAGCTGGGATACCGTCTGGGCCAGTCGCCTTATTGAGATCAGGCCTACTGATGATCGATTCCAAGAGCTTGTACCGAAAATGAATTGGTTTCATAGCGTATGAAGAAGAGTTGACTTAGGGGCACATCTTTTCCAGAATCATTGAGACACGAGTTTGATGCAAACAAATCCACAAAAACATTAGCTTTGTCTACAGAATCAGCAACTACCGATTCGTCAATAGACGTCAGGGGGGGAAATGAAGATGTTCCAAAGTTTTTACTAATGGCTTTAGCTAAAGACCTAAATTTACAACTGCCTAAAGGAGATGTAGCTAGTTCATTGCATTTTCGTTGTTCGAACAACTTTTTAGTTTTAGTGATGACACTTTTGCAGATATTTCTAGCACCAACGTATCCTACATGACTGTCGACCAATTTATTAGATTTCCATTTAATGTAATATTTATTTTTTAAAGATATTGCATCAGCACAAGCCTTATTGAACCAGGATTGGGAACGTGAATGACCTATACGGTATGTTTTTTGGGAATGTATAATTCCATTCCCATGAGGATGACTTCAGGTACTGAAAGAGCGATGTCCGAAGAAGAGGATGACTTAAAACAATATTCACGCCATGGAAAGGTTGCAAAGAAATCCCGTAAATCACTCCATCGAGCTGACTTAAAACACCACAAGGTTCTATCGGTTTTGCGAACAACAGTGGAATTAGGTGCAGTAGAAATGATTTTTATTAGACAATGGTCGGAAAGACCTAAAGGCGAAAGAACGGAAGTTTTATAAACAAGAGGGTTTGATGTAAGAAAGAGATCTAGAAGATGTGGAGTATGATTAGGGTTATCAGGGATTCTTCAGAAATCATTTGTGTGAGATCACATGAAATAGCATATATTTCTGCACTATGACCAGCGGGATTTGTAGTAGATGAAAACTGAAGCCAATTAGAGTTATGAATATTGAAATCGCCTACAATTGAGATATCGCAAGATGGAAACTGAGTTAACTTTCATACTAAGGTAATCGAAGAAGCCTTGAAAGTTACTGTCATTAGGAGACCTATAAATGCAACAGAAGAATTTCACAAAATTAGGACCAGAATGTTTAAACTAAATCACGTAAAAATTTTTATTTTCTAAGGAAGAAACCCTCTTGCAAGCAACATACGCCTCCTTTATATCGAAAGTTAGAGTGAAGGTGGTATTGAGGAAATTGCAAGTCGGGTGACTCGGAGCTTTCAGAGGAGACTTGCGTTTCAGAGTTTCAGATAGAAACAAAATATCAGATTATAATTGTTCAAGATGATGAATAGCATTAAGATTAGACCTGATACCGCGGATGTCGCAGTAGTGAATCAGAAAATTGATACTTTCGATGACCGAGGTTGCTTGGGCCCTGACCTCCCGGATATCCGAATGGGGCAGAATTTTACGTCCGGAATTTATTACCCTAGAAACCACAGCCATCTCATTTTTTAATTTGGGACTTTTAATCCGATAGAAAGACAGTGAGGACGAGAAGGAAGAATAAGGATAAGGATGATGGAAAAGGTAACCGGCAGCCCTTACTGAGCTCAGAAAATAGGAGACCCAATATTAAGGAGCCCATGGTAAGGGTGGTGGTACCTACCCGGCTGGCATGGAGTATACATGCCTACCACCTGTCAATTAACGGTTTTTTGATTTTCGAGAGCCGCAGTTATCACAGGACCGGTTTTCGCGAAGAAAAACGCCACCATTTGCTTCTTATCGCTTCGAGAACGAACAACTTTTGTTGGCTTTGCTTCACTTTGAAGCACCCAAACTGTGGACTGGCCTTTTCTTTCTGGCTCATACGCATAAATCCACGACTCGTCACCTGTGACAATGTTGTATACCGCTTTGGATGCATCACAGTTGTATTTTGAAATCATTTTACTGCACCAATCGACACGAGCATTTTTTTGAGCATCTGTCAACAAATGTGGAATCCAACGTGCACACAGCTTCCGAACACAAATGTTTGTGCAAAATCTTATGTATGCTGGTCATAATGACGATCTTCTTCAATTAGTTTCGCATCGATATTTCGCACAACGATGATTTTTCAATTTTTTCATCCTGGCAATAGTCCATTTGCAATTCAGTAACATAAATAGTATCCTGGATTCGATCGCCAAAGTTGAATTCAGTTGATTGATGCATTGTTCTTGACCAGCGTCAAGTCATAAAAATCATAGTTGAAATTTCAAGTTAATTCCATATGGCTGAGATGAAGATTTTCAACTACGAAACACTCAAATAGTGCTTACAAACGTTCTATATTTAACTCAAAATTCAAACTTTAAGCACGGACAAATTTACCTGGCAATGAAGTGTTAATTTTAAACAATTTAGTATCTTGGTATTCGATGATAAAATCATTATTGAGCATTCGACATGGCGTAGATAGAAGCAAATACTTGAAACTTCGTGCATATCTAAAGAAGCTGAATGAAGGATACACCCCAAAGCAGGCTAAAGTATTTACAAACGACTAATTTAACAAATTTTTATCGGAAGCATCGGACGAAAAATACTTGGCAATGAAGGTAAGTTTTAGAAAACAAGTCTTTATATTTTGTACTTGTTTAGATAGTTTTGATTATTGGTATCTCAGGGACATGTCCATTGCGATGAATTGGTGAAGCTGAAGGTAGACGACATTGAGAACCTGAAAACTCTGCTACATATTAAAATTCCAGATAGCAAAACAAAAAAAATTAAATCATTTACAGTTGTAGGGGAGTCTTTCCTAAATTTATATAACAAATATGTTGGTTTGCGCCCACGAGATATGAATGATCGCCGATTCTTTTTTGAAATAAGGAAATGGAAAGTGCTCAAGAGCGGTGATCCATTACTTAAAATTCTTTTATAATAATTAGGGCTAAATTTTCTACCGGTCTCGTCGTATGGAAATCTATAATTGTACAATGGTTTAGGTGGACCTTGCCTTTCCAAAAAGATTCTTTCGGCGTCTGGTAGTATCATTGGCCAGAGTGCTAGATCTGTACTTAAAAGTTGTTGAGCGCTTTCTGTAGGTGCCACGTTGGTATCAATAGTGCTCTCATTTGGCGACGGAGGGCTGCCACTGTCAGTTGCAAGTATTAGTTCAGGTATATCGTTCATTTGTTGATCCTCATTTTTCTCAGGTGAGTCTCCGTTGTCACTATTGTCAGTGTCTTTCAATGCTGTCTTTGATGTAGAACATTTTGAGTCGACATTTGTTTTGGTACAGCACGGCGTACTCTGCAAATAATTTAGTAAAGTGCCGGCTTGTCTTTGCCTTTGCATTTCCTTTTCCACCCTTTGTTTTTTATATTCGCAACCAGATAGTTTTTTGCGTTCCTCGGACATTCTGGAAGATACACAAAATATCTGAAATAAAACAAAGCAAATTATAAGGAAATTGTCTTACAATAGACTTAGTTAAATTAGACAAGTACTGCACTTTTTTATGCTCATTTAAGACCTAGGGGAACGATTAAGAAGTTTTATATGTTTTTATATTTATAAATTATGTAATAGTAGTAAAATAGTAACGAACCTACCACACCTGACACCTTTCAAATTTGAAAAAGTATAAGCACTTGCATTTTACACAATTTTGCTTCAAAATCTAAAATGGTATAAAATAGGGCAATTTTTCTTGTCCAATTTAGTCAGATCATGCATAGATTTATTCTAGAATGCTCAATGTTTAAATAAATATTTTATTTTAATTTTATAAAATACCTAACAAACTTTTGCTATTTTTAAGAAAATTTTATTTATAAAACTAAGTAAAAATATTCGTAGCTTTACTTAAAAGGGATCGCATCCAGTAGTTGATAATAAAAAAAAGAATCAGGGTCTATTGGTCAGAAAAAGGCAGGAATTATTCAAAAAAAATCAAGCTTTAGGGTATTCCGTATATTTCATAACCTTTTTTAAGGTATTTGAAAAAGCTCCTTCGCAGATGAAAATTAAATTTCAAAGACGATTTTTTAACGAAACATAAACAAATTTCAGTCCTTTTAAAATTATCAAAACAAGTCTTTTGACTTTTTAATTAATTTATCTGTTTTGTTCAAAAATCGTTTTCAAAATTTAATTTTCATCTGAGAAGGAGCTTCTTCAAATACCTACCTTGAAAAAGATTATGAAATTTAAATGAAAGTTTATATTAGCTTCACCTATATGTTTGTTTGCTTGTCTGTCTGTTTGTAACCGACTTCTTTGAACAAGCATGCGTGTGGTCGGCGATACATACGATACAAGATACGGTGCATTTGGGATCCAATGCCTATCCTCCAGACCGAGTAAGTCCTTTCCAATTTTAGCTCCAAATAAACTGTCATGTTATTTTTGCAAGGAAAACCATCTCATTTTTGATTGTGACGAATTCAAGGCATTAGATATTTCGAGTAGAACAAGTCAATTATTTGAAGCTATGTAATAACTGTTTCGATCCTACCCATTCTACAGCTCAATGTAGATAAATATAGTTTAAAAAAACTAAAAAACATGCTTTGTGCCATATTTTTCATTCATCGAGCACCCCACGCTTTTTTTAAAATAATACTAATCTTTTTCGTTTATTTATATTTTCTGCCTATATTAAGAATTATTTTTCGTTTTTTAGTTCGATTGATCATTAAAGCGTGTTTTTTAGTTTTTTTAAACTATATTTATTTTTTAATAATTTTTGCCTTTTACTGATCAAAATACCCTAATTTCGCAGATCCGCTAAGTTAATGGTTAACTTACCTTAAAAATTACAAATCACACTGATTATTGAACCAGAACAGTATATACAATTGAGAGTTGCACTTGTTATCACCACCGACGAATGAGCAAGAATAATGCTATGCTGTAATAAGACGGCCCTTTTATAATTGAAGACAATAAACAAGTCATTTCTTGTCCATTCCTAATTCAGACAAGTTCATGCGGCACCCTGCTTGCTGATTTATATGGTATATATGCGATGTGCGGTTATATTAGGTAGTGTATACAAATAACACCCGTGTTATTATTATTGAATAATTAATTATTTTTTCGTAATTATACCTATTTTCTTTACAACTACAGTAAAATCCGGTTATAACGAACCACAAGGGACTTGAAAAATAAGTTTGTTATATCCGAAGTTCGTAATAAACGATAAAAGAAAAAAGTTACATACATATTTTATTTTTACGATACATTAATAAATCACTATATTATACAATATTTACACATTTATGAGTTAGTTTTTGTTAAAAAATCTGTAATTTTCGATTGTTTATTATATTTCGTAGACCAAAACAGTTTATCCACACAATTTTCGATTTACATTTTTGAAACACCGTGGCTTCAGTGATTTGCTTTCGTTTTTCTGTCCCGGTTAAATTAGCACACACAAAAACTGTTACCCGCTCTTTTGATAATTTGCCGCCTACACATTTTTCACCGTTCAATTTTAGTGTTTTATCTGGGTTCTTTAATTTAAAAAAATATCCCAATATCGTCGCCATTATCACTAAAATTACCCTTGATATTAAGCCACTTATTGTTTAACTAGTCTGTTAATTGATTTATTTGATTGACAAGTTGATTAGCAAAAACTCTGCAAGGTCAGCTTGTACAGTATTGTTAAAATACATAATCACCCTTTAGGATTAAAGATTTAAACACCAATTAGGAAAGTATTTAGGCAGGCATTTCTAAGAAAACAATTACAGAAACCTTATCTTTGCACATCAAATAATCTACGTACCTGTTATTTATTTTACTGGCAGAATACTTGCTTACTTTTGTGTAAAATTTAACGGACGGAAACAATTTTTCCGAACGTTATATCCGAAAGTTCGTTGTTTCCGGGTTTATTATAACAAACAATATTTATAAGGGATCTTATGGATAGTGTGACGGGACTTTTAAAACTAGTATGTTATACCCGGAAGTTCGTTATAAGCGGGTTCGCTATAAACAGCTTTGGCTGTATATAGATGAAAAAGAAATATTTTAACTGTCTTGTAAAAACAGTGATAAGAAATGTTTTTACAAATGAAAGGCGGCATGCTATTATTATTATTTTAATTTTAATATTTTCTCACATTCTGAGAGTAAAAATGTCGCCCCTAAGAGTTGCCGCCCCGGACAAATGTCCGGGTTATCCGGTCTTGGAGCGAGCCTTGAGCCTACCACACAGTTGCCCACCATCAATCTTACAGGTCCATGGGCCGTACTGCTTCCTTATTAGGGTAGCTAATATTTAAATTTTGCTGATTTAATGAATTCTAAATTAATTTTCTTTTTCTTAATACATTTTTAGATATTTCCAGATTCCGAAATATGTTCAAAATTTAGTTGTCGCAGAACAAAAACAGAAGCAATTGTCAATAGTGTATTGGCACCTCATTCCCTAAGTATATTGTATCTAATTTAAATAAAGCAGCTTTTTACGGAATAAGCACGGGCGCTAGTAACCATGGATCTACAAAATTGTTTCCGGTGGTTGTTCAATATTTTCTATGGTCTGAAGGAATTCAAACACAAGTATTGGAACTGTCTTCTCATTCAGGTGAAACTAGTACGTGTAGGTTACCCAGCACACAATTTACATAAATGTGTGCAACATGGAGCTGATTCGTTGCAAGGTGATGTTGATTACATTATTTTTAAAATATTTAATTATTTTTCAATTTATGCTGTTTGCAGAGAAACCTTAAAATAATTCTGCGAATTTGTTGAAATAACATATCAACAGTTGTTATATCCCAGCAAAACTAGATGTCTATCAATGTTTCCGCAGGCCGCAATTGAATGAATACTAAAACTTTTTCCAGCTCTCAAATCATACTTTCTTTCTCAGAAAGATTTTGATTTTAATGTCACTTTAATTGAGAAAGAAAACATATCTGTTTTGGAGGTACAAAAAATTATTCACTCCATATTGGAGTCAATAATTAAGGAGTCTGAAGGAACATTTTATACCTCTACAGGTATGAACTGAATTAAATTCTTTAATTGAAAACGGTTACAAACAAGAGGTCAAAACATTTAGGGAACAAACATTAATCTTTTATTCTAAATGTATAGTATATTTAAAAAAAATGGAGTATGCCTCTGGAAGAATTTAAAGTTTGTCAGTGGATAGTATTAACCAATGCAGAATAAAAATTTGACGATATTTTGCCATCCATAGAATTTTTAATACAAAGAGGGATTGAAATTGATGACTAAATTAATTGATGAAATTTTGTTACTAAAACATAATTTACCAAAACTTCAAAGTAATGAGGAATTCACGTCTTTAAGTTTAGATAAAAAATAGGCTCACAATGCGGCAGTGGAACGCATTTTTTCATTAATAACAGCACGGTGGACGAAAAAAAGAAATCTATTTTCTACTGATTATTTTAAAATATAATTTTAGCATGACACATAAACAATTTTATAAATATTTGTTAGACATGCCATCTCTTATACTACAAATTGGATCCTCTGAAAAATACTAATAGTATTGTGACACCATGTCTTGTTATAATAATAACACTTATAACAATATAAATTAATATTTAATTCTATTACGATTACAGTATTGTATTGTTTACATGTTTGAGTGTTTTATATGTTTGTATTTGATTTACTGTTATTTAGAATAAAATTTTAATTTTCACATTAATTTTATATGATTTTTATGTATTTTAAGTTTTAAATAAAATATCTTTGTTTTTCTATTTTGTCATCCTTTTTTATGAAAAATCATCCTTTTTTGCCTTCTCTGTCCTCCTTTTTATCAAATATTTCTAACACAGCTGCTTATTTCAAAGATATAAAAATATCTGAATAACGATTAATTTTATAAGAAAAAGTGTAGACGTATTTTTTAAAGAAAATTTAATTTTACATAAATTTTCTTTATAAAGTTTTTTAATGTAATATTTAATTTAATTTTTTAAGTTAATATCTAGATGTCTATTAACCTCTATCTGACATGAAGTTTTAAACATCTGTTTTACATAGATAAATGTCTTTGTTTTTACAATGTTGCATATTTTCGTAATGAACATGAACTTATTATGAAAGAAGTTGCATAATTATCCTAAAACCTTGTCAAATGAATCCATTTTTCAACAATAAAAATACACTTTTTTTTAATTCTCGCTAAATCGATGATCGCATGACACGTGTCAAAATAGATTTGTTGGTGATCGGACATGCACAAACGGTCCCCCAAAGAAAGTTTATTAAAAATAATAGTAATTAAAAATTTTCCCATATGTACCCAACTCGATAGTGGACGCTGTATAACAATTTTGCTTTCTATTACTGAATAAGATTGGGTAGTTTATTAAAGATAAAAAAAAGAATACAGCAGTACTAAACATTTATTGAAAAAATCACATCAACACACACAGTAACACACAGAAAGTAATTGTAAGTGTAGTCTATAATTAATGGATTTAGTATTAAAACTGTGCTTGTAATTATGAATATGTACCAGTAGATCATCAGTTGCTAGCGTCTATCTTGTAAGTGTTCTTTTTTAAACAGTAGGTCTGTCCTTGTTATGTTTAAAGTCCAAACTACGGAGAAATTAAATAAGTACACAGAATAAGTTAATTATTAATTCACACTAATTCACAATAAATCAAATAGTTATGTTTCTCGCTGAATCTGAAATCTCATATTCTCAATTGAACTTGAAGTATTATACTCACCTAACTAATCGATCACTTACTTTAATTAGATTCGTCATCCAAGCGTAACCGCTTCCGCTTATTACTATCACGTTCTTCAGCTTCTACCACTTTAATCCGATTACCACAAACTTCTGCTTCATGTAGTGTCTACAAATATAAAACATTCAACTCCACTTAAAATACAAATTTCATTCTTACTGCAATGGCGCTTTGTGCAGCTTCTTTGGATGCATAACTTGCATATCCAATGTTACGGTTAGATAATAAGTAAACTGAAATGAGATCTCCAAAACGACAAAATATATTTTGCAATACAGATGAAGAAAGTGGTGGGTATGAACAAATAATAAAGCATCTAAAATATTAAATATTATATTATATATTAAATGTAAATTTAGAAACCTTGCAACGAATTTCACATTTGAATTACACATCGGTTTTAAATCTGGTAATTTGACACTGCAAGAAATATCATCTTTTTTACCAACATTTGGCTCATTTAATAAATCTAAACAAAAAATTAAAATTAATATACATTCATTAGTGAAATACCCTATATATACCAGAAGAAAATCCTCCTGCCTGAATTAAGCTAGTGGCGTGTGCAATTGTTTCTACAAGTTTTCGCAATTCAGATTTGGTTGTCTCTAATTGAGGTAGATTAGGTATGGATGCACTTGAATTGTCATTAAATCCTCTCGAATTATCATAATCAGGTTTCACAATTAACCTGTTCCCTGGCGGATACTCAAAACCATGTAACTTACTACATGCATATGCTGCCGCTTGTGGATTTGCATACACAACAGTTGCTACTGATCTCATTGGTATGTTATGTCCTTCTGGGCTTAACTGACAATAATCCATTCCTAAACAATTAATAATTTTGTAATTACAAAACTATATTGATAGAATTTTGTAAATTTTTTTCAAGTCATAAGTTTAAATATTTTAAATGTAGAAATTTGATAACAAAAGTGCATGCTCGGTTGTATAAAAAACTAAATTACTTTTGAAAGTGGTCAATAATGATTTGTAATATTAAAGTATTTCTTCAACCATTCTCTCCAGCAAAGAATCACCCGGTGTCATTAGTTTATGAACCTAACTATCCGAATTATGGATACTGCCATCTCATATCAAATGTCTTTAAAAAAGGATATTAACATACTTGAAGCATTGATTAACAAGTAGCAATGATCCGCAACCTTATGAAAACAAATCTACGTCGTTCATCGTGACAACTTTTATTGTGGTACATCGTGATGCTTTATGTGTTTCATATTTTTAATATATAAACTATATGGTTAAGTGATTAGTGTTGTTAAGTATTGTAAATAAAAATCGACAATGGCAGCTAGTAGTATTTGTGTGTATGTAAATTGTAAAAATACTTTAAAAAATAGAAGAGACTTAAGTTACTTTAAATTTCCTATTAATGATCAAAAGTGATGCGATGAGTGGAAGAAAAACTGCAGGAATATTAAAATAATTGAAATGGACAATAAAGACTTAAAACAAAAATTAATTTCCGAGGAACATTTTAGTTCCAAATTTATTTTGCGGAATTCTGTTCGTAAAATATTAAGTAAAAATGCAACACCTGAAAAATTCATAGTTCCCGATGAAGGTACGTAATTATAAAATATTATTTTTTAAATCAAACTAGGTATATTACATTAAATTGGCTGAGTGATAAATTAAAAATATTAATCATAATCACTAACAATTTTAACTTACTTGAAAACGATTCAAAACAAACCAAGTTCGCGCAATGTTTATAGGGTAACCGCCCCAGTAATGGACACTGAGTCAGTAATGGACACTTTGAATATTAATTAACAAAAACTTTGAAAATTAGCGCCAATATTGTTATGCCATCAGTCATAGATTGTAGGGTATTTCATTTTTGGTGCGTTTTTATTCTCACCAAATTTTTCTGATGGATTTCATCACTGATGAGCTTCGGTGAGCACGACGTCATCAAAATTCAGCCGTAAAAATCTGGTGAATTCCAAATATGAAAAACAGTTCGATGGATTTTTTAACAGTAGTGACAGTTGACGGGTGTCATTTAGTTTTTAGTTATGTATTTTTCTTTCCCTTCCATGCTATTGTTAAATTATTATCATCCATTATATTAATCTTTTGCCTAAAAATGAGCTTTAAAAATGTTTTAAATGTATTTATGATCGGCACTCTAAATTTAATGAATAAGTTAGTGGATGAATCTTCAACATCAAGTGAAGCGGAAAGTTCTTCGGATGAGGAAATTCTACTTACCATTGTTAATAAGCCCAAAAAGCACCCAAAGGTTTTAAATTATGTTACCGTTGTGGTACCTAGGTATGACGATCTCGATTTCAAAGCACATTTTCGTCTTACTAGGTCTGTAGTAGAAGTAAGTCATTTTATAGGTGATATATAATCATTCCTGGTTATTTTCCAGATTGTTTTAAGGGACCTTCAACTTAAACCTATTCAACTTTATAGGACAAAGCCAAATATTACACCCCAACACTCATTCCTTTTAACCTTGTGGGTTCTAGCAAACCAGGAATCATTTAGGGGTGTAGCTGACCGATTTGGTTTGAGCAGGGGTCATGCTCACACAGTTTTTATTACAACTGTAATGGCAGTGTATGAGGCTCGCAAACAGTACATTAAGTGGCCTCAGTCCTTAAGAGAAACTGTAACAGATTTTACAAGTCTACGAGCTCGTCCATTCCCTAATGTAGTAGGATGTGTGGATGGCACACATATTTTAATTTCTGGTCCAAGAGACGATGATTCCTACTACAACCGTAAAGGAACCCATTCAATGCTTGTGCAAGTGAGTATACTGAATTAAAGGATCCTAATTGATACTTTGTTTTGGTTTTTACTATCTTTTCCTAACAATTAAAATACCTCCTAATTTATTAAACTCATTGTTTTTATTTTAGGCAGTATGCAACTCTAAAATGATTTTTACAGATGTGTACTGTGGATGGCCAGGTTCGACACGATGCAAGAATGTGGAAAGAATCTCCAATTTATAAAAAACTAAAAATAACCTAATTGGGGAAGAGTTTCATATAGTAGGGGATACAGCTTATCCATTAGATATATTTATAATGGTACCTTATAAAGACAATGGACATCTAACAAGGAGACAAAAAAAATTTAACCAAATATTAAGTAGCACACGAGTGGTTATTGAACAGGCCTTTGGAAGACTAAAAGGTCTTTGGAGAAGATTAAAATATTTAAACATACAAAATTTATCATATTTTAAATACATAATAATAGCTGCTTGTGTATTGCACAATATATTTATAAACGCAAACATCGACTTGGAAGATATCAATGTAGATTATGATGGTGATGATCTTGAAAATATTGGTGCAGAAGAATATATGGTTCTCAATGATGCTGCAAAACACAAGAGGAACCAACTTGCTGAAGAATTTGACTAAGTGTTGACACTAAAGGGGGCTGAATTTCAAGAGTTAGTTGTAAAATGGGTGGTAGTAGTTATAATTGTGATGGTAGCAGCAAACTAAAACCATTTACCAATTTGTTTAATATGGTCAGTAAATCGCACACCTTTTTTGTATCAAATCATACTGTACAACATTAGTTAAAATCTTATGTTTTGTGATTTTTTACCATTAGTATTTTTGGAGCCAAAAAAATGTCAGAGAATTTACTTTAAGATAAACCAGTAAATAAAAAGGACTACGATTGTGCATAAGAATATATGTATCTCTATAAATTCTATTAAACTTTACCACTTTTAATAAAATTATAAAAATGTTTATTCCAATGTTCATGTTTGTCCTGCATGTGCATAGTCAAATTGTAAATTTCCAGTTTAGTAACATTTTGTGTTATAATATTTTATAAGATGCAAAAGCATCTTATTATTATTGGTTGTTATTGGTTTTTATTGTAGGATCTTCCTATGGCTGCTGCCAGATTATTTATAGCCTCAATTTCTTTTAATTTAAGTTCTTTTTTTTCATCCCATTTTTTCTGGTCCCTTTCTTTTTGTTCTAACTGTTTTTCCCTGTCTGTTTGATACTTTAAAAACAAATATCTTTTCAAAGATAATTCGTCCTTTTTCTTCTCCTTTTTTGTTAGTATAGATTGTGTAGATGAAGCATCGGATACAGATCCTCGATCAGATTCTAATACAGTTTCATCTATATCTGTATTCTGATTTTCTTGATTAGATATATCTAAGTCTATAGTGTCGCCTAGAAAACTTTTTGAAGGAGCACTAGAAGCTTTATAACCCAATATCTCGTCAATCATCTTAAAATAATCCCACTGAATTGCGCCTTCTCCTATTGTGTTTTGTTTCCTTTTATTAACTCTATAAGTACCTAATAAATTTCGGTATTTTGAGTCACACGCATCAGCAGAAACTCTGTTCGCTTGGTTTAACTTTAGCACCACATTCATTTGACTTGCAACTTTATCCCACAGCTTCTTTTTTTTGCAGCTTGGCATACAAAATTCCTTTTCCATGTTAAGTCGAATGTTTAATAATAATTTAATAGAGCTGTTGTCCCATTTAAACACTGTATTGTCCTCAGTAATTTCTTTGCTAGATGTAGCTGAGATTGTACTTTTAGGAAATAATGCCAGGTCTAATAAGGATGGAGATTGACAGTCACATTCACTTTTTGCTTGTTGAAAGTCTAATCTAGAATTGTTATTGGCAGGATTAAGGCACAATCTATCGATATTCCCTTTGGCTGTATTGGAATATAGCTCAAATGAATCCTGTGTCGAACAACTAGAATCAGGGCTACGGCCTACATTATTACACATAGATAATTGTGATCCTAGTAGTGATTGTTCCAAGTTTTGTTTTTGTTTATGTTCTTCCTCATTCTAGTCTGGTTTTTTTTTTGTGTACAAAATTTAACTCAAATAGAGTTTTTGCATACACATTTTGCCTATTTTTGTCTAAAAATTAATATTTGTTGTAAAATAAAACAAGTTAGATTTGCAGCTATGTATTTACCACTGATTAATTGTGATAAAGTCTCTTCATCCAGCAAAAGGTCAAAAAAAGTGTTATTATATTCCACACGGAGGGATCTCATACCATTTTCGGCCATTATTTATTAGAAATATAAAAAAAAAATTCTTTTAGTAACCTGTACTTGTCGCTTTTGAGGTTAACTTTTTGAAAATTCACCAGTTCATTGTAAAGGAAGCTCGATGAATCCGATTGCTAATCGTACTTTCACCGATAAATAACAGATGAGAATAAAAACGGACCGATGAAATCCATCGAATTTCATTGGTGAGATTAAAAACAGTCAACCCGAATTTCTGCTTAATCGATGAGCTCACCGGCGAGAATAAAAACGCACGTTTTCTATCGTTGGCAATAATCTGAAGTAAGCCACTTTTATTGTGCTGTCATTTGTAAAATATTTTCACTATGGATGACCAATAAACAGCTGATTTATGTGCCGCTTGAGTTGGTGAGTTGTTTGCAATTTTTTGTAAAAGATACCGTAAAAAAATAGCTTTGACGTATATATTAATACTAACGTACTTATGGGTAAGGGTATAAATAACATATTCTTAAAATATTAGTCGATACTAAGCAAATTTTTGTTTTAGGATGGGTGTCCATTACTCATACAATAATATTCCGTTTGCATTAATAATGGTCTCAGGGGTTTCCATTATTAAAACGTTTAATTTCAATAATGGACACCTATTTTTAATTCGTTTTATTCATTGGTCTATTTTTTATAGTTAATTCTGAAAATGTCAAATACGCCGAAAAGGAGTCAGCGCCAATTTTTTAGATATGCAGAGGAAGACATGCAGAATGCTATTAGGGCTGTAGGGGAAGGATTGAATAAAAAACAAGTTGCTCGACAATTTAAGGTTACTCGCAGTACTTTAATAAGAAAATTATCTGGCAATGTTCCGTTGCATCGGAAAATGGGTCCACCTACAGAACTATCTGATGCTGAAGAGCAAACACTAGTGGAATGGATACTGAATATGGCCAAAAAAGGTTTTCCAGTGCACACGAATAACTTGTTCACATCGGTTCAAAGGTTTTTAAAAGACAATAAGAAAGAAACACGTTATCTAAGTGGCAATTCTACCCCTGGCTCAAAGGTTTCCTTAAACGACATCCATGCATCAAGGAAAAACATGCAGAATCTTTAAGTAAGGCTCGAGCGGCTGTGTCACTGGACCGTATTTACTTGTGGTTTGATGAAATAAAATCTTACTTTGAAGAAAACAATTTGATGGACGTCTTGCAAGACAGTAGCTGCATATTTAATGCTGATGAAGCAGGGTTTAATCTCTATCCAAAAAGTGGTAAAGTGTTATGGCCCACAGAAATTTCCGAAGATTTCCATCAACGCGTCCAAAGTGAAAAAAGAGCAACTTACTGTTTTAGCGGCTTTCTCAGCTGATGGAAAAAGAGTTCCTCCTATGATAATTTTCCCATACAAGAAAATGCCCAAAGTAATAGTTGATTCAGTGCCAGAAGATTGGGAACCAGGTAGGTCTGACTCCGGTTGGATAAATTCCGAGGTTTTCTATGAGTATATGGCAAACCACTTCTTTTCATACTTAAACCAAAACAATATTCAGAAACCAGTCGCATTTTTTGTAGATGGGCATCGTTCACATCTTACACAACAAGTGAGCCATTTTTGCGATGATAACGGAATTATTTTAATTGCATTGCCCCCAAACACTTCCCACATAATGCAACCAGCGGATGTTGCAATATTCAAACCGTTAAAATCAGGATGGGTATCAGCAGTCAAAAAATGGGGATTTGACAATTTTCCAAAGGATGTGACGCGCTATACATTTGGTTCTATACTTAGTACAGTTTTTGAAGAATATGCTACTGAAAAAACAATAAAGAATGGTTTTAGAAAGAGTGGTATTTTTCCGTTTGATAAAAATAATGTAGACAAATCAAAGTGTATCCCAAACCGAACTCCAATCAATTTTCCAACTGCAGCAAGTCGTAATAATAACTTTTCATTTAAAAAGCAGGTTCTAACTGCCGTTGAAGAAAAGATCAGTGAAGAAGATCTTCGTAATTTTCGTGAAGTATTTAATGCAGGAATCAATTGGAATGGAAACAGCATCACTGAATCTTTAAAATGTTTGGTTTCATTTAAAACATGATGTCGTTGACCTGGAATCTACAAAAATGGATAATAGTGACACTCATGGTAACAGAGATTTAACAAAAACTGTTGAAAATAGCATAGATCAAAGGAATAGCATATCCTATGCTCCGACGGCTGACAATGCTACATCAGGTTTACTTGATGAGAGAGGTATTACTCCCCAAGTGAGCCCACAAATTTATGATGATGTTAATAAAGAAAATATAAGTAATAATGAACAAAGAAATAATGACTCCATCCCTGGTCCAATTAAAAATATGAAGAAAAATCTAAGTTCGGGTGGAAGGTGTCCACACCTTTTAAACGCTCTTTGATGTTCCCTAAAACCCCAGAGAAAGAAGTTGCACCAAAAAGTAAAAGAACATCTTTTCCCATGGTAGTGTCTGATAAATCTTAGAGATTTTTATGATAATCAGAAAAAGGACAGTAAGTATGTGTGGTTATGTTGGATGAAATTGCTCTAAAAGGAACATTAGAGTTCAACAAATTTCAGGATATCGTTGTAGGTTACGAGGATCTTGGTCATTTAGGGCGTGATGACAAAGTTTTGCGACCAAGGAACGAATAACAGAAGTGCTTTAGAAAATTAGGCGATTCAAGTGAAAACTCTGTAATACACATAAATAATACAAAACTATTTACATGTTTTGACACCCCACACTTACTGAAAAGTCTAAGAAATAATTTCATGAATTCAAAATTCAATTTCGTAGTTAACGGAAACGCGGTATCTTGGAGTGACGTGCTGAAGACTTATGAAATTGATAGCAGTACAAACTCTAGAGCCTTGAGCAAAATAACTCCAATTCACATGAATCCAAACACCTTTCAAAAAATGCGGGTAAAACTTGCTGCGCAAATTTTTAGCCACACTATGTTTTCTACAATAAGTACTGTTTCAAAACTACGTCAGTTCTACAGTTCAACGTGCGAAAATACTGGGAATTTTATTGAAGAAATTAATAATATATTTGATTCTCTTAATAGTAGAACATTAAAAGATTCTAATCCTCATCGAAGACCCTTGTCCAGATATAGAAATACTTCACTAAATAATTTTGAAAACGGGTTAAAGTACTTTAGTAATATTCGCGTGTATAGAGATGGGAAAGTGCGCAATAACATTTATTGCATAGATGGATTTAAGTGGACTATTGGATCAATATTACTATTGTGGAATGATTTAAAAAAAGAAGGGGTGAAGTATTTAATAACAGGGCATATTAATCAGGATGCGTTAGAAAATGTTTACTCAGTAGTTCGAAACAGAGGCGGATACAATCCAACGGCCGATGAAATAAGATTAACTGTTTTTTGTGAGATGATACCTGTTGACAATGACAACAATGCTATCGTTAGAAAAAAAATTGTCTTAAACAATGGAAAAGTTATGATTTATATTTTTAACAATTTCATTGAAAGTACAAACAATTTCGTTTACAGTCAGAAGCCAACGTCTCTAATAGAACTGCAAAATTTAATAGTGACACTTACCTCAAATAGTCCCGAATGCACTAAATATTTGGCGGCATAAAAGTTGCAGTTACATAATTTCAAAAAATCAAAATTATCCAAATCTATCAAGCCTTTTTAGCAAGAAGTTTAAAAGATCTTTCTCGTATTTTAAAACAAAATCATCAGTATCCAAAATATCAAAAATAAAACTTCTTTTATTGTACACAGGGTGTCCCAACGATAGAGTAAAGTAAGTTTATGCTTAACTAGAATTATTTGTGTAAATATTGTATGGACCATGGGGTAGAGGTAAGAAGTGTGCATTTTTTTAAAATATTGGAAGTTATACAGGGTGTGCCAGAAAAGCAGGACGTGAAAAAGTATAATTTTTTTAAACAGAACACCCCGTATTTGATTTTAGTTTCTAATTCTACGTGTCCATACAAACATATTTTGTCATACAAAAGATTGGCTGAAAGTTTTTAGTTCTTGAGATATTCGCGTTTAAAGATTATTATGCTCATTTTCGTGGGGTTGATGAATGGGCAATTGTTCCGTTATTTCTCAATAAAAAAAATTGATATTTCGTGTGAAAAATGAGTCATATTATACTAACGTTTAAACCGAGTAGTATTTCTAATTTTCTCAACAGGGTGTTTGTTATAACCATTCAAATTTGAAAATTCTCAAATTAAAAAAAAATCAGTTTTTTTTAATTGCACACCCTATATATTTTTATTTCATTTTATTCGGGATTAAAAATCTATCATTTTGTCAAATATATCCTATATCTATCTTTGATAGTTTTCGAGGAATTTCGATTTTCTCACTAGCTACGTTACATACGATACTATAACATTATTGTGGATCGTGGTAGCCATGGAAAACAATTGCGACGAAATAAAACAAACCACCTAAGCGAGAATATTAACAGTTTTTATTAATGAGAAACAGTAATTCAATAATTATTCAACATTGCGTCTTAGTAAATGCTCAAATAGACGGCCTTCTTGCTGAATACACATATTGAGCCTTTTTCTCATGTTCTGTCTCACTTCGGATAACATAAGAGGGGTCACTGTGCGACAAGCTTCGCGAATTCTATTTTTCATGTCCTCCCTTGTTGTAGGTTTAATAATATACACCCGATCTTTTATGTATCCCCATAGGAAAAAATCCAGTGGAGTTAAATCGCATGACCTGCGTGGCCATAATATACAGCCATTACGTCCTATAGTAATAGTGCATATTATGCCGATTTACAGCCCCATTACTTTTAAACGTCGCCTCATCGGAAAACATTATGGAGCACAAAAAGTTGTTATTTAATTGCAGCCGTTGATTAATGATATTGCAGAATTCAATTCGTCTTGCAAAATCCTCTTCTCGCAATTCTTGATGAAGCTCAATGTGATAGGGATGGTACTTATACTTCAGCGTTGTTCGATTCACGTTTGATTTGGAGGTATCACATATCGTCGCTAATGTTCTAGAACTTACTTGGGAATTTTCTTGAATATTTAATAATATTTCAAGTTATTTTTCTTCATTAGCTGCCCTTTTATTAACAACTTTACGTTTGAAGTATTTAACACTACCGCTAGAATCAAATCTATCCATCAAATTTTCCAAGCCAACAGTAGTAGGTATTCGACGTTCAGGATATTTCATTTTATAGATTCGTTGTGCCAATAAAGGGTTTTTTTCAGCCTCGCCCAACACGTATATCATATCAATTAATTCATTTGTCGAATAATCCATAATTGATACAAGAATTGATAACAAGTTAAATGCGAAAACGACAAATTTAATATGTGTTTATTTTGACAAGTAGGAAACCTTTGTATCTTAGTAACGCAATTATTATTTTCCATGGCTACCAAGATCCATGCAATGCAATGTTATCGAAAATAAAGTAGCTAGTGTGAAAAATCGAAATTACTCGAAAACTATCAAAGATAGATATAGGATATATTTGACAAAAATGATAGATGTTTTAATCCCGAATAAAATGAAATAAAAATATATAGGGTGTGCAATTAAAAAACTGATTTTTTTAATTTGAGAATTTTCAAATTTGAATGGTTATAACAAACACCCTGTTGAGAAAATTAGAAATACTACTCGGTCTAAACGTTAGTATAATATCACTCATTTTTCACACGAAATATCAATTTTTTTTATTGTGAAATAACGGAACAATTGCCCATTCATCAACCCCACGAAAATGACCATAATAATCTTTAAACGCGAATATCTCAAGAACTAAAAACTTTCAGCCAATCTTTTGTATGACAAAATATGTTTGTATGGACACGTAGAATTAAAAACTAAAATCAAATACGGGGTGTTATATTTAAAAAAATCATAGTTTTTCACGTCCTGCTTTTCTGCCACACCCTGTATAACTTCCAATATTTTAAAAAAATGCACACTTCTTACCTCTACCCCATGGTCCATACAATATTTACACAAATAATTCTAGTTAAGCATAAACTTACTTTACTCTATCGTTGGGACACCCTGTACAATAGGCTGGGCCGAAAAAATTATTTTTGGAAATCTAAATTGGAATAGTAAAAGAAAGTTGCAACATAGATAGACTAGTAAACTGATTTTTTTTCAAAATTAAAAAAAAATATTTAGCCGCGCCCCAGGGTGAATAAAAATTTTTTTTTTTAATGTCACATTTTGTATCTGGCATAGCAAAAAACTAATTGGTATTGGCTCACTTATGACAGAAAAAAAAATTTGTGAAAATATTTTAATATTTAGCCACGCCCCTGGTGCTTTAAAAAGAAAATACCGAAATTTTACGTTTTTGACCTGTTACAAAAAATAATTATTAGTTTAATTGACTTATGACAAGAAAAAAGAGAAATATATTGTTTAGACACGTGTCGATAATGATGCAGTAAGAGTGTAGGTACGCCCCTGCATCATATTGTAGTCACGTGACTGTTGTGTGACGCGGTACGACAAATGACAATACGAATACGGAATACGGCAGTGTCACTTTAGTCGTTGTTGGAATAAGTTGTGTGAGCTTGTTATAACCGAGAAAGTGTTGTAGAGAATTACTTCCGTTTAGTCATAAAGTAATTGTAATAATATCCAAGTGCAATAAACGTTAGTGTTTTTGTAAGTGCAATTTGGATATTTGGACATTGGACTTGGACGGCACCGGACACATAATAAGACTTATCGTGTTTCAGTTTTGTGTTTATCTGTTTCAAAAACAATATGGATAAGGTTAAAACTAGGAAAACAGACATTTGTCCAATATTTGGTACTGCTTGCGACCTGGAATCTGAAATTTGTTTACCAACTAAAGTAGATATGTTCCGTTGTTATTCATTCACAAGACAACAGATTAAGGGAAATTCCAGCAAGCAGCCGTGTGAATGGGATGTTGCCAAACTGGTTGCGAATAAAATAGAAGCCATATGGCAACGCGCTTCACTTCCAACTGTTGGTTCCAAACGGGTAATAGCAATGATATTAGCGTATCATAAAAACTATCGCAATCTAACAAAACCCCTAAAATCACGAAAATCTCCATTTATTATAAAAAAGGTGGAAAATTTTAAAATTGAATCAAAAACACTGTTTGACATTTCTTCTTGCAAATGCAGTAGTTTCGATTCCTGTAAGTGTGAGAAAATCCACAAAGTACCCTTGTTAGAACAAGACTTTTTGAAAGATCAAAGGAATGACAGAAAAATGCGAATTGGTGGGGTGGATAAAGTAACTACCGAAAAATTACAAAAAAGGGAAGCAAGGCTACTTCAATGGTCAATGCCTTCGACTTCGACAAGTAGTCAGAAGTCCGATTCTATTTCAACCACTGAAAATGTAAACGATAGTTCTAGTTCATCCAGCGAAGACTCAGCTAAAGCTAACGATGAAGACTTTAAGTGGTCATATCCTCTACAAAATCCATTGAAAAAAAACACACTAAAACAAAAATCAAACCAACTGAGACTTGCATTGCCAAATCTTGCCCAAATTGCCGATATGACAGATGTATCAAACCGAACCGTAGCCAAAATTGCAACAGCTACCCTGGAAGATTTTGGACTTGTTTCCTCAGATAACCCAATTAACGTAGTGGACAAAAATAAGATCCGCCGAGAATTACAGAGAAAAAGAAAACAAGTACAAGAAACGGCTACAGAAGAAAGAAAAGATATTGAAGCTATTTACTTCGATGGCAGGAAAGATCAAACACTGATGCAAGTTGAAGGCCGCCGTGTTGTTAAACAAGAGGAACATGTAGCCTTAATAGAAGATCCGGGAAGTAAATATGTTGGTCACTTGTCAATCAAACCACCTGTAAGTGCTGTAAACATCGCCACAAATATCCTATCTTACATGAGAGAAAATTTGGTCAACCCAGGAAACCTCAAAGCAATAGGCTGTGATGGCACCAATGTCAACACTGGTTGGAAAGGCGGTGTAATTAGAACAATTGAAGTTCAAATTGAAAAGCCACTCCAATGGCTAATTTGTATGCTTCATGCAAACGAATTACCCCTACGTCATCTGCTCCAACAATTAGATGGACAAACGAAAGGACCGAACTCGTTTTCGGGGCCAATTGGTTTATTGCTGGCATCGTGTGATACCAAACCCTTACAGAAATTTCAGTCAATTCATACCCTATTACCTGAAGTTGACGGCAAGACTTTAAGTACAGATCAGCGATATTTATATCAGATCTGTTGTGCTGTTAGAGATGGTTTCTGTTCCGAAGCTTTAAGTAAAAGAAATCCTGGAAAAATCAACCATGCACGATGGTTGACAACAGCCAACCGAATACTGCGCTTGTATGTTGCAACTTGCAGTCCTTCTCAGAACTTACTTCTATTGGTCCGGTTTATTATGAAAGTGTATGCACCTATGTGGTTTAATATAAAAACGAGACCTTCCATTGAATATGGTTCCGTACATTTATGGGAAACCACGAGACCTTCCTAAGGAAGTAAGAACCATTATTGATAAAATAATTACAACAAACGCCTACTTCGCCCACCCAGAAAATTTGTTGGTAGCTATGATTGCCGACGAAAGAAGTCATATTAGAGAACTTGGTATTCGACGGATATTAAATCAACCACCAGCAAGAATGTGAATATTTAAAATCCCTCCTATAAATTGGAATGCCGAAGAATATACCGAGTTAATTAATTGGAGTAAAGTCTCTATCACAGAGGCTCCACTAACAAGGGATATCAAAAGTGAAGATTTGGTGGCAGCTATCGAGAATAAATCCTATATTTCTATTAGCAAATTACCATGTCACACCCAAGCTGTTGAGCGATGTATAAAGGTAGTGACAGAAGCGTCCAGCAAAGTTTGTGGCCATTCTGCAAGGGACGGTTTTATAAGAGTTACAGTAGAGGCAAGACAAAGTTCACCTTCGTTTGAAAATAAGAAAGATTACTTTAAAGCTAAAAAGGTAAAAACATCAAATACTTAATTACCTTTAAGGGAGGGAGGGCGGGTGCAACTCGACATACAGCCACCTCCCCGTGATGAGTTGTGGGTTGACAAAATGATGTTAAGAAATACAATTTTGTTTCGCGATTAATATGTCATCATTTTTTCAAGCGAAGAGCTGTATATTATGGTTTTTTTCCCAGGGGCGCGGTTAAACATTAAAATGTAGTAACCAAATTTTTTTCTTGTCCTAAGTGAGCTAATATTTATCAGTTTTTTGCTATGCTAGATCCAAAATGACATTGAAAAAAAAAAATTGTTAGCACCCCGGGGGCGCGGCTAAAACATTTTTTAAAATTTTGAAAAAAAATCACCTTAGTTGTTTACCCATCTTATAACTTTTTTCTACTATGCCAACCGAGATTTCCAAAAAAAATTTTTGATTGCGCATTTCGGCCCAGCCTATTGTACAACCCAAGTCAATGAAAAATCATGTCATAAACCAATCAACTGAGTAGAAAAACTAATTCCACAACTTAAGAAGACAGAATTTGAGTCCTTGAAATGAATACTTAATATTATTTATGGTTCGACAGAATCTGCTGAGAAACTGGGTTTAAACACTTATATTTTTAATGCACAAAAACACTATAAAATCAATACAGAACTGAGTCTAATTGTTATTATAATTTAAGTTCAAGTTTGCTTTAAATATAAAAGAGGTTATTTACTAATTTTCACTTAAATAGTTACTATTATTAATGCATGCGGCTTCGTAAAAATAAAATTTTAAAAAGTAAATTGAACTTTAGAAAATTAATTAAAGGAATCAAAACCCCATAAAAATCTTGATTTTATATGATAGCCCATTTAATAAGGATTATTTAAAAAAAAAAGTTTGTGGGATTATTACATACCCTATCCATGAAAAAGAATTTTACGCTAAACCATGTTTTTATTTAAAAACTTTACAAAAATTCTTACAGAATATTTTTTTAGCCTTTGCCATTTAACTTATAGATATTAAGTATATTTTTCTAAAATCCTCATTATATTCATAGAATAAGCCCCATAAATTTTCATTACTAAAAATAAAAAAATTATTAATTATCTTCAACACTCCCGCTAGCATCATTTCGCGGCATCCGCTCGCTAGAATTGCTGAAAATTCAAAACTTAAAACGGCTCTAAAATGGAAACGGCAAGAGATAGAACGTTAAGATTTGGCATGGTTGGTTATCTCAATGGGTAGAACAAATGTGCCATATATAGTCAAGATCTGAGATGCTGGGTGAAAAAATAATTATTTGTTGGTTGAATTGATGTGGATAATGACCCACTAATAAATTGAAGCTTGCATTAACAATAGAAAATTGAACGTCAAATAAATAGCATAACAATCTTTAGTAAGTAAGCCTGGTTTGAGCGATAAGTATCGTAGCGTTTAAAAGTACTTTATATAGGAAATTTTATGCAGTTAAAGGTTTCCATTTTAAATTCAATAGATGTGACGGTTCAGTAGCCTAACTGGCAACAAAAGGAAATTTTGATTCAATAAAAAGATAATTATATTAAGATTAACTCATTGCATGTGATAATAGAATTTTTCTGTTTATATTGACCGACACATTATAATAACCAGAATCGGTTTGGATTGTTGACAAAGATATCAGAGTATTAATTGATTGTTAATTAAATAAAACACATAATGTCTTTCATGACTGATGCTGTAATATGGGAAAAACCTTGAAGCGCCCCTCCAAAGAAGCGGCGAAGTTATACCGGGTGGGAAAAATTTGAATGCTCACCATTGGGATCTTAGAAACTATAGGATATACAGGAATCGTTAAATGGGAAAAAAGTTTCTTACATTTATACACAGAAAAAACCGGTAATACATTTAAAAAAAAATCAAAGCTTACTAAGATATTCATAATAATATAAAAATTGTGATTTTTCATTAATTTTAATAACTTTTTTATTTATAAAGGTAACGATTTGAAATTTGGTGTATGCGTACTGTTCAATAATCTTTATATCATTTTATAAAAAAACATTGTTCTAGGCCTGCTAGAGATTAAGAAACGATTGGTTTTAGACGCCATATTTGTTTTATGCAATGTTTAAAAGTAGAAAAAAATTGCAATCCAATAGTATAATATTCAATAAGGTTTATACAGGGTTCCCCATTTTAGACTATACAATTTAAAAGTCAAATAAAAACTTTCTAATCAAAGTAAATTAACTTTTTAATGGACTAATATGTAGCTTATTCTTTGGGATTTATGACTAAAGTAAATAACAATTCAAGTTTTAAAGATCATGTCTTCCAAATGCCCTCCTTCGACTTCAATGCATTTTTGAATTCTAAGTTCAAAATTTATCATCACTCGGCGAAGCAAATCTCCATTTATTCCTGCAATTTCATTTCGAATCTGCTCCTTCAGCTCCGGAATTGTTGCGGGACGACTTGCAAAAACTTTTTGCTTTAGGTATCCCCAGAGAAAAAAATCGGGGGCCGTTAAATCGGGAGATCTCGGGGGCCAATTCAAATTTCCAAATCGGGAAATTATACGGCCGTCAAAAAAATCTCGCAAAATTCTCATAGTGTTTCTGGCTGTGTGAGCCGTTGCTCCATCTTGCTGGAATAATATGGCGCCATTTAGTCCTCGTCTAATTAGTTCTGGGATAAGAAACGTTTGCAACATGTTTATGTAGCGTTCGGAATTAACTGTAACAGAACGGTTATTTTCATCCTCAAAAAAATAAGGACCGATAATTCCAAATGATGCTACACCGCACCAAACAACGACTTTTGGACTGTGGAGGTTTTGGTAAACAGTTCGTGAGGATTTTCTACTCCCAGTATCTAAAGTTTTGCTTGTTAACAACACCGTCCAAATGAAAATTTGCTTCGTCGCTCATTAGCAAATTATGAATTTCTCCTCGATGCTGATGTAAAAATTCTTCACAAAATGTCACCCTCGCTCCTTTGTCTAGATCACTGAGGTTATGCGCCATTTGATATTTATAGGGGTGAAATTTTATATCTTTATGCAGAATTCTGTGGAGAATTCCCTTAGATATTCCTAGGGCAAGTGATTGCCGATTAGCCGATCTCTTAGGACTTCTTGTAAAGGCAGCTCTCACTCGTTCAATATTTTCAGATGTACGCACTGTTCTTCGACGTCCAGGTTTTTTAATGTTTTCCACAGAGCCATTTTCACGCCAATGACGAACCCACGCCGCAATTGTAAAGCGTGTTGGTGCATCGCCCCTATTATTGTTTCCAAACTGCCGTCGAAATGCACGCCGAACTTCTTCAAATGAACCAGTTTTAATGTAGACTTCCACAGAAAACACACGCTCTTGAATCGAATAATTCATAATGCAATGAAAATTGTTAAACTGGAGCAATTATATCGTTTGCGTACAACGCATATTTGACAGAAACAATTAAGTCGTTGTTTATAGACCTCCTTGATCTTTAAAACTTGAATTGTTATTTACTTTAGTCATAAATCCCACAGAATAAACTACATATTAGTCCATTAAAAAGTTAATTTACTTTGATTAGAAAGTTTTTATTCGACTTTTAAATTGTATAGTCTAATATGGGGAACCCAGTACTTATTTTCAATGAAATATTGGCAATGTTGTATTTATCAAAGAGTGCTTTGGAAAACAAATTCTGATGCACGAAATAAAACGTCTTATACATATTAGGTTAATAAGACAGTAGTGAAATCTGATTCAATATGTTAAGATTTCAGATGGTTCGGTACAGTGAATTTGGAAAACTAGATATGCACAACGTTTACATTAAAAACTATCGTAACTCTAAAGTCGCTGCGCTTGTATACCAAAATACGTATCCGGAACGCAACATCCGTCTAGATTTGTGTTCTCAAGAATTTCAAGGAATTTAATTAAATTTGGAAAAGTTTCGCAGCCAAAAAGTAAATATGTTCGTCATAATGATGTTAACGATGTAAATGTTTTGGAGCCAGTTCATTGAAATCCTGAAACATCAAGCCGTCGTATTGCGAATGAATGTAACATTACTGATAGCGCAGTGCGCAGTATTCTTAAAAAGCATAATTATCATGGTTATAAGTTTACTAAAGTACAAATGCTTTTATTTGACGAAACAATAAGACTTGAATACTGTCAATGGATAAACAATAGAATGACTGAAGATCCGATTATTATAAGAAAATACTGTGGAGCGATGAATGTACATATTATCTCAGGATTTAATTTCTTTGATAAAATTATTTTCAACTGAAAATCCGCATTGTGTAAGGGCCTCAAAAATTGTTTTCAATTAATATATTGGTGTGGGATTATATCAAAGTGATTTGGAAAACAAATTCTGATGCACGAAATAAAACGTCTTATACATATTAGGTTAATAAGACAGTAGTGAAATTCTGATTCATATACGTTAAGATTTCAGATTCCAACCCAGTGAATTTGGAAAGACTATGCTATGCACAACGTTTACCTCTAAATTACTATCGTAACTCTGAAAGTCGCTGCTTGTCATACCAAAGATACGTATCCGTAAGCACATCCGTCTAGATGTCTCAAGAATAGTTCAAGGAATTTAATTAAATTTGGAAAAGTTTCACCAAAGAAATATGTTCGTCATAATGATGTTAACGATGTAAATGTTTTGGAGCCAGTTCATTGAAATCCTGAAACATCAAGCCGTCGTATTGCGATCACCTGTATTACCGATACCCACTGGATTATTTCTTAAAGGCATAATTATCATGGTTATCAGTATTTAGAGTACAAATGCATTGTTCATATCAAGAAGACTTGAATACTGTCAATTGGATAAACAATAGAATGACTGAAGATCCTGATTATTATAAGAAAATACTGTGGATGCGATGATATGTACCTTGCCTAATTCAGGTTTACTGCAGATGTCCAACAAACATTATTATGCAAGTCGCTTTGTCTTTAAGAGGCCTCAAAAATGTTTCTCAATTTGAATATTTGGTGTGGGATATTAACATGATAAAATTCTTGGACCTTATATTATCAATGGAAATTACATTCTAATTTATATCTTAATTTCTTCCAACCCATTTTGGAAGTTCATGCTTAGACAATAATTACCTCTAAATTACATAGACAAGTATGAAATATTTTCAACAAGCACTGGATGTGCCGTATAACGCAAGAATAGTTCAAGAATATTTCAATTGACCAGATTTCAATAGTATGGCACAAGTCCTTATTGCTAGATCACCTGTTTAAACCCATTGGATTGCAATTTCTTATCGGGGTATTTCAATCATTGTATTTAGAACAAACCATTGTTCAATACAAGAGCAACTTATTGAACAGTACATTAAACTGTTTTAATCTGTGTATGAATGGTGATACTGATTTCCCATTTAACGATTCCTGTACCTAGGGTCCTATAGCTTTAAGATCACAATGGTGCTCAATTTGAACATTTATAAATATTTCCCATTTGTTTGTTTGTTATTTTCAATGATACCGATGTTGCACTGTATAACGTTTTCTTATTCAAATTTAATAGTTCATGATACAAGATTTTAAACTTATCCACAATTTGTTTAAAGTCACTCATCGATACAATAATGTAATATGTTCATTGAAATTAAGTATAAACCTTATTGAATATCTAGTACCATTGGATTGCAATTATTTCTACTTTGAGAACATTGTCGATAAAACAAATTTACTCGATAACAAAGAAAATTACCGGATTTTGACTGTGTATAAATGTAAATTTGGTTCACATTGATCCGCCATTCCTGTTTAATCCTATAGCTAATTGAAGATCCCTATGGTGAGCATTTAAATTTTTCCCACCCTGTACAAGGAACTCGATTAACGTTTTCTTACATTCTTCATGAACGCAGTTTTGAAACTTTCCAAATTTGACGTCATTGTCAAGGGAATAAAGTAGACCCTGACAAATAATTTCCATCATATCTAGTTTGTATAAATTGCTTTGAGGGTACATCGAACAATAAATTTACTCGATTAAGAGGATCTGACAGTATTAATAAATTTGGTCACTGCAGCTATTGAGGTCCGCCTTTTTGTTTAACCAGTCGTCCATTGAAGAGTGGTAGTTACCAAACAGAACATCCTAGTCATCATAGGCATTTTCTTTGGGTTTGGAAATATCCTGTTTGTCAAGGGAATCTCTTCGACCCTGCATATCGACGCCGTCATCAGACCGTTCATATAAATTGCTTTAGAGACGATACCAACAACCGTTAAGATACGGATCGCTGTAATTTCCTCACTGAGCATAACCGAAATAACATAATTTTGCAACCGAGTCGTCCAGGTGTGATTTTAACTCCTGTACATAGGACTTTCTTGTGGGCACGAGGCTTCACTTGCGCCGCTGAAACGATCGCCCGTCATCAGCCGCAGGAGCGATACCAAAATGGAATACATCCTGTAACTTATGAGCATATACAAATAATTTTCAAATCAGGTGTGATTTTCTGTGTATGATCTTGTAAGCTTCACTTGACCCATGCGGACATTAATCGCTTCAATGTGTTATTAAGTAAATGCGTGCCAAATTGGCCACTCAATATTTAGTAATGCTGTATCAGAGGGCCTTAATTATTATAAACAAAAAGTAATTTATTACAAGGATGTGATGCTACAATTCATTTTACCAAACAGTTAAACGAACTGTTCGATTCATTAAATCGATGGCATCCTAAGGAGGGCCTTCGCAATAACTGCAAAGATTTTGATAATTTAAAAGATTATTTAATATTTTTAAATGAGTGGGAATCCATGGGACATCAGACTGACTACGAGTAACAATTTTATCAAGTATCGAATTGAGCCAACTTTTGTTAAAAATGGGATTCAAATACGTGTTGACTGGTAAAATGAACCAGGATCCCTTAGAGGTGTCTACAAATCATACCCTAGTACTTTTTGCACAATTTTTGCTTAATTTTGTACTTTTAGATTCAAAATGGATTTGTATTTGTATAATCTAGCATTACTAATTTTGATTTCAGAGATTTTTTGGTACAATTCGACAAGCTGGAGGTGCAAATGGGCATCCTAATTTGACAATTTTTCTATTTTTAACTGTAATAATAAACATATACCTACTGTATTATGTATGTAAAAATAATTAAATAAAGCTAATTCAAAATAAACGTAAATTACAATTTTTCAAAATTTTGTACACCTACATAATGGGCAATTCGTCATTCACGGAAGTTTTTGTCATTTATGGTAGTATTTATTTTAATATCTGTATTTACATCACTGGACATAGCACAATTTTTATTTTAAGGATGTGGAACAGGAGTACTGTTCCAGGAGTGCACAGTCAAACAATAATGATCGCACCCTATAAACCTATAATGCATTACAGTTTAATGTCGTGTAATTAATTGCATTTATGTGATTAATACATAATTGTTTTAAAATTAATTATAAAATATCTAGTAGGGTAGGTGACCAAATATACACATCTGATCAGGATACAAAAATTAGATGTATAAAATCACAACATGTCTACATACATGTGATAGGTTATCATTTACCTGGATCTTTCTTTTGCTAAATAATTGTAAATTTGGATCTTTCTTTTACAAAGTTATTGTAATTTAGCTACATTTTCAGGTTACTGCAGATCATGCTTTTTCTTTTTTTATCTAGGTTAAAGTAGAGTACCATACTTTATGTTTAAATCTTTCTTTTAAATTACATATAATAAATATTATTTCTTTGTATTGTTTCATACTACCCTGTTTTAAAAATGTGTTTATTAACACCATTACATATAACACCACCTATTGTACAATTGCTAAAGATTCTGATTTGTGTGAAAATTTTACACATATGGCTGTTTTCCCCAACAAAATTGTTTTAATTTTTTCTATTTGAGACCTTCCTCTTAACGTTAAATTTTTTTTCACGGGTTGTAAACTTTTACCAATTATTACGATTTAATAACAACATTTTTTATTTCTTAATTCGTCTTTTATTTACCTGGAATAATATCAAACAATTTCCATAATTGATCTTGATTCAAAGACGAACATCCATTAACTAGAAGCCTTGTAAACCTGTCATTATTATGAGAAACATCGGGAATAGTAATAGAATTATTTTTCGTGTGTGACTCGAATGATTTTTGAACAGGACCTGTACGTTCTGGTTTTGCTTTACGAGGTTCAGCAAACTTAGCTTTATACTTCTCATCACATTGTTCATAAGCAGCTGCAGCATGTGAAAATCTGAATTATGATATATGTAAACAGGATTAACAAATAATTAATAAAGACATACTCACTTATAATACTTAATGTACCCGCAACCTTTACTTTCTCGACTCACCTTATCTTTAATAATCTGAGCATAATCTATGTCACCATACACTTTAAATGTATTATATAACTCCTCTTCAGTCAGTGATTTAGGAATCAATACGAATAACCGCTGATTTGCATCTTCTTCGTTTTCATTACGGTTAGCACCTTGCTCACGACTACAATTACCACGATGTAAATCAAACATTAAAGCAATACAAAGAAATACCTTGCTGCAATCATAACTTTCATGGGTCGGGAAGTGTTACCAATAGTCTTCCCATTCATTTCTTCTATGGCTTTTGCAGCAGAAGATGTTTTTTTATATTTAATGTAAGCAACACCTAAAACATATACATATTAATTAATTGGCACTTTCACGTGACAAACGAACCCTTGGGTTCATGGGTGTGCTTGTCTTTGACGTTCCATATATCATCAATTTCACCAAACGGTGAAAAAGCATTTCGAAAATCGTCCTCATTTAACTCTTTACTGCATATTATAAATAATCTTGAATTAGGAGGATCGTCTGATTTTGAAAATCTCGTATCACAGTATGAAGCCGGTCTATCACCTTTCTCCGCCATGATAATCAATACACAAACAAGACAACTGGCAGTGGGAAAGACGGGAGTATTGAAATAACGCACTTTTGTAATAGGACAATTTATTGGCCAATCAAAGTGCTCCTCGGAAGATAGGGCGTCTACAGAACTTCAAATAACTGCGCCAAAAATGTTTGGCGTTATTTTAGATACAAAATAACGCTATTATTTGACTATTTTGTGCACTATGTGCAGTTTTGCTATGCAGCAGGACATTAATAATATGCAGATTCTAAACAATAACTGAGCCAAAGATGTTATACCTTGTTTACCGAACAGATCTAGTAAACCCAGGGTTTAATAATTATTTAAAACTTGATATTTTACTGGATCTTCCAGAATACCGGCCTTACAGAGCAACTTTTCTATCGTAGTTGTAGTAAACATATTTTTAATTTAAATTTCCTGCATGGAATAGATTTATACCCCATTCTAAGTTCGAATTTAAAGGATTTGTTTGGTAAACGTAGTATAGCGTTATTTCAAATACAGAATAACACTACCTACTATTTACATACTTTGTCTTACTTATTATATTATTATTTTGTTAAATATATGACATTTTGAGATGCAGATTTTAAGCAAAACAGTACAATAGGAAAATGAGTAATTCTTGTTAGTAGAGAGTGCAACTTTCAGAGTGAATTCAAATTTTTTAAAAACCTCTCCATAGAAAAATCTACTGGCCCCCTTGTATTTCTTGTTGTGTGATAGATTATTCTATAAATAACAGGTGTTTAAACAAAGTGCCAGTTTTATAAATAATAAGACAACCGTTACAGCACAACACACATGGGCACATGTAGTGCATACCTATATTCGCATTTCTAAGTGTTTTTTTACAAATTATTAACTGTGTATGGTGTGTAATCATGTAAGTACCCATATAGTAGCATGCCTAATGTTTGGAATCTATTAACGCATTGGCTGATGTAAAATACGTTAGGTTTTTCTTTCGTGGAACATTATGTCCCAACAGGCTACTTTAGTGGGACCATTTATTCCAGCAGACATAATCATGTTTTTTTTTCTTTTCAGAATGAGCAAAAAATTAACTGAAAAGGAGCACGAGTAACAGCGATACTGATCCATATATAATATTGTGTAAAAGTTTGCTAAAAATTATTTGCTCAACTAATTCATGGGTGTTATTTTAGAACTGATGGGATATATTGTCACAAAGTAATGGATTAATGGGACGATATGTCCCACTAAAAAAATATAAACGGTTCAAAAAAATCTAAAAAAATTACAGGCTTCTACTTTAAAAATATAAAGCAACATATTAAACTAGTCCACACAAAAAAAAAAAATAAAAAGCCGTCTTGAAAGGGTTAAGCCTTTGATTTTTTTTCTAGAGTATAACAGACATTTATAAAAATTGCTAATTAAAACTAGACAGTAGTGCCATTAGGGCATTAATCAAGAAATTAAAGAAAAAATTAAATGTAGCTGACTGTAAAGTAGTAAACGTACGACATTACTTTCCAAACGATAAGTTCTAGAGGGTAGCGTGGGACAGGTGGAAAAACTATGCAAACTTATTTCACAACTTTATTATGGCAAAATAATTGAGAGGAAATTTTGCAGGTTACATGTGTAATAAAGAGATGTGATATGAACGTCGGCACATTCCTCGTGTACCCATTTTTGGCATTTATTACACTGTATCTAGTCTTCATCGATGCTCTCGTGGCATATCATGCATAAACAAACTTCATTTTCTTTATCTTGATCATTTTCGATCTTATGGGAGCTAAAGTTAGAATTTCACTTTTTCTGCCTTCCTTTTTCTCGTTTCTATTCTTCTTTGGGTACAATTTGGTATGGGTGATAATTATTCCAAAAGTCCGATGGCGCCATTGCTATCTGGAGAAGTAGAAGTACATGATGAGCTGTGAGAAATTTGTTGAGTCGGTGATGGTGGTGTCTTTTCATTGATATCGGTGTGAACTTGAAATTTTGCATTTGAAAGTAAACACAATTAATTACGTTCCCATAAGGCACCATTTCTACTTTCATCACAGTTCCACGTTTTATTGCACTAAAGAGGGCTGTTGTTAATATTAAAAATATCGATACATTTTGTTTTCTTTGGTCAGTGGTCTCCGCATTGTATCCTGCAAACAAACACCCCGATAGAATAGGAAGCTATCCCCATTTAGATGAGATATTGAATCGTGGCATGATTCAACTCCCCATTAAATTAACAGATATAAAAAAAATTTGAAAAACTAAACCGTCTATCCGTAAATTTACACTGCATAGTAAAAAAGCATGTGATGCCATTCATGATAAGTGATAATCACAACCATGATTTTTTAAATTTATTAGTACTCTCCTCGAACGACAACAATGTAAAGGGTTCAAACGTCAACAACCAATATTACCACTTTACGGGGATCAAAAACAGGTCAACGTTGTTGTCCTCTCAACTTTCCAATCGAGGACACAAAAAATTTTTTGTAACATATGCTTAAATAATTTTTCCTCTAATACTCTGTTACTGAAACACTCCACTAACTGCTATCAAATAAAGAAATGCTCAGTAAGATTGCCCAACGAAAACCAAAAATATTTAGAGTTTACGTACTATTCATATAAGGAAAAGGTTCCTTTTGCTATCTATTGTAACGGTATAAACGGGTGGTAGAACGGGATTACAGATAAATTGGCCTTTTTGCCCCGACTAGCCAGCGTATGGGTGTAGGTCAGATGTTGAAAAATTTTGCGCATCCAGAATAGTAAATCGTACGTAAGTCACAATAGGGGCTGAAGACAAAATCAATTCGGTTTGGGCGCCAGAATGTTTGGTAGTCAAAATAAGGGTTGTCGTGCCAAAATTACGAGTACATAGCGTGTCTAAACATACAAAAAACATACGCTTACCTATCCGCAATCAATCCCAGGTGTGCTGGACAGCAACGCAGCAAACCACCTGAAATAGGGCTTCAAAAACACAACACGCTTGTCAAATAAAAGCGTGATAAACACTCAATAAAAATTACGTTAATACTCCTCAGTGTATTAAATTAGGCATTAAATAATAATCAAAACAAAACAAAAAAATAAGCTATAGAATGAACTCTAAACTGAATTAATACTCAACTAAAAAAATCAAATAAAATACTAAATATTAATAACGCTATTACCCAATAAAACAAAAAAAACTAACCTCGTTACGTTAAAAACTAAATTACCGGTAACTTGCAATTACTCAATAAATTTTAAGTTCGCAAAAAAAAAACGGTTATGTAACACAAAAGAAGGGTGTTTACAGAATTAAACACATTTATAAAACCTAACAAACTAAAATAAAATAATAAAATGATAAATATAAAAATGTAAACATACGATAATGCGTATAAACAAAAAATACAAATACTTAAAAGGCGCTAGGATGTCTGATTTACGCCAGTCTAAATCGTTTAACCTATAAAGATATAATTCGTGGATAATATACCCACACTACAATAGGGTCGATTGCCCTTTAATACCAAAATAAAAAAGTGTGAAGGCGGAGCGTCAAAACTATAATTAATTACGCTAAACAAATTTAAACAACAACTTACTTTAACAAAAAAATGACCCCGCTTTCAAACTTTCATAAACACAAAAAAAATAAATCGAAACACACAAAAATCTTCAAAATTTTCAATAAAAAACACAATATTATATTACCTTACGGTCTAGAATTACACCTCTTCTGTGTTACAATATAAGTGGAAGATAACCAGGTGGTCGGTTACGGCTATGACGGAAATGAAATCTCCCTGCTCTGGCAAAATGATGAATAAAATGTTGACTATTGTTCCATTATACACAAACAATTTCTTGACTAAACTCGTTAGAATGTTACTGTATTAATTACTAACTTCTTTTAAAATATTAATATGAGCGTTCAAATGACTTGATAACTTTTAGCTTTAATTGGTTTTATTTCCACTAATAATCCAAAATGTTGATAACTGTTTTAAATAACTATAAATTTTAATATATTGCGAAAGTTTCTTTATCTTTACACACGCTTTGTACGATAAATAGGTGGCACTGCAAGAACGATGATTTTAAAATCCGCAGAAGCGATATAAACCAAAGAGGTCACTGAAGCACTATACAACACGACGATGTCCTCTAGGTAACTTTACGTAAAACCGAAATCGGCACTAGGTATAATCCTCTGGTGATGAACAATTTTGATAAAATCCCTATACAGGTATTCTTCAGGAGTAGCTAAACTACCCTTACTACACAAAAATACGTTCGTTAAACACCACAAGGTCCAAAATTTCAATGTTCTAAACCACCCCCTTAAAGCGTAACAATAAATGGCACCGTACTACTACCCGAAAGCACGATCAGTTTTAGAATCCCAAAAATTATTAACAAATTCCATCTTGGATTTTTAATCCACTACTCGCAAAAAATCTTATCTAATTGAATTCCACCAATTAAAAAAACGGAAGGGGAAACTAAGGTACCCCAATACACAAATTCGTTTCCGTCCGTAAGGACTCGGTAAATTTTCAAAAACTAAACGTCAGCAAGATCAACGAGAAAACATCTCTATATTTTTTTATTTAAGTACAAGCAATGAGTCCCACATTCTTCCTCTATGAATTAAAACCAAAATACTCAATAATAATCTGAACCACTATACTTAAGCGACTTTACGTCGCTAACATGACATCATACACAGATAAATCCACACTATTTATTTAAATTACGTCATCTTTACAAAACTCTCTATTATATTTTACGGAAATCAAACGAAATGAATCTTAATTAAAGGTAGATACCACTATTTACAAATAAACGTTAATCAAACTTCTATAAACGGGAAATAATAAGGAAAAACAACCTAAATTACAAAAAAAAATTATTCACAAACAAAGAATCTAAAGCTCACCACACACCTACCATCCCTAAAGGTCGTTACACACGTTAAACAAATTCATCTATAAAACTAAACTTGACAAAAAAAAAATGTATATACGGAATCTAACTAAGCGAATAAAACTACAAACAAAATTACTCACTACGTATACAGGGTGTTCAAAATACCCTGACACTATTCAGATATTGAGAGTATTTTAGAAAAATGTTCCAATTCTCCAGATGTTGGTGGTGCAAACACAAAATTGTTACAAAACATATACCTTTCAGGATTGCGTTTTGTCTCAAGTACTCTTACGATGATTCTTTATCAAAATTTTTTTGCTATAGAGGGGCAGATTGCATTACGTGGTTTATCAATCAGTTATGGAACATTGCAAATTCGGTCAATTCAATTGTTACTAATGTAATTCCCATGCAACCGCTAAACTTGGTTCAACAACACAATTTTGATGAGGATACGCAGTGTCACGTATGCGAAAAACCTTTTGTAGAAAATGAAAGTAAAATAAAAGACTACTCGCATCTCACAGGGCTCTATAGAGGGGATACCCATAATAAATGTAACTTAAGCTTTCAAGATTCTCACGTAATCCCTGTAGTATTCCATCACCTCAGTGGGTACGATGATCATTTTTTCATTAAAGAACTAGCAACCGGTATTCGTGGGCCTGTTAAACTCTTACCATTGAATAAAGAAAAGTATATTTCTTTTATAAAACATGTTGACAATACAAGTTTAAATTTATCGACTTGTTTCGATTTATGAGTAGCAGTTTAGACAAGTTATGTTCCTACTTGCATAATGACAAAAAATCCATAACTTGATCACACAGCCGTAACGAAACCGAATTTGATTTACCAATTTTGGGCGTTGCTTTAATTTCTAAACCATCAAGGGCACTAACACGTCTTTGAAGTGTGCTCTTCGGTATGTTGTACTTTTTTGCTGCGTCCCTTATGCTATGGTTTTCTTTGGTTACATATTTTACAGCTTGGATGAGGTTATTTTCGGTCCAAGAACCGCGGTTATTCGCCCTGCCTTCAAACTTTCGCATTCTAAAACCAAAAATGAATAAGCAGTGAGATATACCGTGTTGTCCCGCAATAGCCGAAATTAACTTGTCCCAGGTTACTCGAATCGCCAAAAATATTCGAGTGTGTGGTGAATCTATTCAACCCGAAATTAAGCCGATTTTCAAGCACCAATAAGTTATATAATCCCAAAATTATAACCTGCATGCGGTAGTGACATATTAACTCGCCTGGTCAATTGATGATGTGTCTTAGAAACAAACGAAACAAATAAAAAACTTGAAAAAACGCAAAAACTTCAATATCAATGCACTTGCTTCACTGTTTCTCATGAAAAATTGGAGCTTAGCTTATTATGCATTGACGCACCTGTCTAGCACTAGTGGGATATTATCCATGCCAAAAACATTTATTATTGCAATGTCCTGCTCTACTCGATGTCCCATGTTACCCGACTTTCCCATACAACGTGCCCAAGATAAGAATAAACGCATGGGGATCTTGAAAACGCTAAGAGATACGAAGGCGGTTAAATTAGAGGAAAGTTGTTTAGGGCATGTTCACATGTAGTTTGAAAAAGTCCATTATTGTTTTTCGTTTTCGAGATTTCAAACAAAATGCTATTTTTGGGTTCTTCTTCCTTCATTTATACTTCTTCATTGTCACTTTTTGAATTCTATTAGATGGCGTTTTCAAATTTTTTATTCGACATTTCTTCTCCGAGCAACCATCATCAACTTTATTTTTTTATATCGCCGCAACCAACGAAACACCCAGTATTCGATAGTATTTTTCATTACGAATTTAGCATGTATTACACATTATGTTTTGAAGCTAAAAAATTCGGATTTTCATTTTTTCATTTTTCATAAATCAGTTAATATTAGAAGGCGTAAAATAACAGCTGTTTAACGTATTTTAAATTGTTTTTATTACCATTACTTCGTGGGTTGTTTTTTTAGTTTTGTTTACTTAATTTATATTATAATTAATCAATAAGGAAAGACGAAATTTTACAAACGAAGAACATTTCGATATGTTGACATGTTACATCTTGTCCCACAGAAATTGTGTAGTTACTGAGCTGAGGTATTTGGATAAATATCCGGAACGAAGGCAACCTGGTAAATCCATTTTTAGACGTTTGAAATCTAATTTAAAGGAATTTGGTTCATTTACAAAACCTGTTCTATCCCGTCAAAAACAATCTAATGACAGAAAGCTAATACCGTTTTACAAGCCGCTGTTGAAAACCCTGAATGTAGAGAAGTCAAATTGAAGATCGTACTGGTATAACTAATTCTACAGCATAATTAATTTTAAATAAAAATAAGTTTCATCCATATAGATTTCGAGTTTGTCAGGGTCTTAGACTGACTGATCAGGAGCGGCGAGCAGTTTTTTGCGAATGGTATAAGTACTAGGAAATGTGACGAAGATCTAAATTTGTCTTTTAAAATAATTTGGTCTGATGAAAGCATGATAATCAACAATGGAATTTTCAACCGAAAAGAATCAAGACATCAACATAGATTTGGATTTAATATGTGGATGGGCATTTTGGGACAAAGAACAATAGAACCTTTTATTTACCACAACAATTTAAATGCCGAACGATATCTGAACTTGTTAAGGACTGATTTGGAAAATGCCTTGGAAGAACTACCTCTAGCAACTGTTGGTTTCAACAAGATGGTGCGCCAGCTCATAACTCAAGAAATGTACATGACTATCTGTCATTGCGGTTTACATGAAAATGGATTGGAACTTACAGTGCAGTAGCTTGGCAGCCCGATCACGCGATTTAAGTCCGTTGAATTTTTTTCTGTTGGGTTACCTGAAAAACCAAGTGTATGATGGGAGTTTTGAAAATGAAGAGCAGTTGTTAGTATCGGTTATGGTAGCAGTTAATACAATTTCGCCAGAAATTAACGGCAACTTATTTGAACAGTTATTGTAATTATTTAACTTTAATTAAATAGGTTTAAAATATTGGAGTTCTTAAACTTAAATATTATCAAATACATACTAATATTAATCCGAATTTTTCTTAAAAATTAGCTTCAAAACCATAATGTGTAATACATGGTTAAATTCGTAATAAAAAATACGATCGAATACTGGGTGTTTCGTTGGTTGCGGCGATATAAAAAATAAAGTTGATGATAGTAGTAATATAGGGCCGGTTCTGGACCAGTTCAAGGTCACTCTCCCTCTGGTGGTGAAAAACGGAATCTTTTGGATTTCTTCAAGGTCAAACTTTTGGCGGAAAATTTAAATTTTAGGAGCTCGAAATTGCAATGTCACCATCCTCATTTTTGGCGGGAAATTTGTCAAGGTCAGAAGCTAAAAATAGAAATTGCATAGCTTACGAGATCGTCGTAACCTTGAAGTGGAATAGATTAAGATTTCTAAGAATTGTAGTATGATGGCCTAGCAATTTCTATTTTTAGCTTTAAATTTTGATCTAAATGTGTCCTTGGTTTGAGTACGTCTTACATGTTTAAACTTGTTAAATACCCACCTTGTCCTACTTTTGGTATTAGAAACACTAAGAAGTATCATACGATACCCCTACAGGTCAATAACCTTTGACCTTGACCACACTATTTTTAGACTTCTAAGAAGTGTAATATGATGATGACATTGCAATTTCTATTTTTAGCTTCTGACCTTGACAAATTTCTCGCCAAAAATGAGGATGGTGACATTGCAATTTCGAGCTCCTAAAATTAAAATTTCCCGCCAAAAGTTTGACCTTGAAGAAATCCAATAGCTTCCTTTTTTCACCACCAGAGGAAGAGTGACCTTGATCTGGTCCAGAACCGGCCCTATATTACTACTGATGATGGTTTCTCGGAGACAAAAAGTGACAATGAAGAAGTACCTTTGGTTTTTAAAAACCTTTTAAAATAAATGAAGGAATTGTGAATAAAGAAAAACCCAAAAATCGCACTTTGTTTTAAATCTCGGAAACGATAAACAATAATGAACTTTTGCAAACTATATGTGAACGTGCCCTAAATTATACAACTTTTCTCTAATTTAACCGCCTTCGTATCTCTTACCGTTTTCAAGATCCACATGCTGTTCATCCTCATCTTGGGCATGTTGTATAGGTAATTATTTTGGTTAGTATAATGAAATCAATTATGTAGGTATATACGAAAATTAATTATGCACCTGGGATTTTCTTATTTTTATTTAGGTACCTGCTATCCCATGTGTTGTGGTGTAGGGGAGTGTTCTACTGTGGATCATTTTTTAATCAAATTAATTTTTTTTAAACCATTGATTTATCTAAAAAATGTTTACCATAATAAAGAATATGCATTGCCTCTCATAATGATTGAAGTTTGGTGAGAATTATTTAGCATTAATATACGTTTTTATTAGGTTTTATTATAATGCAATTTGTTTCATTGTAGCCCATGCATGGGGCACAGTGAAACTATCGGTGGGTTACAATGAAACACATATTTTTTACGCAAATGTATTTAAAATACAAAAGAAAACAAAGTGTTAAAGACATTTCAGTCACCCAGATCTAACTGAATGAACTTAAAAGTATTTTAACGAACATCATAACTGTCAAAATTGATCTCAAAGCTTATGTATGCTTGCTGTCTTGAAGTCGAACCTGATGGTATGAGTTGAGGTAGAATCATTTTAATATCTAGTAGCTTTACAACTGAAATATCTGAAATTGCAGGAAAAACGAATTTTGCTGATACTGTTGAGCTTTTTCTCATAAATGAAATTTCAAATTCATCATTTTTCAAAACGGACAATATTTTTCCTACAAAGTAAACCAAATTCTTAGTTTTAAACTGAACCAAAACGAAATCATCTTTCGTTGGTTGTCTAGTTAATTCCTCGGTAAGGTCTGGAATTGGATCTTCAGGGATCATTCACTGTCAATTGACGACTCGTGCCATTCTTGTTCTGATGTTTCTTTCTTTTTTGTGCCTTTGGATACCCACGAAAGATTTGTGGAGAAACAAACGAAGATGAATTTGTAGTTTCATCGTATACAAGTGTTTCATCAGTGCCTTCGTCATCTCGCCGTTGTCCTATTTCTTGTCCCGATTCTTTAGTTACCGTTGGCTCAGAATGTACTTTTGGTCTGTCTGTAACAGTTGACATTAGAAAATCGTCATCTGTAAATATTTCCGGGTCAAATGGAAAGATGCCAGTTATTTTAAATCCTGAACTGATGTTCGTAGGTATCACTGATCTTTCGTGCGCAACTTTAACAAAGCTTCCGATGTTAAAAATATTAACTGGAACACCAGGATGATGAAGAAACCAGCTTTGTATGGCACTGTTATAATGCGCTTTAAGAGATGAAAATACCACTAGATCTAAGGGCTCCAGTTTATTTGAGCAATGCGGCGGTATCGTCAATACTGTGACTCCATTCGATTTGGCTAGATCCAGTGTTTCCATGGACAAATGGTTACAGTGATTGTCGATTATTAGAAGGATAGGGTTGTCACGAGAACTAGAGGAATTTTTTATAAAATGATTCTTTACTCGCGGAAATAATTCCTTGTTCACCCATCGTGTGGGCGCTGCTAATCCCAGCGTACCAGGTGGCGCATCTTTTCTCATAATTTCCTTAAAATGGACTCTTGGCGATGTCATGGCATAACCGGCAGCACAAATTATACTGCAGGTTGTTACAAGAATCCCTCTTTCACCGCTAGTACATTGAGACATCTGTTTCATATCCTTTTTTTGCAAGAATTTTTGGAGAAACTTGTACCGTGGTGGTTCCGGTTTCGTCTAAGTTAAATATTCTACTCCCATCACTAAAACGTGGTTCACACTTAGGCAGTGTTTAAAGATTTTTGAAAAAACTTGTGTCGATTAAACGAAGTAAAACGGGATAAACTGTAAGACTCTGGTTTTCGACAACTTCATTCTGGATGCCCGTTCCTGAAGCCGAGATACCATTCTTTTCCTGCCATTTTTGTTCTTTCTTCTTCTTCTTTGTGCAGACGTTAAAAGATAGTCAACCAAAGTTTTTTCTTCATCATGTGTAAAAATTGACCTCACATCATATTTAGGACGAAAAACTATGTTCGAATCAGGATTCGCTTTAACTTTACGCACATACCTAAACTTTCAGTTCCGATAGAAAAGAATAGTAGGAGACACTCTAGTTAATTTTATTTCTGACCTAAATAAAGTAACTTAAGCAATGCCTTGTGATTCTACTGCTCGTCTCATAGACATATTTTCTTCAATAACTAAGCGAACAGCCGCTTTCATATGCTTTTCACTGAAAGTGCCAATATTTATCTTTTGTTTACGGTTGCGGGCCATTTTAATATGGCAACTGAAATAAAAATTATCATTTGTAACACGCACCTACTTAGATAATTATCACATTGTTTTCCAGTATGGGGTACAGTGAAACATGTTTCACTGTACCCCGCCATCGCTTGTTTCAATCTGGACCACCGATCACTGACAAAAACAATAGTCTAAGTAACCTAACGTAATACATTTTAAAAAGCTGCAAATATCGTAAATAACAAGCAAAAAAAAAGAACTTTTTCGACGGCTTAACACAACAACGGTTGCAAACGCACTGACAATATGGCGACAAGTAGAGGGAGACAAGAGCTTGCCTGAAGCGAAATTGGCGCCGTATGTAAATTTAAAAATCAGTTTGTTTCAGTGTGCAACATGTTTCACTGTAGAACACTTTCCTACACGTGTTTTTCATTTCTTCATCCATATATAAATTCTGATTTGTTACACGGATCCAGAAAAATTAGTTTTGTATTTTTTTTTTTTGTTTAAAAATAAGAGCAGTATCCTGGATAGATCAAATTGAAGTTTTATTGAATGCAGATAATAAAATTGTTTCTTCTTAATTCTTGGTATGTAACCAAGTTCCCTTTGTACTTTGAGCCTCGAACTTGAATCACCCTGATGTTATGTATGAAATAATATCAATTGACGTCAATTAAGATTTATCTACTTAAGATATTTCAAAGATGTACCATAATTATTTTTGGAAATATCAATGCTTATCTACAGAGATGTCTCCAGTTATGTGTGAAACATGTCAGCAAGGTGCCTGAGAGGATATATTTTTAGAGATATCTCATGAATGTATGTAGAGATGCATCGTTCATGTCTCTAGTGATGTATAATTAATATCTCGGCAAAGTGCATGAGAGGATAAAAAGTAAGTTTCAATAATGTTTCAGAAATGTGTTACTATATCTCTAGGATGTTCCACACACTTGTCTGAAACGGGCGTTTTGCAAAACTTGCATCATACACCTACAGTACATAGTACACCCCCGAGACAATTTAAGTATGTTTTCACATAACGGTTACATTACTGACACTTCTATGTGTTTGCTGGGTTTGGTCTAATTTATTTTTATAATGTAGTTACCTTACTTGATACTACTCATTCTAGTTTGGTTTTTTGGAATAAAGGCCCATTTGGTTGTTTAATTTGACCTATAGGTCGTAAAAAATACTTGTCCCTATTAGGGGATATAATGGACAAGTACTTATCCAAAATTGAACATTAAAAACAAAATGTAATTAGTACAGTAATAAAGTTTTAAAGAAATAAATTTAAGAAAAAAACTACTGGAGACTAAATTCGTCTAAGTTTACATTAAAATATAGCATGCCCTTAAATCGCTGACGCGAGTCCTTGATTGCCTTTGGCAAAACTAAAAGCACCTCAGGGAAAACAACAAACGAAGACTGCTCCTCTGTCATTTTGAACGGTTTGATGGATGTAACCCCTTATAAAAGTTCACTTCGAAGCCATCCGACGCTTAGTTTTCACACATGCCACATAGTTTCTTCCAGAGAGTGGTGTTTTGCCGGGAACTTTAACAATTAGAAAATCACCTTCTGCAGCATCTTAGCATTCTCATCCTCCTCTTCCATGCCTTCCCATTCAGAAGATGAATTTTGTGCAATCTTATTCTCCATTATTTTTTCTTTTCCATGCGAAGACTCTTCTTCTGTTACAATTTTTTTCTTTACAGCCTTAACTTTCTTTGACTCTCTCATCATCTGTTGTTTTTCAAGTTCCTCTTTTTCAGGCGTATCTGTAGCTATAATGCATTTACCACGCTTCCTACCTCTGGAGAAAATCTTTCTGGGTGCAGCTTTAGGATAAAGAACTATTTCTTCAGGAGAAATAAAGTTTAAAGACTGTTTCTTTTTTTCTGGTGTAGCTTGAAAACATTGAGTAGGACTCATGTTTTAGATATGGATACATCAGGAACCATTTCTGGTTCTGGGGATGGACGATCAGACACAGCAGAATAAATAAATTCATGCTCTTCAAAAATATCTCCATCAAATGGGCAGATTCTAGTTACGGAAAAGCCTGATTTTACATTTTTGGGAACACCTGCCCGATCCCAGGCTGTAGAACATAATGTAGGGAGAGAATAGATTATTAGTATTTCATTGGTGTGTTCTAACATCCAGGACTTTACGGCCTCATTAAAATATTTCTTAAAAGTCCAAAAACACTACGATCCAGAGGTTGTAATTTATTCGACCTGTAGGGAGGAAGTGTTAACGCAACTACTCCATTATCCTTGGCGTAGTTAATTGCATCAACACTGAGTTGTGATTCATGATTGTCCATCAGTAAGAGGACACAATTACTTTGACTACATCTTACAATATTTTTGAAGAATTTTAAAACTGCAATAAAATTGTAGGTTATCATCCAACCAGACTTGTGAACAAGTCCCAAGGATCCTGGAGTTGCTCCTCTCATCATTCGGTTATCGTCAAACCTAATTCTCAGAAATACCCATATAGGAGGCAAAGCATTTCCATTCGCACATATGATACTAACTTGAGTTACTAGTTATCCGCGTTCTCTTGATGTAACTGCGCCTGTTTTTCTCCTTTCTTGGCAACTACTTTTTTTACTGGTGCAACGGTAGTTACACCGGTTTCGTCCAAATTGAAAATCTGGTATGGTTCAAAATGATATCTTTCTAGGACATTCTCGAGTTTATCAAAAAATTGATCTACTATTGTTTTATTAAATGATGTCATCCTAGCAAGTGATGTGGTCTCAGGCTTTCTTATTGACAGTGAAGTATTCCTTTTAAGAAATGCAGAAAACCAATCTGGGCTAGCCATTTTATTAATTTTCCATGAATATGGTGTTTAGTTTCTCTTCGCATAATTAAAAGCTAGTTCTCTGATTTGCTTGGGTGTAAGCACATATGACATTTCGGAACATTTCAGTATATATTTTCTTAAAGCCTCTTCCTTCTCAGTACTAAAGATTTGCCGGTTTGTGAAACAAGGCTGATAGGACACTGGTTCCTCTTCTCTTGCTTGCCTTGCTTTCTTTACATATATAGTTAAACGCGATTTTGTTACATTATGCATTTCTGCAACATGACGAATACTTCCTGCATTATTTAAGATGTCCTCCACCGCTGGCTTCATGTCGCCTGCAGGAAATGTACGCTCAGTTTTCTTTATCCGCATCTGATATGAAATTAAATTTTATGTTGTTATGAAAAAAATGTTCACTATTTAAAAATAAAATTTTAGCCAATGCAGCCTAAATAATTAACATAATCTGCAGAACTAATAAACATTAGCAAAAGTTACAACTGGTCATTAAAAAAATCAAATTTACTTACGGTTCAAGTTATAATAAGTGACGAAAAAATTCACAAATTCACACTTTATGACTAGTGTCGGCCATGTGCTTTCTTCTACTAATAAGTTAGACTAAAATAAGCAACGATTATTGGCGGCGTTGTCAATTTCACATTAGGGAGGGAAATTTGAAACTGTCCATTGTATACCCGTGTCCAAACCCGGTCTCCCCTATATTAAGCTTTTGGTGACGTTCTACATTTAACAAAGAAATAATCAGCTAATAAAGTGTCCTTTGCGTAAACAATTTAAAGTTTAAGTACTTTTATTTTTTCAATTCGGTCTTTCACATTCATCATCGCATTGCTGTATAAAGTGATTCCCATTACAACAAGTGTGGTTGAGGTTAAAGTTCAATTATGACTTTGATGTAAATATTTAGATTTGGTTGCAATATTATTTTTACCTTGGGCTTTATTTGAAGAATCGCTTAAATGTGCATTATCAGTTTTCTTATCTGAGATGATCTCTAATAGATTGGTTTTAGTGTTCAAAAATTCTAATAAATGTGATAACAAAGGCAATGCATTATTTGAATCCGGTTTATCATATACTTTTTTCCTCCCACTCTCGATTTATATTTAAATTTAATTTGTTTAAAATTATAGATATCAAAAGGGCATACTGATAAGAGTAACTGCGAACTGGAGGTGCTAGTTCCTCTTGACTGAGCTGTCATTTGTTCTCATCGTGTTTTATTTTATTAGATGGTGCGAACCAGTGTTTATACATTAAACACTGGTATGAACGTATATTCAAAAGACAGAGAAGGGAGCTGATCAGAAGGAGGCTTAAAATAGTTGTTAGAGACGTAAATAGTGGAACCAGGACACCAAATTCTATAAAACACCCAGAACTACTTTAAAACATTATTTGGATGGTACCCGAGGGGATGTTTGGCGGGCATAAGGGGCAATAATGGTCGAGGGGGTAAACTGCAGCTGGGAATAGAAAATGAATGGTTGAGGGGATCAAAGCTATACAAATATGGAGGTTTGGAGTGTCTACTGTCTAGAGCCGAAGTCTTAAATGTAGTGAAAATTTTTGTGCACGAACAAAAACTACAAACTCCTTTTAAGGACGGCAGGCCAAGCGATGAATGATTTTTATTGTTTTCAAAGCGACACAATCCTTCAATCAAAACACCACAAGCTGTAGAGTCCTGACAAATGAAACAGATTAATCCATTAACAGTTTATGAATTTTTTGATCTTTTGTTTAACACAATAAAAGACCTGAAATTGGAGTACAAACCAGGGCTGGTTTTTAACTGTGACGAAACATCATTTAAACACTACCCAGATAAAACAAAAATAGTAGGAGCAAAAGGTTCCAGAACAATACGGCTAACTGCCGGTTGTAGCAGAGAAAACACGTCTGTTTTATTGTGTGGACCTACATCCGGTGTTAAACACCTTCACTCTTGGTTTTTGGAAGGTCAAAATATGTTGGAATCGTGGGTAAGCCAAAACGAAACAGATAAAACCGCCTACAGTGCAACGAAAAAAGGTTGGATGGAATCTCACCTATTTTTAAATGGTTCACCAAATGTTTTCTATCGTCCGTTTCAGAAGAGAGACCTATTCAGTCATTTGCGATTTGATCAGGAAAATGGTATTCACGTAATGAAACTGCCACCGCACACCACTCATATATTGAAACCTTTAGATGTGGCAGTTAATAAATGTATGAAGGATAGGTTTGGCCAAGAGTCGGTAAAATTTCAAAGAAATAATCCGAGAAAACGAATTACCAAACATCTCTTCGTGGACATTCCAAATAAATGTTGGGAAGCCGTTCCAACATCTGTAGTAACAAATGGATTAAAAAAATGCGAAATATATGATGTCAATCATTTAAAAATGGCAGAAGAAAAATCATTTTTGAGAATAACGATAAGAATGAGGATAAGGCCCAGCCAACCAACAATAAAGAGTGTAAGACTTCATTTGAAAATATTTCGTTGTCTTATGTAAACATAGGGAAAACCACACAAATAAACACCTGAACCAAAAGGAGAAGAATCTGTACAGGAGCTGAAATTATTACCAAGGATGACTACTTAAAGAACATCAAAGCTGAAAATGAAAAAATGCAAAAGATAAACAAAGTCTCTAAAAAGCATGTTACTGCAGAAGTTGAAAACTTAGACGTGGCCGGTCCAAGCACTACCATGAATTCAAATATGAAAGAAGTTTTAATCGAAACAAAACCTACCAAGAAAAAACGACATGATTCATCAAGTAGTGATTCAAGTAAAATTTCAACCGAAAATTTAAGCACGTCCGAATCTGATTCAGGAAACGACGGGCCTGTAGCAATAGAAGATGATTACTGTTTTGAAAAATATGGAAAACTTGGTAATTCGTGGAGATGGCCAAAAGTAAAAGATTCGATATGGTATGATGATACAGAAGTTGTCAAAATTATACCGCGACCACAGTTGATTAACAACAGGGGTATATAATATAATATTTGATGTGCCTTCAATGAAAAACTGAAAGTATGCGTAATATGTTACTTACCAAAATTTACTTAAGTTGATCTAAGGTTTAATTATAAAGTTTAAGGAAATATCTATTTTCAGTCATTTTCTATGTTCATGGCTAAATCCTATTTTTTTTAACAAAGTTTAATAAAAAGTGTTTTTTTAATATCTTTTTGTTTTTACTTGCTGATGAATTCAACTTTTCAAATTCAAATTTTAAACCTTAAGGACAGCCCTTTCTACAAAACGATGCTCCTTCCAAATGAGTAAGAATATCCCAACCAAGTTTGGACACAAAGTTTTTTGAAACCCTGAAATATGTCACAATTTCCCGCAGATATGTTCCGTGCGTTTTAAAGGAGAATTTTATCCGGGTGTCTCAGCCACCCTAGTTAGTGTATGGTTACACTGGATGCGGATACGTGCGATATCGTTAAGACCGTTTATCGTACGATTGTGTGATTACATTGTTTGCGATTCGTTGCATCGGTAGTTTAAATTCAAAATGAATGACGTAGTATTTCCTTGAAAATAGTTGTTTGAAATTTGTGATGTTAAATAAAGAAAGAAAATATTGGGTTAATGATTATATATATATATATATATATATATATATATATATATATATCACTGTTGGACAAAAGTAGAGCAACACATTTGCTGGATCTATTGTAGCTGAATAAAATTTTTAAATTTGGCAAACTTCTGAATTAATTTTAATCATCTAGTAAGTTCGTAAGTTGAGTAATTAACCAAAGAAAAATCAACCAATACCTGCAAGGTTTAACTTAAAAAATTTTAATTTAAAAAATTAATGCAAAAATCATTGCGACAAAAGTAGAGCAACACTTACATAAAAGAATATTTTATTCAACTTATCGAGAACAACAATTGGCAACAACATTAAAACATAACAATTATCTAAATTACTTATCTAATAATTAATGGAATATCCATTATTATTTATAACTTCCCTACAACGTCGTGGCATTGATGAAATCAAATTTTGAATTGTGTTGTCTGGAAGGTTCGCCCAAATTTCATTAATTTTTTCAAGCAATGCATGTTTATTAGGAAAACCGGGTTGTTCGAATACGACGTTCTACCTCTTCCCATAAGTTTTCTATCGGGTTGAGGTCGGGAGACTGGGCTGGCCACCGCAAAATCTCAACATTATTATTTCGAAACCATTCCTGAACAATTTGCGCGGTGTGTTTAGGATCGTTATCCTGTTGAAACACGAAACGCAAAGGCATTTCCCATTCTGCATATGGTAGCATTACATTTTGCAGTATATCCCGATAAATAAATCTATCCATGTTTCCTTTAATATGGTGCAAAGGACCTACTCCATTCCAAGAAAAACAACCCCATAAGAAAACGCTTCCTTCGCCGTGTTTAATTGTAGGTGTTACGTACTTGGGATGGAATCTCGTGTTAATTGGTCGCCTTACACGTTTCATTCCGTCGGAATTGTACAGTTTATAACGAGTTTCATCGCTGAATAAAACTTTGTTCCAATCGTCTATGGTCCAGTTAATATGCTCTTGTGCAAATGCAAGTCGAGCTAATCTGTTTCTTCTGGAAATAAGGGGTTTCTCTGCTGGACGTCTACTAAATCATTTTGCTTCAACTAATCTGCGTTGAATTGTTCTGGAACTGACCAGAATTTCGGGAATTTCTGCAATAATTCGTGGTGCAGGTAACCACGGATCGTTCTGGGACATTCTTTTGATGCGTCTGTCTAGCAAGACAGTCGTTTTTCTGGGTCTTCCAGATTTTGGTATTTTTTCCAAGTGTCCTCGTGCGTTGTAGGTAGAAATTATTTTTGACACACTGTATTTTGGCAAAAGAAACTGTCTGGAAATAGCAGACTGTTTCTTACCTTCGAAATGGGCATTTACTACCATCTGCTTTAATTCTTTGCAGATATGAATACCTCGTGGCATGATTAAAATTACGTAAAGACAATTAACTACTATAACTTTGAATATTTTAGTTCTTACTTGAAGGAAAAGCTTCTATTTTTTATAAACTCAAAAATGTTGCTTTACTTTTGTCGACTACAAATTGTTCACTTTCGACAATAAAATTGCTTAAATTGGTTGGTGTTGTTTATAAAAAAAATCAACTGTCACAGGTGACAGCCGCCTACTTGAGATTTAAAATGTAATTAGGATTTCTTTGTATTTTTAAAATACTTATCTTTTTTGGGATTTTTTAATGGTGTACTTTAAATTATACAATCTAAACGTTTCGATAACACTTACAGTTATCTTCGTCAGTAGTAATGTTTGTTAAAAATTGTTGAAGATGTAGTAAACAATTTTGTCAAATGTGAAAAATTCAAACATAAACATAAGCCTGCTATTAATATAACAGTTTGAGAAACGTATAAGCCAACTATAAAATTGTAGTAAAGAATAACTAGGTCATTAAAATTAAATATTGTTAGACTGCCTCAAAGATGACAAACCAGAACACTCTCTACGACGAAAGCTAACGATGAAATTTGCCAGCCAAAAAACACATTTAACAAAATTTAATCGAGTTATGATGTAAGTGTAAAGTTGTGAAAAACTTCAATTTTAAAATGATAGAAGCATTCACAAATCCAAACATTACATCAAAAATAACCCAGTTAAACCTAACAAAGAGATATCTTTATCAATAATTGGAAGTGTTATTAACAATGAAAAGCACAATGCAGAACGTTCTTTGTAATTTTTAATTTCAACTACTTATGTTAAATTATAGTGCTGTGGAAATTTAACATATAATTGATAAAGCATTTGCTTCAAGGTCTAGGAAAAACACAGCAAAAACCTAGACATACCAAAAGTCGAAAACAAATTAAAATCAAGGCGTATCATTATGCTCTTTTTAATTATAAGATGCCAAAACCTATTTAAACGGAGATTTTCTTCTTGTCTATTAAAATTATTCGGTGTTTATATATTTCAATAGCTTCACGTTGCAAACGAACATCATAATGGGTTTGTCTTGACAATATTTTCATATTGTCAAATTGAATGTCATGATTTCGATTATTCAGGGCATGGTCAGCCACAGCAGACCTCTCTGGTTGACCCAATCTACAAAATCTCATATGTTCTTTGCGTCTTGTATCAAAGCTACGTTTTGTGGTCCCGATGTATACTTTTCCACATGAACAAGATAACTTATACACTCCGGAAGATGATAAAGGGTTTGACACATCTTTAGGTGATCTTAAATGTTCTTTAATTTTTCTTGTAGGTTTAAAATAGTCCTAATGCCATATTTGATTAGGATTTTTCAATTCTATTTGTAACATTAGCTATAAAAGGAAGAAAAGCAGTACCAACATTAAGAACTGGTTTTTCTTTAAGGTTACGCCTAGAAGGTGTAATAACATTATTAATATCTGTAAGTGAATATCCATTATCTTGTAAGGATTTTCTTAAATATTTATATTCATCATTCAAAATTCAGGGTCACAAATTCGTTTTGCTCGATCTACTAAAGATTTAATTACACTAATTTTTGACGTGGATGGTGGTTGGATAATTTATGAAGGTATCTATCATGTGTGTCGGCTTTCTGTAAACCTTAAAAGATAGTGAATTATTATTTTAGATATTAATAGGTCAAGAAATGGTAAACTTCCATTAGTTTCTTTTTCCATGGTAAACTGAATACTAGGATGTATACCATTTATAAAAACCAAAACTCATGCAGTGCTTCTTCTCCATGTCTCCAAATAACAAATGTGTCATCTACATATCTATACCAAACTGAAGGTTTTTAGGTGTACTTTGTAACGTTAATGTTTCAAATTTTTCCATATAAAATTAGCTATAACAGGACTAAGGGGACTACCCATTGCTACACCTTCAATCTGTTCATAAAATTTACCATTCCACTGAAAATAAGTTGTAGTAAGACAGTGCTGGAAAAGAATGGTTATGTCCTTTGGAAAAAGATGATCTATGTATTCAATAGTTTCTTTTAGAGGTACTTTTGTAAAAAGTGAAATAACATCAAAACTAACCATTATATCGCCCTCTTCAATTTTGAAACTATGCATTTTATCAACAAAGTCGGCAGAATTTTTAATGTAATGGGGTGTTTTTCCTATATGAGGTTGTAATAACAATGTAAGATGTTTTGCAAGGTTATATGTAGGAGAACCAATTGCACTAACAATAGGCCTTAAAGGAATATTAGGTTTATGAATTTTTGGTAAACCATATAGTTTTGGTGAAATAGCTTCAGAGTTAGATAGTTTCTTCTTTATTTCTTCAGGAATAGATGATAATTTAATCAGCTCTTTAGTTTTTAAAAGAAACTTTTTTGTTGGATCTTTTGGTATTTCACGATAAGTTTCTGGTCCCAACAATTGTTCTATCTTAGTGTTATAATCGTTCATATTTAATATAACAGTTGCATTACCTTTATCTGATTTTAATATTATAATACTTTCATTGCGTTTAAGGTCAAGTAAAGCATGTCGTTGACGAAAGGATAAGTTGCTCTTTGGAGGTTTTGTTTTACGTAATATGTTAACGGTGTTATATCTAACTTCATTAGCAGCATCAAAAGGTAATAATCTAATGGAGTTTTCGATGTTGGAAATTATATCTTCAAAAGGTATTACTCTTGGTGTTATCGCAAAATTTCCTCCTTTAGAAAGCGCTTCAATAGCATAATCTGAAACAACATTATCAGAAAGGTTTATAACTGTTTTTCTACAATCAATAGATGGTCTATTATTATGTTGTTTGTATAATTTATTAAATTTTTTTAATAATGTTTGGATTTGTGAATGCTTCTATCATTTTAAAATTGAAGTTTTTCACAACTTTACACTTACATCATAACTCGATTAAATTTTGTTAAATGTGTTTTTTGGCTGTCAAATTTCATTGTTAGCTTTCGTCGTAGAGAGTGTTCTGGTTTGTCATCTTTGAGGCAGTCTAACAATATTTAATTTTAATGACCTAGTTATTCTTTACTACAATTTTATAGTTGGCTTATACGTTTCTCAAACTGTTATATTAATAGCAGGCTTATGTTTATGTTTGAATTTTTCACATTTGACAAAATTGTTTACTACATCTTTAACAATTTTTAACAAACATTACTACTGACGAAGATAACTGTAAGTGTTATCGAAACGTTTAGATTGTATAATTTAAAGTACACCATTAAAAAATCCCAAAAAAGATAAGTATTTTATTATGAGTGTTAATGGTGAAAGTTTACATTTTCATATTTCAGTCCTTTATGGGAGGAAACTTATCGTTTTATCAGACAATTTGAAAAATTAAGGAAACGTAAAGCACAATTATTATCGTCACTCACTTTTTATTACGATGCCGAGACCAAAAGATTATCCCAAAGTTTATCTATATTAAAAGAAATTTTAATAACAAGCAAGCGAATAATATTTACAGAAGAACTGAAAATGCTCTTCTACGTAATCAAATACATATTACTAGGAAGTTACTGGATAACACCCATAAAAATCTTTTATATTTACATTTAGAAATTTCATCTATTTTGAATAAAGAAGATTGGGATAAAATTGATTCTATAACGTTTAAATCTATGGAAATAAATTTTGACATCTCATGTCAACGTCAAAAGAAAAATTTAATAAATTATACAAACAACAGAATAATAGACCATCTATTGATTGTAGAAAACAGTTATAAACCTTTCTGATAATGTTGTTTCAGATTATGCTATTGAAGCGCTTTCTAAAGGAGGAAATTTTGCGATAACACCAAGAGTAATACCTTTTGAAGACATAATTTCCAACATCGAAAACTCCATTAGATTATTACCTTTTGATGCTGCTAATGAAGTTAGATATAACACCGTTAACATATTACGTAAAACAAAACCTCCAAAGAGCAACTTATCCTTTCGTCAACGACATGCTTTACTTGACCTTAAACGCAATGAAAGTATTATAATATTAAAATCAGATAAAGGTAATGCAACTGTTATATTAAATATGAACGATTATAACACTAAGATAGAACAATTGTTGGGACCAGAAACTTATCGTGAAATACCAAAAGATCCAACAAAAAAGTTTCTTTTAAAAACTAAAGAGCTGATTAAATTATCATCTATTCCTGAAGAAATAAAGAAGAAACTATCTAACTCTGAAGCTATTTCACCAAAACTATATGGTTTACCAAAATTCATAAACCTAATATTCCTTTAAGGCCTATTGTTAGTGCAATTGGTTCTCCTACATATAACCTTGCAAAACATCTTACATTGTTATTACAACCTCATATAGGAAAAACACCCGATTACATTAAAAATTCTGCCGACTTTGTTGAAAAATGCATAGTTTCAAAATTGAAGAGGGCGATATAATGGTTAGTTTTGATGTTATTTCACTTTTACAAAAGTACCTCTAAAAGAAACTATTGAATACATAGATCATCTTTTCCAAAGGACATAACCATTCTTTTCAGCACTGTCTTACTACAACTTATTTTCAGTTGAATAGTAAATTTTATGAACAGATTGAAGGTGTAGCAATGGGTAGTCCCTTAGTCCTGTTATAGCTAATTTTTATATGGAAAAATTTGAAACATTAACGTTACAAAGTACACCTAAAAACCTTCAGTTTGGTATAGATATGTAGATGACACATTTGTTATTTGGAGACATGGAGAAGAAGCACTGCATGAGTTTTTGGTTTTATAAATGGTATACATCCTAGTATTCAGTTTACCATGGAAAAGAAACTAATGGAAATTTACCAATTATTGACATATAAATATCTAAAAATAATAATACACTATCTTTAAAGGTATACAAAAATCAGACTCACAATGATAGATACCTTCATAAATTATCCAACCACCATCCACGTCAAAAATTAGTGTAATTAAATCTTTAGTAAATCGAGCAAAACGAATTTGTGACCCTGAATTTTTATCCTTACAAGATAATGGATATTCACTTACAGATATTAATACTGTTATTACACCTTCTAGGCGTAACCTTAAAGAAAAACCAATTCTTAATGTTGGTACTGCTTTTCTTCCTTTTATAGCTAATGTTACAAATAGAATTGAAAAAATCCTAATCAAATATGGCATTAGGACTATTTTTAAACCTACAAGAAAAATTAAAGAACATTTAAGATCACCTAAAGATGTGTCAAACCCTTTATCATCTTCCGGAGTGTATAAGTTATCTTGTTCATGTGGAAAAGTATACATCGGGACCACAAAACGTAGCTTTGATACAAGACGCAAAGAACATATGAGATTTTGTAGATTGGGTCAACCAGAGGTCTGCTGTGGCTGACCATGCCCTGAATAATCTAAATCATGACATTCAATTTGACAATATGAAAATATTGTCAAGACAAACCATTATTATGTTCGTTTGCAACGTGAAGCTATTGAAATATATAAACACCCGAATAATTTTAATAGACAAGAAGAAAATCTCCGTTTAAATAGGTTTTGGCATCTTATAATTAAAAAGAGCATAATGATACGCCTTGATTTTAATTTGTTTTCGACTTTTGGTATGTCTAGGTTTTTGCTGTGTTTTTCCTAGACCTTGAAGCAAATGCTTTATCAATTATATGTTAAATTTCCACAGCACTATAATTTAACATAAGTAGTTGAAATTAAAATTACAAAGAACGTTCTGCATTGTGCTTTTCATTGTTAATAACACTTCCAATTATTGATAAAGATATCTCTTTGTTAGGTTTAACTGGGTTATTTTTGATGTAATGTTTGGATTTGTGAATGCTTCTATCATTTTAAAATTGAAGTTTTTCACAACTTTACACTTACATCATAACTCGATTAAATTTTGTTAAATGTGTTTTTGGCTGGCAAATTTCATCGTTAGCTTTCGTCGTAGAGTGTTCTGGTTTGTCATCTTTGAGGCAGTTTAACAATATTTAATTTTAATGACCTAGTTATTCTTTACTACAATTTTATAGTTGGCTTATACGTTTCTCAAACTGTTATATTAATAGCAGGCTTATGTTTATGTTTGAATTTTTCAAATTTGACCAAATTGTTTACTACATCTTTAACAATTTTTAACAAACATTACTACTGACGAAGATAACTGTAAGTGTTATCGAAACGTTTAGATTGTATAATTTAAAGTACACCATTAAAAAATCCCAAAAAAGATAAGTATTTTATTATGAGTGTTAATGGTGAAAGTTTACATTTTCATATTCTTTGTATTTTGTCCAATAAAAAATAAAATAATGGAAATGTTTTTTTTTTTTTGAAAAGTTGCTTTACTTTTGTCCGATAGTGTATATTTAAGGAGAAACCAGGAAGGGAAGGACGCAACCCTTTTCAAGGAGCAGGGAGCAAAGTTTCATGAGTATTTTAGAATGTTGCCTTCAACATTTAATTATATACATACTAAATAGAATTCACCAACAACTCGAAACATATTCTAATTTTCGAAAAAGTATTGATCCTAGACAAAAATTACTGTAACACTTAGGTAAGTAAAAACCATTTATTTAAATACACACATATGTTTATAATTCACATCATTATTTAAAAGTGTGGAAATATCGAGCAACTTTTTCTGGTTGTTGGGTTAATGATGAAGTATCTTGGTAGGGCATATGATAATAGGTCTGTATGTTGGGTAATAGAGTCAGTTGGTGAATTATAAACTTGTTGCGATAATACAGTAGATCATATGGAAAACAAAGTGATGGTGGAATTTTTGCTGCTAGTGGTTTAAAGGAACGATCAGAAAACAAAACTTTTTGCGTATCAGAGGATCGAACTATTCCAAATATAGATATTAACATTCGCTATCTGCTCTTGGGCGATGAAGCCTATCCTTTAAAGGTGTATTTAATGAGGTCCTGTTCTGGTCGTAACCTCAGTCAGCAAGAAGAGATTTATAATTATAGACTATCCCAAGCAAGGAGGATTGTCGAATGTACATTTGGCATACTATGTTCCAAATGGAGGATCCTCAAAAAAGAGATAGAATGTCATCCCGACAAAGCAGATATTATTGTTAAATGTGCATGTATTCTTCATAATATAATTATTGATAAGGAAGAATGTACCGAAAATAATTTTAAAATGAACTCTGAGGTATTAAATATTTCACAAAACAATTATAATAGAATCACACGAACCAATAATCGTTCAAGTATAGCTGCATATGCTGTGCGAGACAAATTAAAAAATTATTTTAGCAGCCCTATAGGGTCAGTTCCGTTTCTAGTAAAATAAAAATTTGTTTAACAATATGTACATTCTTTATTTTTCAAGATTATAAAATTGTATATTCTACTTGTTAAATATAAATATGCAAAATATATACTTACTTGTTTCTTCCATTTCCTTTGCTACCTCTTCCCATAGCCTTTTTTACTATAACTTTATTATGATATTCTTTATGTTTGATTCCATAACGGCTTCCTCGATTGAACACATAAAATCAGCTTTTCTAAGTCCATTTTAAATAAATTTTCTCAATTATTATTGAATCTGACAGCTTTTTATACCGTTAAAATCGTACGATGTCGCCGAGAAAAACAAACGCGTTTGTCGTTTTCGCCTAGTCGGCCGACATCGCACGATAACATCCAACTAAAACGCAGTTAATGTAACCGCACACCTTTAAATTAGTAAGTTTGTTTTCACGTCAGACATCGTACGACATCGCACGTATCCGCATCAAGTGTAACCATACATTTAACCGGGTAACTGGGACCACTGGTAGTGTTTTAAAAAAAAATCATATTTCAAAAAATATGACTATTTAATAAAATTTTGTCAACGCAAAGTAAGGGTTATCAATAAACCTATCTCAGCCCAAAAATGGCAAATATAGAATGTTGTAAAAGTGGGTCCTAATTACCTGACTTGACCTTATTTATAAACGTTTGTAAACTCCCGCGCGTATCTTTTTTTGGGTTCAAGTTTTGAACATGCGTGTTAACAATTCTACGCTTATTATCGTACCGCTTTTTTAATACTTCCCAAGCTATCTTATAATTTTGATTCTAACGAACTTAGCTTCAAAAAGGACCATTTTAATCCTACACGAAGATAACACAATTTTTGAGAATCAGGTAAATTTTAATTTTTATGTATTAATGATGTAAAAAAATCGTAAAATTCCCGCCAATGCGCAAAATTACCATCAAATATAGGTAAATCCTGTCAATTTCACGTTGATGGTTTTAGAGTTAAGTACCTACTGATTCCGTTTGATTCTCAAAATTATATTTTTAGATTAAAATATTAGATTGGTTAACAACTGCGAAATACCTATCTTGAAAGAGCTCTCTCTCTCGGTTAAAATTTTTTCTTGATCACAATCACAATCTCCAAAATGTTCTGGAACTTAAATGTTTTTCGAGAAGAGTAATTTGTGAATTAATAATACGACGTCTAGGTATAATTTAATTTTTCCATACTAAATCAATGGATATGAAGGGAAACTATTAAATTTATATGTATAGGCTTGTGTTAGGGAATTTTATGATTAATAATAAATGAGAGGAACGAAGAATACCAATTCCTTCCACAATGGTCAGTGCACACCTGGGGCATGCGCTACGTAAATATCATTCAAACATAAAATTTAACAGGCATCCATACTTTTTCTTTGTCGTTTTGAAACCAGCATATTGTTCTCTTTTCAGAAAAAAATATTTATTACGAGTCAATCACAACTCAACACTAAAATTTGAAAAAAAAAATATTTAAAGAATAACGAAGGTACACTAAATACAAAAAAAAATAGCAATACTAAATCAAATATTCAAACTGAGCTCCGTTGACTGCCAAACAGTGAGTGACCTAATCGGCATTTGAATTCTACTTGTAGTAGCTTTGTGTAACACCTCTTCAGGTACTCCACACATTTTGGCAGTTATTTGCACCTTTAAGTCCTCCAAGTTACATGGTCTTTGTTTGAACACATTATTTTTTACTTGACACCACAAGAAAAAATCTAAGGGCGTCTAATCCGAAGATCTGACAGGCCACACAACAGATAATATTCTGCCAATCCACCTGTTTCAAAAGTATTCTCTAACATGTACGTAAAATGTACAGAGCTCCATCGTGTTGGAAGAAAATTCTATTGCCAATATCTCCATTTTCACCCGTAACTAACGCGGTGATCGCAGGAATGACTTTAGTTTGAAGCAGTAAAAGATATCGATCAGTGGTAAGGGTTTCATCAAGAACAAATGGTTCTATATGTTCTCTTATAATGCACATATTTACTTATTGCGGATGTTGTGTATGTGCTTTTGCACCTAGTATGGGTTCGTTTCGCCCAATACCGACAATTATGCCGATTTAATGTGCTGTGAAGATTAGCTTTTTTCCCTTCTTTACTCTGCTAATAATAAGCCGTAATTAAGTCCGTCAAGAAATTAATTATTCACCGTTACATATCGATAAGAATTAAATTAAGTACTATAAATAATTATACCGTGATTCATAATGAACGTCAAATAAATATAATGTTTAGTTATTCTGAATAAAATCATTTATGATAAACAAAAATCGAAAAGATCTAAGAAATTGGCGTTAATTATAAATAGAAATTTTCTCTTTTGTTCCGAAATTAAAATTTGATAAATAAGAATTTAGTTTGTAGTAAAACGCACATTTTAAATGGAAAATTACACTTAAAACCTATTATATTAATATTACGTAGAGATAAGTAAACTGAAGCGTTCAAAATTAATAAAACACGTTGTAATTAGCACCTTCATAAAATTGATTAATTTATTTCTTAGGAAATTGCATTGTTAACTAACATTTTCGATATAAATAATGGAAATTATACCTGTAATAATTTCTATCATCAAGGTGAAGTGGGGTAAGTGAGAACGCGAATATAAAAGATTAGTTTAGAAGCCCCTAGCTTTTTTAATATTTAAGTTTCATGCTGCTGCTTTGTTCACAACGTGACTCAATAGGTTTGTGATGGATGCTATTTAATAGACGGAAATAGCTTAATAACATTTTAGAAATTTTTATTTATTTTGTTTGCACTCTCCGTGTTCTCACTTGCCCCTTATCTTGTGATAAGTGAGTACATCGGCAAATTCTGAGTTAGTTAAACAGCAATCAAGGTCTGGGACAAGTGAGAAACTCTGATAAAAGTATAGCACATGTCTATTTCACAAGTAATTTTATTTCAAAGGAGGAGAGAGATACAATACGTTAAACTAAAACATGTATAATGGTGAGATCTTAACTAAATAATAACTAACATATTGAACTCCTAAAATATATTTTAAGTAATATTTCTGATTAGATAGTGTCAAAGCAACACTAGTAGAGATTTTTACCAAAGTCACTGAAGACTATGTCCAAAACGATATAGGAAAACACACGTCTCCTCATCTTCCTTATTTGGGTTCTGAGAGTATACAAACTATACTTTCAGTTGCAATGACTGACTCATATTTAGTGTTTTGCTAAATAAAATATGTTTTACTGTCTTCAGAACACGTTTTTGAATTTTTTTTTCGCAAGAAATTAATAGTCGTTTCATCGTCCCGATTATTAATGGCTGCAATCTGACCTACATAATGCCACTTTATTTTTTTGACGCCAATTCTACTAATACCCACTCCCCAACTTTTTTTTCTGCAACATATTTTTCATCTTTCAAAATTTCTTCTTCTGCTGCAACATATTCTAGAGCTAAGTCCTCAAGCGCTCTTGTCGCTTTCATAAGTAACTTCTGATTCTTCTGAGGGTGACTGGTGACGTACATTCCTTTTGTTCACTGTTCTGTTATTGTCGTATGTTTCTACATGTGTAGTCTCGTTAGTATTTTCAAATTCGTAAGGTTTCTTACTGGCGGTTATCACTTCGGCACCACGACATATGCGTTTCGTGGCTTGTTTAACATTTTTGTCCACACACCACACCACACACACACACCACACACACACACACACACACACACACCACACCACACCACACCACACCACACACACATCACCACACACACCACTCACCACACACACACACCACATCACACCACACACACATACACACCACACACACACACACATACACCACACACACACACCACACCACGCCACTCACTACACCACACTACACACACACACACACACACGCACGCACGCACGCACGCACCCACACACACACAGACATCCAGACATGATGGCCGATCTTGGCGAAACTTGGCCAAAAGTTGTAAAATGAGCTAATATGCCGAAAAAAAAAGTCAATTGCATAACCTTCTGTACCTATTGTCCTTGCCAGGAATGTTTACCGCATGTCATTAATTTTGCTATCCAATTTGATTATACTGTCTTCTCATATAAAACAGTGAATTAAATAAGGATGGTGAACATTCGTAGTGCATTTGACGAAATCGACATACGGTATTGAATAATCAAATGTATTAGAAAGAGTAAACATAAACGCAAAATCAATTTGTGTTATCTGCATATGAATTTAATTCTCATTTGACTAATACTACATAATCTCCATTTGTTTGTTTATCCTTTGGCTGTTTCCTCATTTACTTCTTTTAATCATCATTTATTACACACTTTAAAGAAAATGGAGGTCCCCCGATATCAGTATCTGCTGTCCTAGAAGTAAGTATGACATCAAGTGTTTATATCTTAATTTATTACAGTCACGAAATTACAGCAAGTGGTAAGCGCCTTGTGTATATCTGAGACGACGGGAAGAAATATCAAATCTCAAGTTGCATCTAACCTTGTTTTAATAAAACGACCACGCAAGAAAACAAAATCTGACGATCTATCTGAAACATCCAAAATGGGCATTATACAATATGCACGCACAAAGTGAGTAATATTACATCACAATCTTTTACACATTTGACATACTAATTTACTTACAGAAAAACATATCATAGTTGCAAGCTTAAATGCAGAAATTCGTAACAGTCACATATTAATAAATGACGAAAGTCTTCATTGTGCAATCTAGTTGCTAGGATTCAAATTCAAAACAAACTCTAACCGTAGAGCTTTATTGGAAAAAAGTTATAAGTATCGCAGAAATGTGAATTAAATTTCTTGAACAATACATTAGAGAGATCAATTCACCTAATCATTGGCAAGTAGTATTTATGGATGAAACGTGGATCTACTCCAAAGAAAATCCAGGAAAATTATGGAAGGATGAAGACATTAGGAGTGTACAAAAACCTCAAGGTTACGATGGCAAGAGATTTACTGTTATTCACGCCAGATCCGCCAGAAGATTTGTACAAGGTGCTGCTCTGTTATTTTGCATCAAGAGTGTTAAAGGAAGATTATCATGGTGAAATGAATACATGTTTAAAAAATGGCTTATTGAGCATTTGCTAACACATTTAGAAGAGCCTCGGCTAATTATAATTGATAATGCACCGTACCATTCAATGTTAGTTGAAAAGCTACAAACTTCAAATACAAAAAAGGTACGAAGTAGATGAAATAATAATAAGCTATGGACGCGAAGTATTAAGATTACTACCATATCACTGTGAGTTTAATGCGATAGAATTAGTATGGGTGCACGCAAAGAGATATGACAAGCAGATTGGATGACATGGCTATAAAGATGAGAACGTAATTGCTATGTGGAACAAAGCTTTACAGGAATGTGATGAAACCGTATGGGATAATTGTGTGCGACATACTGAACATACAATAAAGCAATGGTATAAATGGGAAGAAATGGCGAACTGGTTGTTGACATCGGAAACTATTCTGATAGCTCGGATGTAGATAGTGACTCCAATTACAAAGTTTTATACTTTAAAAAGCAGGTTTCTACAACGTATAGGCTGTCCCAAATTCGAGGGCAAGCATGGGGTACTCGCTTATTATAAGAGATAGGATATAGGTTTAAATTCGGCACTTTTGCTAAATTCGATGCCGAGTAATAATCTGAAAAGAAATTTGAGCTAACTCGAATGGATATGGTTTTATGCTCAAAAAACTAAAAATTTCGATTTTCGTTTTTCGCGTTTGGCCACCTTATTATTAGGAATTTTCAAAATTCGATTAAACATTATTAAGGCACCTTTTTACGCACAATACTAATACGGTATTAAAAATATTATGTGACGTTTCGTTTATTCTGAACCATCATCAGGTTTATTTTTTCTTATGGGGGTTAAGATATATTTTTATGTCGTTGGATGGAGAATGTTATGCTGATTTTAACAATATATAACACTTTATGGTTTGATCGACTGCGAACTAAAATAATGAGAAAAATACGAAGAACAAGATTCCGCCTTCTTGGATCCAGCAAGGAATAATTACAGTAGTTCTACTTATCTAATTTGTTAAACTCGTTAGAACATCCAAAAAAATATAAAAACATTTAAACAATTAAAAAAAAAAACATTAACAAACAACTCAAACAAGTATGTCTATGTAACACGGTCATAATAGCGACAACGCAAATTTATCGATAGGTAACAACAAAATAATTACACAGACAAACAAACAAAAATTATTATAATAAATGTTCGAACAAGTTTCCTCCTTCTTGAATACAGTAAGGAATTCTTCTTCTACAATTGTTTACGCTTCTTTGAATGGTTCGCCTGGGAATTTGACGAAGTTCATTAACAACCCTATTTTGGAGTTCTTCTATATTTTGCGGTGGCCTCTTATAAATCATATTTTTTAAATAGCCCCAGAGGAAGTAATCTAAAGGGGTTAATCTGGACTTCTTGCTGGCCACCTAAGTGGTCCCCTATTTCCCATCCATTTATCAGGAAATTCGCCGTTAAGATATTCACTTATTATCGCAGCATAATGAGGAGGAGCTCCGTCCATTTGCCACCAGAGAGTCCATCTTTCGTTTAGCGGAACATCATCCAAAAGGTCTGATATTTCGTGTGTCAGAAATGCGAGGTAGCGTTGAGACGTTAGGATACCTTCGTAAATAATAATAATAATAATAATAATAATAGTAAATAAAAGGAGCCTATCCTTCCAGATTCCAACCCACACATTAAAGGACCGGTGGCCTTGTCCTCGCATTTGCCTGTTAATTCGTGGATTTTCAACGGACCAGTAGTGCTCCTTATTACGATTAAACATTCCATTAGTGGAAAAATTGCACTCATCCGTCCAAATTATTTGATTGAGAAGGTTGCGATTTTCCAGCATTTTGGTATTAAGTTGGTTGCAAAAATCCAACCGTCTCATATCGTCTCCAGGCCGAAGAGTTTGACTAACGTGCAACTTAAATGGTTTATAACGGTGTTGCTTTAACACTCGCCAAACTGTCGTTTTTGGCACTTCAATAGTTTGCTCTATTTCTCTGGTAGATATTGAAGGATTTTCTTGAACCTAAGATGGATAACAGTCATAACTCTCCAAAAAAAATGTCTGCTGAAATTAGCAGTGAAGTGAGTAGAAATTCTTATAATTAGTATAATACTAACAAATAGTAGGTACCTGATGTAATATTTTTTCTTCGGCATCTCTGTCTAGTCTGCAACCATATGCATTTCGAGGTTTCTGAAAACATCCAAATTCTCGCAAATTTTGGTCTAATTTTAAAAAATATCTCTGGTTTGGTTGCTGCCTCTCCGGATATTCCTCTAAATATCTTTGTTCTGCTCTGACACTATTTATATTGCAGCTATAAAATATCCTTATCATGTCTCTTTTTTCTGAATTTGAAAACATTCTAAAGAAACTTGCAAATTTTAAAGCACTAACACGAAGGATCTTGCAGTTATTACCCTTTTTCCAATTAGAAAACGACATGACAAAAGCCAACTCCAGAGTTTTGTTTGATTCATGGGTATCGTGATAATGTAATATTTAGTTTTTAATTTAAGAGTATTTTAGTTCGCAGTCGATCAAACCATGAAGTGTTATATATTGCTAAAATCAGCATAATATTCTCCATCCAACGCCATAAAAATACGTCTTAACCCCGATAAGAAAAAATAAACCTGATGACGGTTCAGAATAAACAAAACGTCGCATGATATTTTTAATACCGTATTAGTATTGTGCGTAAAAAGTTGCCTTAATAATGTTTAATCGAATTTTGAAAATTCCTAATAATAAGGTAGCCAAACGCGAAAAACAAAAATCGAAATTTTTAGTTTTTTGAGCATAAAACCAAATTCATTCGAGTTAGCTCAAATTTCTTTTCAGATTATTACTCGGCATCGAATTTAGCAAAAGTGCCGAACTTAAACCTATATCCTATCTCTTATAATAAGCGAGATCCCCATGCTTGCCCTCGAATTTGGGACAGCCTGTACAATAGTTAATACAAGTGTGCTAGTTCATATTTAATACAATTTCTATTAGTAATGTATTTCAATAATGTAAGTACAATACATTTTGTGGTAAAATGATTCTCAATATGTTTAATTCACACATTTCCCATAGAATTTATGTTCCACATTAAATGTCATGTTCGTTCCATTTTATTTAGGCACGTAATTTAACATCCATTTTGTGTATTAATGTTACCATCTTATTGTGGGCCATCATTGCCACTGAATTGGTATCAATAATACGAAATTATGATTATGAAACATAGTAGCCTTGCGAGGTGTAAATAGTGCAGCTCGACAGTTGTTCCATGCGAATTGTTTAACCTACAAATTGAATCAACAATCAATTGTATGATTGTTGATCAACAACTTACAACACAACCATTCTCCTGTTTTCATAACTCCGCTGCAATTATTAAATGTTTACATTTTGTTGAAAATTACATTGTTTGTAGGTTATAACCTACATAATCTTCGGGCAGTAAAAATAACGTAACAAATACTTGCTCGATTTTAAGGATATTGTTTTTCAATTGTTATCATTACGATAATCAATGTTCTTTAATTTTTACAAAATAAATCACAATAAATAAATAAATGTATTTTGGAATACTTCAGCCAGATACATGTTTTCAGCTTTAAATGGTACCATCTCTAGGTATATTTTCTAATCAGAATTTATTACAACGAAAATAATTTTGACTCATGTTTTTTATATTACACCACATGATTGTACATGGTGATGTAGCGGTAAACATTCCTGGCGAGGACAATACATATGTATATGTAGGTTGGAAGGTAAAAAATTATAATTACAACTACTTCATTTCTTTTAATTGTTTAAGTTAGCATCTACATGTCATTAACCTCTGTCCGACATGAAGTTTTAAACATCTGTTTGACATAGATAATTGTTTTTGTTTTTATAATGTTGCCTTTTTCCATAATGAACTTACTATGAAAGAGGTTGCATAATTATCCTAAAAAAATGTTATTAAAATTATTTCTATTCGTTTAATTTCCATTTTGTAGGTTGGAAGGCCGTGTGGTGTTCCACACCACACATTTTTGATTTTCCTTTAATGGCATTAGGGGTAAAATATGAATTTTTATATAATTTTTTGATTTGCTAAAAAATTGGCATGTGGGGTCATTGGAGGATTCTAAACAATTTTTTTAGTAAAATTTTTCGATATCTTGTCAAATCAATCCATTTTTCAACAAAAATAATACACTTTTTTAAAATTATCGCTAAACCGATTATCACACGACATGAGTCAAAATAGATTTGTTGGTTATCGGACATGCACAAACGGTCCCCAAAGAAAGTTTATTAAAAATAACAATAATTAAAAATTTTCCCATATGTACCCAACTTTATAGTGGACGCTGTATAACAATTTTGCTTTCTATTACTGAATAAGATTGGGTAGTTTATTAAAGATAAAAAAATAATAATACAGCAGTACTAAACATTTATTGAAAACAATCACATCAACACACACAGTAACACACAGAATATAATTGTAAGTGTAGTCTATAATTAATGGATTTAATATTAAAACTGTTCTCGTAATTATGAATATGTACCAGTAGATCATTAGTTGCTAGCGTCTATCTTGTAAGTAGTAGTAAAAGTGTGCTAGTAATTATGAATATGTACCAGTAGATCATCAGTTGCTAGCGTCTATCTTGTAAGTGTTCTTTTTTAAACAGTAGGTCTGTCCTTGTTATGTTTAAAGTCCAAACTACGGAGAAATTAAATAAGTACACAGAATAAGTTAATTCACATTAATTCACAATAAATCAAATAGTTATGTTTCTCGCTGAATCTGAAATCTCATATTCTCAATTGAACTTACAGAAGTATTATACTCACCTAACTAATCGATCACTTACTTTAATTAGATTCGTCCTCCAAGCGTAACCGCTTCCGCTTATTACCATCACGTTCTTCAGCTTCTACCACTTTAATCCGATTACCACAAACTTCTGCTTCATGTAGTGTCTACAAATATAAAACATTCAACTCCACTTAAAATACAAATTTCATTCTTACTGCAATGGCGCTTTCTGCAGCTTCTTTGGATGCATAACTTGCATAACCAATGTTACGATTAGATAATAAGTAAACTGAAATGAGATCTCCGAAACGACAAAATATATTTTGCAATACAGATGAAGAAAGTGGTGGGTATGAACAAATAATAAAGCACCTAAAATATTAAATATTATATAGGTATATTAAATGTAAATTTAGAAACCTTGCAACGATTTTCACATCTGATTTACACATCGGTTTTAAATCTGGTAATTTGACACTGCAAGAAATATCATCTTTTTTACCAACATTTGGCTCATTTAATAAATCTAAACAAAAAATTAAAATTAATATACATTCATTAGTGAAATACCCTATATATACCAGAAGAAAATCCTCCTGCCTGAATTAAGCTAGTGGCGTGTGCAATTGTTTCTACAAGTTTTCGCAATTCAGATTTGGTTGTCTCTAATTGAGGTAGATTAGGTATGGATGCACTTGAATTGTCATTAAATCCTCTCGAATTATCATAATCAGGTTTCACAATTAACCTGTTCCCTGGCGGATACTCAAAACCATGTAACTTACTACATGCATATGCTGCCGCTTGTGGATTTGCATACACAACAGTCGCTACTGATGTCATTGGTATGTTATGTCCTTCTGGCCTTAACTGACAATAATCCATTCCTAAACAATTAATAATTTAGTAATTACAAAACTATATTGATAGAATTTTGCAAAATTTTTTTCAAGTCAATCAGTTTAAATATTGTAAATATTACTTATTACTTAATATTAATAACAAAGTGCGTACTCGGTTGTATAAAAAACTAAATCAGTTTTGAAAGTGGTTGATGATGATTTGTAATATTAAAGTATTTCTTCTATTCTCGCTAGAAAAGAATCATGTCATTAGTTTATGAACCTAGCTATCCGAATTATGCATACTGCCATCTCATATCAAAGCGTCTTTAAAAAAGGATAGTAACATGCTTGAAGCATTGATTAACAAGTGTCGAAGATCCGCAACCTTATGGAAATAAATCTATGTCGTTTGTCATAACAACTTTTATTGTGGTGCATTGTGATGCTTCACATGTTTCATATTTTTAATATATAAACTATATGATTAATTGATTAGTTTTGTTAAGTATTGTAAATAAAAATCGACAATGGCAGCTGGTAGTATTTGTGTGTATATAAATTGTAAAAATACTTTAAAAAATAGAAGAGACTTAAGTTACTTTAAATTTCCTATTAATGATCAAAAGAGATGCGACGAGTCGAAGAAGAACTGCGGGAATATTAAAATAATTGAAATCGACAATAAAGACTTAAAACAAAAATTAATTTGTGAAGAACATTTTAGTTCCAAATTTATTTTGCGAAAAAAATATTAAGTAAAAATGCAATACCTGAAAAATTCATAGTTCCCAATGAAGGTACGTAATTATAAAATATTATTTTTTAAATCAAAGTATAATCACTAACAATTTTAAATTACTTGAAAACGATTCAAAACAAACCAAGTTCGTGCAATGTTTATTAGTTAACTGTAAATTAAAAAAATCTGCCAAAACAATTGCAAGTATACTACTTGCAGATAAACGTAACAGTAAGTTAAACAATGACCCTTTTGTTTTGCAATGAGAGGATAATCTTACCTCAAGTATTGCCTCAAAATATGATTTTCAATAAAAAAAAAAACTATCAGTACTTATCAGGAATTAATAATTAATTGCTACTATCATTTGCCCTTTAGATTCTTCACCTGTGATTATAAAGGAATTACGTACCTACCCCGGAACAACACGACTTCCATTCATTGACGGATTCAGAGCCATCATCGCCTTCACCTAAAATTAGAGTAATGGAGAACTCTTTACTTGTAGGGCAGAACAGTGATTCGCGCGAATCCTGCGTCAGTGACAGGATTTAGAATATGCCGTCCCCAAGCACATCAATATCGTTAACACCAAAATGTAGGAAACTTAAATCTAAGTTACGTATAGTGCATAAATAAAAAATTGAAAGCAAAAACCATTCAAACACCAGGTTCCTGTAAAGACTTTTATAAACATGCAATTATTTCACAGAAATAAATCACCAGGGTGTTATAAATATATGCGGAATAAATTAGATTTTGTTTTACTAAGAAGAGAAAGAACAATTCAATCGTGATTAACAATTTCCAATTTAGTAACCAGCGTCACAACAAATCTAACAGAAAGGAAGACAAAAGTAAAAACAATGAATGACGACGAGAAACTATGTGTGATTATGTTGGATGAAATTGTTCTAAAAAGAAAATTAGAGTTCAACAAATTTCAGGATATCGTTGAAGGTTATGAGGATCTTGGTCATTTAGGGCGTGATGACAAAGTTGCTAATACCGCTATGGTAATTTACCTGACGAGGCTATTATACAACTAGAAAATCCCCTTTTGTTATTACATATCTTGAGGACCAATCAAGGCGGACAATTTAAAAAATATAATTGTTACAGTTATTCAAAAATTATATTAAATATGTATTTAAAACCTATGGTTCTTGTTTGCGACCAAGGAACAAATAACAGAAGTGCTTTAGCAAAATTAGGCGCTTCAAATCAAAACCTTGTAATATACATAAATAATACAAAACTATTTACGTTTTGACACCCCGCACTTACTGAAAAGTCTAAGAAATAATTTCATGAATTCAAAATTTTTGCATAGAACATATAAACAACAGCATACATCTACTCATAAAAATTAAAATTTATGCCACATTAAAAAATGACTGAGAAATCCTACAAATACGTACAATTTTTGTTCGACAATCGAATGACAAAAACCAGCAAATGAACAAACCTAAAATTTAAGAACTTGGCCATTGTCAACTTCAGTGAAATTACCTAGAAGTGTGATTGTCATGGTAGCAGTAGTTGATAGTTGTTAGTGTTAAACAGTCAAAACACTGTAGACAGCATAAACTCGCGGCTTTTAACTTTTTGGTTCATAGATTACTTTATTTTCCTCTTTCAGTTCAAAATTATAATAAAGAATTGCGCACTATTAAAGGAATTGCTGCATACAATGGGTTTTCAGATGAAATGGTTATGAACATAGTTAGGAAACAAACACATAGGATGAGGGTTAAGAACGTGACTTACATTAGGTAACGCTAGAGAACAAATAGAAGCAAAGGATGTAAAGTTACCAAACTATCCTGCTTATACAAAAGGTCTACCTAAAATCTTTTCCAAAATTAATTTGAAAACAGTCACTACTGCAGATAATAGTTTGCAAACTCTTTTAGGCAATCCAAAAGATAAAGTGGATAAGCAGGATAGGTCGGGAATTTATAAGATTAATTGTAAAAATTGTGAACAAATATATGTGGGGGAAACTAAACGACCTATCAAAATTCGCTTTAAAGAACATTTACTTCATATAAAATACAAACGTTGCCCTACACGTAGCCCTACATACATTTGATAAAAATCATGTAGTAGATGAGGTATCATTAATCAAACATGTTAGTAATAAGCACGAACTTCATTGTTATGAAAGTTTAAAGATCTTCAAAAACAAACAAATTCTAGTGAATAATTATGATCTAGGACCTTTAGGCTACTCAGAACCCATTAAACTTTCATAATTTTCACTTTCACTTTCACCATATTAGCAACCAAGCGTTACTCGTTGATGGTATATATGTTAGAAATTTTCCTTAGTTCGTCCTAGTCGACCGCTGATGATGATAGTGTAGCTATCGAAACGCGTTCGGTGTTTTTTAATTTTGTATGCTACGTGGGTGTATATTGTTTGTTACTAATTCAATTAAATTTTTCTGTAACCACACATTTATTACAATAGAGTTTGAAAAATTAGATATATTTTGGCACTGACTTATACAGTGTGTCCGAGATTCAGCAGCCATGTATTGCTATACTCGTTAATATTGAAGATAGAATGTCGGTTAAATGGGGAAAGTTTTAGAGAATTTTATGGCTATCATCATGGTAAAGTCAGATTTGAAGTAACTTTTTGTGTTTTTGAAATAATTGAAGAAAACAAAATTGTGCATTTTCTACTACCCTGTAGTTTTTATTTGAAGTCTGACAACATTTTGATTTGTACATTATTTGACACTTTTAAAAGACAATTTTAAAAAAGTACCAAAATCTATCTACAGTCATTTGTTTTTGAAATACATACACTAACTATTGTTTTTTCATACGGACGCCATCTTGATTTTACATTATCGAATAGTATTTTTTATCACCTTTTCAGCGATGTATCACATGATACGAGAATTTACTTCCAACTATCAAAAATTTGTTATATAACGTTGTCATTATCTTTTTGAATTAAGGAGGTATTAAAAATTTGAATGCACTAATGGATTCTACTTAAAAAGTGCCTTAAGTGCTTTTACAGTTTGTCGATACATTTAGAAATAAAAAAGTTATTCAAGTTTTTTAAAATCGCCATTTTCTCAATTTTGGCTAATTGCGCAATAACGCTCAGAGATATCTTGATTATGACTATTGGATCTTAATTAACACCAAAATCGAGCACAAGGACCCCATATTACTTTTTGTCTATCTGTAATAGAAAAGGTACTTCACATAAGAAAACATCGAAAATGTACCACCCTGTACACTACAGAAATGGAAAAATTAATTAAAAAGTAAAAATAAATAAAGAAACTAAACACACAACACAAGTTAGTTACGGCCGCAATAAATATAAAATACCCATGAAAAGAAGACCCAAAGAAATATAAGAAAGCTAAATCAGAAGTCAATAAGAGAGGAGTATCAAAACAAATTACAAGAGACTCTAGAAGATAGTGAATAATGGAAAACACCCAAATACGAAAAGAACAAGATGGTGGAACGAAGAAACAAAACTAAAGATAAAAGAAAAGAAGAAAGCATGGAAAAAAATTATACACACAAAGAAAAAGGAAGACAAAGAAGAATATATAAAACGAAGAAACGAAGCAAAAGAGGAAATACCAAGACCAAGTCAAAAAATAATTATTTTTATTAAATCCTAATACATTAAAATATGTAGAAACTAAAGCTATTCAGTAAAAGACTCTTCAAGACAGTTTGCACAAATACATTTTACATGTTCGTTGCACAAGTATTTGCCACACTTGACGCAATTTTGTTTCGATTTTCTATTTTTTCATCATGGACATAATGAAAAGTCCTGTTCCTGACGTACTAGCAGACTGCGGCGTTAGTTCTACCTCGGCTATCTTTTGCATGGAGGTTCGTAGCTCTAGGGATAAATTGGTAAGTGCTAGCCTTGTTGTAATGCACAGTTTCATCAGTTTCAAAGACAGCTGTTTTAAAAAAATCTGCGTTCTATTTTTTCACCAGTATTGGCATAAAGGTATACTTGAAAACACAAAACCTTCCCCACAATGTATATATTGAAAATCTTAGTGAAACATAACAAAAGGGTGACTAGTTTCGACACACAGTGTAATCTTCACACCTTAAACTAATATTACAATTTAACACCATATATGAAATACAATTTAAAAAACTTACACGTTATCCAATAACTTTCGATCATTAAGCAGGTACCATTGCGATTCTATTCAGAACCCAATTGTTATCAAAGTTAAAAAATCTTAGTTATGTGTTGAAATACATAAAGAGGAGAAATAAGAAAAACTCCTTTAACAGGTTGTTCCATTAAAGGACAGTTTCAATGTTAAAAAACAAACTATTTAAAAAATGACCAAACTAGTTAAAAAACAGAAAAACCAACAATTGAGTCCTAGAAGAGGAACTCAAAGGCTTTAATAAAAATTTTTTAAAAAAGTATTTTGTAATATTTTTTTAATAAACCATAAACGCCTAAAATTAAATTCAATAAAATAGTTAAAACAATAACCTAAAATAGTTACCTATTACAGTACAAACAATATTACTATAAATAGAAGAAGTAAAATTGTAGAGTTGAACAAATTTCTAAATGTGTTTTGACCTACACATTAGAAAATGGGAATTTCCTTTTACTTTAGTTTTCATCAAAGGAAAATCTCCGAATACCATTCCATTCTCAATAAATTCCAAGTTTAAATAAACAAGGGCCTAGACGAGGCAATAGTAATTATATCAACATATAAGTATTAAAATTATGGAACAGTATCCTAAAAACCACATCATTATAACACAACCAAATCTCAAAGCAAAGTTAAATTACCATTCACAATCACAGGGTTTCATAATTGTAAAATTACATTTTATGTTAAACATTAATAAAGTAGTGGGTTGAAACAAACCATAAAAAACTTTGAAATTTTAAAAAATTAATTGACGGTTAGCAGCGAACAGCCATGTGGTCTTACTTCAAGTAACAATTGACAGTATAAAAGGAACATTGTGCTAAAAAGTCATAATCAACTAAATTATATGACCAATATAAACTACATTACTTACAGGAAAAAAAAAAAAAGGAATAATTAATTAGATAATTTAATACTGTAGTATCATTTAGAATTTATTAATACGTTCAGCATGACTGGCTGCTATCAACAGATGGTCAGCAAGGAAAGGAAGTTAGATGCACATGAAGACTGATGCCAACCGTAAAAATTAAACTAACTTAATTTAATTTAAGAAAATATACGATTTAAAATTAAGAGCTTCATTAAGACAATGTTGAGGATTCTCTTCACATTGCTTATGAATTTCTAACATTTCAAGGAAATTTAGTTTGATACCTTTGTTACATATGTGTAAGATTTCAAAATCCCCCGGATCAAAGTTATGATTGGTAGAAAGAATATGGTGAGCGAAAGCAGATTTCTGAGAAGTGTGATTATTCTTTTTAATGCAATTGAGGTGTTCAGAAAATCTATGTTTAAAGGAACGACCAGTTTGACCTATGTAGTTACTTTGACACGAATTACATTTTAGCTTGTAAACCCCGGATTTAGAGATCATATCAGTCTTGTCTTTCGTTTTCATAAGTGACGATTTCATATTTTTATTGTTGGTGAAGGATATATCTACGTTAAATTGTCTGAATAATTTCACAAATTGATACGAAGAATGACCGATGTAAGGAAGAGACCTAAAAAGGAATTGCTCATCTGAAATGCTATTTAACGTTGTAAAATCTTGGATGTGAAACAAATATTTTATTTTATTGAACAAATTTATTATTAGAGACTTTGGGTAACCGATATAGTGGGCGATTTGAAAAATAGTATGTAACTCTGTGTGAAAACTTTTTTTGTCTAGCGGAAGGTTAAACAATCTATTAAAGAAGTATCTAAAGGATGCTAGTTTGTGATTAAGCGGGTGAAAAGAGTCAAAATGTATAACGTGGTTAGTGGTGGTAGGTTTTCTAAAGACGCTGATGTGGATTTTATTGACTTGTTTGGTTAAGGATAAATCCAGGAAATGAATGTTGTTGTCCAATTCTTTTTCAACGGTAAATTTTATGTTTGGATGGAAAGAATTTAATAAGTTATGACATTTGCTTAAATCATCATCATCACCTTTAAAAACTACAAGAATGTCATCTACGTATCTTTTGTAAAATATAAAGCGTTCTTTAATAAAAGTGTTGGCGAAAAATTGTTTTTCTAAATCATATAAGAAGATTTCGGATAACAGAGTTACTGCCCATCGGCAAACCTGTCTTTTGTCTGTAGGTGACCTGATTAAACATGAAGAAATTTTGTTCGTGACAAATTTTAAGACCTTCTAATATGAAAGAACATTCCTCGTCTGATAGTTGAGAATAAGCTAAATATGATTTAATTATATCTAGGCATTCTATAACCGGAACACTTGGAAAAAGATTTACTATGTCGAATGAGACTAAAATGTGAGAGTCCTCAATATGGAAACTTTTAAGTGAGTGAGCTAAGTCCATGGAATTGTTGGTAGAAAACGGAAAGTCAAAATTGATATGTGTACAAAGTGTATTATTTAACCAGTTACACAGTTTTGAAACTGGATTGTCTCTATAAGCTACAATAGGTCTCATCGGTATTTCAGGTTTGTGAATTTTGGGAAGAGCGTAAAGGAGAGGAAATTTTGGATTCATGACCAATAATTTGTGATAGTAGATGTTAAAGGAATCAAAAAGTGTGTATTGATAGCGTTACCTTTGTCTGCTTTAGTGCAGATGAGATTATTATCTTTCAGTTTGTTTGTTATTTTTTTAATTGAACTATTGTTGAAATTACCTTTTTCCAATTTAAAGTTAAGAGTTTGTAATTTATTCGAGCAGATGGCTCTTAATTGGGTTTTATCTTTGTCCGGAATCAATTTATCGTGTATAAGGTACTCTAGTTGAATTTCGAATTCTTTAAGAACTGTATTTCTATTAGGGTTGGGGTTAAAGGAGTTTTTCTTATTTCTCCACTTTATGTATTTCAACACATAACTAAGATTTTTTAACTTTGATAACAATTTCGTTCTGAATAGAATCGCAATGGTACCTGCTTAATGATCGCAAGTTATTGGATAACTGTAAGTTTTTTAAATTGTATTTCATATATGGTGTTAAATTGTAATATTAGTTTAAGGTCTGAAGATGACACTGTGTGTCGAAACTAGTCACCCTTTTGTTATGTTTCACTAAGATTTTCAATATATACATTGTGGGGAAGGTTTCGTGTTTTTAAGTATACCTTTATTATCAAACCCCATTTCGAGTTTAATTATGGAGTATAATGTCACTGATGATGCTAACCAGTATTGGCATGGTATATAATTTGACTGTTGAGTCCACCAATATTTAGCATACAGAAAAATATAGTTAGTGGCCAACGACAGCTTATTCTACCTACTGAATAGTTACCTAACAGTTCGTCAATTACATTGACCCCACATTTTGATCTGTTATAAAAAGAAATTATTTCTGGTTTATTGTATTTACCTGTATCATTATCTAATGTATCACTCAAATGTAGAGTAGAAAGTAGCAATACGTTTTTGGTCTTTTTTTTTGAGACATATGAAAGGATAGTTCCAATATCTGAAAAGCCAAACATGCTACTAAATTGAGGTCTTCCTTTAGTATATATAAAAATTGAGGCTAATTCTGGTTTATTCTTCCGTATTGTGCCCACAATTGTCGTTCTTAGTTTTAGCAATTCTGTTGCTAATGGCACAGATGTAAAGTATTGTCCATAGTTATGTTCCTTCCGGTGTTGAATATAGGAGCGAGTCTGCTTACAACGCTACCTGTGGTATTGTCGTAAGGTCCTTCTGGTTGCTTACCTGGATAGATTTCCATGTTTGAGGTGTAGAACGTTTGACAATCCACCAAGGAGTAAATTTTGATTCCATACTTTGATGGCTTTTTTACAACATATTGTCTAAATTTGCAACGACCCTTAAATGTTGGTAACATTTCATCTATGGTCAAATATTCTCCTATTTGGTAATGTTCTAAGCATTTTTTTATAAAATCATCAAACATTGATCTAATTGGTGCGAGATTGTCTATAGATTTTCGTTATTCCCTGTCGTTTACATCGTCAAAACGTAAAGCTCTCAAAAGCGTGTAGGACCTTCGATATGATATGCAAGCTCTAAAGCAATCGCCATTTGTTCCATGGTTTTTCCATAATTCCCTCACGTTCAGATGTTGAGCTTTCTTTACTCCAGCCATATACAAAATACCAAATAGACACATTATTTCTTCAGTACTAGTGGCATTGCAATCTCTTCGCGTGTATATCTGATGCGCATCCTTTCCAAATAGATATTAGTACGCACTGTTATGTACTAAAATGTCTCGCTACTACAATACAGCAACCAAGAGTCAATAATACTTTTTGTATGTTTTGCATTTCCTTTCACGCCAGGCATATTTATAACAACGTTTTGTTTTTTTACTCTTACGTGTTCGAGGATTCGTGCGCCATTTTGTATAAGTATCACGAGCAGTGTAGCACAGGTTTTCTATTAACTGTTCTTTAGGGATTTCAGATTTCGAGTCTGATTGTTCAGTATCACTATGATGTTCACTGTGTTCTGAAGGTTCATCTGTTTCAACGTCGTCACATCTGTCTTCTTGACAAAAATCATCAATTTTGTCTAACTGTGGTTGAGCTACCCACGATGCGATGCTATAATTGAGTATATAATAGTAAATTGTTTTACAAGAAAGGATGGGGCATAGGAACCAAGTGTTTTTGGTTTGAGTAGTACTCAGCCATTAGAAAAGGGAGAGGCGCGCGGTTTATTACAATCCATTCCTCGGCTCAAAGCATTTCACTTTCTCAGTTGCCAGTTGCCATCATGGAGCGGTGGACGCTAGAACAACGCGTGTTCGCGTATGATTGTTTTGTTCGAAGTGGCGAGTCGGTGACTGCAGTACAGCGTGAATTTCGCAGAACATTTAATATCCATCGTAGACTCTGTTCCTGCCCGAGACACCATCTTACGCTGGGTCAATAACTTTCGAACAAGAGGTTCAATAATGAAAAGAAAGCCGCCCGGTCGTCAACGTACTGTGCGTACTCCTCAGAATAATAATATCTCTTGATGAGATTTACATGTATATAGTGTTCAAGTTTTATGCGAATACTCATTCATACCTAGTATTAAATTTTAGATAAATTTTTAATAAATAATTTTTTATATTTTATTATTACTATTTCTCATTAAATATCCCTACCGCATATATAAAGAAAGTTACGAGAGTAGTCGCGTGATGAGGAAAAAGCTCGCACTGTTGACGGCGCACAAACAAATGATTAACTGACCCTTGAAAAATACAGATTTAACACCAAACTATGAGGTGCACGCATAAGGAAACCATAAAACTCAGGTAGAACAATTCGCAAAGCCCTGATCGTTTCCACAAACAATTAGCATCAAGTAAAAAATATTTGTGAGCAAACTGCTCATATAGTGACCACTGATGGGTTAACGACAAAAGACTATGCCAGAGACATTTTCAACCAAATTGTATAATGCGGGAAGTGAAACATGAACTATACACGGTAAGTTTTATAAGTCCTAAATAAAACTAAAAAATACAATTTAGTCTTTAATTTAAATTAAATCTTAATTTGATACACTTTTCATTTAAAATTTAATATGTTAAATAATTGCTAATTTTTAGTATCTACTTGCATTTCCAAAATTATCATCGGATGCAGTTCCCTCAATCTTTCCAAACTGTCCAGCTTATTTGACAAAACAAATTAAAAAAAGACGAATTATAGAAGCTGAAGAAAGAAAATGATGAAGGTTAGTGATGATTTGATGATATGTAATAATGAAACCTACAATATTATTTATTTCATTATATTTCTCTTTCGTCTTTTGTTTTTTGTAGAAAGTTTCACTCATAATTCGTGCTACGAAAATTTATTGAAAGCTCTGTGGGATAAATATTCAGATGTTACATTTAAGTCAGATTCCTGGGGATGTCATCATATTGTTTCGGCCGATGAAACAAGATTAACTGTTTTTTGTGAGATGATCTATTGATAATGACAACAATGCCATTGTTAGACAAAAAAATTGTCTTAAACAATGAAAAAGTTATGATTTATATTTTTAACAATTTCATTGAAAGTACAAACAATTTTGTTTTCAATCAGAAGCCAACGTCTCTAATAGAACTGAAAAATTTTATAGATAATTTCAATTACGTACAGATTTGTCACGGAGTGACGCTTACCTCAAATAGTCCCGAATGCACTAAATATTTGGCGGCATAAAAGTTGCAGTTACATAATTTCAAAAAATCAAAATTATCCAAATTTATCATGTCTTTTTTGCAAGAAGTTTAAAAGATCATTCACGTATTTTAAAATAAAATCATCAGTACAAAATATCAAAAATAACATTTCTTTTGTTGTACAACCCAAGTCAATGAAAAATCATGTCACAAACCAATCAACTGAGTAGAAAAACTAATTCCACAACCCTTCATTTACTTAAGAAGAAAATAACATAAATAAAAGGTACATTAAATACTTAATATTATTTATGGTTCCGCAGAATCTGCTGAGAAACTGGGTTTAAAGACATATTTTTAATGTACAAAAACAAAAACACTATAGAATCAATACAGTACTGAGTTTAATTGTTATTATAATTTAAGTTCAAGTTTGTTTTAGATAGAAAAGTGGTTATTTACTAATTTTCACTTAAATAGTTACCAATATTCATTCATGCTTCGTAAATATAAAATTTTAAAAATTAAATTCAACTTTAGAAAATGAATTAAAGGAATCAAAACTCCATAAAAATCTTTATTTTATATGATAGCCCATTTAAAACAGATTATTTAAAAAAAAAAGTTTGTGGGGTTATTACATATAGGGTTGCCACCTTTTTTTTGGGCAGTTAAAGTACATTGGATATTATAGGTAAGAAAAAAAAAAGTACATAGTATCAAAATAAAGTACAATTTATTTTTCTTTATTATTATGCTTAAAAACATATTTTTTATTGCTTTTTGCTGTTTGTATCAAATTAGTATCTTCACTAAACAATTGCACAGCATCTTTACAGTCTATATTTAAATAAAAGTAAATAAGTAATTCATTTTTATCAAATTTAGAGATGCTTTATTTCTTTCGTCTCGCCATTTGCTATTCATCATAGAAAAAACTCTTTCTGTAAATGCTGACGTGGCGGGAATAGACAATAAGAATGAAATTACTTTATACAAGTTTAAAAAATTATCATCTGTAACGGTATAAACGGGTGGTAGAACGAGATTACAGATAAAATTGGCCTTTTTGCCCCGACTAGCCAGCGTATGGGTGTAGGTCAGATGTTGAAAAATTTTGCACAACCAGAATAGTAAATCGTACGTAAGTCACAATAGGGGATGAAGACAAAATCAATTCGGTTAAGGGCGCCAGAATGTTTGGTAGTCAAAATAAGGGTCGTCGTGCCAAAATTACGAGTACATAGCGTGTCTAAACATACAAAAAACATACGCTTACCTATCCGCAATCAATCCCAGGTGTGCTGGACAGCAACTCAGCAAACCACCTGAAATAGGGCTTCAAAAACACTACACGCTTGTCAAATAAAAGCGTGATAAACACTCAATAACGTTACGTTAATACACCTCAGTGTAATAATAAGGCATTAAATAATAATCAAAACAAAACAAAAAATCTATAGAATGAACTCTAAACTGAATTAATACTCCACTAAAAATCAAATAAAACACTAAATATTAATAACGCTATTACTCAATAAAACAAAAAAAACTAACCTCGTTACGTTAAAAACTAAATTACCGGTAACTTGCAATTTGCAAAAAGAACTTTTATGTAACACAAAAGGGTTTTCACATAATTAAAACACATTTATAAAACCTAACAAACTATAATAAAATAATAAAAAAAATAAGGATAAGTATAAAAAAAATGCAAACATACGATAATGCGTATCACAAAAAATACAAATGCTTAAAAGGCGACAGGATGTCTGATCAGAAAGCTGCTTTTACGCCAGTCTAAATGATTTAACCTATATATATATATATATATATATATATATATATATATATATATATATATATATAATTCGTGGATAATATACCCACACTACAATAGGGTCAATTGCCCTTTAATACTAAAATAAATAACAAAGGGTGAAGGCGGAGCGTCAAACTACAATTCGTTACACTAAATAAATTTAAAACAACTTAATTTACCAAAAAAAATACGACACCGCTTCCAAACTTTCAACACAAAAAATAATTCGCAACACAAAAATCTTGAAATATTCAATAAAAAAAACAATATTATGTTACCTTAAGGTCTGGAATTACACCTCTCCTGTGTTACAACAATGAAAAAGGTGGTCGGTTACTGCTATAAGTTATAACGGAAATGAAATCTTCCTGGTCTGGCAAAATGATGAATAAAATGTTGACTATTGTTCTATGATACACAAACGATCCCTTGATTGAATCGCGTTAAAATGTTACTGCATAAATTCAAAACTTATTTTAAAATAATAATAATTTGAGCGTTCAACTTTCTTGTTAACTTAAATCTTTTAACTGGTTTTATTTCCACTAATAATCCAAAATGTTAATAATTTGTTTTAAATAACTATAAATTTTAATATATTGCGAAAGTTTCTTTATCTTTAAACACGCTTTGTACGGTAAATAAGCGGCACTCAAGAACGTTGACTTTAAATAAATCCGCAAAAGCGAGAAAAACCAAAGAGGTCACTGAAGCACTAATACAACACGACGATGCCCTCTAGGTAACTTTACGTAAAACCGAAATCGGCACTAGGTATAATCCTTTGGTGAATGAACAATTTTAATAAAATCCCTTCTACAGGTCTTCTTCAGAAGTAGCTAAACTACCCTTACTACACAAAAGTATGTTCGTTAAACACCACAAGGTCCAAAATTTCAACGTTCTAAACCACCCCTTAAAGCGTAACAAGCGGCATCGTACTAGTACACGAGAGCGCAGTCAATTTCAGAATCCCCCAAATTATTCACAAAAATCCATCTTTGAATTTTGAATCCCACTACTCATAAAAAATCTTATCTAAGTTAATTCCACAAATTAAAAAAACGGAAGGGGAAGATTTGATACCCCCAAACACAAAAATTCGTTTTCGTCCGTAAGGACTCGGTAATTTCCAAAATCTCAAATGTCAGCAAAAGTAACGTGTACAGTCTCTCTATGTTTACCTTAAAGTACGAACAATAAGGCCCACATGCAATCTCTATGATTCAAAACCAGCATATTCACTATTACACTGAACAACTATACTTAAGCGTCTTTATGTCGCCAACATGACATCATACACATATAAACCTACACTATTTATTTAAATTACTTAATTTTCTATTATATTTTACGGAAATCAAACGAAATGAACGTTATTTACACTTAATACAACTATTTACAAACAAACGTTAATCAAACTTCTATAAACGAGAAATAATAAGGAAAAACAAACTAAATTACAAAAAAAATAATTCACAAACAAAGAATCTAAAGCTCACCATACACTTTTCCTAAAGGTCGCTACACGCGAAACACAAATTTATCTAAAAAAACTAAACTTGACAACAAAAAAAATATGTATATACGGAATCTAACTAAGTGCATAAGACTACAAACAAAATTACCCAATACGTATACAGGGTGTTCAAAATACCCTGACACATCACTCTTATTAAATACTTGCTGCCATTTTTGTGCAGTTGATAGTTCTGCAAAACCTTTAGACGTACATATCTGATTATAAAGTTGGTTTAATAAAACTATTTCTCCATAAAGATCATCCATATCTACATTAAGTTTTTGGAGATTTAAATTTTCAATTATGTTAGCAATATTATCAAATTCTATATTGCTCTTTAAATTTATATTACCAAGTGTAAATAACCAGTTTGTGTTATTAAAATCAAACCATTTATTCAGGTACTCTAGGGCTTTGTCAATAAATAATAAAAAATTACTGTGAATTTTCCTAGTCAGTTCCGTGAAGATAATAGTTTAATTTTTTGCCTGTTTCATAGCCAAAAAGAGATCTTGTTTTCTTTGTGATAATCCATCTCTAAGACTAACCGTAATCCCATAAATATCTAAAATTGTTATGCAGTTGCCTTCTAGACATTTCACAGCTTTATTAAATAAATTTAATAAGTGACTACAAAAATGCAAATAAATTTCAACCATATCATTCTCTGTTTCATCGAGCATCAATAAATTTTGTAAAACCATTGCACAATGGTCTAAACATAAAAAGTAGCTTCTAATAGGTGACCAATTTAATAATAATGTATCAATGCATGGCAAAAGAGAGAGCCATCTTGTTCCCACATGGCGTTTTATTTCATGAAAATCTCCATCTACTGATGCTACAAATTTTTTCAGCTCCTCTCTTCTTACAGCAGAATGGGAAAAATGAGCATAAATTTTTAAAATCACATTTTCAATGTCATATGATAAAAAATTCATGGCATGTTTTACGCAATTATGCACTATATGTGCATGACAATTACCTTTAATCAAATTTGGTACCAAATTTTTCATATTTGTGAATAAAGAATGATAATACTTTATTATAAAGTACGGGTGGCAACCCTAATTACATACCCTATCCCTGAAAAAGAATTTTACGCTAAACCATGTTTTTATTCAAACACTTTACAGAAATTCTTACAGATTATTTTTTTAGCCTTTGCCATTTAACTTATAGATATTAAGTATTTTTTCTAAAATCCTCATTATTCATAGAATAAGCCCATAAATTTTCAGTACTATTGTGTGGTAAATAAAAAAATTATAAATTATTTTCAACACTCCGGCTAGCATCATTTCGCGGCATCCGCTCACTAGAATTGCTGAAAATTCATAACTTAAAACGGCTCTAGAATGGAAACGGCAAGAGATAGAAAATTAAGCTTTGGCATGGTAGGTTATCTCAATGGGTAGAACAAATGTATAGTCAAGATCTGAGATGCTGGGTGAGAAAATAATTATTTGTTGGTTAAATTGATGTGGAATAACCCTATAATAAATTAAATCTTGCATTAACAATAGAAAATTGAAAGTCAAATAAATAGCATAACAATCTTTAGTAAGTAAGCCTGGTTTGAGCGTTAAGTATTGTAGCTTTTAAACATACTTTATACAGGAAATTTTATACAGTTAAAAGGTTTCCATTTTAAATTCAATAGATGTGATGGTTCAGTAGCCTAACTGGCAACATAAGGAAATTTTGATTTAATAAAAAGGTAATTAAATTAAGATTAACTTGTTGCATGTGATAACAGAATTTTTCTGTTTTAATGTAAATGGAATTTATATTGACCGACATGTTATAATAACCAGAATCCGTTTGAATTGTTGACAAAGATATCAGAGTGTTAATTGATTTTTAATTAAATAAAACACATAATGCCGTTCGTGACTAACGCTGTAATAACTTTTTTATTTATAAAGGTAACGATTTGAAATTTGGTGTATGCGTACTGTTCAATAGTCTTTATATCATTTTATAAAAAACATTGTTCTAGACCTCTTAGATATTAAGAAACAATTGCAAACTTTCTTTTTCGTTATAGACGCCATATTTGTTTTATACAATGTTTAAAAGTAGAAAAAAATTACAATCCAATGGTATAATATTCAATAAGGTTTATACGTAATTTCAATGAAATATTGGCAATTTTGTATTTATCGAAGAGTGCTTTGAAAAACAAATTCTGATGCATGAAATAAAATGTCTTATACATATTAGGTTAATAAGACAGTAGTGAAATCTGATTCAATACGTTAAGATTTAAGATGGTTCGGTACAGTGAATCTGGAAAACTAGATATGTACAACGTTTAAATTAAAAACTATCGTAACTCTAAAGTCGCTGCGCTTGTTTACCAAAATACGTATCCGGAACGACAACATCCGTCTAGATTTGTGTTCTCAAGAATTTCAAGGAATTTAATTAAATTTGAAAAAGTTTCGCAGCCAAAAGGTAAATATGTTCATCATAATGATGTTAACGATGTAAATGTTTTGGCGCAAGTTCATTTAAATCCTGAAACATCAAGCCGTCGTATTGCGAATGAATGTAATATTACTGATCGTGCAATGCGCAATATGCTTTATGCATAATTATCATGATTATAACTTTACTAAGGTACAAATGCTTTATAATGGAGATACGAACAAAAGACTTGAATACTGGCAATGGATAAACAATAGAATGACTGAAGATCCGATTATTCATAAAAAAATACTGTGGAGCGATGAATGTACCTTGACTAATTCAGGTTTATTCAATTCTCGCAACAAACATTATTATGCAACCGAAAATCCGCACTTGATATACCATACGAGTCCTCAAAAAAGGTTTTCAATTAATATTTGGTGTGGGATATTAAATGATAAAATTCTTGGACCTTACATTATAAATGGAAATTTAAATTCTAATTTATATCTTAATTTCCTTCAAACGCATTTGGACGACGATTGCTCGACGATTTGCCTCTAAATTACATAGAAAGTATGAAATATTTTCAACAAGATAGAGGTGCCGCCCATAACGCAAGAATAGTCCAAGAATATTTAAATACCAGATTTCCCAATAGTTGGATTGACACTTATGGTCCTATACGATGGCCCGCTAGATCACCTTGTTTAAATCCACTGGATTATTTCTTATGGGGGTATGTCAGATCGAGTATTTACAATGAACCATTGTTCAATCAAGAGCAACTTATTGATAGAACATTAAACTGTTTTAATCATATTGATGGTGATATGATTGCTTGTGTGACTGCAGATGTACCACGTAGGGTCACTTTATCTTTAAGACAAAATGGAGCTCAATTTGAACATTTCTAAATATTTACATTTGTTTGTTTATTTTCAATAATACACGTTGCTACTGTATCAGTTACTCATTACAAATTTAATAGTTCATGATTAAAATAATTTTACAATCATATACACAATTTTTTTTTCAAAGCACTCATCGATAGATACAAAATTGCCAATATTTCATTGAAGTTAAGTATAAACCTTATTGAATATTATACCATTGGATTGCAATTTTTTTCTACTTTAAAACATTGTATAAAACAAATGTCGTCCATAACAAAAATTAAAGTTGGCAATTGTTTCTTAATATCTAGCAGGCCTAGAACAATGTTTTTTTATAAAATAATATAAAGACTATTGAACAGTATGCATACATCAAATTTCAAATTGTTACCTTTATAAATAAAAAAGTTATTAACATTAATGAAAAATCACAATTTTTATATTATTATGAATATCTCAGTAAGCTTTGATTTTTTTTTAATGTATTACCGATTTTTTTCTGTGTATAAATGTAAGAAACTTTTTTCCCATTTAACGATTCCTGTATATCCTATAGTTTCTACAATCCCAATGGTGAGCATTCAAATTTTTCCCACCCTGTATAGGGAACCGATGTGCCGAAAACGTTTTCTTTTTCTTTTGGCTACATGAACGCAGATTTTAAACTTTCCTCATTTGACGTCATATCAGTCATCATCCATCTTTGGGTTTGGAAATATCCTGTTTGTCAAGAGGAATTGTGACTCTGCATACCGCCCCCTCGTCCGTTCATATAAATTGTTTTAGAGACATCAACAACCGTTAGGGAACGGACGCTGAAATTTCCTCCACTGCAGCTACCCGAGGTCGCCTTTTTTGGAACCGAGTCGTCCAGGAGTGGTCCTAAAGAACATCCTGTACATAGGCTTTTTCTTTGGGTGGTGCCCGAGGCCGTATCTCTTCGCCCTGAAACGACGCCCGTCATCAGCCGCCGCCCAGGAGCGATACCAAAAAATAAAATACATCCTGTAACTTATGAGCATAAGAAATAAAATAATATTCCAAATCAGGTGTGATTTTCTGTGTTGATCTTCGTTGTGGGCAAGCTTCACTTGCCCAGCGGAAACTCCCTTTACAGCCAAATAGAACAGTTTCTTGAACGTACTGCGAAAAGTTGTTTGTTTTGGAACAAAAAGAATTGAACAATCTTCGTGTATGTCCTAAACTGACCTACATGCACATTAATCCTTCTGTGTAATTAAAAATGTATGTCAAATTGGCCACTCAAATATTTAGTAACGCTGTATGAGAGGGCCTTAATTATTATAAACAAAAAAAGTAATTTATTACAAGGATGTGATGCTACAATTCATTTTACCAAACAGTTAAATGAACTGTTCGATGCATTAAATCGATGGCATCCTAAAGAGGGCCTTTGCAATAACTGCAAAGATGTTAATAATTTAAAAGATTATTTAATAGTTTTTAAATGAGTGGGAATCCATGGGACAGCACATCGACTACAAGTAACAATTTTATCAAGTACCGAATTGAACCAACTTTTGTTAAAAATGGGATTCAAATACGTGTTGACTGGTAAAATGAACCAGGATCCCTTAGATACTTTTTGCACAAGTTTTGCTTAATTTTTTATTTTTAGATTCGAAATGGATTTGTATTTGTATAATCTAGCATGACTAATTTTGATTTCAGAGATTTTTTGGTACAATTCGACAAGCTGGAGGTGCGAATGGGCATCCTAATCTGACAATTTTTCTATTTGTAACTGTAATAATTAACATATACCTACTGTATTATGTACGTAAAAATAATTAAATAAAGCTAATTCAAAATAAACGTAAATTACAATTTTCTAAGTTGTTGTACGCCTACATAATGGGCAATTCGTCATTCACGGAAGTTTTTGTCATCATAGCACAATTTTCATTTTAAGGATGCGGAACAGGAGTACTGTTTCAGGAGTGCACGGTCAAACAATAATAATGTATAATGCATTACAGTTTATTGGCGTGTAATTAATTGCATTTATGTGATTAATACATAATTGTTTTAAAATTAATTATAAAATATTTAGTAGGGTGAGTGACCAAACATACACATCTGATCAGGATACAAAAATTAGATGTATAAAATGACATGTCTACATACATGTGATAGGTTATCATTTACCTGGATCTTTCTTTTGCTAAATAATTGTAAATTTGGATCTTTCTTTTATAAAGTTATTGTAATTTAGATACATTTTCAGGTTGCTGCAGATTATGCTTTTTCTTTTTTCATCTCGGTTAAAGTAGAGTACCATACTTTACGTTTAAATCTTTCTTTTAAATAACATATAATAAATATTATTTCTTTGTATTGTTTCATACTACCCTGTTTCAAAAATGTGTTTATTAACACCATTACTTATTGCACCACCTATTGCACAATTGCTAAAGATTCTGATTTACGTAAAAATTTGGAACTTAAATTTTACACATATGGCTCTTAACGTAAAATTTTTTTTCACGAATTGTAAACTTTTACGATTTAATAAAAAATTTTTCATTTCTTAATTCATCTTTTATTTACCTGGAATAATATCAAACAATTTCCATAATTGATCTTCATTCAAAGATGGACATCCATTAACTAGAAGCCTTGTAAACCTGTCATTATTATGAGAAACATCGGGAATAGTAATAGAATTATTTTTCGTGTGTGACTCGAATGATTTTTGAACAGGACCTGTACGTTCTGGTTTTGCTTTACGAGGTTCAGCAAACTTAGCTTTATACTTTTCATCACATTGTTCATAAGCATCTGCAGCATGTGAAAATCTGAATTATGATATATGTAAACAGGATTAACAAATAATTAATAAAGACATACTTACTTATAATACTTAATGTACCCGAAACCTTTATTTTCTCGACTCACTTTATCTTTAATAATTTTAGCATAATCTATGTCACCATACACTTTAAATGTATTATATAACTCCTCTTCAGTCATTGATCTAGGAATCAATACAAATAACCGCTGATTTGCATCTTCTTCGTTTCCATTACGTTTAGCACCTTGCTCACGACTACAATTACCACGATGTAAATCAAGCATTAACGCAATACAAAGAAATACCTTGCTGCAATCATAACTTTCATGGGTCGGGAAGTGTTACCAATAGTCTTGCCATTCATTTCTTCTATGGCTTTTGCAGCAGAAGATGTTTTTCTATATTTAATGTAAGTAACACCTAAAATAAGTACATATTAATTAATTGGCACTTTCACGTGACAAACGAACCCTTGGGTTCATGGGTGTACTTGTCTTTGACGTTCCATATTTCATCAATTTCACCAAACTGTGAAAAAGCATCTCGAAAATCGTCCTCATTTAACTCTTTACTGCATATTATAAATAATCTTGAATTAGGAGGATCGTCTGATCTTGAAAATCTCGAATCACCATATGAAGCCGGTCTATCATTTTTCTCCGCCATGATAATCAATACACAAACAAGATAACTGGCAGTGGGAAAGACGTGAGTATTGAAATGACGCACACTTTTGTTACAGGACTGTTTGTTGGCCAATCAAAATGCTCCTCGGAAGATAGGGCGTCTACAGAACTTCAAATAACTGCGCCAAAAATGTTGGCGTTATTTTAGATACAAAATAACGCTATTATTTAACTATTTTGTTAACTGTATGGCGTTTTGCTATGCAGCAGGACATTAATAATATGCAGATTTTAAACAATAACTGAGCCAAAGATGTTATACTTTGTTTACCGAACAGATATAGTAAACCCAGAGTTTAATAATTATTTAAAATTTGATATTTTACGGGATCTTCCAGAATATCGGCCTTACAGAGCAACTTTTCTATCGTAGTTGAAGTAAACATATTTTTAATTTAAATTTCCTGCATGAAATAGATTTATACCCCATTCTAAGTTCGAATTTAAAGTATTTGTTCGGTAAACGTATTATTTTGTTAAATATATGCCATTTTGACATCCAAATTTTAAACAAAATAGTACAATAGGAAAATGAGTAATTTTTCTTAGTAAAGAGTGCAACTTTCAGAGTTAGATCAAACTTTTTTAAACCTCTGCATAGAAAATTTTACTGACCACCTTGTATTTCCAATTTTTTGATAGATTTATAACAATAATTAGCTTCCAAATTATAACAAAATAACTTACAAACGGAAGATTAAAATAATGTTATTTAAATAATGTGCCTCTGACTCAGTGGTAGATTAAGATAGGGAGAGTTCTAATACATAATTTAATTAACCTACCTGAGATGCTAGTTGCCTCTTTATGCTTGATTGTTCCCACTTAATGGCATAAAATGTTATTAAAAATTATGAATAAGATAATAAATTCTCGAGCGCCATGTTATCTTTAAATCAGGAAAATAACAAAACCCTAAATAATGAACAATAATAATTTTCTAAAATAACAAAATTAACAATGTGCAAATAAGTTTATTTACTCCATAAATGGATTGTTAAGGAGAGGTACGAAAAGGTTTTAAAGCTAAGCTTAATAGATATAAAATTTACCACAAAAATTCCTCAGCATAATATTTTCTATGGGCAGCTTCCTGTGATTAACTACGGATGCGGAACGGTCAATCAAGATGAAAGCGTTTCTACTTCTTTCTTTCTTACTCTGGATGTTTTATTGAATTAAACTTGCATTTTAATATTATATTATTATCTTTTCTTCGGAGAGAAACTTGTGTAAATAAGTTACTTAAGAGCCATTTGTAATATAAATATAAGTACGTAACATAAAAGTGCAAAAATAGAAGTAAAGTAGAAATATTAACGTGTTTAAAAATTAAAGGTGGTAAAAAAAGTAAAAAAAAGGTGCCTAAAAAATCAAACAAATGCTTAGTTTAAACTATACTGAATTAAAAAATAACTTACCATCAAAATTCAAAGTGTAACCTAACTTGATTATATTATCGCCAAATGGTAATAACAATAATGAAGTTAAAGTATAAAATAAAGTACCGTTGACTCATCAGTAGATTGAGATAGGGGAGGGTTCAATTTACGCACCTGAAATACTGCCTGCGTTTCAATAGCTTCATTATTTTACTTATGCCTAATTAATAAAAAATTAAATGTTAAGTTTAAAATATAATTAAATGAATTCTCGGGCACCATGTTATCTTTGACAGGAATAACAAAACCTATTTAATGAACTTTAAAAGCTTTCTAGTAATAACAAAAAATAACAATATGCAATTAAATTTATTTACCAAATTTATGGATAATGAGGAGAGGAAAGAAAAAGGTTTTTAAAGCTAAGCTTAAAAACTAAAAAATTCACCACTATATAAATACCTCTGTATAACAATTTTCCAAACGACAGCTTCCAGTGTTTAATATGGATAAGGAACGGTCAGCTAGAATGATAGCGTTTCACAACGTCCTTGCGAGTCTTGTAATAACGCGATCAATTATGTCTTTGTAGAAATTTTCAATCCAATAAACTTATTGTATTCTTGTTATTTGAATGAAGAGAAACTTGCGAAAATAAGTACTTGCCATTAAAAATTATTAAGTATACAAGGTAATTAATTAAAAAATTGCATACTTAAAAAGTGTAAATTAACGTGCTTGAAAAGTGTAAATTAAAAAATTAAAAGGTGGTAAAAAAAAGGTGGTAAAAAGGTGCCATCAAAATTTTTCTTGATGGCACGAATAAAAAGAATTATTTAAAAATCATTCTTATTGCTGTTAACATTCAGCAATAACTGAATTACTAAAGCTTTCTGAATAACTCAAGTATATACAATATTCACGCTTGCGCGAATACAATAATATAAATCCAATTTTTTAAGAAAGGGAACTAAAACTATTTATGTAATATTACACCTAAAAGATTTGTTCTAGAAATGCAATTTAGGTTGCGTTTCTCAATTTTACATGAAAATAATTAAAAAAACTCTAATTTTACGCCAAATAAATTAATGATTTTAGATTAACGTATTTTTTGTACAACCCCAAAAAAGGTTGTTACAGATTATTCTGTAAATAACAGGTGTATGGGAAAAAAATATCTATGTGCTTGCATACTTCGATATGATTATCACTCACTGTGACCAAATAACTGCGAATTGTGATTTTAGAGCGAAAATATTGCGTATGATAAGTTTAAACAAAGTGCCAGTTTTATAAATAGTAAGACAACCGTTACAGAACAACAGCTGACTTGGCTCCCATTGACTGAATTACGCCCCATAACAAAAGTGTGCGTCATGTCATCTTATACAGGGTGGAACAACAGTATCAAATAATGGCTTTTACTTTGTGATTTGAAAAGTTACAAAAAAATGTTCAATATAAAAGTTGTTTGGTTCATTACATGCGTGTTTTGAGTTTTTTAGTTTTTTTCTTTAATGGCACTGTTGTGATTTTTCGCAAGGAAGCAAACACAATTTTGTAATAGGGCGCTTTACCACACCACTTCTACTTCAATACACACCACTCTCAGAAAACCATCTGCACCAGAATGTAGCTGGATAACTCTTCCCAAGAACCATTTAGGGAGTGATAAATTGGCTTCTTTCAGTGGAAAGAAGGTTACCGTCGTCATTAGCATTACGGTGTATATACGTCAGCCATTATTGTTTATTACTGTTACCGTAATTCAATTTAGTGTCCAATTGTGACAGTGTTTTTATATAGGGGAAAGGTGGGTAGTACTGGACACTTAACCCTTTCGACACTAACGGGACAATACGTCCCAAGGCAGATTTCATTTTTACTAGTGAGAACAATCGTCCCGTATTTAAGTGAATAAACGCCAGTTCAGCCTTTTCAACGACCAAGGTCGTACAACCGGGTGTTGTTTACGAATAAATCGAGATAACCTTAAATTTATCGAACTCGTGGGCACATGTAGTGCATTTATTCGCATTTCCAAGTTTTTTTTTACAAATTATTAGCTGTGTATGGTGTGTAATCATGTAAGTGCCCATATAGCAGCATGCCTAATGTTTGGAATCTATTAACGCATTGGCTGATGTAAAATACGTTAGGTTTTTCTTTCGTGGAACATTATGTCCCAACAGGATACTTTAGTGGGACCATTTATCCCAGCAGACATAAACATGTTTTTTCTTTTCTTTTCAGAATGAGCAAAAAATTAACTGAAAAGGAACACGAACAACAGCGATACTGATGTATATATAAAATTGTGTAAAAGTTTGCTAAAAATTATTTGTTCAACTAATTCATGGGTGTTATTTTAGAACTGATGGGATATATTGTCACAAAGTAATGGATTAATGGGACGATATATCCCACTAAAAAAAAAATAAAAAGGTACGAAAAAATCTGAAAAAATCCGTCTTGAAGGGGTTAAGCTTTTGATTTTTTTTCTAGAGTATAACAGACATTTATAAAAATTGTAAATTAAAACTAGTCAGTAGAGCCATTAGGGCATTAATCAAGAAATTAAAGAAAAAATTAAATCTAGCTGACTGTAAAGTAGTAAACGTACGACACTACTTTCCAAACGATAAGTTCTGGATGGTAGCATGGGACAGGTGAAAAAAACTATGCAAAATTATTCCAAAACTTTATTATGGCAAAATAATTAAGAGGAAATTTTGCATGTCACATGCGTAATAAAGAGATGTGATATGAACGTCGGCACATTCCTCGTATACCCATTTTTGGCATTTATTACACTGTATCTAGCCTTCATCGATGCTCTCGTGGCATATTATGCATAAACAAATTTCATTTTCCTTATCTTGATCATTTTCCATGTTATTTTTTTCATAGTTTCATTACCGCACTCTGTATTTTATCCAACTTTCTTGTTGTATTCCCTCTGGTTTTCGATAATTTGTTTTTAGTGGAGTCAATGGAATTTCTTGACATCCTTGGTGTTCTGGGCTAGTACTTTTTCTTTCAGGGCAACTTTGAAGGGAGCTGAAGTTAGAATTTCACTTTTTCTGCCTTCCTTTTTCTCGTTCCTATTCTTCTTTGGGTACAATTTGGTATGGGTGATAATTCTTCCAAAACTGTGATTGCACCATTGCTATCTGGAGAAGTAGAAGTACATGAGGGGCTCTGAGAAATTTTTTGAGTCGGTGATGATGGTGTGTTTTCATTGATATCGGCGTGAAATTTTGCATTTGAAAGTAAACATAATTAATTACGTTCCCATAAGGCACCATTTCTACTTTCATCACAGTTCTACGTTTTATTCCACTAAAGAGGGCTGTTGTTAATATTAAAAATAACCATAAATTTTGTTTTTTTGGTCGGTGGTCTCCGCTTTGTATCCTGCAAACAAACACCCCGTTAGAATAGGAAGCTATCCCAATTTTGATGAGATATTGAATCGTGGCACGATTACATTCCCCATTTAATTAACAGATATAAAAAAATTTGAAAAACTAAACCGTCTATCCGTAAATTTATACTGCATAGTAAAAAAGCATGTAATGCTATTCATGATAAGTGATAATCACAACCATGATTTTCCAACGATGCATGTATTAATACTCTCCTCGAACGACAACAGTGTAAAGGGGGCAAACGTCAACAATCAATATTACCACTTTACGTGGATCAAAAACATGTCAGCGTTGTTGTCCTCTCAACTTTTTCCAATCGAGGACACAAAAAATTCTTTTGTAACATATCCTCTAATACTCTGTTACTGAAACACTCCACACACTGCTATCAAATAAATAAATGCTCGGTAAGATTGCTGAACGAAAACCAAAAATATTTAGAGTTTACGCACTATTCATATAAGAAAAAGGTTCCTTTTGCTATTTAAACAGATATTGCGAGTATTTTAGAAAATGTTCTAATTCTCCAGATGTTGGTGGTCCAAACACAAAATTATTTCAAAACCATTATTGCGTTTTGTCTCAAGTGTTCTTACGATGATTCTTTGTCAAAGTTTTTCTGCTATAGAGGGGCAGATTGCATTACGTGGTTTATCAATCAGTTATGGAACAGCAAATTCGGTCAATTCAATTGTTACTAATGTAATTCCCATGCAACCGCTAAGCTTGGTTGTAACCTTAAAAGCGGCTGCTAAAGTATATAAACACTAAAACTGGGCCAACTTATAACATTAAAACAAAAGCGATGAAGTAATAAATTAATAAATTGATTGTAACTGATCGAATAATTGTAATTAATAAAAAAATTACCAAATAATAATCGCTACTGCCGTCGGCTCATCGGTAGATGAATATGGGAGGGTTCTAATTTAGAGTTTAATTAACCTACCTGAAATACTGCCTGCTTCTCATAAGCTTAATTATTTTCACTTATCCTTAATTCAAAAAATGTTATCAAAAAATTATGAAAAAAATGGTAAATTCTCGAGCGCTATGTTGTCTTTTTTTTATATATCTATATAGGAACAACAAAACCTAGTTAATGAATACTAATAAACAAATTAACACAAATGAAAATAAAATAACAAGTTATACATAAGTTTATTTAATATATGATTGAAAACGTAAAAAAATCAGAAGTCATAAACTATACTAAATTATATAAAATTCATTACCTTTTAACGGTTCTGTACATACACTGTAACTGGTAACTATGAAGCAGAATGGTTCATATGGTGAGGTCAATGTCTTGCTTAGTTATCCTTAAAATATGGAATTTCCTTGAAGTTTAATTCGCCAAATTTATTTGTAAAAGTATGTAGAACTTGCGTTGTAAATGTAATTCAAGTAAAACGCCATTTAAATTAATAGAATAGTAAAATTACTGACTTATACGTGCCATTAAAAATATATTATAAAAATGCCATATAAAAGTATGCATTAAAAAATATGAGTAAAATAATTGCAAAGTAAGTGCAAAGTGAGTACTTAAACGGTCAGTACTTAAAAGGTGAGTGCTTAAGAAAAAGTGCCTAAAAAAAAAGCAAAGGCTTTAGTTTTAAATATAATGAGAAAAAAAATAACTTACCACCAAAATCTGATGGCACCAAAATATAAAAAATTAAGTAAAAATCATGCTTATTGCTGTAACATTCAGCATTAAGTGAATTAAAAAAAAAACTTTCAGAATAACTCAAGTGTATTCCCCCTAAAAGTCTTCACGCTTGCGCGGATACAATAATATAAATCCAATTTTTTAACTAAAACTATTTATGTAATATTACACCCAAAAGATATGTTCTAGGAAATGCCAATTAAATTGCCATTTTCAATTCTACATATTAATAATTAAAAACTTTTCTAATAATACGCCAAATAAATGAACAATTCTTAAATTAATGTACTTTTTAATACAACCACAAAAAAAAAGGTTGTTACATGGTTCAACAACAAAATTTTGATGAGGCTACGCAGTGTCACGTATGCGAAAAACCTTTTGTAGAAAATAAAATTTAAAAAAAGACTACTCGCATCTCACAGGCCTTTATACAGGGGCTGCCCATAATAAATGTAAATTAAACTTTCAAAATTTTCATTTAATCCCTGTAGTATTCCATCATCTAAGTGGGTACGATGATCATTTTTCATTAAAGAACTAGCAACCGGTATTCTTGGACCTGTTAAACTCTTACCATTAAATAAACAAAAGTATATTTCTTTTGCAAAACATTTTGACAATACAAGCATTCAATTTAAATTTATCGATTCGTTTCGATTTATGAGTAGCAATTCAGACAAGTTATGTTCCTACTTGGCTAATGACAAGAAATCCATAACTAGATCACACAACCGTAACGAAACCGAATTTGATTTGATAACGAGGAAAGGTCCTTTTCCATATGAATACATAGATTCTTGGGAAAAGTTCAATGAGACCTCTCTACCGACTAAACAGGAATTCTTTAGTTATTTGCATAACTAAGGTGTCATTAGTGAAGCATACGAGCATGCTTTAAAAGTATGGCATGTTTTTGATATTCGAACGATCGGCCAGTATTCGGATCTGTATCTAAAAGCTGACGTGCTTCTTTTAGCGGATATCTTTGAAAATTTTAGCAAACACCTGCCTGCAAACCTACCTTCTTGATCCATTGCACTACTATACGGCTCCCGGTCTAGTATTTGAAATGTTGAAAATTACACAAGTCAGATTGGAACTTTTAACCGACATCGATCAGGTTTTGTTCGTTGAGAAGGGTATTAGGGGAGGCGTCACTCAATACAGTACTCGTTACGCAAAAGTCAAGAATAAATACATGGAAGGATTCGATCCCGAAACTTCAAGCCACCTATTTAATGTACTATGACGTAAATTTCCTTTATAGAGCCACTATGTGTGAATCGTTACCGATCGAAAACTTTAATTTTGTGGAAAACTTTGAGGACTTGGACATAATAAATCATCCTGATGATTCCGAGATTGGGGTCGATATGGGGCACGTGCGTATATCGCAAAACCCTATTTTCATAGTTGTACCATATTCGATGGGAATTTGGTCAACGACTGTAATTTTGTTCACACCAGAGCAAATCATATCTTCGGTAAGTTGATTGACCGTGACTGCCTTTTCTGATGAAAGCCAAGCACGAATTGTTGCATCTTCAATAGTTGCATGATTGACATTGGAGATCGTATTATGGAGCATACCATTACCAAAATTGTCAATAGCAGCATCAGGAACGTCAGTTATCATGGTTGGGAGAAAGTCTAAGTCTGTAAATATATTTCTGTTCAAAGGATATATTCCGGTATACTTAAAACCATTTTGTGCAATGTCTAAACGAGCAGCACGGGAAAAAGCGTTGGCCACCAAAGCTGCTGTATCATATTGCCCCATTCTCGCACCGGGATGTGCTCTCATCCGTAATGAACCTGCATCATTATAAGCGGCTTTGAATGGTTTCATAAATAAGTGGTCGGATTTTGTGCGTCGTATGCGGTGGAGTGCTTAGCATATGGATATGATTTTCACGAGCATACGAAGTTACCTCGAGATCTTTATGGCCTCCATGTCCGTCAAAAATTAAAAGAACTGGATTTGATTTATTGGGCTGAGCATATTTAGCAAAATGATTTAGCTATTTTAGAAATACGGAAGCATCCATCCAGCCATTGGTCTGTGCAACACCAACTACCTCATGTGGTGCACTGAAGATTAACCTATCATTTATTCTCTGCCTCTTAAATATAAGTAGCGGAGGAATATAAGTTCCGGTGACATTCATGCAAATCGTAACAGTGACGTTTTCATCCCTTTCGGCGGACGTCATCTTCCCAACTTGTTTCTTGCCCTTTTGAGACATCCATAAGGAACTCGAGCTTACCAGAAAATAGATTAACCTGCTGGTTCCTTCTGGTGATCGCAAAGCGAGTTCTGGGCGGCGTTTCAAAAATCCGTAATAAAAATCTTTCCCCATCATACCTCGTTGAACGTTGAACCTGTGTTCAATTTTCAAATTTACTGCCAAATCGAAAGCAAGCTTCAAAACTTCTTTCTTGTTAATGACATTAATCTATTGTCCAAGTCTTTCACGTGACTAACAAGTAGGTTTTCTATTTTTTATTAAAGGTAACCCCAAATCTACCAATTTTGGGTGTTGCTTTAATTTCTAAACCATCCTTAAAAGCACTAACAACTCTTTGAAGTGTGTTCTTCGGTATGTTGTACCTTTTTACTGCGTCCCTTATGCTATGATTTTCTTCGGTTACATATTTTACAGCTTGGATGAGGTTATTTTCGGTTCAAGAACCGCGGTTAGTCGCCCTGCCTTCAAACCTTCGCATTTTAAATAAAAAATGAATAAGCAGTGAGATATGCCGTATTGTCCAGCGATACCCGAAATTAACTTGCCCCAGGTTACCCGAATCGCCAAAAATATTCGAGCGTGTGGTGAATCTATTCAACCCGAAATTAAGCCAATTTTCAAGCACCAATAAGTTATATAATCCCAAAATTATAACCTGCATACGGTAGAGACATATTAACTCACCTGGTCAATTGATGATGTGTCTTAGAAACATAAACGAAACAAATAAAAAACTTGAAAAAACGCAAAAACTTCAATATAAATGCACTTGTTTCACTGCTCCTCATGAAAAATTGGAGCTTAGCTTCTTATGCATTCACGCGCATGTCTAGCACTAGTGGGATGTATTATCCATGCCAAAAACATTTATTATTGCAATGTCCCGCGCTAGCCGATGTCCCGTGTTACCAGACTTTCCCTATAACGTGCCCAAGATAAGGATGCACGCATGGGGATCTTGAAAACGCTAAGAGATACAAAGGCGGTTAAATTAGAGAAAAGTTGTATAATTTAGGGCATATTCACATGTAGTTTGCAAAAGTCCATTATTGTTTTTCATTTTCGAGATTTCAAACAAAATGCGATTTTTGGGTTTTTCTTTTTTCGTAATCAAAAATACTATCGAATACTGGGTGTTTCGTTGGTTGCGGCGATATAAAAAATAAAGTTGATGATGGTTTTTCGGAGACAAAACGTCAAATAAAAAATTTGAAAACGCCATCTAATAGAATTCAAAAAGTGACAATGAAGAAGTACCTTTGGTTTTTAAAAACCTTTTAAAATAAATGAAGGAATTACGAAAAAAAAACCCAAAAATCGCATTTTGTTTGAAATCTCGAAAACGAAAAACAGTAATGGACTTTTGCAAACTACATGTAAACGTGCCCTAAATTATAGAACTGTTCGCTAGTTTAACCGCCTTCGTATCTCTTACCGTTTTCAAGATCCACATGCTGTTCATCCTTATCTTGGGCACGTTGTATAGGTAATTATTTTGGTTAGTATAATGAAATCAATTATGTAGGTATATACGAAAATTAATTATGCACCTGGGATTTTCTTATTTTTATTTAGGTACCTGCTATCCCATGTGTTGTGGTGTAGGGAAGTGTTCTACTGTGGATCATTTTTTAATCAAATTAATTTTTTTTAAACATTTGATTTATCTAAAAAAATGTTTACCATAATAAAGAATATGCATTGCCTCTCATAATGACTGAAGTTTGGTGAGAATTATTTAGCACTAATATATGTTTTTATTAGGTTTTATTATAATGCAATTTGTTTCATTGTAGCCCATGCATGGGGAACAGTGAAACTATCGGTGGGTTACAATGAAACACATATTTTTTACGCAAATACATTTAAAATACAAAAGAAAACAAAGTGTTATAGACATTTCAGTCACCCAGATCTAAGTGAATGAATTTAAAGTATTTTAACGAATGTCAGTAGTAAGGGGACACTTGCGCCGCCATCTTGGATTTTCTGGGGAAAACCCACCATTCACTTTTTTATAAGCCCACGTGGGGGACGCGTTTTTTCACCCCTATGGTTTCTTTTCGGAGGCCTTTTTCAACCCTAATTTTTACACACCTAGGTGTAACGCCGTATTTTCAACCCTTTTTTTATCCTTAATTATTTTTTTACTTGCGCACGTGTAGGACGTGTTTTTTCACCCCTATTTTATGACAGCTCACGTATAGGACGCGATTTTCAATACTTATGGTTTCTTTTCGAGGGTCAACTCTAATTAGAGCCTTTTTTTTGCACATGCTCACGTGAGAGGATGTTTGGCGGGCGTAAGGGGCAATAACGGTCGAGGGGGTAAACTGCAGCTGGGAATAGAAAATGAATTAAAGCTGGTTGAGGGGATCAAAGCTATACAAATATGGAGGTTTGGAGTGTCTATACCCGAAGTCTTAGATGTAGTGCAAATTTTTGTGCACGAACATAAGCTACAAACTCATTTTAAGGACGGCAGGCCAGGCGAGGAATGGTTTTTATTGTTTTCGAAGCGACACAATCCTTCAATCAAAACACGACGGGCTGTAGAGTCCGCACGAATCCATTCACAGTTTATGGATTTTTTGATCTTCTGTCTAACACAATAAAAGACCTGAAATTGGAGTACAAACCATGGCTGCTTTTTAACTGTGACGAAACATCATTTAAACACGACCCAGATAAACAAAAATAGTAGGAGTAAAAGGTTCCAGAACAGTACGGTTAACTGCGGGTTGTAGCAGAGAAAACACGTCTGTTTTATTGTTTGTATCTGCATTCGGTGTTAAACTTCCTCCACTCTTAGTTTTTGGAAGGTCAAAATATGTTGGAATAGTGGGTAAGCCAAAACGAAGCAGATAAAACCGTCTACAATACAACGAAAAAAGGTTGGATGGAATCTCACGTATTTTTTAAATGGTTCACCAAATGTTTTCTAACGTCCGTTTCAGAAGAGGGACCTATTCAGTCAGTTGCGATTTGATCAGGAAAATGGTATTCATATAATGAAACTTCCACCGCACACCACTCACGTATTGCAACCTTTAGAAGTGGCAGTCAATAAATCTATGAAGGATAGGTTTGGCCAATTTCAAAGAAAAATCCGAGAAAACGAATTACCAAACATCTGTTCGTGGACATCCTAAATAATTGTTGGAAAGCAGTTCCAACATCTGTAGTAACAAATGGATTTAAAAAATGCGGAATATATGATGTCAATCATTTAGAAATGGTAAGAATAAGGACAAGCCCCAGCCAACTAACAATAATGTGTGTAAGACTTCATTTGAAAATATTTCGTTGTCTTATGTAAACACAGGGAAAACCACTCAAGTAAACACCTGAACCAAAAGGAGAAGAATCTGTACAGGAGCTGAAATTATTACCAAGAACGACCACTTAAAGAAGATCAAAGCTGAAAATAAAAAAAATGCAAAATAAAAACAAAGTCTCTAAAAAGCATGTTACTGCAGAGGTTGAAAACTTAGACGTGGCCGGCCCAAGCACTACCATGAATTCAAATATGAAAGAAGTTTTAATCGAAACAAAACCTACCATGAAAAAACGACATGCTTCATCAAGTAAAATTTCAACCGAAAATTTAAGCACATCCAAATCTGATTCAGAAAACGACGGGCCTGTAGCAATAGAAGATGATTACGTAACTGTATACATACTGGATTATATTTTCCAGGACGCATTATTGAGAGGTGAAAATCAAGTAAAAGTTACCTGTTTTGAAAAATATGGAAAACTTGGTAATTCGTGGAGATGGCCAAAAGTAAAAGATTCGATATGGTATGATGATACAGAAGTTGTCAAAATTATACGGCGACCACAGTTGATTAACAACAGGGGTATATAATATAATATTTGATGTGCCTTCATTGAAAAACTGAAAGTATGCGTAATATGTTACTTACCAAAATTTACTTAAGTCGATCTAAGGTTTAATTATTAAGTAAGGAAATATCTATTTTCTGTCATTTTCTATGTTCATGGCTAAATCCTATTTTTTAACAAAGTTTAATAAAAAATGTTTTTTGAATGTTTTTTTATTTTTACTTACTGATGAATTCAACTTTTCAAATTCAAATTTTAAACCTTAAGGACAGCCCTTTCTACAAAACGATGCTCCTTCCAAATGAGTAAGAATCTCCCAACCAAGTTTGGACACAAAGTTTTTTGAAAGCCTGAAGTATGTCACAATTTCCCGCAGATACGTTCCGTGCGTTTTAAAGAAGGATTTTATCCGGATGTCTCAGCCACCCCAGTTAGTGTATGGTTACACTGGATGCGGATACGTGCGATTTTATGTCGTGCGATATCGTTATGACCGTTTATCGTATGATTGTGTAGTTACATTGTTTGGAATTCGTTGCATCGGTAATTTAAATTCAAAATGGATGACGTAGGGATTTATATTTCCTTAAAATATATATATATATATATATATATATATATATATATATTGAGATGTTCAGAAAGAGGTAATAGAAGTATCGGACAGCTTACATGACATTTGGGTAATAAAAAGGGGTGATTTGTAGCTCGATACATGTGCAAGACACTATTTTATATAAATCTGGTTCACGATGTGGTTAAAATAAAATTGTGTGGTATAAATTAGTCTGAATATCATTTACTTAGTTTGGTTTTATCATAAAAAGCAATTTGCTGCTAACAAAATTGTCAAGAATGTTAAATATAACCATTTTCGTAAAGTCATTTTAGTATTGCAATTATTGCAATAAAAGCCAATTTTTCAAGGGTAATTTGGCAAGTGAACACTTTACAGGGGTTTAAACATGAACTATATAGTTAGGATTATGTTAGGGATAATGTATGATTAGTTTTTGAATGCAGAAAATACAAAAATTTAATAAAAGGGTTATAATATGGACAGTTTAGACATTTTTCGCACATATTTTTGGAAGCGAATTAGTGACAAAAATTATGTTATAAGTTTCACAATAAGAACAACATTTAGAACATTTTGGCATACAGACATTTATAGTGGTGTACATTTATATAGTGAAATATATCAAAAGAGTGTTAGACGATGAGACTTTTTCAATGCAACACTATATGACATTATGCATTGCAAATAGTTAGTGAAAATAATAAAGACAAGAAGTACAAACCTTTAACATAACATTTTAAGTGTTAAAAACATTTTTAAATGTGAATTAATTTCAATTTTAGATTTAAGTTTGGTTAGGTCATAATTTTTAGGTTTTTTACATAATTTTATACTTTTTCCACATTATTAGACTTAGATTTTGCTCTTAAAGCAAATAATAAATGTTTTTTCTTAATATAGCACAGTTTTTAAAAGGATACATCGCTTTTCACCGCAAAATTGTGTTAAATCTGAGGTGAATTTAAGATAAAATTACAAAAGCTTAAAATTTCTTTAAATTAAATATTTCGAACACAAAAAGTATGTATTCTTGTGTAAAATGTTCTCAAAATTCCATTTTTGTAATTAGATTTAGTATAGCTTGTAAGTGTAAATAGTTATAAGCTTATTTAAGTTAGATTAGGTTACTTCGTATATTATCCTTAGGAACTATAGCTTGTTAGGTGTCTTTTTGTTCAAAATTTTACGTAGTTTTCATTTTTGTTATTAATTTTCAATTCCGATCATGCATAAGAAAGTTACGGCCAAATTTCCATTTGAGTCCAATTTGTAATTTAGATCCACCAATCATAGCCCTAGTTACTTATGCAATATGGCTGGAAAAAAATAGAATTTTTGGTAACAACCAGAAACATATAAAAGCAAGTGCTCTGAAAATCACTCTCTCTCTCTAGAATTTGTTCAAAAGTGTAAAAGATTAAAACAGTGTTGTGAAATTTGTGTAAAAAAGTAAGTTCATAACCTAATTTAAATTTTCGTCAAGAAGTTTTACTTTACGAAGAATACGTTCGAGAGCATTTGTTTTTATATCGACGGTTTAAAATAAATAGTTCGGTCTCCGATACCTGTCGTTTTCGGAAAATTATTTTGTTCGTGTTAATTTGTGTCACGATTTTGTAAAGATTTGCTTTTGTGTTTTCCAACTTAAATTAATTCCGTTATACCAAATTAAAACCCATTTTATTTGGTAAATGTTGTTTTATTTCTTCGGACAATTTCTTTTAAACAAAATTTTAATCGGCAGCTAAAAATAAAAGTGTTCATCAGCAAAAATGTTGGATATTTAAACATTTCTTTAAAACGATATCATTCAAGTTTTAAAATTAACTAAATAAAAAGTTACCATAATAAAACAAGTGGTTGGAGTTTGCCGAGTTTGAAGAAAACATCTTAAATTTTTGGAAGTTGGTGTCTTCGACAACCAAGAATCGAGTTAGCAGTATTGGGTGATGGTAACAACTGTAATCGAGTGGACATTGCCTACATCCAGTTGGAGTTATCCGAAGACATCAATCTACAGTGAGGACAGTATAAGTGAGTCACAAATTTTAATAACCCTACTTGTTATAAACATTCATTGATAAAATTTCCTGCAAATTTATATTTGTTACATATATGTTTTTGGTTAAGAATTTTAAATATTTACTTGTGTAAACACCTGTAAAGGTATTAATTTATTTTCTTTTTCTAAATTTTCATTTTGGATCTAAACATTAATTTTCTAAATTATTTATTTGACATTTTCTTGACAGCTTTTAATTTCATTTAAATTCATTACAACGCATGCGTTGATAGCAAATTACATTCAGAATAATTTTTATACTTTCAATATAATTATATAAAGGGTATTTCATATACACATTTCTAGATTCAAATTTTAACTTCAAACTAAATTCCCTGAACTCTATCCCCATTTGAGATCTGAGCTAGTCCGGTGCACATAAAATACTTCAATCATATTATTAACATTTAAAATTATCCCCATTTTCTCAAACTAAATTATTATTTTCCCCTCGTTAATTAAAATAAGTCGTCAGCATTACAATTTATATATATATATATATATATATATATATATATATATATATATATATATATATATAAGGAGAAACTAGGAAGCCTATCCTTTAAAGGTGTATTTAATGAGGCCATCCCGACAAAGCAGATGTTATTGTTAAATACGCATGTATTCTTCATAATATAGTTATTGATAAGGAAAGATGTACCGAAAATAATTTTAAAATGAACTCTGAGGTATTAAATATTTCACAAAACAATTATAATAGAATCACACGAACCAATAATCGTTCAAGTGTAGCTGCATATGCTGTGCGAGACAAATTTAAAAATTATTTTAGTAGCCCTATAGGGTCAGTTCCGTTTCAAGTAAAATAAAAATGTGTTTAACAATATGTACATTCTATATTTTTCAAGATTATAAAATTGCATATTCTACTTGTTAAATATAAATATCCAAATATATACTTACTTGTTTCTTCCATTTCCTTTGCTACCTCTTCCCATCGCCCTTTTCACTATAACTCTATTATGATATTCTTTATATATTTGATTCCATAACGGCTTCCTCGATTGAACACATAAAATCAGCTTTTTTAAGTCCATTTTAAACATTTTTTCTCAATTATTATTGAATCTGACAGCTTTCTATACCGTTAAAATCGTACGATGTCGCCGAGAAAAACAAACGCGTTTGTTGTTTTCGTCTAGTCGGCCGTCATCGCACGATAACATCCAACTAAAACGCAGTTAATGTAACCGCACACCTTTAAATTAGTGAGTTTGTTTTCACGTCAGACATCGTACGACATCGCACGATTAAAAAATCGCACGTATCCGCATCCAGTGTAACTATACATTTAACAGGGTAACTGGGACCACTGGTAGTATTTTTAAAAAAACAATCATATTTCAAAAAATATGACAATTTAATAAAATTTTGTCAAGGCAATGTAAGGGTTATCAATAAACCTATCTCAGCCCAAAAAATGGCAAATATAGAATGTTGTAAAAGTGGGCCCCAGTTACCTGACTTGAGCTTATCTATAAACCTTTGTAAACTCCCGCGCGTATCATTTTTTGGGTTCAAGTTTTGAACGTGCGTGTTGACAATTCTACGCTTATTATCGTACCGCCTTTTTAATACTTCCCAAGCTATCTTATAATTTTGATCAACTGTTTCTAATGAACTTAGCTTCAAAAAGGACCACTTTAAACCTACACGAAGATAACACAATTTTTGAGAATCAGGTAAATTTTAATTTTTATGTATTAATTAATGACGTAAAAACATCGTAAAATTCCCGCCAATGCGTAAAATTACCATCAAATATAGGTAAATCGATTCGTGTCAATTTCACGTTGATGGTTTTAGAATTAAGTACTGGTTCAGTTTGATTTTCAAAATTATATTTTTAGATTAAAATATTAGATTGGTTAACAACTGCGAAATACCTATTTTGAAAGAGCTCTCTCTCTCTCTCTCTCTCCCCTCTCCCCCCTCTCACTCGCTCTCTCTCTCTCTCTCTCTCTCTCTCTCTCGGTTAAAATTTTTTCTTGATCTGCTTCTATCATATCAATCTCGGCTTGAATTAAATTATATTCATCAAATAGGCACAGAATTTTTTCTAATCTCTTATTTAAGTCATCACAATCTCCAAATTTTCTGGAACTTAAACGTTTTTCGAAAGGAGTAATTTGTGAATTAATACAACACGCTAACGCAGAAACACGCAAACACGAAAACACACTAACGAAAACACGCTAATACGAAAACACGCAAACGCGAAAACATACAAACACGAAAACGCTCCAACGCAAAAAACACGCAAACACGAAAACACACTAACGCGAAAACTCGTAAAGCTGCAAACATGAATCAAGACGGGGAGTTGGAGAACACGGCCATCTAGTTTTTTCAGGTAACTATATAGCTCTAAACGTGCATGAGCTAATACGAACACGCTAATACGAAAACACGCAAACGCGAAAACAAACAAACACGAAAACGCTCCAACGCAAAAAACACGCAAACACGAAAACACATTAACGCGAAAACTCGTAAAGCTGCAAACATGAATCAAGACGGGGAGTTGGAGAACACGGCCATCTAGTTTTTTCAGGTAACTACATAGCTCTAAACGTACATGAGCTGTCGTGCAAGCGGCTATGGACACATAGTTTTTAGAGCTATATAGTTAGCTGGAAAAACTAGATCGCCGTGTTCTGTATATATATATATATATATATATATATATATATATATATATATATATATATATATATGGTGCTTAGTAATAGTAAAGACTTTCTTTTTGTATATAATGATAGGAAAATAGTTAGAAATAGGTGTTACAATGTATTAAGTAGACCTGAATCCAAACAATATAGAATAAGTTACTCTAAGCGACGGATAATCGAAAACTTTGCTACTCTTCCATTTGGATATAAGGAATAAATAATAAACCAGATAAGCAGAAAGAGTTATTTTATTTATTAATATGCGTTAACCTTCTTAAAATCATGTCCAGGTCATCCGTATCCCCGTAATTAAAGGTTTGATATGAGGTCGGAAGAGGTCCGAGTGGTTCCCTGAGGAGTCTCTCTAATATAGACCACTACCCGAGCGTGGCGACGTGTCCTCCGTCGACCCTCTCGGTGCAGCAGATGTAGGGTGTACTTCTACTATGGTAGTTGGGGGTGGCGACACATCTTCATAATGACATGGGGGATGATTGGAACTTGAGCAGTGTATCGGTTCTGCTATAAGGTCCCCTCTTCCTCCGACAGTGCCACTCGATGTTGAGGTTCCCACTGCTCCGTTCGACATCATCGCCGACGGTCTGGTGCGCGAGCGTTCCTTTTCGTCCTCCCCATCGCGCACCTCAATTACGGGCCCATCAGAATCCTCATCATCATCATCATTATGCCTTTGTTAGAGTTTTACTTTTTTGTGGTGGTTCCCTCCTCCGGCTGTGTTCTTTCCCCACCGTATTTTTCCGCCTATAAGGCGTCTAACCTGTCTCTCGTGATGCTCCAGCTCTGCATCCCCCTCGACGAACTGTCTCTGCACCAGATCTAACCTGGCTCGTAACAACACCCGGAGGTGTTTCATGGCGGCGGTGACGTTTAGTTCGTACTCGACGTTAATTTTAGCTATAGCCCCGAAGTTTTCCATATTTTTTCAGATGCGTGTATGTGTATGTAGCTGATGTAATTTAATACTATAAAGCACATTCGCAAGGGTTTTATATATATATATATATATATATATATATATATATATAAAGCAGTCGTTTTAAAAATTCCTTATACTTAGATAACGACTAGAAACTGAATCGAAAATTACTCTACAGCTAATCAATTAGACTTTAACGTAATCAGCTGTAATTTAGCAACATTTCCAATCTGTAAATAATAACTAGAAACTGCATTCCATGTGCCAGAATCACCCTAACACTATCAATTAGTCTTTAACGTAATCGACCCCCCTCCAGTTTAGAAATTGATCAATCTGAAAATAATGATTAGAAAATGCATTCCATACATAAGGAATTACCTCATCATTATTATCGTAAAGTAGCGTTGTATTCTTGTTTCCGAGTTTTATTAAATATTTCAGCTACAAATGGTTTACAGTGCTGTATCTGCCACAAGGAGAACGATACTTTGTGCCTTGAAAAGCGTACCGCTCTTCCGAAATCAGTCCTCGTGCTAAACATCGATAATCTTCAAAAAAATACTGCCTGCAGAAAGTGCATCACTTTCCCTAGAAAATACCAATGAGGCTGTCATGGTTTAAGAATCCTCATCCGATCCCTCATACTAAAACATCGGTAATCTACAAAATTGCTGTTTGCAGAAAAAATGTATCGCTTTCCCCTACCGATGAAGCTATCATCGCTTAAGAGTCCTCTCATCCAATGTAGTGTTTTCGTGTTAGCGTGAATTCGTTTGTGTGTTTTCGTTTGTGTGTATTTTCGTGTTTGCGTGTTTTTAGCGTTAGCGTGTTTTCGTGTTTGTAGATTTTCGCGATTGCGTGTTTTTGCGTTAGCGTGTTTTCGTGTTTGTATGTTTTCGCGTTTGCGTGTTTTCGTGTTAGCGTGTTTTCGTTTGTGTGTTTTCATTTGCGTGTTTTCGTGTTTGAGTGTTTTTGCGTTAGCGTGTTTTCATATTTGTATGTTTTTGCGTTTGCGTGTTTTCGTTTGTGTTTTCGTGTTTGTGTGTTTTTGCGTTAGCGTATTTTCGTGTTTATATGTTTTGCGTTTGCGTGTTTTCGTTTGTGTGTTTTCATTTGTGTGTGTTTTCGTGTTTGAGTGTTTTTGCGTTAGCGTGTTTTTGTGTTAGCGCGTTTATACCTGTAAGATTAGGTTAGAACCCACATACAATTGCACCAAGGAGGGTCACGATAGGGGCCAAGGTCCAAGAGCTAGTGTCTGCACTTATATATAAAGTTAGGGCTCCATACCATTACCAACCAGGGGGCCGCGACAGGGGGCCAAGGCTCGAGAACAAGTTTTGAAGATCTACACGTGTCTTACAAGTAGGCATTAGGGCCCCTTATTTCAAATTTCCCGCCATAACCAATCAGAATGCAGAGACTTAGTCCTCCAATCAGAGCACAGCGGTTGAGTGGTGGGGCTGAGGACCAATCAGAAGCCAGAGAAGCGGGTGCACGCACGACCAATCGGTTAAAAGTGAGGCATAGCCTAGTTTTAATCCCTCCAATCAGAACACTGCATGTACGCGCAATTGCCTAACCTCCAAGGGGTATACAGCCAAAAAGGCTCTTAATACAACCAAATTAGTAGCTCAACTCCGCCCAAGGGTTGAAAATGCCCTCCAAAAAGAAGCCGACCCCACCAAGACGGCGGAAGGTGTCTATGTTCTACTATTATAATTTCACATATTTGGTACTTCATAAATTCACCTTGAATATTCATATTTCTAGACTCTGTCCACTCTAGTACTTTTATTTTAGACATGGCATTGGTTCCACTAATCGTGACTGGTAGGGCAGTTTCAAAATATCGTGGCACTCGCCCCTCCATGCGCATAGGATTCAAACGCGTTGAAAGTATTCGACAAATATGCTGCTACTCAACTTATAAATGTAGCCATTCGCTTCATTTACTTCACGTTGTATTCGTCCTATAGCGTCTCGCAGGTACCCTATCTTAAAAAGCGTAATTTGAACTTATTTGCAATAATGCAAAATCAAGAACAAAACAATCGCTAAGTGATTTATCTTGACTTGACTGACAATAATGTTACTATTACTCAAATTAATTGCCTGCCTTATTTTGACTTTCCTGGCAATAATTAAAACATTAAAATTTCACAAGTCTGATATGTAATTACTCGCAAACCTCAAATCTGATCCATTGAAGTGGCCGTCTAGTGGTAGGTATGTTGTGCTATCTGAATTAGACAGGCTGGATGAGGTAAGTATTGCATCATGAGGGGCAGGTAAAAAAAATTAAACCACTCAAATTAAAATCAACGAGCTTTGCGCAACGGTGGTTCAGCCCGTTGATATACTATTGTGGGAAAGAACCACCAATAAAACCCACTATATTCATAAATAAGTACTTGCACCAGTACATTATTAAATGAAATAACACAAAAAAAAGCAATGAAAGGGTTAAATATATAACAAAACACCATTAAATCAGGTTAAAGGGCGTACAAAATTATATCATTAAGAGAAAATGAATAAAAAGCTGTTTAGTTGCACAGAAACACGACAATAAAAAAAGACACATGTAGTCACACGCACAATTGGGACATAAAGAATCAAAATAAACATTATAATAAAAATCGTAATACCAAACATGTGGCCCTTTAAAAGCAATCATGCCGGTCTTTAAGTAAATAAGCACATAAACCAATAAAGCAAATTACGGTACACATAAAATACAACAGTAAAATTGCACAGGTGATAATAAGGTAAAGGCAAGGACAAAAGAAAACAGACAAGGAATTTACACGTACCAAATTGTTTAGTGACCACTAAAGCACAAAATACATAAGTCAAATTACCATAAATCACATACAAACAGAAATCAGCTCGCAGGCAAATAATTCTACCTCACAACTGACACAAAAAAAGGTCATTAAAACAAAGCCTTGCAAGGGTAGGTATATTTGAGGGCGTTAGAAAAATACAGTGCCCCTTTCTCAGGTTACACATTCATCTATACAACAATAAAAACAATAAAAATAAAACTTGATGTGTTTAATGGTCTGGCCCGGGATTGTGTACCTACTTGGCAATTGCCTTTTACAATTAATAACCAAAGCGGTATCATGTCCCAACCACCACTACACAAATATAAATATAAATAACAAACAGCAATGCTAATTCGAACAAATACCAGAGTGAGGGAGCCCTGTAATGTCTTTTATTTTAGCGGATCTCCGCTTACTGAGCCCGCGTGCGAATGAGATGCCTTCGCAAGGCAATGTTTGATTCTTTTAATACGTTACATAGGCTGGTAAAATGATTGGGTGCGAGCTTTCATTTATATAAAAATACCTACTTACACTAGAATAAATATTCCTTTAATTGATCACAGACACAAATCGTTAACATACACGCTTTAACTTCAAAAAGGGTGATTGTTATTTATAGATTAATATTTGAAAAACACATTACAGCTAACACCCGAAAGAAAAGGCAACTTAGTGTTGGCGAATTCAAAAGAAAATGTACACGCAAGAATTATTTTAAAGACAAACTGTTTACAATGAAGGTATTTAATTAACCCAAAAATCGATCTGGCTCGGTTGACACTCTAACTGTAATTAACCTTCCCCCGATTTCAAACCTAACTATCTTTACTCCCGCAATCACCCCCATTTTTCAAAAGTAATATAAAAACAAGAAACAATAATTTACGTTGGAACAGTTTCATATTAATTATTGCACGACATCTTAATTTTAAAAATATGCATTCGTCCGTAAGAATCCTACATGCAGCTCTCGAGTTTCCAAATAACCAACAAAGATATCTTTTGATCGCGGTCTGTACCGACACAATTACTTATTAGGCTAGTGGCATTTTTACATTAAAAATCGGGCCACAATAAATTTCAATGATTCGTTACGCCCCTTCAGTAAAGCATTCTTTCAAGCGCACACCTGCTAGTCAGACCTCAAAACACATGTTTTTCAACCCTCAGACAAATATTAGTTATACACAATCTTACATTGCTTACATAAAATATATAAATAAAATGTTTTGAAAACATTAGCAAATTACGACGTATTATCAAGATAAAAAAAAATCCACTATTTATATTTTCTATCAGATTTTATACAAATTCTGACACTTTTTATTATTTCATCGTTATTCGTTGCCCAAACTACCACGTAAACGTTTGAACATGAATGGAGTAGTTCTTCAGACTCAAGTTCGTGAAATTATTTATAAATTGTATGAATTTATGAACCGAGAAAAAGAATTAAAAGATTTTATTGTCCCTGTAGATCGTGGGTATAAAAGATTAGCAAAAGCAACAGGCAGAAGAACAATTAAACGCATTACACAGGAAGGCAGATCTATACCTGTAGGAAGTACATTTGGTTCACCTCGTAAAACAATAAACAAACCAGCACCTAGTTCAACCATCGACAAGTTTGATGAAGAAGTTGTTAGAAGAACAATTTACAATTTTTTTGTATATCCTAAAGCAAAAATCAACAATGCAAAATGTGTTCGCAGCTGTCCAAGAAGAAGGGATACATTTAAGAGGAAAATTAACCAGCTTTCGATCGTTTGTGAAAACGATAGGTTTCAAATGGCAGAAGACTAATGACAACAGGAAGGTCTTGGTGGAAACTTCCGCAATAAGAGCGAAAAGAACCACATTTTTAAGAAAAATGAAAAAGCACAGAAAAGAGAGCAGAAACATCATTTATAGTGACGAATCATACTTGCACAGTTCACAAGGATGGTATAACAGCAGTGACAAGGGAGTGAAAACACCTATTTCAAAAGGACAACGCCTAATAATGTTACATTGTGGTGGTGCTAAGGGACTTGTACCAAATGCATTGTTGATGTTTAAATCGGGATTAAAGTCAGTAGGTTATCATGACGACATGAATTCTAAGAATTATATTAAATCGTTGACATTCCCAATCTCGAAGCTAATTCTGTGTTAGTGGTTGATAATGCATCTTGTCACAACATATTTACCGAGCCTAATCGAACATGTGCCTGGAAAAAAGCAGAAGTGGGATTAAATTTGAACAAAGTGAGACAAAACCCGAACACTATGAGAAAACTAAACTTCTTCTACCGATGGATCAATAATATTAATGGAAGTCGAATTACTTCTGACTTGGATATTGGAACATCAATATTGGAAATTGGATCAGCTGAAAGAAAGTACACATTAATGTGAGTTTATGAATCTTACTTATTTATTTGAGGTTACGTTGAATATTATTATTATTCATATATGTGCATTTATGTGAAGGATGCAAGTGAATTATGTACTAGTCTGGAAATAGTACAACTGAACTATATTGAACCATACCCCTTGAGGTGCTAATTGAGGCATTTTATTTAAATATGATCAACAGTAATTATCACATTAAATTAATGATGGAACAACGTACTGAAGTTGTAATAAAATACATTACAATTTACTAATACAATTAGTCTCTACTGTTTCCTTTAATTCAAATGTGGCGATAAATTATTATTATATCATAAAAAAATACACATAAATATTAAAAATATTATATATTTAAGTCATAATATATATAAATTGATTTTCTTAAATGTAAATGTAAGGTAACTTTCCTCGATATTACTTCATTTAGGATTAAACCTTTTGATATTCGTAATGGTTAATAATAAAAATAAATCAAGCGGCATTCTTATTTCATACAACTAAACTCAAAAATGGACAAATGTTTTGCTTACAATACCACATAAAAAACAATCCTACGCTAACTCCTGTTTATTATTATAATATTTCGTATTTCTTATTATCTAACATGCACATGTAAATTCTATATCAACAGTGAATGAAAATTGATACATTCAGTGTTGATTGTTAAACAATTAATTAAGGAAAAGTAAAACACATAAGTGTTTATTTTATTACACATAATCATCAATCTTACTTGTTTCGGTAGATATCGCAGAGTTGATAAGTCATGGATACGCTTGTGACACTGGAGCTGTCTTACTTTGTTTACCAAATGTATTCTTTAGAAGTTCGTTGTTGATCTTGCACAATTCCGGTTCCCAGCAATCTATTGATACGGTTAATATTTTCTGGATATATTATTTTATGTTTTAATTATCGCTTCAAGTTTTCAATACAAACTGCCCGCGATTACAAACGGCAGTGCTAAGTCACGTAAAGCAACCATTAAACTTTTTTGGTTTTTATTCTTTGTTTACTGATTTACCACACTGGATCGATTATCGTATTTTATATCTTTCGTTCACTATTTAAATACACGTGGATGACCTCCAATATGCAGGACCACGTTATTTTAAATTGTTGCGTCACCTGTAATCTGTTAATAAGGATAGTATTCTTCTTACTTCTCTATTACAAAACTAACTTTTATTTTATTTTCTCAATTTAGAGGGCAGCGTGACTATATATTACTTGTGCCTCTCTTTTACCAACGTCAAACATCAACTATCTAAAACCAACTAACTAAATGCATTCGCATTCAAGATTCGCATATCAATATTAAATACATTTATAAAGTAAACAACAATAATTTCTTATTCTATAAAATACCATATAACTATAAAATATCATACAACATAGCGCGAAATTTGAAAATTCTCAGGCACCCGTTACAAACCCTTAATTTAATCCACCTCTACTCCAGATAACGACACAGTGTGGATTCAATTGCACTATTTGCAATAATATTTTAGTAGCTAATGTGTATAAGAAATGTGTGTTAAAGTATCTTAGTATATAATTTGCTCATTTTACCCTTAAAAAACAATGATTCACTAATGAACCATTTATTACACCTATTCGCGTAGCTTTCATTCAATTCAATTCAACAAAGTTTATTAAAAACTTTAGAAACTAACAATTCATTTTGTATATACATATCACACTTAAAACTAAATATAATAATAAATGTGTATATTGTTGTATTGGTGGTGCGCTGCTCAGGAATCTTCTTCCACTTCAGCACGTGGATTGTAGAGTTGTTGGGTTGTGGGTCGTATGGATTGCCTATTGACAGTGTTGTGCTTAGCATTGTTGGTCGTTCGTAAAAAAAAGATGTGTTGTGGAGATGTAGTGTGGACTGTCCTGTTGTCGCTCGGTTTTGGCTGGTTGCTGATGCCCTGCGTATCTGAAATAAATGGAAACATGTGTTAGTTTTGTGGTACATTGTCGGTTTTAACAGAACAGTATAAATGTATACTATACTATATAAGTATGGCGTCGAACCCTAAGGCGGGTTGGGCAGGCGGGGTAACGACAGCGGCGGGAGCCGTTCTCGGTACTTCCGCCTTCTCAACCTTGCCTGCTGTCGCTCAGGCGTAACTGACGCCGGTCCGGGTTGAAGAACGCGCCGCTGTCGGCGGTGTCCTCTTCGGTCTCTGAAGTTCTTCCGTCTTCTTCCGTTGCGGAGGTCGAGGGAACTTCGGACATCCCCTGTAGCTGGCGGGGTGATCCCCACCGCAGTTAACACACTTTGCCCGGTCGGTAAGGGGTTTTGTGCATTCACTGCTGTGGTGATCGCCGGCGCACTTGACACAGCGTGCTGCCGCCCTGCAGCAACCCTGTGCGTGACGGAAACCTTGACACCGGTGAGACTGCCCGATGCCGGATTTCCGCCGTAAATCCTCGACGGTGACTCGGAGGTGGGCGACGTGCTGTACCTCCCGGATCTTCTTCCTGTCGTCCTCGGACAGCAACTCCACCATCACGAGGGGGATCGGGCGTCCTCGCTGCTTCATCCTGAAAACAGAGAGGGCATTAACACCTTGCGTTTTTAGTTATGAGCTAACGTCGACCTCGGATAGCTCTACGGGCACGCCGCGTATCGCGACCTTGGCAAATCGCTCGCTCTTTGCCTGGTACGTGTGATACGCAGTACCACACCTATCCATATACCTAATCAGCCTGTCTCGGTCCTGGAGAGAGGCAGGCTGAATCCGGATTCCCTCGCTGAAAGCCTTGGCCCTCGTGAAGGCGATCCGCTGTCGGTCCATTTCTCGGGAGAACGCGATCCAGTTCTCCTTCTGACGAAGGAGAACCGGAGGCACATTCTCCCTGGTGTCCTCTTGAGTAGTCTGCTCCATTGCTGCAGGGCTGTCGGTGTAGGGTTCCAGGGCCTGGAATCCGTTGTCCGTGGGCGGCGGCGTAGATGGGCGAACCTTCGAGGTCTTCTTCGGCTTCTTCTTTTGCAGCACGAAGTCGTCGGGGCTGGTGGATCCGGGGCGGGCCTCTTCTTCAGTGGTGTCGGTTGCGTCTGCGGCGGCGGAGGTGGACGGCGTGTCATCTAGGGGGGTGATGCCTTCTAACGGTGGCGGTCGCGTCTTCTTTTGCCGCTTCCTCTTCTGTGCGGTGCGGCGGGTGGCGCGTCGCTGCTCGCTCTCTCGAACGGTAGATCGAGCAGTGACGGTATCGCTGGCGGTATCTGGAGCTCCCGTAACTCCTGGGCCGTCGTCGGTGACAGCGGCACTCCCCGAGCTACCTGCTCCTCCAGGAACTGCTGGTAGCGGCGCCCGTTGATGTTCGGCTCCATCATCGTAAAAACGACGATATCTTTTTTCAAATCGACTGGCTAGTCTTGTCTAAAGTTGATCTTTTCGGATCGTGATCTCAACCTCGAATATTTGCGTAGGATGCTATACTGCCTTTGCTACTAGCCGGTCACACTGCTATTTCGATTTCTCCCAAGAATATACAACTCTACTACAGTAGTAGCGTAGAGTGGGACAAATTTAAAAGTTAAACACTATTTTATTCTAATTAAGGTTTGAATTTTAGCTATCAGAAATGTTTAAACTACCTTAAATGGTAGGAATACGCGGAATAAGGTTGATGTGGCGAGAATAGCTGGACCGCTTGGGCAGATATTTGCAGTACATGCTTATCAAAGCAGTTTACACCAAATGTTTAAAATGTGTGTAATGCAACTTGTTTGACTCACGATCTCGAGTAAGCCATGTTCATTTCTAGCGAATTCAATGCAAGTTTGTGATTTCATCGTTTCGATGCCATAAAAATTGCATTTTCAATTTATTACCTAAATGGTTGCAACAGATTAAAAAATCCCCACAAAAACAGTATAATTTAGTTATCAGTTCACATTATAAACATCTCTGGGCAACAATACCACTCACTCCTATATAAATTAGTAACTTTTTAATATTTTGGACTGACGTGATTTTAGAGAACATCCTGTAAGAGATTATATTACAAATAATTTTGGTACAAAAGTAAGTGTGTATGATCAAAAATAAATAATGCATAATACCATAAGCGAAGGTTATTTGTCCACAAAATTAGATAAAAATGTGGCAACACAGCAGTGACGCTCACTAATACCACTAACTAAATATAGAGAGTTTACTTGTCCAGATAGGTACAAAAGTGTTCGCCGGACGTCAACTAAACCTACACAGGGGTAAGAAGCAACACGCCGATCTGATAAAATCGTTTCACACAGAGCACCAATATTCTTTGCGAAAACAGAAGTACGTGGTCGACTCTTGCGAAAATCGTCATCAAAAGTAGATCTTCCAAGTTTGAATTCTGCAAATCATTTGATGACCATGGTTTTGGACGGCGCTTTATCACCAAACAACTTTAGTATTTCCACACATTGCTGGCGTTAAACCGTATCGAAGGTAATAAAAAATCAAAACTAGAAAATCACGATTCAAAACATTCATTTGTTCAAAAACTTACTATGTTTAAAATTCTACTGAAATGAAACTGTTCTGTTTACAATCAAACCGTCAGTTATACTAGTGGTATAAAATGTCAAATTTTACAATTATGACAATTGCAGAACTTTAGCATTGCAAGGAGTACTTGATTGCGGGAACTTTAGCAGTGATCCTCGCATATAAAATTGTGATGTATCACGACTGGTGCAGATTTATATATTTTAATTTATAAATTAGAAGGCGGGTATAATGCAAACCATTTAGCGATTATGGGCGACTGTATATTTGGTAGTATAAATAGGGTGTGCTTAGATAGATGTTTATAGATAATAATTGATGGGGTTGTTGATTTTTAGGATTAGAATTTGTTTTGATTATACAATAGAATGAACAGGTAATATGCAACCAACCCCCGCAAGCTAAAATTTTAGCTGATAAAGGTTTGGTTATAACCCAGTAGCTTTTGTCCCTTTTTTTAACAAACTGACAATAACAAGCTTTATTTACTACCTAAATTTTGATTATAAATGAGAACATCTTAAAGCTAGTGTTAGTAACGATTGATTAACTTAAGTAAAACTAATTTATGGAATTATTAATAGAAATAAAATACCTTATTTTGATTATACAGTACTTATGTAGGCCCCGTAATGGCGGTTTGCTGACTCAGCGTTTGGGAAATTCCACTACGTAAATTTTACATAGAAATTAAAATAAAACTGGATTCGAATGCATTAAAATTTCCAAATGTATAAATCTCTTTGCTGGTTTAATGGACATTAAAATTCCACTTATAGTAACAAAGGTTATTGCGTTATTATTGGTTGAATGCAATTCCACCGTAAAGCAACTAACGGTAAAAAGGCAATTGGTTAAGTAATTATGAGGATTAATAAAATAAAGTAAAACGTAAAGTAGAAGTAAATAAAAGTGCCATACAAAATATATTGCACTTAAAAGAAAATTTAACCAAGCCACAATCGATGCTACATCCACCTAAAAAATATCATCAACAAAGAATCGGTACAGTAGTCTTTGCGCATGCACATGTGAATCGGATGTGCGAACAGTATGCGTACGAGTTTATTTTTACAATAATTAAATGCATGTTTTTGTGCAACTATGATATGCAACACACGCTGCACGTAATGCATGTTAAGTTGCCTAAATAAACGTAAATTTTATTAATAAACGTAAAGAGTTTGTCACAAATGTTACATACAGTGGCCGGCGTGTAAGAAGACGAGGAGCCGGCGCATCGCGAAGAACTACGGCGGTTGTCGATTATAATAAAAATACTAAGCAGTGGCGTATCACATTTGTATGTTTAATTATATGTATATTGAAAGAATGCGTATGAATATGAATAATTCCAATATTTCCATTGGTGACGCGTTTTTTTTAACATTTGGTTTTTCATGTTTGCATAATAGGCATCTATCCCTGAAAGTATGTAGGCATCTCTCCCATTTGTCTAATAGGTAATTTTGAATATATTTTTAATATACACTAATAAAAATGAAATAATGAAATGCATTAGGTACCCATTATAGCTTTTAATTATAATAAATTGCGTATTTACATAAAATATGGTTCTTAGAATTGCTTTTAATATACCATAAAATATACATTATGCACTATGCGACGCCTCTGAGGTAAACGAACGCGGGAATTTGAACAATATCATAAAGTCGTCTTTCGCGCATAGGCGGGCTCGTCTTCTTACACGCCGGCCACTGTAATTATTAACTGTATTTTCTTTCAGAAAATGTTTATAATGTTATTATCTAAATGAAAAGGTAAATTACTTATAATATTATTATAAATTGTTTTGAAGACAGATCTTACAAATTGAAATAAATAATAATTGAGATTTATATATTAATTGTATTACAATACCATGGTGAGAACTGAGAGTGATTCTTTCATCTAACATAAATTAACATCAATGATAATTTGAAAGTTAGTATTACATTACAATCTTGATTTCATTTTTGATGTATTTTATTTTGACATTTCGCACCTACAATGTAGCATATTTCACCTGTAACTGTAATGGAGACATACGTCGGTTCCTGGGTAGTGAAGTAAATTTAGATACTTGCTAATTGATTACGCCATTAACTACTTCCTAAATCTAAGTTCAAACAAAAACTGTATGGTCGGTGTTTAAGTACGTTTATTACTATTTTTATTAAAAAAAATTATCTCAACAACTACAAAAACATTTTCAGATACTAGCATACCATTTGGTTTTCAATTAAGTACTTACACAGATGGCGCAATATTTTTATTTTTAATATATTTCAACACCCCCACTTATTAAAAATAACAAAAAAAAAAAGATTACAAGTAAGAACACTAATAACATAGATAACCTAAATACATAATAAAATCTTAAACTAAGCCTAATTGAGAAATACATTTGTTGTGTTTAATAGTTAGCAAACTCTTTGTCAAAACATCCGCGGTCATATCAGAAGATGGTAAATAAATCAAAGCAAATACATTATTAGCTACTGTTTCTCGAGTAAAATGATAACATCTATGTGTTTTGAGCGAGAATGAAGTATTGGGTTTGCAGCTATTTCTGGACTGATTGATTGTCAACAAATAAAATAAACGAATCAAACTCTTCATTAAGCTCTTCATACAAATTCTTACGATATATGGTCTCCTTTGCAGCCTCACTCATTGCCATATATTCAGCTACAGTGCTACTGAGAGCTGTACTTTTTTACTTAAACCTTTTCCTGCTAACTTAAAAACAAATCCGATATAGGATTTTCTGTCTAATATATTAGACCTCCAATCTGATTCTGAATACCACTCTTAAGTTATATCCATTTTCTGTAAAAGTTAAGCATTTAGCTTTTGTACCCTGCACGTATCTAACAGACTTTTTGCACTTTTCCAGTGAGCCTTTAGTACAACATGAAATAAATTGGCTTAAAAAACTCACCGAGTAAGCTATATCTGGGCGTGTTAAGACTGCCACATACATTAAGCTACTTATCAACCCCTGATACGGAATATTAACATTACATGTATCATCAGATTTCTTATCACTTACTTCTAAGTTTAAATTTACTTCCAAAGGTGTTGAAACACTTTTACAACTACTCATGTCAAATCTTTTCAGAATTTGATCAATGTAATTCTCTTGACCTAATTTAATTTGACCCTTTTTTTTATTTTTACTCCCCGAAATCTGTTTAGCCTCTCCCAAATCTTTGATTTTAAAATAGCTGCATAAATGACATTTTACAAACTCAATTTCTCTAGTGTTATTTCCAAACACAAAAAAATCGTCAACATATATGGCAACAATTGTTAAAGATTCATTATCCTTTTTGATATAAAGACATGCCTCTGTTTAGATTTAGAGTAATTTATTTCTAACAAAACCTCATCTACTGTTTTGTTCCGTGCTCTACTACTCTATTTGAGCCCATAAACAGCCTTTCTCATACCTTGTTCTCAGAACCTTTAATCACAAAACCCTCTGGTTGTGTCATAAAAATGTTTTCCTCAAGGTAGCCATTCAAAAAAGCGGTTTTCACGTCTAAATGAAAAACTTTTAAGTTTATTTTGACAAACCGTCCAAAAGCATTCTAATAGTACAGTGTCTTACCATGGGTGAAAAGGTCTCATCATAGTCTAGCCCTTGTTTCTGCATGAAACTCTTCGCTACTAACCTTGCCCGATACACATGATCACTATCAGAGTCACCATTCTTGATCTTGAACACCCACTTGCATTCAACAATACTACCATAGCTTGGTAAGTCTACTAAATCCCAGGTATCATTCTCTTCAAATGATTGCATGTCTTCCATAATGGCTTGCTTCCACCTTTCCTTGTTATATCTTGATAAGGTTTCCTCAAACTCAATGGCATATCATCCACACCTATGTCACTCTGGCATATGTAAGTAATATAATCCTGTAGTTTTCTGTTTGGGACATTAACTCGTTCTGATCTTCTTGGAATCACAGGTTTTTCATCTGACTTTAAGCTCGCAGTACCATCAGCACCTTCACTTTCCCCCACTGAATCTGGGTTTGAGCAGTCAACATGACTAATCGTCATTTCCATGTTTTCCTTCTCATATCTCTGCTTAAGATCATATAGCCTATGTCCGTTGATGTTATCTCTAAAACCAGTTAATATCATTTTTCTGGACTTCTTATCCCACTTATGTCTCATGGATTCCGGTGTATGGACCGTAGCTTCGCTACCAAAATTTTAATATTAGTAATCTCTGGCTTCTTTTCATACCAAAGTTCATATGGTGTTTTAAACTCTAGACCTCTAGCTATACACCTATTCCTTAAGTAGATAACGGTATTGATTGCCTTGGTCCAAAAAATTTTCGACATATCGGCATCAAATAATAAACATCTGGCTTTCTTGATAACTGCCCTGTTCATACGTTCGCACATTCCTTTTTGCTGGGGTGTATGGGGGTTTGTCTTTTGATGTACAATCCCCTCCGTTTTGAGATAGTGTTCAAAAAAACTCTCTCAAAATTCTCCACCATTGTCTGAACGTAAACATTTCAGTTTCCGTCCAGTTTGGGTTTCAGCAAGCTGTTTAAACTCTTTAAAACAACTCAACACTTTATCTCTAGTTTTCAAAAAATAAACATGTACCTACCTGGTAAAATCATCCTCAAGAAATTGAAATATTTCGAACCTCCTAGAGACTCCGTTTACTTTGGCCCGCACCACCTCTAATGGTATCTTAGCTCGTTGACCCTCATGTCTAAATGGTAACCTTAAGTGTTTCTCTTCGCAACAGTTAACACAAAATTTATTTGGGCGAACACTTCCTTCCATATTCTGTAAACCTTCAACAGAATTATGAGTTTGCATAGCTATCAAATCTTCAAAGTTTAAAAGTGCTAATCTTCGATGCCATACATCCTTTGAAACTGTCAGATTTACAACTGCATTATCGGATTCCACCTCACCGCCTCGGGGTGACCATCTAAGTAACTTATAAACATTATCAGTGAATTGGAAAGTCCCTATAACATCTCCACTACTGTTAATAACCTCACAACCTTTATTGTTAAAATTTACTTTGTTTCCATTTTTAATTATTTGACCAACATATAATAAATTTGTTGGCACCCCAGGAACGTATAAGGCGTTTTTAACTTCTATGTAATGATTTTGCCCATTTACAACGGTTGTTAGTTGAATGTTTCCCGTGCCTAGTACTGGTAGCTTGGTGTAATCAGCTATAGTGATCTCCCTTGGTTCAGTCACGTCCTGAAAATCAGTTATCCAACTCTTCTTACATGTGACATGATGGTTCGCCCCAGAATCAAGGTACCAATCCCCGTTATTGAAATCTCCACTCATAAAGACTGCACTCTGAGCACTGACACCTTTTAGTTTGTCACCTGACTTTGAACTGCCCTCTGAGATTTCACTGCTTGCCTATAATGCTTGCATATAATGGCCAAAATTCTTGCATCTGCAATACTTTACATTTTGCAATTCTGAGTTGTCCTTTTTTCTATGGTTCTTCTTTTTGTCATATCATGTAATTTAGTTTTAATATTCTCGGTTGTTATCTCAATTCCACTATTATCTATTGCCATAATCATCAGCGAAAACTTCTCCGGCAACCCTGCCAAAAATAAAGAACCTATCCATTTCTCATCAATGAAAAAACAAGTTTTCTTTAATTTTTGAGCAGTTTCCATAACTTGTGTAACATGTTATCACAATTTTCTAAGCGCAAGGATATCAAGGTTCTCAACAAATAAATCTTACGCGTAAAGCCTATATCTACATACATCGTTCTTAACGTTTCCCATAATAAATTTGCATTTTGGCTGTCACGAATATGAACGTACAATGAGGGATCAATGGTAAGCACCAATTTTGCTCGTGCCTTGTTTTGAAAAATGCTGTCGGTTTCTTCACCACTTAAGCACTTATTTAAACCTTCCAGTACATACCGATCACACATTCAGAGCTATAACACAGTTTTTTACTGATTGCAAAGACACAATCCACAAGCGGTAAATACACTGGGACCATAACCTGATGTAAATTTAGATACTTGCTAATTGATTATGTCATTAACTAAATCTAAGTTTAAACAATAACTGCACGCTCGGTGTTTAAGTACGTTTATTATAACAATTTTTATTTTAAAAAATTATGTCAACTACAAAAACAGTTTCAGATACAAGCATACTATTTGGTTTTTAATTAAGTACTTACAAATTTCCATACACAGATGGCGCAATATGTTACTACTTTGTGGTAGAGTCACTGTACTATTTTTAATATATTTCAACAGGTAAATGGGGTACAAAGGCCACCTTGGGGAAATACACGACTGTAACACTAGAGTTGATCGTTGGAATATCGTGTGCGTGCCTGGTATGAAATAAGTTACCTTTTGGTTTATTAATTGTAAATGCAGACCTTTAACATGTGATGTTTTTAGTTATACTATAGTTAGCTAACTATGTAACAGAGTGATCACCTTTTTATGAGATATAGGCCTGTATTAAATATAACATTATCACATTGATTTATTTAGGTGAGAGTAAGGTTATAACAATTTAGATCTTTTAATAACTTTAGAATACCTATAAATAGGGATTAATTTATATATTTATAACTAGCTACGGAACTTCGCTCCTCGGTATGGCCACAACACACCCCGATAACCGTTAACGATATTTATTTAAAGGTAAAATTTTCAGTTGTGAAAAAATGCTTTTTTTTTAAGTTAGGTTAGAAGAATAATTCGACGTTCCGTGGACATGTAAATGCTACTAATTTAAAATCATGCTACAGTCATAACACGTTTTAGAATACATCTGAAAATAATTTGATCGTGGTTATTTTATTTTATCGAAAATGTATATTCTGTTTAAAATGTTATAGTTGTAAAAAATATAATTAAAATGAATATATTGTCGTTTTTATTTTCATTGAATACTTGATTTGAATGTAGTTAATTTGCAATGTTGAAATAATATGAAAATTAAAAAAAAAGAAATTCACTTGGGCAAAGTGTTTAATTTTGTAGTTGTTAAAGGGAATTGTCATTTTGACGTTCAATGCTACCAAACTAACATTTACGACAGTACCAACTTAAATATTTTAATGAGTAACATTTTTAACCTCAATTTCTGACTACTAATTGTCATTTAAAACTTTAAATGTTGCCAAACTATATTCTTGGAAGCATTCAACTTTTTGTCGTGTAATGTTACCAAAATGATATGAATGTAAGTGTCAACTTATAAATGAAATTATTAACCTCAATATCTGACTTTACCAATTGTCAATCAAAAACTTAAATGTTGCCTAACTTATTTTTGAAAGCATTTAACTTTTTACGTGAAAGTTACTAAAACAATATTAATGTAAGTAGCAACTTATACGTTTAAGTAGGGAACATTATTAACCTAAATGTTTGTCATTTAGAATTTTAAACGTTGCCAAATTAAATTTTTGAAAGTATTCAGCTTTTCTTAGAATATAAAATAACAGGAAGGAACGTTGAGCTATATCCGTATTTAAAAATTGCGACAGAATTCGCCATATTGAACACCCGAGTATGACTCATTCTTGGTGGTTTGACCGAAGAAAGTGGTATTTGTAAGTGTTTTTAATATTTGGAACTGCTTTAAAGTAGTGTTGTATTGAATATTATATAATACAAGATTCAATTTAGGTTATAATTTTAATTCATAGGCGCAACGATTATTGTTCTGCGAGATTTAACTTTAAAAATGTCATAATTTATATTTTTAACTTTATTGTATCAGGAAGCGTAAATATTTTTTTGGATAAATGCATGACTAGTTCTATCGTAGCTTAAAAATATATTCTAAATATTATAGATATTTACGATATAAGTGCGGTAAGAACATTATTAATATACGCATGTGAAAATTGCCCAACGAGTGCGTCAGCACGAGTTGGGCAATCACATAAGCATATTAATAATGTGTTACCCGCACGAATCTTTTATTTTATCTACAACTGTCATGTAACAACAACTCCGAAAATTGATATTGAATAAAATTGTCGGCATATCGTTAAAATTGACTATTTAAGAATACAAGTAACATGTGAGTATTTTGTAACCATAGCAACGGAATTAATAATCAACTTCTGTCAAAGTGGCGTTTAAAATTGTAAAAATTCTGACTTAATATCGCTTAAATAACCATTACAAGTACATATATTACCAATTATAATGTCTTCAAGTGAAGATGATCTTCCACAAGATATTGAAAATGCAGCAACAGGCGTAATAGAAAATTTAGTGCCACAGAAATCACGTGAGAGATATCACTTAACTTATAACAAATATGAGAAATGGTGTAAAGAGAAGAAAATTGCAAATATTACAAACGAAAAAGCATTACTGGTATATTTCAACGAATTGAGTAAATTACAGAAGCCTACATCTCTTTGGTGTTACTACTCGATGACGAGGACAGAATTGCTTATTAAACAAAATATCGATATCAAAAAATATATCAATTTGATAGCATTGTTAAAACGAAAATCAGAAAGGTACAAACCTAAGAAATCTAAGGTATTTTCGAAAGAAGAAATATCTACATTTATTGTAAATGCAGGAGATGAGACATTTTTATGTATGAAGGTAATATATAATAGATATTTGCATAAATGTAAATAAATATTAATGTAATATATATTTTAAGGTTGTGCTAATTATTGGTTTGGCTGGTGCATGTCGGAGAGAAGAGTTGACAAATTTATTGATAGAAAATGTAAAATATCAAGGATTGTGCTATCAAATTGTCATTCCAAATTGTAATGATCCTTCCTAAAAATCCAAATCCTTGTCAATAAATTCCTCAAAACTTATTTCCTATTTTCTTCCACAACTGCATTGATATGATTTAAACATATTATCAGTTGTTCCCCACTCTCCCCACTCTCTTCAAAATCCCTATATAAACACTAACTTCCCATCCAAAATTATTACTTTCTTATTATTATTCTCATTACGTATTATTATTACATCCTGTCCTTCATTATTAATATTTTATTAGTATTAATCCTGCCTGCAACCTACCTGATCTACTATTCCTGTATTACACTCCTGCCTGAAGTCATCCTGTTACATTCATCGACCATCACAACCATTCCTGTTCATTTTACATTCATTCAACATCATTCCCCCCATAACCTGGTTAGGTATACAAACTTATTGTGGGTTCTGGCCCCGATTTGGGTATACCTGCCAAGAAGTAAAGTGTGTGAAAGCAGACGGAGGGCTTTTCACCCCGAATGTTGATACACATTTAACTACCCATTTTCTCATCACCTTTATCAAACCAGACAAGATTACTATCCCTATAAACTTGTTGAAGGTGTAAGCCGCGACAAGGATAGGTGATAGAGATCCGAGAGACTATAGGGAAGTGACGGTGGTATATTGCCCGAAACCTTCTACATAGTCACGACCCAGGTCATTCCTATCAGTTCCCTTTGACGGTTTCGGCTTGTGCCCCGAAAAAGGATTGTCCTACTTCTAAATATTCATCCCAGTTCCATTCCGTTATAACCTATCGTCTGCAACCTTTATAAATTACCCCTACCTTCATACATACAAATAAGATCATATCTACTCCCTCAATTACATTATATTTAATCGTCACCTATAAATTAGTTCCAGCATACATCCAGATTCATCCCTATCTAATATCCATTCTCAATCAACCCGAAATTAAACCGGGAAGCATTACAAAATACCAAAACAAAAATATCGCGAGAATTTTTTGTTACATCTGGGAACATTGATGGTGTAAATTTACTTACAATTGTTAGAAAATACTCTACATTAAGATCTAAAAGTTGTGGCCATCAACGATTTTTTGTTGGATAGAGAGCAGGAAAATGTACAACACAACCTATTGGAATAAATACTATTGGTAGTGTCCCTAGATTAATTGCCGAATTTCTTGAACTGTCCCATCCAAATCAGTATACAGGGCATTGTTTACGGCGTTCTTCAACTTAAATTTTAGCCGACTCTGGTGCAGATCTTCTAAATATTAAAAGACATGGCGGCTGGAAGTCTAATTCCATCGCTGAAGGATATATTGAGACTTCGGTAGAAAATAAGAAAAAAACAGCTATGAAAATCTTAGGAGAAAAACAAGAAAATATACCATCGACTTCAAAACATATGGAAACTAATATTTGCAATTATCGGGCATCGGGCATTTCCCCATCTGGCATTAATTTGTACGATTGTATGGATTGCACTATAAACATATTTAACACATAATTTTTTTTATATTGAGTTCATTATTAATGTTATATTTGTTCTGTTTTGTTAATTAAATGATTAATTTTGATTAACTATTAGTTCCGCATCATTACCACACTAGTGCGGTAATGATTTCAATACCGCACTAGTGCGGTAATATACGTCATTACATTTAAATTAGTGTCAAATCAGTGTCATTACATGACAGTTGTAGATAAAATAATTTAAAATATGTATACATTCATTATTATGTATTATTAACCGGAAACTTGTTTTCCGCCATATGCAACACCTATCCCGGACGCACATATAATTGACAAAAACTCCTTGCTGCTATTTTATATTCTAAGCAAGTTTTTGATATGCAATGGTACCAAAATAATATATATGAATGTACCAACTAAAACATTTTAGTAGCTAAAATCATTAACCTCAATGTTGGATTTTATCAATTGTCATTAAGAACTATTGAAGTGTTGCCAAATATTTATATTTACTGTCTTTTTGACATATAATTCTACCAAAATAATATTTATGAAAGTGAAAATGTTATGACAGTGTAAACGATGCAAATTATATTTTGGGAAGTATTCAACAATTGTAATGCAATGTTACCAAAATAATATTTTATGAAAGTACAGTTTGACATGTAACATTATTAAATTAAGTGGTTGACGTTCAAAATGTCATTCGGACCTTTAAGGATAAATAAATTTTTCAAATAGTCTGTTCGTGCGCTGTCACCTTTTTGGTGCTCGGCCATATATTTTATCCCTCGGCTACGCCTCGGGTAAAAAAAGAACAGTCTCGCACCAAGAAATGTGTAAACAGCGCACTAGTTGCGAAATCTACTATTTTTTAATCGTTACTTTAAATACATAAACAAAAAAGTGGTATATAACTAAATATATAAACTTTTTTGTTTATGTACCTATTTAATTTGACATCAAATATTTTTTTCTAATTTTATGTAAACGATTACAAAAATTTTCTTCGTAACACGTGCGCTGTGACATTACATTTGAAATATGTAAACAGCGCACTAGTTACGAAAATAACTATTCTTTTTGACATACAATAATAAAAGTAATATGTATAGAAGTATTAATTTAAACAATTTGTAAATATGAAATTATTACATATAAAGACTGCAAATTTAAACTTTTGAAAATAGACAACGTAGATATTTAATATCTTTTAACAAATTGAGAATACATTCAAATCAAAGAAATATTTATGAAAATAAGTAACAAAATTAGGATTAAAATATATTAATCAAAAAAAGACAGTAAGATGTACGAATGGTTATGATTAAACACAATACAGGCACTAATAACATATTGTAAAGCATTTATGAATCAAAATAAATTAAAACTTGTTACAGGAATAAGGATTATGTTTAATTTACAATATATAAAATATATAATTAATTAAAGAACTCTATACTTAACAAAGCATAAAGTACAAAAAAATTTAGTTTTACTTCTTTATGATATATTCAAAGATCAATTAGTTCCTTTACAATTACAATCTTGTTTGACATCAAATAAACTTAGTTGAAATATTCAATCTGAGGAAGATGCAGTGTTGTCGAAACAATTGTCATTTTAAACAGTATAGTGAAACTTTAAAATCAGTTGCACTCATGCAGAGTATCAGTATCATCAGGTAAAAAATAGTTAAAACAATATTATAAAAGCATAATTTTGTATGACTTAGTATAGCATTCAGGTACATTTATATAAATATGAATAAATTGATTGAACCATAAATATTTTTATATAGAAACTTGAATATGGTACTAATAAGATTATTTTCAATCATAAGTATGAATTAGAAATATTTCGTATAGGTTGTAGGTTTGAGAGGTATTAATATATACATAGTACATAGTTAAATATTAATATGCACATAAAAAATTTTAATCTACTTGATAACAACATACTTACTTTGGTTGATTTAGTTTAGCTTTGTAATGTCATATCAATTATCATCAAAGGACCATGCTAGTATTTACAATATACAGTATTGCCCGAAATAAACAGTATTGAAACTAAGTCGGCGGTGTCTCTATGCGCGCGCTGTCATACCCAAGTTAGCTAGTGTACACCTATCAAGTAAACCTTAAACAATTCATTAGTAGGGCCTAATTTTTAAAAATGGTGTTAAGTACAGAGGAGAAAGTGTTTCTGGTAGAGCATTATTTTCGCTCATACGGAATCGGCCGACGTAATGGTGCGTCTGCGATACGTGTGTGATCAATTCACACAACGGTTTAATAAACGTTCTCCAAGTAATGCTGTAATTTTAAAGGTTATTGAAAAGTTCAGAAATACGGGTAATGCATTGTGCCAACGAAAAGGAAACTCGGGGCGTCCCAGAACAGTTAACAACAACAATAACCATGAACGTGTTTTTGAGCAGATCTTAGAAAATCCGAAAGTCATCCAGACAAGGACAGCGTTGCAACTTGGTTTAAAAGGAACTTCCTTGCAAAGAATTCTGAAGAAACTACGTGCATTTTCGTATGCGATTCAGGTACATCAACAATTACATTCTCGGGATTATCGCAGTAGAGAGGAATATTGCGCCAGAATTCTCGCGTTACAGTATGAAAATTCTGAATTTTTGAAAAATGTATGGTTTTCAGACGAAGCACATTTTCATTTGTCGGGGATGTGAATCGGCGCACAAATCGATTTCTAGGCTTTGCCAGACCCGATGTGGTTCAAGAAGTTCCTTTACATAGTGCAAAAGTGAGTGTCTGGTGTGCAGTTGCGGGACACGGAATCATTGGTCCATACTTCATCGAAGAGAATGGTAGGCAAATCACACTAAATCAACAGAGGTACATACAAATTTTAACACGCTTTATCCCCGATCTACGTCACTTTTGTCGTGAACGCAATTTGGCATTTCGAGACCAATTTTTTCAGCAGGACGGGGCAACTTTCCATACCGCTGCCGCAGTTCGTCAATTTCTTCATGGACATTTTCCAGGCAGATTCATTTCACGATTTACTGACTTCCCTTATCCTTCACATTCTCCAGACCTCACATCTTCAGACGCATACAGTTGGGGCATGACTAAAAATGCCGTTTTCAAAAGGAGACCACAAACCATCGATGAATTAAAGCATGCCGTTAGAGCCTTCTTCGCAGACCTGAGACAACCCTTATTCTATAACATGACGAGAAACTTAGTACATCGTTACGAAGTCTGTCTTGAACGAGGAGGTGCACATTTAGAACATGTAATAAAGTGTCAATAATATGTATTTCTTAAATAAATAAAATAATTACAAGTTCAGTACTGTTTATTTTGGGCAATACTGTAAGAAACGTCAGGTTTATAAAGTCCTCGTAAAAAGAATATATTCATTTAATGAAAAAAAATTAAGATGTGTATATAAAACTCAAGCTTATTACTGTTATTTAACTTTGATTTTGTTAATCTTCTCGTTTTATACACATCGTTACTTAAGTTAATAGATATCACTCTTATGGTATATACAAAAATATGTTGTTATGGATAGAATCAATTATTACACACAGAAAAATTTAAAAACTTCCATCTATACAGTTCGAAAAGTATTCATTGTTAAAGATGTCACGATTTTATTTAAGGATAAATGCATATTACTATATTAAAACAATTACGTCTTTAAATTCTAATAATTCATTTTATTCGTATATCCTATTTTACATTTTTTACAGGTATTCAGATGATCTAAAAAGAAATAATAATTAAAATTAATTTAAAAAAAGATTACTAATCATACTCACATAACTGTTATGGCTAAACACCAGTGTTGGGTAGGATCTAGATCAAAGTGAGCTAGATCCGCTAAACGGATCTATGATCTGGATCTAGATACTTTGCTCTGCTAGGATCTAGTATCTGGATCTAGATCACATTTTAACAGATCTTTAGTACTTGAATCCAAAGATCCATTAGAAGATTTTAAAATGTATTTTAAGGGTATTTTGTGAAATTTTTAACTGGCTTGAGGCAACAGAGCTTTATATTTAAAAAATACATTATGCTCCGTTACATCCGTCCCCACAGAGATACATACACATTTACACAATTACCTACTGCCTGAGGCATGTTAAATTCCGAAATAACCAATAATAGAACTATTCATTTTCTTTGTTAATATTTCCGTCGGTTGTTTTTGTTTCCCAAAGCTACAAAGGCAGGTAATGACTGCTAAGTGCTAATCGAATGACTTAATGAGTAATGACAATGGGGTCATCCATCCATTAAAGTAGGTACTTAAGTTAAGTGGAACTGGAATTCCCTGTTGTTAATTTAATCGAACAAAAGGAGGTATAGAAAAACAGAAATCTTGTCCTCAGTTCTTAAGAATACGACTTTAAGTAAAGCACATTTGTTAATTGTGAGTTAGATCAACAATGTTAAATAATTAATATAAGTTTTCAATAAAAACCTATAAAAATTATATTTATATATTATTTTTCTTAATAATTTAACCTTACGGACTAATATTTGTATTACATGAAAAATGATCATGGGAATGGGAGTACTACTCATCAGTAGCAATATTAGCAATTAAAGATAATATTAATAATTAGAAAAATCTCGAAACAATTTTGGGAATGTCGGATCTTTATAAAAGATCTAGATCCCATTTCAAGGATCTTTTATTTTTATCTAGATCCATTTTTACGTACGGATCTTGGATTTTTATCTAGATCAGCTTTTAAAAATGTGTTTGGATCTGTATCTAGATCCTAAATAAATGGATCTTACCCAACACTGCTAAACACATTGTTTAAGATTAATATACTGGACTGTATGTTTAAATGTTTTGAAATGTTTCTATAGTAGTTTCAATTATAAATCTATAAGAATAAAAAATAAACTCAGAATTATTTTTTACTTGATTTATTTTAACGTTTATTCAAATGTGAAAGTACTTTTCAAGACCCTAGTTTTATAAACAAAAATTTCGAACTTACTTGGCCAATATACACATGTATGCCGAAACTCAGCTCAACTGAAGATTGGACAATAGTTGATTTTTTTTTGACCGAATACAATACTTTGAGACCTCCGATCTTGAATTCAATTTGTCGTATATTTTTGTGCATGGTCTTATGATAAAAGCTTAAGTCCTGAATTTTAAGGCCCTAGATTTATAAACAAAAATTTCGACCATATTTGGTCGCAAAAGTCAAAGCAAAAAACACATTTGTGCATTGTCATCAAGAATACGCATGTATTCCAAATTTCAGCTCAATCGGAGATCAGGAAGTTGTTGAAAATTCAATTACAAGATTTGAACCGGACACACAAAGTGAGTTGAATAAAAGCCTTAAATAAAAAAGAATTAACATATTTACATTGCAGTGGCATTTAGGGTTAATTTTAATAACACATATATAGTTCTGTTATACAAAAGAAGTGTATTAAAATTTTTTGGGATTTTTTAATGGTGTACTTTAAATTATACAATCTAAACGTTTCGATAACACTTACAATTATCTTCGTCAGTAGTAATGTTTGTTAAACATTGTTAAAGATGTAGTAAACAATTTTGTCAAATTTGAAAAATTAAAACATAAACATAAGCCTGCTATTAGTATAACAGTTTGGGAAATATAAAGCCAACTATAACATTTTTTTAGTAAAGAATAACTAGGTCATAAAATTAAATATTATTAAACTGCCTCAAAGATGACAAACCAGAACACTCTACGACGAAAGCTAACAATGAAATTTGCCAGCCAAAAAACACATTTAACAAAATTTAATCGAGTTATGATGTAAGTGTAAAGTTGTGAAAAACTTCAATTTTCAAATGATAGAAGCATTCACAAATCCAAACATTACATCAAATAAAATAACCCAGTTAAATCTAACAAAGAGATATCTTTATCAATAATTGGAAGTGTTATTAACAATGAAAAGCACAATGCAGAACGATCTTCGTAATTTTTAATTTCAATTTAATTTCAACTACTTATGTTAAATTATAGTGCTGTGGTAATTTAACGTATAATTGGTAAAGCATTTGCTTCAAGGTCTAGGAAAAACACAGCAAAAAACCTAGACATACCAAAAGTTGAAAACAAATTAAAATCAAGGCGTATCATTATGCTCTTTTTTAATTATAAGATGCCAAAACCTATTTAAACGGAGATTTTCTTCTTGTCTATTAAAATTATTCGGGTGTTTATATATTTCAATAGCTTCACGTTGCAAACGAACATAATAGTGGGTTTGTCTTAACAATATTTCCGAATTGTCAAATTGAATGTCATGATTTAGATTATTCAGGGCATGGTCAGCCACAGCAGACCTCTCTGGTTGACCCAATCTACAAAATCTCATATGTTCTTTGCGTCTTGTATCAAAGCTACGTTTTGTGGTCCCGATGTATACTTTTCCACATGAACAAGATAACTTCTACACTCCGGAAGATGATAAAGGATTTGACACATCTTTAGGTGATCTTAAATGTTCTTTAATTTTTCTTGTAGGTTTAAAAATAGTCCTAATGCCATATTTGATTAGGATTTTTTCAATTCTATTTGTAACATTAGCTATAAAAGGAATAAAAGCAGTACCAACATTAAGAACTGGTTTTTCTTTAAGGTTACGCCTAGAAGGTGTAATAACATTATTAATATCTGTAAGTGAATATCCATTATCTTTATATTATAGTTGGCTTTATATTTCCCAAACTGTTATACTAATAGCAGGCTTATGTTTATGTTTTAATTTTTCAAATTTGACAAAATTGTTTACTACATCTTTAACAATTTTTAACAAACATTACTACTGACGAAGATAACTGTAAGTGTTATCGAAACGTTTAGATTGTATAATTTAAAGTACACCATTAAAAAATCCCAAAAAAGATAAGTATTGTATTATGAGTGTTAATGGTGAAAGTTTACATTTTCATATTTCAGTAGTTTATGGGGAGGAAACTTATCGTTCTATCAGACAATTTGAAAAATTAAGGAAACGTAAAGCACAATTATTATCGTCGCACAATTATTATCGTCGCACAATTATTATCGTCACTCACTTTTTTATTACAATGCCGAGACCAAAAGATTATCCCAAAGTTTATCTATATTAAAAGAAATTTTAATAACAAGCAAGCGAATAATATTTACAGAAGAACTGAAAATGCTCTTCTACGTAATCAAATACATATTACTAGGAAGTTATTGGATAACACCGATAAAAATCTTTTATATTTACATTTAGAAATTTCATCTATTTTGAATAAAGAAGATTGGGATAAAATTGATTCTATAACGTTTAAATCTATGAAAATAAATTTTGACATCTCATGTCAACGTCAGAAAGAAAAATTTAATAAATTATACAAACAACAAAATAATAGACCATCTATTGATTGTAAAAAAACAGTTATAAACCTTTCTGATAATGTTGTTTCAGATTAGGCTATTGAAGCGCTTTCTAAAGGAGGAAATTTTGCGATAACACCAAGAAGAAGATATAATTTCCAACAACGAAAACTCCATTAGATTATTACCTTTTGATGCTGCTAATGAAGTTAGATATAACACCGTTAACATATTACGTAAAACAAAACCTCCAAAGAGCAACTTATCCTTTCGTCAACGACATGCTTTACTTGATCTTAAACGCAATGAAAGTATTATAATATTAAAATCAGGTAAAGGTAATGCAACTGTTATATTAAATATGAACGATTATAACACTAAGATAGAACAATTGTTGGGACCAGAAACACATCGTGAAATACCAAAAGATCCAACAAAAATGTTTCTTTTAAAAACTAAAGAGCTAATTAAATTATCATCTATTCCTGAAGAAATAAAAAAGAAATTATCTAACTCTGAAGCTATTTCACCAAAACTATATGGTTTACCAAAAATTCATAAACCTAATATTCCTTTAAGGCCTATTGTTAGTGCAATTGGTTCTCCTACATATAACCTTGCAAAACATCTTACATTGTTATTACAACCTCATATAGGAAAAACACCCCATTACATTAAAAATTCTGCCGACTTTGTTGAAAAAATGCATAGTTTCAAAATTGAAGATGGTGATATAATGGTTAGTTTTGAGGTTATTTCACTTTTTACAAAAGTACCTCTAAAAGAAACTATTGAATACATTGATCATCTTTTTCCAAAGGACATAACCATTCTTTTTCAGCACTGTCTTACTACAACTTATTTTCAGTGGAATAGTAAATTTTATGAACAGATTGAAGGTGTAGCAATGGGTAGTCCCCTTAGTCCTGTTATAGCTAATTTTTATATGGAAAAATTTGAAACATTAACGTTACAAAATACACCTAAGAAACCTTCAGTTTGGTATAGATATGTAGATGACACATTTGTTATTTGGAGGCATGGAGAAGAAGCACTGAATGAGTTTTTGGTTTTTATAAATGGTATACATCCTAGTATTCAGTTTACCATGGAAAAAGAAACTAATGGAAGTTTACCATTTCTTGACATATTAATATCTAAAAATAATAATTCACTATCTTTTAAGGTTTACAGAAAGCCGACACACACTGATAGATACCTTCATAAATTATCCAACCACCATCCACGTCAAAAAATTAGTGTAATTAAATCTTTAGTAGATCGAGCAAAACGAATTTGTGACCCTGAATTTTTGAATGATGAATATAAATATTTAAGAAAATCCTTACAAGATAATGGATATTCACTTACAGATATTAATAATGTTATTACACCTTCTAGGCGCAACCTTAAAGAAAAACCAGTTCTTAATGTTGGTACTGCTTTTCTTCCTTTTATAGCTAATGTTACAAATAGAATTGAAAAAATCCTAATCAAATATGGCATTAGGACTATTTTTAAACCTACAAGAAAAATTAAAGAACATTTAAGATCACCTAAAGATGTGTCAAATCCTTTATCATCTTCCGGAGTGTATAAGTTATCTTGTTCATGTGGAAAAGTATACATCGGGACCACAAAACGTAGCTTTGATACAAGACGCAAAGAACATATGAGATCTTGTAGATTGAGTCAACCAGAGAGGTCTAATGTGGCTGACCATGCCCTGAATAATCTAAATCATGACATTCAATTTGACAATATGGAAATATTGTCAAGACATACTCACTATTATGTTCGTTTGCAACGTGAAGCTATTGAAATATATAAACACCCGAATAATTTTAATAGACAAGAAGAAAATCTCCATTTAAATAGGTTTTGGCATCTTATAATTAAAAAAGAGCATAATGATACGCCTTGATTTTAATTTGTCTTCAACTTTTGGTATGTCTAGGTTTTTTGCTGTGTTTTTCCTAGACCTTGAAGCAAATGCTTTACCAATTATATGTTAAACTACCACAACACTATAATTTAACATAAGTAGTTGAAATTAAGATTAACAATTACAAAAAATGTTCTGCATTATGCTTTTCATTGTTAATAACACTTGCACTTATTGATAAAGATATCTCTTTGTTAGGATTTAACTGGGTTAATTTATTTGATGTAATGTTTAGATTTGTGAATGCTTCTATCATTTTAAAATTGAAGTTTTTCACAACTTTACACTTACATCATAACTCGATTAAATTTTGTTAAATGTGTTTTTTGGCTGGCAAATTTCATTGTTAGCTTTCGCCGTAGAGAGTGTTCTGGTTTGTCATCTTTGAGGCAGTTTAATAATATTTAATTTTATGACCTAGTTATTCTTTACTAAAAAAAATGTTATAGTTGGCTTTATATTTCCCAAACTGTTATACTAATAGCAGGCTTATGTTTATGTTTTAATTTTTCAAATTTGACAAAATTGTTTACTACATCTTTAACAATTTTTAACATTACTACTGACGAAGATAACTGTAAGCGTTATCGAAACGTTTAGATTGTATAATTTAAAGTACACCATTAAAAAATCCCAAAAAAGATAAGTATTTTATTATGAGTGTTAATGGTGAAAGTTTACATTTTCATATAAAAGAAGTGTATAATTCCATTAAAAAGTATGTTTATTTTGGGCAGAATGTTTTTTTTTAATGTTGGGGTTTTTAATAATTATAATTTCGATGCAAATATGTGTCAACTTAAAAATTTAAAGCATTAAAAAATGAATTCATATTTTTAGTTTTGAAGAGATTTGAAGTATTTCTAAATTTGAAAAATTATACAAAATTCTAACGCATAATTATAAATAATATTAAAAAACTTAAAATTTAATAGTTTATATGATGAAATATCATCATGTTAAATTATAGTATTTTTATATTGATAAAAGTGTTCTAATGCAATATTTGTAATTATTAATTGAAACAAATTTAAATTGTTCAGTATATAAAAATATTTTTAACAAATCATAGTTCTAACGGCAATACGTTACGTGCGTACGTTACAGTATTATATTAAACAAAAACAATGCAAATTAGGAAGGTATTGAATCAATAAAAATTTAACAAATTTAGTGAAAAAATCCTTTCATAACAAATATGAAAATTATTTATTGGCCACATATGAAAATAGAGCGACAATTGCTATTGGTATATAAAAATTGTGAGCGATTAGGAGGGGGTTGAGGTTGGAAAGAAAATTTGATTAAAACCCAAAATGATTGTAAAAGGCCCAAAAAGGATTTTAAGAGTAGTTTGGAGCGATTTGGTAGTGGTAACGTTTTTCGCTCATTGTAAAGCCCGATTTTGATTTAGAACCAGTTTAAAAGTTCTATTGTGTTTCAGGGTCATATAGAACCCGTCTAACCTGAGTTTGAATATTAGCCCCATTCCAGGTTCGAGTTTTGGGCAAAAAAATTCGACTTGCGTTTTTTGACGGATTCTTGATCCCTTATCATAGATGACTTAAAGAACATATTTCAAATTTCAGAGTCCGGATGCGCGAAATAAGGAAGATGGCTCTGTATCTCAAAAAGTGGCGCAAATACAATTGAGGCAATCTGGAAATGGGGGGACGAGACGGCCAAATGAGAGTGTTCCAGTCGAAACTGTACCTGGCACGTTTCTTATCTCGTCGAACTAGGGCCGTGTGAAAAATTTGATAAGATCGGGTCGTATTCCGAATTTGAGAATTTATTTTATAGTTTCCATTTAATAAGCGCTACCTATATACATACGCATACCCCTTCTAAATACACAGGTTACGTACTATTTTTGATCGTGTTTAGTGGATAGCAAATCGTAAAAATATTACATACTACATATTTACATCGTCGGATAAACGAAGATATCGTTCAAAAATTATAATTAATTTTATTAAATACATAAATAAAAAGTTTTACCTCGAGTAGGATTCGAACCTACGACCCGTACTTTGCTAGAGTACCGCGCTACGAACTGCGCCACCAAGGTTCAAGCCCTAATCGATGCAAATTTTGTCTTTATGTATGTAGAACTGATGTAAATTCTAAATTTACCTTTGAACTTATTCGTTCATAACAAAAACTTATAATAACTGAAGATATCGTTCGTTTAAACCGCATAGATCGAGCGTCGCAACGCTTAAAGTTACGGCGCAACATGCGCAATAACCTTCTGCGCAACCACGAAAAAGTTTAATATACATATACACACACACATATATATATATATATATATATATATATATATATATATATATATATATATATATATATATATATATATATATATATATATATATATATATATATATATATATATATATATATATATATATATATATATATATATATATATATATATATATATATACAGTGTGACCATTTAAGTCCGTACCATATGGGGATTTTGTTTAACTTTGACTTTAGCATAGATCTGATTATCGCATCCATTTTTGCTTCAAATAAAACCAAAAATGAACTATAGTAAGTTGGTTTTACAACCGACGTCACTAGTCAAAAATTACATTTTTAAGAAAAAAATGGAAAAAAACGCATAAATTGGCCGAATTTCGAAAAAATATATTAGAAGAAGTTCTTCATTCTGTCATTTTAAACCTTTGTGTCAAATTTCAATGGCATACTATGATTTTGGAGTTTTGGCAGTTTTTTGACATTTTACCAATTGTTTTTCATCTTGATTTTATGTAACCTACGTAAAATCCATTATCTAATGAAAACTCAGCATATCTAATCTATTTGAGCCGAAAATAAAATGTTTTTTGTTATTTTTTCAAAAATGATATAATTTCATCCATCATCAGAAGTCATGTTTGGTGCAAAGTTCGTTTAACTTTTGTTTTTAACTGAAATATATTTCTCGCTCACGCATTTTGCGAGTAAACACAATAACAATTTTGAACATTAATACAAATCTTAAATTTGTTGGTCGTTTTATTAGTAATGAATTTAAAATTTCAACTGTGTAATGTTTAAAGTTTTTTAATATAAAGCATCAAAATAACAAATGGCCGTTTCATCCTAGTAATTAAATACTTTTTTAGGGCACAATATTTTTCTACATTTCGGTGTGTCCGCCGTTTCGCTATATACAACGTATTGTCTCCTGGAAACATCTTGGACTGAATTTTTCACAAACCCGGGAGGTATCTTTTGAACGCACTGTCTAATCACATTTTCTAGGGTGATCGACATCTCTAAATGGTCTGAATTTATAGACTCTTTGTTTCAAATAACCCCATAGATAAAAATCTAATGGGCAGAGGTCGGGCGATCGAGGTGGCCCGATCCCGCCCAATGATTCTGCCATAAAATATTTCATCAAGGATGTTTCGTACTTGCAACGTATTGTGTAGGGGTGCCCCGTCTAATTGATACCATAGAGCACATCTTAAATCTAAAGGCATATTATCCAGAGCTTCTCTAATTTCGTTATTTAAAAAATCTAAATATCGTTGCGAAGTTAAATTATGTCTCAAAAAATATGGCCCTATTATTTGGTCATTTACAATGCCACACCAAACGTTAGTTTTAAATGAATATTGATCACGACACTCAATTATAAAGTTAGGATTTTCTTAAGACCACCATCGACTGTTCTGGGAACTGACTACTCCATTAGAAGTGAACGTAGCTTCGTCGATCCATAAAATATTGTAAGGAAATTTGCAGTCCTCTTCTATTTTTCCTTGGTACCAAAATGAAAAGAACAGCCGGATATCAAAATCTCTGTCATGTAGAGTGTTTATAAATTTAGGCTTGTATGGTTTAAATTTATTTTTATGTAAAATTTTACGCACACTTTCCCTACCGATCTCAGATTTAGACTTCGAAATTGTTCTAACACTGGATTTGCCTTCTTCTAGTATGCTTAAGCACACATCTAACTCAACATCTTCGGTGTGTTTCCGTGAAACTCTATTCTTGTTGTAAACATTTTCCACGGATCCTGTTGATTTGAATTTATTTACAATTCGGTTCACAGTGGAGTGCTGTACACTACTTTTAATTCTAGCTTAAACTGCAAACGAATGTTTTGACAGCTCAAGACGCCATATTATTGGCTTTAGTTTTCATTTTTTGTTTCCAGCGCCTACTATTACCGTGTTTTCATGTAATTTGCTGGTAGAAATATTATTACGTAACTGCCATTACAGATTCTGATTAGAATGTAAAATGTGTTATTTATCATAATAAATCAAATTTATCCTTTTGAGAAATACGTTTAGCTGAAGTATTAAAAGAAAGAGATAAAACAGCAAATTGTTAAATTTATATCTGTAATAAAAAACATTACGTTGTTAAAAATTTTAATTCAACGTTAAGAAAACTCTTGTTTTAACATACCCCACCAAATTTGAATTGAGTTTTCTATGTAACTAGAAAAGCAAAAAATATTTTTTTTGCTTCAAAACAAAAGTTAAACGAACTTTGCACCAAACATGCAAAAAAAAAATCTTGAACGCCATTTTGTTTTTAACTTACATAGACTTGGCATGTTGAGTTTTCATTAGATAAAGAATTTTACGTAGGTTACATCAAATCAAGATGAAAAATAATTGGTAAAATGTCAAAAAACTGCCAAAAATTCAAAATCGTACTAGGTCGTTGAAATTCAGTACATAAATCTAAAAGCACAAAATTAACAACTTTTTATAATAATTTTTTCCGAAATTCGGCCAATTCATGCGTTTTTTTTCAATTTTTTTCTTAAAAATGTAATTTTTGACAGATGACGTCGGTAGTAAAACCAACTTACTATACTTCATTTTTGATTTTATTTGAAGCAAAAATGGATGCGGTAATCAGATCTATGCTAAAGTCAAAGTTAAACAAAATCCCCATATGGTGTGGACTTATATATATATATATATATATATATATATATATATATATATATATATATATATATATATATATATATATATATATATATATATATAGGGTGACTCAAACTCGATGGTCAAAACGAAAACAGCTGATTTCTCTGGCCAAAAGGAACAAAAAATTGTTAATACAGGGTGTGTCTATTGTTGATGGTTTCCAAGATGTTAACTTGTTTTTAATTTTTTCTATTTCGTGGACTTATTTTTTAAATCACGCTGTATCTTCCAAACTAGAAGAGTTACAAGAAAACACATTAGGAGAAATTTGTAGAAGATGAAATTGCCTTAAAGAATATTGAATTCATTCGAGACAAACTCATCATTCAACATTTTTAATGACATAATGCTTTCAGAAATGATTTTTTTTCAAATTCCAAGACAAATTTCCAAGAGGAATATTTTTCCAATAGAGATGGATTTGATACATGGCCGATAAAGGAAAAACTTCCTTTTTTCATAAGCTTCACAACGATATGAAAAAAACTTATGGTTGACGTACTAATTACTGAATTGTTACAGGAATACACCTCAGGAAAAACTTTTAGAGCATAAAATTACCTTCAAAAATATGGTAGAGTAGATGAGAATTGACGATTTGTCCCTCACTTTTCAATCAATCTGTACATTTACGGCAAGAAATACGTCTCCTTTACTAATATCTTTTCGTCACCGTAGCAACGACGACATTAGTAAGTTAGTTGTCAAAATTTGTTTGCTATTACAGTTTTGCTGATTTCAATAAGAGTTCTTTCTGTTGTAGTGATATTGTAATTTAGTTTTTGAGTCGTTCTTGTTCTTGTTATTATTATTGTTCTTGTTCGTGTTTTTCTTCCTGAGTCATGTTTTCAAGTGAAGAATATGCCGATATTCATTATTATTATGGTGTTGCCCAAGGGAATGCGAGTGAGGCTGCTAGACTGTATGCAGCTGCTAGGTCGGCGGATTGAGTTTTGCCAATGGTATCTCAATTCAGTTAGGAATGATCGAGATTTCCAAAAAGCAATCTTGTGAGACCAAATAGCTTTCAACACCAGTTCAAAGTTAATGTTTGGGTTGGTTTACTCAACAATCAACTGATGGTCCATATATTCTGCCAGATAGTCAATTCAGTGAATTTTTTGAATTGCCTTCAAGAAAACCTCCCTGAATTGATGGAGGAGGTTTAATTGGCAACAAGAGCAGATATGTAGGTTCAACTTGATGGTTGTCCTGCCCACTACGGTAGAGGTGTGAGAAATTGGCTAAACGAAGATTATCCCCAACGTTGGATTGGAAGAGGTGGTACAGTGGCGTGGCTTCCAAGATCTCCAGATCTCACCCCTCTTTCTGGATGAATTCTTCTTGGGAAAGCAGCTGCATACAATCTAGCAGCCTCACTCGCATTCCCTTGGGCAACACCATAATAATAATGAATATCGGCATATTCTTCATTTGAAAACATGACTCAGGAAGGAAAACACGAACAAGAACAATAATAATAACAAGAACAAGAACGACTCAAAAACTAAATTACAATATCACTACAACAGAAAGAACTCGTATTGAAACCAGCAAAACTGTAATAGCAAACAAATTTTGACAACTAACTTACTAATGTCAAGTCGTTGCTACGGTGACGAAAAGATATTAGTAAAGGAGACGTACTTCTTGCCGTAAATGTACAGATTGATTGAAAAGTGAGGACAAATCGTCAATTCTCATCTACTCTACCATATTTTTGAAGGTAATTTTATGCTCTAAAAGTTTTCCTGAGTGTATTCCTGTAACAATTCAGTAATTAGTACGTCAACCATAAGTTTTTCATATCGTTCTGAAGCTTATGAAAAGGAAGTTTTTCCTTTATCGGCCATGTATCAAATCCATCTCTATTGGAAAAATATTCCTCTTGAAATTTGTTGGGATTTGAAAAAATCATAATTCATTATGTAAAATTGATATATCATTATTATATATATAATATATAGTATATAATATATATATATATATATATATATATATATATATATAATATAATATATATAAATATATTGGATTACTCAGTGGCTCAGTGGTAAAGGTGTCAGACTAGTAAGTGAAAGGTATCAAGTTCGAATCTGAGAGTAGTCAAGTGCTTGGGGAAAAAATTATATATAACATATGAATTCGACTCAAGTGCGAAAACAGTACGTCTCAGGACTAAGCCCGATGATGGAAGCAGAGTCCGCTTCTGAAACGTCGCGCTCAAAAAGCATAAACTGTGGAAATAGGCCGAACAACTACACTAATATCTATTGATGTTGGGAAAACAAGAATTAATTCAGATTTTAGAAGGTACGGTAAAATAATTACAGCGAATCATTACAAGTAGTTTTATAAAAATATATTTTTAAAAAATTTAATAAACATCACAGTAAATAAAAGCCGTTTGTCTATATAGGCAATGGCTATGTTTATATAAATATCTAACACCAGTTTTACAATAATCGGCTACATACAAAATGGACGACGTATGTAAGGAGTTGTGTTAACTGCATGTTTAGATTAGCTAACTTGTTATTACACGTAAAGTTGTGCTTTATTATCCATTACTAATAGAACAATTTGTCCACTATTCAAGTTTCATAATTAGAAAATTTTGCTATATAATTTTTTGGTACATGTAGATAGATTACTCTCTTTTTCAGTTACAATAATTGTTTTGCAAACATATACACAATAAGTTTTTTTTGTAAATAAAATCCAATAAACAATATACAATTATTGAAACATAAAATAAATAACTAACTTAAGTAAGAATTAACTTTCCTGTCGACTTTGCATTCGTTCACATTTGGTACAAGTTTCACTGCTCTTCCAGCATTTTATATGAAAACACGAACCACACCTACAACAACGTGTAACTTTGCGTAACTGCCATGGGAAAATAATATCATTTGATTTGCATTTCTCACAAATGAAGCCTCTTGCTAAGCACAACTGAAACAATAAGTATAATTATTAGTGAAAATTTTGATCCTTCTATGTGTTCCTGATTACTTTTACACGGTAGCCTTTTCAGGACCACAATCATTGAAAAATATAGTTTAAAACAGGATGTTTCTGTAAGGCCTCAAAACTGTGTTTAATATTCCACAAAAATTGGACTGTAAGACTTGAATCACTTTTGCTCAGCTGCATTAAATCTACTTCTTTCCATTAATGCTATATTTTATCATAATTATTTATTATCCGTTATAATTTAATTTGGTCTATACAGATTTGCATAAGTGAAGTTACATTATTACACAAGAATCACTTTACATTGCATTGTTTTCATTCGACTTGTTTAATCACCTTCATATTTGCTCTATACACAGTGTCAGTTTTTCGAGTGACTGCATGGGAATCTCGCTTATCTTTCTTTAGAGATAAACAGCCGGTTCAATTAGGGCAAAGTTGCGCATTATTATGTTGAACAATAATCTGAAAGGAAATTAGAGCTGTCATCATCTGTTTTTGAATTATTGCAAAAGAAAATAAAAATTTTGGTTTTCGTTTTTATTAATTCAAGCAAAAACCATTAATCCTAGACTTTTTAACTAAAACATTGTGAAGGCACTTTTTCACAAGGAATCTAAAGCTGTCTTCGTAATTTCCATGACACCCTAGACGCATTCAACTTTGTTTTTTCATATGGGAGCAATTTGGATTGTTATATCAATTTTTTTTTTTAATACAATGATGTATCAATTTTCCCGTTTTGAGAGGTTTGCTTTGGAAAGATAATAACGTTCGATTGTTTTAACGAAAAATTTAACAATTCCGTCAGTTCTTGTGCGTAATTTACGTTTGTGCTGTTCTTGCCGCGAAAATGCCTTTTTCCAATGAAGAAATAAGAGGTATGTTGCGAATTTATTATGCTTGCATCGAAATGCAGTAGCCACTGTGGAAACATATTTGCAGCACTAGACAAAATTATAGCGGTAGGCCCAATAAAGTTATAAGACTACATTTAAAGCACCTTACAGAAACACTCTGTATATAAGGGATCACATACCTCACATTCAGTTGTATGCCTGCAACACATTTCCACCAAATGCTTCAATCTACTAATCAGCTGTCCTGATCTTACATTAACCAGATCTAACATTGAATACATATCAGGATCTTTTAACAAATTCGACGTTTCGTTCTCTAAATATTCCTGAATGCTGCAGATTGATTGCTTTCACAATTTACTAATTTACCATAAGATACTTACCTTTCTGCAAATCTACAAGTCATTATAAAGTCTTTCATGTAATGTAAACCCAATATGTATTTCCTTGAAAGTACAAGATTTTTTGATCGCTTTGATATATTTTTATTTAGTTCAAATATACGAAACAGTGGATCTACAAACATCTGCTCCAAGAGACGATATGAAAAATTTGAAACGGGATACCTGTAAAGCATTAACATTTTATTACGTTTTTATCACAATGGATGATGTCAAGTCAATCAACTCTACCTTGTAAAATCCCAATGCTGTATAACTCTTCCTGGAATAAGCGCCAATTGATTTGTATGACAGCCAGTACAAAAGTACCGGCCCAGATAATCACAGTAGCGAAATCGAGATGCATACTGAGGTGCCACTCTCATACCACAACCAGCACATCGGTAATTCTGTTTGGACATTAATTGTTTCCTCCTGGATGAGCAACAGCAACGACAACACCACACAAAATTACTTTAACGCAATAATGAATGCATAAGACGCCACCGACGCAATACTTACTCAGGTCGTGGATGTGGAGTAAAAATAATCTGTGGACGGGGTGGTGCCCATTCTTGGGTTCCTCGTAATGGCGTTACTGGATTACCTTCACAGTCATCGGGACTTATAGGTAGACTTTTAGGTAACGGAAGCAAAGTTTGTGGTGCATCTTCTTCGGAAACTAACCATTCCAGATCAGATGCTCTACAAATGTTTGTTAGTTTAAGGCAGACAGTCTATCGAATTTTTTACCTTGGCAACTGTTTTTCATTAAATCGACTGATTAATGATAAAGCGACACCTTCAGCTGATAATATATCAGATGCTCCATCAGGCGCTCCTCTTGGCTTTTTAAAAAGATCTGCGTCAGAATAAAGAGAGGCCATTGACATAGATAATCCACGTTGATCTGCTAAATTTGCGGCTTCGTCTATTTCTATATCTTCAACATCGTCTGAACTTACGCTTCGAGATAGGGTGTCTGGTGATGATGATAAAGGGCTTATGCTTGCCTCAGTAGTTGTTGCTTAAAATAAATCTATGCTTAATTTTTTTTCCGTAACAAAATTTTATTAAACACTAACACAGTAGATACTGGGATGCTATTTTATGAGGTGAATGATGTTTTTAATATTTTTAAAATAAGAATAGTGAGTAAATTGGAATTGGGTTACTGAAAAAAAAATGTATCCATAGTTTTTTTTATCTATTTTAAAACTTTACCATAAATTATATTAATAGTCGATGCAAAAAATTTTTTTTCTTATTATAAGCAATTTAAAATTGATAAAATTTTAAAAAGAATCACGCGACTACACGCGCGATGATGGGTCGGCATGTTTGTTACGTCATAATGTTAAATTAATTCTCAATAGTAGTGTCAACGGCTTCTATATGTAAATTGACTAAAAATATCCGAAATTTAGTGCAAAAAAATTATTTATAATAGCTTGTTTAGTCATGTGTGATAAAGTTTACGGTTAGGCAGACAACTAAACTTGTGCAATACTACATCAACTTTAATTTTTGCTCTACTTCCCATTGTAGTATAGTAAATATAATTCTCCATGTCTTCTTTCAGCTAAAAAAGATCAAATCATGAGAATTATTTAAATGACATTATAACAACGGAAGAACCATTATTATACAGGGTGATTCATTAATAAGTGTAAATGTTTTACACAGAAAATCCTAAACCTAAAATATGAAGATTTAAACAAAAACACTAAAATAAAATATGGCTCTGTACTGAGATACAGGGTGTTTTACATCAAAATCTAAAAATTATTTTTGTCCGTTACTTCCAGACTCTTGGATATTCTTTTATCACACTCAGTAATAGGTTTAAGCATATGAAAATACATTAAAATTTATTAAGATGTAGTATTTGTCCCCTACCAAAGGAGTACGACAGGGGCAAGGGGGTTCTTTTCTTTCCTATATTCTACGCCACTGGAGGAATCGTCATTTTAGTTGAATTTTTCGATTCTCCAATACTTTTTATGCAAATGACCTATTCTTTCTTCCTACCGATTAAGGCATACAACATACATTGAACATTGATTATAAACAGATTTTTGGATTTTTTGATATTTAAGTATTATTTTTTCAAAGTTATTTTTTTTTAATTTCTTTTGCGCTCAGGATGTCCTGTAATTGGTGTGTTTTAAACCTCAGGTTTAACAGTAAATATCTGGCAAAGTCTTGCCTTAATCGGTACGAAGAAAGAATAGGCCATTTACATAAATAGTATTGGACAATCGAAAAATTCTACTGAAATGACAAATCGGCCAATGGCGTATAGAATGTAGGAAAGAAAAAAAAAACCCTTGCCCCTGTCGTACTCCTTTGGTAGGGGAGATACTACATCTTAATAAATGTTAATGTATTTTCATATGATTAAATCCATTACCGAGTATGATAAAAAATATTCAAGAGTCTTGAAGTAACGGGCAAAAATAATTTTTAGATTTTGATATAAAACGCCCTGTATCTCAGTACAGAGCCATATTTTATATAAGTGGTTTGGTTTAAATCTTCATATTTTAGACTCAGGATGTTCTGTGTAAAATATTTACAGTTATTAATGAATCACCCTGTATACTTTTAAAATTTCAATTCCGTATGTACATAACCTAGCGCGTAATTAAAACATAAAATACTAAACTAAACCGAAACCATTCAATAACCGTGTACAAATTTATTATTTAATCGTTTTAAATTATTCTTAGAAATTTTTTTGATGCTATGGTTTTTAAAAAAAAATTTATTATCGAATTCTATTTATTCAATTTATACGTTTACATAAATAATTATTAATTACTATACTATTATAAAAGCATGATAACCTTTAAGGTTTGACATTTTTTATGCATTTATCAATCGATTAAAAGTCAAAACACTATCAGCTGTACTGTATGTTACGATGAGTAAAAATAAACATTGTGACGTCACACGCGCTCTGATTTGTTCGGGAACTTCCGGCATGTTTCCGCTACTGGGTTCAAAAATGTATTTTTAATGTAATATAAGTTTTGAATTTATTACAAAAAAATTTTTTTTTCAAAAACCAAATTTTATAAACAAACATTTCTAAATGCTTGTAGTAGAAGGCCGTCAACGTTAAATACTAAAATGCTTTCAACGGTAGCTTGGTTATTACTAAATTACTTTTAATTGCGTTTTTGGTTTACGTCTAGGTTTATATTTAGTAGTACTTACGCAACTTTTTCTACTAAAGCGGAAAGTAAATAGTTTTTTTTAATTTCTTTTACTTTTCGTACTCACAGTACAAACTTCATTAAGGGAATTCTATAAAATATTTTGCTATGATTATCAAGAGCAACGTGTTGCCCACAAACGATATCTAAACTCAAGCGTTGTTGTCAAAGGGCATGGAGTCACGTTGACAAAAAGAAGTCGTCTTTGTATCGAATTTCGCACTTGAGCGGTTTGGTATCTACTTTGTAGATCACATATCCTTTTCTTTTTTAAACTATGAGGGTGGCGCCTCCTTGACTCATATTCAACTGTTAACCGCCCTTCAGGCGTTTCCTCCTAAGACTGAGCTGTTGGTTGGGTTACGTTGTGAGGTGACCAGTTACAAAACTTTACAAGGATGGGATGAATAAGTTAAATTATTATGATTACACTTACCACAAGAAACAGGATAACCATTATAGTTCAACAAATAACAAAGTGGCGCTCATTTCAAAATGACGAGTTGTATTGATTGATGAACAAAATAAATTGAATAAAAGGTCATTTTAGGCCCTATGATCTTACCAGTTTTGCTCTATCTTTCATTTGAAAATCGAAACTAGATTTTCATGTTACTGAGGAAAAACTTCAGTGTGATTTAGTGATACCTTCTCTAAAATGCATTTTAAGAAACAAAACGTATTTGGTGTGGCCACTGCACAACCTTCCTCGCAGCGAATAGACCACCTAGTTATCAATTGACCTTATCAGGATTTGACTTTTAATGTCTGTGTGTACCTATCTAATGGGTCAGAGGTAAATCGCGGTTTTTTCACTTATCAATCTTACACCAAAGAGTAACAAGTAATTTTTATTTTATAGATATTTAAAGCCTCTGTAACCTTTACTTGAAACATGTTTTGAAATAATTATTTTCATCTCCATTTTCTTAATTTAAATCAAAATATTCCTTTTTGTAATTATCTGTTTGTACATATATATATATATATATATATATATATATATATATATATATATATATATAAATAAACTAAGCTTCAATGGGTAACTTTGTTGTTATAACAGCTACAGAGTCGGTTAAATTAGAAATTAGCAATATTGGGCAGAATTTCAAGACCAATCAAATGACGTTTTGAGTTTTGACCAGTGTTGCCAACTTTTGTAGTTATTTAGACAAAACTAAAAATGAAACCGTTGAAAATAAAGCTAAAATACAAGAGACGTAATTGATAGATATTTTTACGAACTTTAAGATAAGCCTATTTTTTAAATTTATTTTGCCTTTCATTTTTAAGATATAACAAAGTTACTTTTTTTTTAATGGAACGTATAGTTTATTTTAGTCCTATTAAATAGCATATTTTTTACCGATTTCAAAAATATATAGTTTACCTTATTTATAACAAGTAGTTTTCTTGTAATTTAATAAAAACTATGAAGTTAAAATCGAGTATCAGTTTTAAAAAAATAGAGCGCCTTGGAATGAAATAAAACAAAAGAAATCTATAACACAATAATCGTCAGTTGTGAAAAACTGACAAGTACGAACTTTATTAATGCTGAAGTTTATAAAAATTTCAACCAATCATAAATATTTATAAACAAAAGAAATACCTAAGTACTACATTACAACTAAACTACAACAAGATTTCAAAATGGTCACCATGGTTTCCAACACATATACGACATCTTTGTAATATATTATTTTATTATTATATTATTTTACAGGTGGTAGGCATGTATACTCCATGCCAGCCGGGGAGGTACCACCACCCTTACCATGGGCTCCTTAATATTGGGTCTCCTATTTTCTGAGCTCGGTAAGGGCTGCCGGTTACCTTTTCCTTCATCCTTAATCTATTCTCATCCTTATTCTTCCTTATCGCCCTCACTGTCTTCCTATCGGATTAAAAGTCCCAAATAAGATGGCTGTGGTTTCTAGGGTAATAAATTCCGGACGTAAAATCCTGCCCCATTCGGATGTCCGGGAAGGCAGGGCCCAAGCGACCTCGGTCATCGAAAGTATCAACTTTTTGATTAACTACTGCAACATCCACGGTATCAGGTCTAATCTTAATGCTATTCACCAACATCTTGAACAATTACAACCTGATATTTTGTTTCTATCTGAAACACAAGTATCCTCTGAAAGCTCCGAGTCACCCGACTTGCAATTTCACAATACCACCTTCACTCTAACTTTCGATATAAAGGAGGCGTATGTGCATACATCAAGGACAGAATTGCTTGCAAGAGGGTTTCTTCCTTAGAAAAGAAAAATTTTGGCGTGATTTGGTTTAAACATTCTCGTCCTAATTTTGTGAAATTCTACTGTTGCATTTATAGGTCTCCTAATGACAGTAACTTTCAAGACTTCTTCGATTACCTTAGTATGAAAGTTGACTATCTCCTGTCTCAGTTTCCATCTTGTGATAACTCAATTGTAGGCGATTTCAATGTTCATAACTCTAATTGGCTTCAGTTTTCATCTACTACAAATCCCGCTGGTCATAGTGCAGAAACATTTGCTATTTCATGTGATCTCACGCAAATGATTTCTGAACCCACAAGAATCCCTGATAACCCTAACCATACTCCACATCTTCTAGATCCCTTTCTTGCATCAAACCCTCTTGTTTATAAAACTTCCGTTCTTTCGCCTTTAGGTCTTTCCGACGATTGTCTAATAGAAATCATTTCTACTGTACCTAATTCCACTGTTGTTCGCAAAACCGATACAACCTTGTGGTGTTTTAAGTCAGCTCGATGGAGTGATTTACGGGATTTCTTTGCAACCTTTTCATGGCGTGAATATTGTTTTAAGTCGTCCTCTCCTTCGGACATACCTCTTTCAGTATCTGAAGTCATCCTCACGGGAATGGAGTTATACATTTCTAAAAAACAGTACCGTATAGGTCATTCACGTTCCCAACGCTGGTTCAATAAGGCTTGTGCTGATGCAATATTTTTAAAAAATAAATGTTACATTAAATGGAAATCTAATAAATCGGTCGACAGTCATGTAGAATACGTTGGTGCTAGAAATATCTGCAAAAGTGTCATAACTAAAACTAAAAAGTTGTCCGAACAACGAAAATGCAATGAACTAGCTACATTTCCTTTAGGCAGTCGTAAATTTTGGTCTTTAGTTAAAGCCATTAATAAAAACTTTGGAACATCTTCACCCCCCCCCCCCCCGACATCCATTGACGGATCGGTAGTTGCTGATTCTGTAGACAAAGCCAATGTTTTTGTGGATTTGTTTGCATCAAACTCGTGTCTCAATGATTCTGGAAAAGATGTGCCCCTAGTCAACTCTTCTTCATACAATATGAAACCAATTAATTTTCGGTACAAGTTCTTGGAATCGATCATCAGCAGGCTTGATCTCAATAAGGCGACTGGCCCAGACGGTATCCCAGCTATTGTTTTAAAGAAATGTTCCCCCGAACTAGTACCAGTCCTATCTAAGCTCTATACGATTTCTATGTCTTCTGGGGAATTCCCTTCATCATGGAAGTTAGAAAATGTTCAACCTATTCCCAAAAAAGGCGATAAGACCGATCCCTCAAACTACCGACCAATTGCCATCACTTCCATTTTGTCTAAAATCATGGAAAAAGCCATCAATCAGCAATTGCTCACGTTCCTTGAAACTAACAAACTCCTTAGTGACCACCAATATGGGTTTAGGTCGTTAAGTCGTTCAACAGGCGATCTTCTTTCAGATGTGACCCAAGTTTGGAACAATACAGTAGAGCAGTCCGGTGAAACAGTTGTAGTCGCTTTAGATATCTCAAAGGCATTTGACCAAGTTTGGCATAAGTGTTTACTTGCCAAACTCACCTCGTTTGGGTTAAATGATACGCTCATCAACTGGGTTTCTAGTTTCCTTGATAAAACACGAATACGTGTCGTAATTGATGGCTTTTTTTCAAAAGAAGTTAGCATTAACGCGGACGTACCACAGGGATCCGTTATAGCAAATACACTTTTTCTGCTGCACATAAATGACCTTATTTATTCAACAACTAACCCCATCCATTGCTTTGCTGACGATAGCATTCTTCACTGTAGTTCATCTCAGTCTATTCATAGTGATAATCCACCTTCTATGTCAAATCAAGAAATTAAAGCTGAAATGGCAAATTCAATCAACAAAGACATTCAACGTATTCTCGAATGGGGAAGCAATAATCTAGTTAAATTTAATGCTAACAAAACTCAAGTGTTGCCTTGTGTCCGCCAAAAAAGATCAATCATTTCCTGTTGTAAGTATGAATGGCTCAGTTCTTAAGTTTTCAGACTCTATTACTCTGTTGGGTATGTCTGTATCTTCAAATCTCTCATGGGTTGACCATCTCCTGTCAGCTACCAAAACAGCTGCTCGTAAAATAGGCTTTTTGTACAGATCTAAGCAGTACTTTACCTCTCGGTAACTCCTTCTTCTGTATAAGGCCCAAATTCGGCCTCATCTGGAATATAATTCTCACCTCTGGGTTAGTGCTCCCCGATACGCTCTCGATATCGTTGATAATATTCAAAAGAGAGCGATTAGGCTTATAAATGACCCGTCCTTAACTTCTCACATACAGTCCCTTGAGCATAGAAGGATGGTTTCAGTTCTTTCTTTGTATTATCGTCATTACAACGGCTATTGTGCTGCTCAATTATATTCTTTGATACCATCTCGGGTTATCTTTGCGAGAAACACTCGGTTCGCTCATTCACATCATCAGTATACAGTACAAATCTTCACTTGTCGTACCAAACGGGCGCAATCTACATTTTTCTACACGGCTTCTAAACTCTGGAATGATCTCCCTAGTTCCTGCTTTCCACCCACTTATGATATGGCAATTCATTATCCCTCTATCCATCCTCCTAAGTGTTCCTGAGTGCTTTAGAACGATAGGCCAAATTTAGCCTGTTCAGGTACACAATCATAAAAAAAAAATTTGCACTTTTAACAAGGTATTTGGACTAATTGTTGCAATAGCTGTGCTTATTTTATCTTTTAGATCTTCGACATCATGTGGTTTAGTTTTATAAACGCTGTCTTTACCTGTTCCCCACAAAAAGAAATCCAGAGTGGTTAAATCTGGAGATCTAGGAGGCCATGGAATAGTACCACGAGTACCAATCCAGTTATTAAATCTGCCTGTTAAAAAGTTTGAAACAAAATTTGCATTGTGAGCAGGAGCTCCATCTTGTTGAAAATAACGAAAAGCGCGTATTAAATTTAATGGAACTTCGTCCATGATATCTTCAAATTCATTTCTTAAAAACATTAAGTAGCGTTCAGCATGTAAATGTTGTTCAAAAAAATATGGACCAATGATTTTAGTACCTAAAATACCGCACCATACGTTTATTGAGAAAACTTGTTGAGCTCGGCTGCATACTGCAAATGAGGTAAAATAATTGTATTGTATCGGGTGTCTCAATAAGAGTGCACTAGTTAAATTTGGTGTATTTTTTTCGTGTATGTGGCAACTCCGAAATTTTACAATTGTCACCTATAATTGTTCCGATTAATAAAAATGTAGCGTTACTCAAAAGAAGAACGTGTTATCATAGTAAAAACTCATTACAAAACTGGAGAAAGTTACGCTGAGACCGCTCGCAAACTTCGCGGAGAGAAAGTGCACCAAATGTGTCCACAATTCGAAGAGTAGTCAAAAAATTTGAAGAAACTGGATCGGTTGTGGACAGTAAGTCTCCTCTGCGTCGACGTACGGGTAGATCTCTTGAAAACATTGCTGCTGTAAACGATAGTGTGGCCGAAAACCCGAAAACATCAATTTGGTATCGTGCTCAACAACTTTAAATTTCACGAAGCACTACGCAGCGAATTTTGACGAAGGACCTCCACCTTCACCCGTACAAGATTCGGCTTACTCAGGAGCACAAACCAGTAGACCATGCAAAGCGTCGGCAATTCGTTCAATGGGCAATAGAGCAAAGTGAAGCGAACGCCGATTTTCGAAAGAAGTCATCTTCACCAATTAAGCGCATTTCCATCTGAATGGCTTTGTGAATAAACAAAATTGTCAAATTTGGGGCTTAGAAAATCCGCACGCAATCCATGAGAAACAAATGCATCCACAACGAGCGGATTTTGGTCAGGCCGTGTGATTGTACCTTACTTTTTTGAAAATGAGGGCGAAGTTGCAGTGACTGTGAACGGCATTCGTTACAGGAATATGAAAACGGAGTTCTTGTGGCCTCAACTGGATGGTGTGGATCTGGGCGACATGTGGTTTCAGCAGGACGGTGTCACCTGCCACACCGCCCATGAAACAATCAATTTATTGCAGCAACGATTTCTTGACCAAATCATCTCACGAAATTCAGATGTCAACTGGCCACCAAGATCATGCGATTTAACGCCGTGCGATTTTTTTCTTTGGGGTTTTGTGAAATCTCGGGTTTATGTGAATAAATCAGAAACAATTCCTGAGCTCAAGGTAGAGATCCAACGCGTTATCAGTGAGATACAGCCACATCTTTGTCAAAAAGTCATCAAAAATTTCATGAAAAGAGTAATGGACTGTCGTCAGAGCCATGGGGGCCATTTGCCAAATATTTTATTCCATACATAATCGGAACATGTTTTATCTTCAATGCAATATAAATATCACAACTTACTCAAAAAATATGTGTTTTTATTTTTAAACAAAATAGTGCACTCATATTGAGACACCCTTTATATAGTGGTTCGACATCGTTGTGATAAGTACCTATGTTCACTATATTTTAAATTCTTATCAATAATTAATCCTAAATATTTTATAAAATCTTTAATCTCAATGTTACAACCTTCTATGATTTTTACTTCGTCTACCTTGAGACCTAAATTTACTTCCATTCCCAATGATCATAACTTTTGTTTTTTGTATATTTAATTTTAGTTTGTTCATTATCAACCATTCATTTATGTTGTGCAAGTCCTCATTAACCTTTTTTTCAATCATCTTTAAATCATTCCCAGATATGTATACCACCACGTCATCTATACCAGATGCTCAAGAATAAATGTTTATTATTATCTCTGAAACGCAGTTGTGCCGATACTCAAGAGGCACCCTGTCTGGTATGAAAACATTGCATTTGAATTACGTTTGTGGCTACGTACTTCCTTGAAACTGTCAACTATATTAGGCCAATATCTGTTTAATATATTATCTGCATTTCTCGCCTACAACTATTTTTGCTTTGTAAGACTACTACATACACATGATATAACTATTAATAATAGGTAAATAACAAATATTTAATTAAAATTGTAATTTTTTTATTGATTTGCTCTGGTATAGCAAGGGTTCTTTGGCACCCTATAAGGAGCCGCCATTGAATTTTATAAACATAAACAAATATTCACCAATGATGACACCACATCCTTAGCATATAAATAAAATACAGATACAAACCAGAAATTAAGTACATCTTAATTTTTTAATCAAAAACCGTTTCTGAGACGAAAAACAATTCATGAGACCATTTTAGTGAACGAATTAATGACAATCATTTTGATTCTTATTTTTTCTACTAGTATTTTTGTTTGTGGATATCAAATAAGAAATAAATAGTCATTATTACAACAGATTATGTATTATAACCCAATGAGAATGATGAACCAAAAGCAGTGAACCTACCTTTATGAAGCCATGCATCTAAACTGATACCTAATCACATCTCATAAACTTACTCTCAACTTTCCTGTCATTTGAACCCCACATTTTTCTCTGTTTCTCCTCTAACTTTTGCCTTCTCCGTAATCTAATCCTCTGTTTCAAATTCATAATCTCCTCATCACTCTCTTCAACTTGCTCATCGGCCAAATTAAAATCACGTTTACATCTAATTTGTTCCATAGCTGAAATCATCGCTTCAGAAACACTAAAATGAGCATTTTCTCTATCTAACTCAGCGTTTGAACGTGAAATTTGACTAGACGTTAAAAAAGCTGTTATTGTTTGACCTTTAACAGGGCGAGGAAAGTATCTAGAATTATCTTTATTGTTAAAATGCACATTATTAATTAAAACTAACCCAGTTGCCATAGGTAACACACTCATTCCACCATCTTCAATAAATGTCTTCTTTGGCTGTTTTCTATAATCTTTGTGTCCAGATAGGGCTCTTACAAAGCTATACTCTGGAATTGATCTCCCCTCATTTACCGTATGTGATAATTTTACATCTGGAACTAATTTCATTGATGCATTGCTTAAAGTATCATTCCAGGCACTTAATGGAGGGGTGTGTTCGATTATATCACAGTTATTTATTATAACATGCTTAACTTTTTTCTTAATTGAAGTATTCGGACGTAATTTTTTCATATTTGTTTTTAACGTAGGGTAAAACGGTTTTGATAGCTTAGCATATCGATTATGAATAGGAGTTGACGGTGTTGTACGGCTTTGGTTTGTAGACTTTGTACTACTCACAGTTATCGATAAATTCGGCATACTATTCCATGGTTTCAGCTTGCCAGGAACTTTCACTTTCTGATCTAAACCCTTCTTAGAACTCTCCTCCAATTTGTGCATTATTTTGCTACGATAATTAATCTCTTGTATACTTTTAAAATGATTATCCGGAAAAGATGAACACCTTCTATGAAATTTCTGGTACTTCTCTTCATTTAGCTTACTTAAAAAAAGACAAGGGTTTATTTCAGACATAAGACTAGGCTGATTTCGCTCAACTGATCTTAAACATATCAGCACTGATTCTGCATATTTTTCTTGGCATAAAAAAGCTTGTTGTTGATAACAAGATTCTAAATGTTTTTTATCTGACAAAAGCCACGATAGTTTCTGTGACAATGAGTGATTCTCAAGACTACGATATAACCATATTGATGCTTTATCACACTTTAAATGTTGCGGTAAATGTGGTTTATACTCTGAATCGATTTTAAGGGATGATTTAATGTTATTTGGTTGAAGCCATTCTAAACCTTGAATAAATTTCCAATAATCTGATGTTGTCTAAAATGACAATATGTTAATTTTATGTAAACGAATATAAACTACTAACATCTTCACTGATAGCCTTACAACCATGCTTAAATATTTTCTCAATTGCATTATGTAATCGATTTAATCCTCCGTAAATTGACCATACATTTGCGACTTGAGCTACAAGTAAGCCTTCTACAGTGCATTTTAAATTGAGTAATAGTTGTTTGTATTTGGATGAATAATCCACTAAAACTGAATCGGTCATTGCTTCAAGTTGTACACCGTAATCATTAATTATTTAATATTAGTAATAAAATTGGTGTTACTTGTCGAATCCTTCTGATAACACGAGGTGATAACATAATGTGAAAGTGAAACTACGTTTTTAAGTGAAAACTTTAAATTTAATTTTGTATCGTTAATTACATATTTGCTTATTGTATGACGAATGGATGCGAATCATTTGTTATACAAAGTGTGTCGTTACTTATATTACTGGAAATAATAAATACAGATTAGAAACAAAAATGCGTAGAACGTAATGTGTGTTGCCTAATGTTGTAACGGGTTAAACCGACATTAGAAAATCGAATACATAAATATCCACAAGGGCCAACTAGCTCGTCGTTAAGGTCGTGAGTTTTACTAATAATTTTTGTTACGTTAAACGGTAAGTCAAATCACCACCCTGCCTTAAATTGGGTAAAAGTACTCTGTCAAAAGGAATCTGAAACGTGATGCTCCAAAACCACCAAAGTATAAAGCTTATGTCATTTTGCCTGGTGAAAATGTTAGTTGCGCAGCGCTCTAAGTGGGCCGTCTTAAAACATGTAGGCTGGCCAACACCACCTGCATTATAGGTGGTGTTGGGCGGGTCTGGGTAAGTTCACCGAAACATAATTAAACGAATTAACGATTCATCGAAATACAATTCACCGAAACATAATTAAACCGATTAAACGGATTAACAATTCATCGAAGTACAATTCACCGAAAACCATTTTGCCTCTCATTATTTTATTGAATTACAAATATTATTTACATTTGACATTATTTTGCAGTTGAGAATATGGTGGCTTTTTTAAAATTCGGAGACTATGTGCGGGGGTTGGATGCCTTCATCTCTCATTACACACAAATATTGTTCATCTCAATTCGCTTAATTGATTTTCGTTATCTCCTTTCACTTGTCCACATACTTCAAGTAAAATTAATCGGTAAAATTAAATTATGATTGTACACTAATTACTCATTACCGCTACTTATCTTAATGACTATTAAAGGTATAGGTAAATGTAGTGTTACCTTTGGCAAGTTTTATTTCAAAACTACTTGTGCTACAGTGAACGTTGAAATGGCTGTTCAGTGGATTATTAGTGAAAAAGGAAAACGCAAATGTGTGCTTGGTGGCCATGTATGTTTTAAAGAAAAACGTGTTGAAACGCGAACATATTGGTGCTGTGAACAATACCAGAAACTGAAATGTCGGGCGCGTTTGATAACAGTGGATGATAACGTCGTAAAGAGAAACGACTTACACAATCATGTTGCTGATGCAGCAGAAGTAGAAGCTGCTCAAGTTATGAACACTATTCGCGCTAATGCCACAAACACTCAAGATGCGCCGCATTACATCATATCAAACGCAACGATGGGATTACACAGACTGCAGTAACGAAGCTGTCAAAAGTAAGTACAATTAAAAAAACAATTAGAAATATACGGATAAGGCACGAAGGTATACTACCTTTACCTATTCATCGGCGGGGCATCGTTTTACCTAATAGGTATACGTTAACACGCAATGGGGACGAATTTTGATTACACAATTCTGGATACGATGAAAACCGAATTTGAATTTTTTGTACTAGAAGGAACCTTCAACTTTTAGCCAGATCAGCTAATTGGTACGCAGACGGAACCTTTAAAACTGTCCCACATCTGTTTAACCAACTCTACACGGTGCACGGTTTACATGCTAACATCGCAATTCCCTTAGTATTCGCATTGCTATCAAATAAAACAAAAGAGACGTACCAGCGATTCCTTCAGAAACTTAAATACTAACCGATTTTGAGTCAGCAATGGTGAGTGCCATTACAGAAGAATTCCCGCAGAGTCCTTATCGTGGATGTTTTTTCCATTTCACCCAGTGTATATTACGACAAATTCAGTCGCAAGGTCTTAAACAAAAATACGAAACCGATGCTAATGTTGCTCTAAAGCTTCGTTTATTACCTGCGATAGCATTTGTTCCCGTCGAAAATGTAGTAGACGCATTTGAAAGACTATGTGACTAAAATTTACTACCTCCAGATGCACAACGTATTGTGGACTATTTTGAGGATGTATAGATTGGACGTCCTAACCGCCGTCAAGGTCGCCGGTCACTGCAATTGTCTCATGGGATGTGGAATTGCTTCGAGGAAGTACAGCAGGGGCTACCGAAAACTAACAATTCCATTGAAGGGTGGCATAGGGGATTTGAAACACAAATTGGAGCGGATCACCGGAATATATGGAGATTCATCGAAGCCATCCAGAGGGAACAAAGTTTAAATGGAGTTCAGATAGAGCAGTATATCAGTGGTGAAGAAGGTCCACCAATGCGTAAAAAATACAGAGATTATGCAATTAGAATAGCGCGGGTATTGAACAACTACAAAGTCAATGACAACGCATATGGTTATTTACAAGGCATTTCACATAATTTAAGTTTTTGAATAAATGGGTACATGAATAAAAAACGGTGTAAGGGAATGAAAAATCCAAAAACAAAATTATATACTAAAAAACACAAAAAAATAAAACACGGTGTAAGGGAATGAAAAATCCAAAAACAAAATTAAAAACAAAAAAAAACACAAAAATAAAAAACGGTGTAAGGGAATGAAAAATCCAAAAACAAAATTAAAAACAAAAAAACGTCAAGGAAAGATCAACTTCCAACTTTTAAATACGCTAGAATTTTTCTGCGAGTCCTAAGCCTGAACAAAGTGTGAAGGAAAGTTGGAAATATTATAATTTAACAATTCGGTGAATTGTATTTCGATGAATGGTTATTTGTGTTTCGGTGAATTGTCTTTCGGTGAATTGTTTATTCGGCGAATTGTTCGTTCGGCGAATTGTTATTCGGTGAATTGTTTTCGGTGAATTGTATTCGATGAATTGTTTTCGGTGAACTTTCCGCTCCCGTTATCCGTTCCAGTCTCGTTTTACAGAAGTACAGAGGCGTAGGTACTTCTCTTCGCTATTTCGATTTATACCATTATAACATTAGACAACACACAAAAGAATTGTGTTAGAAAAAAATTTTGTATAACTTAGCTCATAATAATGACGATTCAGCCTATTTACTAGTTACTTTAAACTTTAATGTTCCTCAGTTAGTTACTCGTATGAATGTTACTTTTTACTGTTGCCAAGTCAGATTTGGCACTTCACTCTCCCTTAGCTGCAATGTGTACCAACCTTAACAAAATATCCACCTTAATAGATATTATTTCATACAATCTGTAATGCTGTTGAAACAATATAAACATTTTTTCCCTTTTCGTTATAAAAATACTTACTGCATTTAGTTTTATTATAATCTTATGTCTCACTCTTCTTTGTTTAGTTTTGTTCTGTAATAATTTTTACTCGTTATTTAACTTGATAATTTTGTCCTGTAATTGGTGTAAAACTGTTTGTTGGGCAAATAAATGTTTATTATTATTATACATTATTTGATCACCGTGAATTACGCTTTTACAGTTGCAATTCCGAACAAAATAGATGTAGGTATTATTACATAGATACAACAGTAGCGTAGAACAAATATATTAGTACTCACTATCTGTTTGCTGTTGAACTATACAAGATACCGTTAATTAATCAAGTAGACAGAGAGATATAAGAGAATTGTCAATAAAGTTTTATTTTTTATCCTTTAAAGTGTTGGAATTTATTAAAAAGCTAAAAACCCAATAATCGCGAGGAGATCATGGAAGAATTCCAGAAAGTAGTTCTCGAATTTATGAAGCAACAGCAGGAGCAATCTGCGAAACAGCAAGAAAGTTGTCTTAACCAACAAAAATCGCTACTCCTCAGTTAGCGTAATAATTTTCTAAGCTCAATGATAGTAGTGAGAATTGAATGGAAAGCTCAAGAAACGCAGTCACAGAATTTATATATGATCCAGGCATCGGTTTAACGTTTGAAGCAAGGTATATACGATACGAAGGACGCGCCAGAGAACTGGACGACTCAGCTAAATTCAGACTTTGACTACGTAAATGAAACACGCAGTGCCGTTAACAATATGTAGATTATATACTGTCAAAGGAACCAAAAGGTTTTGGGTTTCTTGCAGTAATTGAAAAACTCAAAGTAATGTTTGGAAGACAAATTTGTCTGTTCAATACTCGCTATAAATGTATGAATATGACCAAATCCGACACAGAAGATTACATTGTACATATCGCAATAATTAACAAACTCTATGAAGATTTTAAAATTACTACAATTACTGCTGATCAGTTTAAGTGTTTTTTCATCTGTAGATTAAGATCATTAAATAAAGCAGACATCAGGACCAAGTTATTAGCTTTGATCGATGCCAGAGCAAAAAACCTATCACCATAAATGACTAGGCAATTCAATACCAAAGAATATTAAATTTTAAGCAAGATACAGCTATGATTGGAGTAGTGAAGTTGAAGTTGGTGCAATACATAAGAATCGCAACAATAAAAAGATTCCTAAAAATCCCTGTTGGTTTTGTAGACAACTACATTTTGGAAAATTGTGTTCATTTGGAGAGCACAAATGCGAAAAATTTTCCACGGTAGGTCATAAGGAGGGTTACTATGAGGTCGCTACTCAAAATTCCAAGAAAAAGGATGCGAAAATAGTATCCAGTGTGAGCATACTTGGAATTTAATTGGATAACCGGAGTCTCAAGTGAAAGTCATTTAGCAAAAGATGCACCTAGCAATACATTTAAGCTTACCATATCATTTTGGTGCACAGTTAAAATACGTGACAAAAAAAAGATTAAAATGTTTTGTTCTTAAGTCGAACCTTGACATAATGGGCATTGATTGATAGAAGAATTACAACTTTGGAATGAACCGGTTAATTCATTTTGCAATCAACTGTCAGAATAGAAGTCAGTGATTTTTGAAAATGATTTAAAACTTCATTTCCTGATATTTTTGACAGCAAAAGGCGACGTTGTTTAAAACTGTAGTTCCATTATTGTTTAAACCGGAGTACAACTAATTTTCCGGAATAAACGCCCTGTGACTTATGCCGTATTACTTCAAGTTGAGCAAGAGCTAAGACGACTCGAACACGAAAAATTAATTTCACTCACTGATTATTCTGAATGGGCCGCTCCAATAGCTGTAGTTCGAAAAAGAAACAGTGCAATTAGAATTTGTGTGGACTATTCAACTGAACTCAACAACGCCGTGGATATGAATAGACATCCTCTTGCCTTACCAGAAGCAATTTCTTCAAAATTGTCTAACTGCAAAGTATTCAGACAAATATAGATTTATCAAACGCTTACTTCCAAGTTCCTGTAGATGAGACATCCAGTAAATTGTTAACAAGTAATACACATAAAGGTTTATACAATTTTCATAAGCTTGCCCAAAGTGTAAAACTACTCCCACGAAATTACTTGAAATAAATAGACTCTATGATTCCTGATTTACCACAAGTATATGCTTACTTGGGAAACATACTTGGAGGTGTCATGGACACATCTTAAGTAGTAATGGATTGTCTCCAGCTCCAGCAAAAACACAAGCAATAATAGATATGCCAAGACCTTCAGGTATATCCATATTAAGGCAATTTCTAGGTGCTATAAACTATTATGGTAAATTTGATCATCAAATCCGTCGTCTAAGACAACCTCTGGATAATTTGCTAAAGAAATGGAAGTGGCCAGAAGATTGTGATAAACCGTTCCTAGAATTAAAATAAATAATGCAATCAGTTCTGCAGTTATGTCATTATGATCCAAAAATTAGAAATAACTGTTGCAGCCGATGTATCCATGACCGACACTAGCGCCTACATTCTACACAAATTTCCAGAAGGTAGAGTGAAAACTGTAAATCACACACCTAGAACTCTTACAGAAACCGAAGAGAATACAATCAAATTGAGAAGGAAGCCCAAGCCTTATTGTTCGAGATAAAAAAATCTCATAAAATGATATTTGGCAGAACTTTTATACTACTGAGTGATCACAAACCGCTTCTGTAAATTTTTGGTTCGAAAAACGGGATTCTAGTATATACAGTTAACAGGCTGGAACTTTGGACTCTTACATTATTGGCACGAGTATGTTAAAACTCCACATTTTGGTCATGCAGATGTCAAATAGGAAGTGTGATGTATAGATGCACAGATTCATAAGATCGCATATAGGTAAATCAAATTTTGACTAGAGGCAAATCAGAAGTAACACATTACATTAGATACTTCTGATGACGATGAAAACATTCCAGAAACATCTTATCAGCTTCGCTGAAATCACCACAGAATCCACCTTTGAATAATGAAGAAACTTACGACGCCCATATCATGGAAATCTCTCCAAGTAGTGAATCGCATGCGTCAAAGGATCCATCTACTAGTTTCGAATTAAGAAGGTCTACACCTTTAAGACTTTCCCCATATTATTTAAGATTATAGTTTCAATTAAGGAGGCAGATATTACATAGGTACAGTAGTAGCGTAAAACAAATGTATTAGTACTCATTGTGTTCACTGTTGAACTATACAGTGCGTTCAATATAATTGGACGCACTCAATAACTCTTTTGTATTGCGTTTCACAAGAAAGTGTTTAAATAGTTTTTGATTCATTTACAAATACTCTATTAAGTGCTTGGTATAGATAATTTTTTAAGCTGCCGTATAAAGTCGATTTGGTTCAACAGTTGCGGCCTCAAGACTCTGATCGGAGATTAACTTTGATTGCATGGATAGTTGAGCAATGTGATCACAATCAATTATTTTTAGATCATATTTTATGGACAGATGAATCCAAGTTTACAAATAATGGAGTTATTAATAAACAAAACAATCATTGATCTGACGAAAATCCTCATTGGTCAATGGAAACTAACCATCAAACCGTATGGGGTAATAATGTTTGGTGCGGTTTAATTGGAAACCAATTACTAGGGCCTTATTTCTATGATGGTAATCTAAACGCCAATAGGTATCTTGAATTTTTAGATAACGTGCTACCAACAATGTTCGATGAGTTTCCTCTGCTTCTGCGACAATTGTATTTACAGCAAGATGGAGCTCCACCTCACAACGCGTTGATAGTAAAAGAATATCTTAATCAAACGTTCAATGAACGATGGATAGGAACTAACGGCCCGGTAGAATGACCGGATCTTACACCGTTAGACTTTTTCTTGTGGGGTCATTTAAAAACAGTGGTGTATGCCGATCCACCTTTAAATGTTACTTAGTTAAAGAATAAAATTACAGCTGCATGTGTTAATTTAACTACGCGGCAATTCAAAAAAGCAACTAACCATGAACTCAGGCGACGATTAGAAGCATGTCTAGAACAGAATGGTGGCAACTTTGAACAATTTATTCGATAATTATAACTGATTTTGTTTAATTTTTCTAATCATATAAGAAAATTGAAAAACTTTCGATGGCATTTTTCTCTAAATTTTTTTAATAAAACCCTATAAGAATTTTATACGTATGTATTGAGAAAAAAATAGGCAATGCAAAAATATATATAGTGTGATTTAAAAAAAAAATTATGTGCGCTTCCGGTCAAACCGGAAGCTTAAAAAATTATCTAATCCAAGCACTTAATAGAGTATTTGTAAATGAATAAAAAACTATTTAAACACTTTCTTGTGAAACGCAATACAAAAGAGTTATTGAGTGCGTCCGATTATATTGAACGCACTGTATAGCACATCGTTAAATTATCAAGTAGTCAGTATATATATATATATATATATATATATATATATATATATATATATATATATATATATACACACTATATATTTAATCCGATCAATTAATCAAATGAATTGATCAGATTAATTAAGTAGATCAACCTCAACCAAATCAATTAATCAATCAAACAGATCTGATTAATTCATTCATCTTAATCAAAAGAGTTTAGATCAATTAATCAAATCAAATAAGCAGATCAATCTCAATCAAATTAATTAATCAATCTCAACCAACTCAATCTCGATTAAGAAGGCTTAATGGTAGGCCACACCCCTCCCAGATCAATCTCAATCAATTAGGTGGCCAGATCAATCTCAGATGAATCTCAATTTGTAATTGGCGGGAAATTCAAAATTGTATTCTAATAAGAGGGGCCCTCGTACTCGCCTGAACTCGTTCTAGGGTCTTCGCCTCTTGTTAGGACCCCCCGATTGATTGCGACACCTAGTGAATGTATTTTTAAAACTAATGAATGTTTTTAGTATTCTAGGGCCTCCACCATTTTATTTTTTATTATGAGTCGGAATTAAATTGTGGAGCTAGTCGCGTGGACTAGATCAAAGTCTAATTATTTTAATTATATAACATAAACAAAGCCCTCGGCCATTTTGTTTGGGCGGGAAATTTGAATTGTATACTAATAAGGGTGCTAACACTAATTTGTAAGACAGGTATAAAACGCAGGAACTTGCTCAATGGTCTTTGCCGCTTTAAAATCTGACGTTCTAATATGACATAATAATAGGAAAAAAGAAACAAAAACTACTGTAACCTAACAGAATTAGATTAGACAAACAAAACTACTGTAGAATAACATAAAAAAAAGTGCATGAGGCGGGAATCGAACCTACCTCAACAGCGTGTCAGGCAAGCGATGTACCACAAGACAGACAACGCTTCCCCAGTTTGACGTTGAAACTGTTAAGTAAACTATTATGATACTATACATCCAAAGCTTATTTCCTATTGGTCCGCATTGTTCTAGATATATCCGCAAGTCATAGGATGTGGATTAAAAACGAACTTCCCTAGGTAACGCTAGAGAACAAATAGAAACAAAGTATCCTGCCTATAGAAAGTCTATCTAAAACCTTTTCCACAATTAATTTGAAAACAGTCACTACTTCCACTGAGTAATTCATTCAACGGTACTTCAAATAGTTTGCAAACTCTTTTAGGCAATCCAAAAGAACAAGTGGATAAGCATGATAGGTCGGGAATTTATAAAATTAATTGTAAAAATTGTGAACAAATATATGTAGGGCAAATTCGGTTTAACGAACATATATCAAATATAAACGTTCGGACAAGTCTGTCCTAGTCCTACACATGTTTCATAAAAGTTATGTAGTAGATAAGGTATCTTTAATCAAACTTAATAATACGTATAAACTTGATTGCTATGAAAGTTTAGATATTCCAAAACAAACAAATCCTAATAAATAATGACGATCAAGGACATTTATGCTACTCAGAATCCATTATACTTTTATAACTTTCACCAGATAAGCAACCAAGCATTACTAGCTGATGGATGGTAGGTATCTTATTTGGACAATTTATATATATATATATATATATATATATATATATATATATATATATATATATATATATATATATATATATGAGAAATGTCTTTAGTTTGTCACAGTTATAACACATTTAAGTGTGTTTTAATTTTTGTGTGGTACATGGAAACAAACTTCTAGGATGAGGATTAAGAATGCAACTGTATGAGGTAATGCTAAAGAACAAATAAAAACAAAGTATGTCAAATCACTAAACTATCTGCATATACAAAAGGTCTATCTTAAATCCTTTCCAAATTTAATTTGGAAACAGTGACTAATTCAGATAGTAGTTTGCAAACTCTTTTAGGCAATCCAAAAGATCAAGTGGATAAGCAGGATAGGTTGGAACTTAAAGAGCTAGTTGTAAAAATTGTGAACAAATATATCTAGGGCAAACTAAATGACCTATCACAATTCGCTTTAAAGAACATTTAGCTCATATCAAACACAAACGTTGGGGCAAGTGTCTTAATCCTACATATGTTTGATAAAAGTCGTAGTAAATAAGATATGTTTAATCAAGTATGTTAGTGATAAGTACGAACTTGATTGCTATAAAACTAGAGATTTTCAAAAACAAACAAATTCTAATGAATAACGATCAAGGACCTTTAGACTACTCAGAACTCATTCAGTTTTCATAACTTTCACCAGATAACCAACAAAGCGCTGATGGTATATGTACATGTATTAGAAATTTCTTTAATCCGCCGCTATTGAATCACATTTGGTGCTTTTTTAATTTTTCTGTGGTACATGGATGTATTTTGTTTATTAATTGAAAACACTTGAAGCAAATGTAATGAAAATGAAGCAACTTTTAAGGCACTCTGATAGTCACTGAAACAATGTACTGAGTACATGTACTTTTATTTATATGAAGATTTCACCATCTGTAATTGAAAATATTTGTATTGTTGGCTTTTTTTTGTAACTCAACGCAAAGATCTTATTCAAGTATTGAAACTGTGATCAATGTATTAAATTGAAATAAAATAGTAAAATAAAATAACGTATGCAACAAACTTATTAAATTTATTCTCAAGGTCAAAAATAAAAAGAACACATTCAGTCGATACACTGGAACCTTAAAAAGGAGTTGCACAATCGTCAATATAAACGCAAATATGTACATCTTGCATTATAAATACATTTGAGCAAAATATGTATATTTTCTTTATAAACAAAGTATACCTAATGTATAATTACACATCTAAAGCAGAAGTAGAGAAATGTCTGAGGCCTTTTCTTTAAAACCAAAATAAGATTCTGTACAACTATATGTATAGATAAAATTAGTGCCAATAATAACGTTTCAGTAGCTCTGCTTTGCACACTATGTTCTTTGTAAACAAATTAAAATCTATACTATCAAGTTAAATACAAGATAGACTACTATAAAATAAATGCATAAAACGCATTTGTCATAAAAAATTAGTAAATTAACCGATACATTACACTAAATCTTCATTCCTTATTAATGGTGTTTTTGCTACTTCAAAAAATATTTTGTGCGAGTATTTATTTCGGACAGTCATTAATTGTTCTCTCGGTTTACGGTGAAGTCCTGCATTTAATAAATGAACCGTGCTAATTATTTGTTCTAATTTATACCCTGAAATATAAATTACATTAATACTCAACATTACATACATTAGTATTATCAAAAACTTAAGTTACCCGAATAGAATTCAAGAGCTACATTCCACGATTGCATCTTTTTCATTTGAAGTGCAAGATGTAGTGCAGCTATCGCTAATTTTGAGTCGGACATTAAAATTGTTGCATAATCCATTAATGCATACTCCAAAATAAACCTAGCTAAAGTTAAAACTGGCATCGAAACTTTTGCGCACTGTAAAAACAAATACGTTATATTGGAAAAATTACACAGGTACATACTCTAGCGTAGCGTCTCAAGAATCGGTAACTAAGTGGAAATCCAATGTTAAAATCTACTATTCTTAAAATATTCATCTCCATTCTAATAATTTCTTTACGTGTATAAGCACCATCACAAATATATAAAAAGTCATCTATAAGTGGAGGGATTCGTTCATCATATTTGCTAGCAATAAACATGCTAGCAGCACCGACAAGTTGTAAAGTTTCCTTACTAACGATAACTTTACTTAAATAGTAATCAACTAATTTCACACCTAAATATAAAGTTTCGTGATTTAATTCGAAACTTTCTTGCACCTCTACCATCCAATCAACTAATAACGAACGCATCCAACGTGTTAAACAAATCTGACTGTCCATATAATCCCTAATTGCGAAAACTGACTAAAAAACATCTTAGTTATGATTAATAGTACACTTCAAATACTCACTTCTCTCGCTTTAAGATAATTAAATATATCCATTGTGTAATGAGAAACTTGATATATGTCGTTCCAATTTTCTTTGTCGAAATCTGTGACACCTCTTGGTACATCATGATTTCCAAGATTAAGTTGTGATTCGAATTGTAAAGTTACAAGAGATATATTTGCATTCTTGTTTGAATTGGATGTTCGAGATCGTGTAATTGGAGGACCAGAACTAATCCGTGCTGAATCATTTCTGTGGATATCAGAACAAATTTATTAATACTAACATAAACTTTGGGTTAATTTAAATTTTCATAATTAATCAAACTAGCGATATTTAATATAAATAGGTTCACACTATTTCGAAATTTGGTTCTTGGTATCAAGTGTTGGTGTGTTAACCCAGATACACCTACTCTCCCTTAAAACATACACCACAGTAAATCCCAGTAGATTAAAATTCTGCTACTACTATCTAGATGACACCACATATTCTACTTTCAGTGATAATTTCTTGAACAGAAATCATTCATTTGAAAATTCTGAAATGAATTATTGCGCTGGCAACTGTTAAGTGAAAAGTGTCATTTCTGGTGAATAAAAAATGGTTGACCTGAAGTAAGTGTTTTACACCCTTTTCTGAATATATCATCAATACATAATTAAGGTAATGAGGAAGTTGTCTGTGGTGCATAGTGTAATTAGAGAAATAAGTTTAACTTTAGCTTTACCTTTAAATTGAAATTTAACTTTAACCCTTAACTTTAGCTTTAGCTTTAACGTTAACTTTAACATTAACTTTAACGTTAACTTTAACGTTAACGTTACCTTTAACGTTAACGTTAACTTTAACTATATAAATCGAATAAGGTTGGCAGAATCTGATTTCAAATCACTATCTTAGACTTGCAGCTTGTCTTTGCTTTTGTATTAAAACGAGTAAGGTTGGCAGAATCTGATTTCGAATCATCATCTTAGACTTGTACCTTGTTTTTGTATTAAATCGAATAAGGTTGGTAGAATCTGATTTCAAATCAAATCTTAGACATGTACCTTGTTTTTGTATTAAAAGGAATAAGGTTGGCAGAATCTGATTTCAAATCAACATCCCAGACTGGCACATTGTTTTTGTTTTTTGTGTTAAACTGCATAAGGTTGGCAGAAGCAATTATTAAAATTGGAAATTAAAGTCTACTTGTTTTGCTTTGCATAATTAGATAATTAGAGGGTTTTTCCCACACCGGATAGAGCTAATTGAATAGTGAAAGTATTTTATTGCGGTTACATAACTGTGGGAAATCCAGAAAATAATTACTTTACGTTAATCATTGGGAGAAAACAGTTAAGTACTTTATCTTAAATTTATTTCTATATTACTTTAGGACTTAAATACACCACTAGGTGACGACAAACAAAACCAATCAAAATGCAGCACCTTAAATTTAGGAATTTTCCTTATCAACAGAATAGAGACCCCTTCTTTACAGACATCAGCTTCTTGGATTTTTGCCAATGAGGCGAAGACTCGCACCCCTATAGCTGTCTCACGAGATAGAATTGGGCCCCCATTATTTCAAATTTCAGGTTTTCCCGCCATTAGAATTAAACCTACTAACACTAGGTGGAGCCACGATCAACTTCTATTACAGAAAACATTCATTAGTCCTAGTAATACACCACTAGATGACGACATAAACAAAATCAATCAGAACACAACATTTTAAATTTAGGAACCTTCCTTATCGACAGCACGCAGAAACCTTCTGTAACAAGAATTGGTTTGCGTATTGGCTAGAATGCAGAAACCTTCTTTATCGACAATTGGTTTGCGTCTTGGCTAAAAGTGACCTCATTCTACTTATACCGTACAACACATTAGAAATTGTTGAAATCTGCATGTTTACCAGGATTCATCACAGCCACGGAAAGGATTTTTCCTGATATAAATAAAACTTGAACCAACGAAAAAAGTAGTTCTTTTTTCCTCTTCCATTACTGAGGAATATTTGGCACCTCTCAGACTCTTAGGGTGAAGGGTCCATGTCCCGTATTTCCTTTTTACATAAATGGTCACCTTCGGTAAATACGGTGTAGTAAAAATGTTTATTTGTTACTCAATCGTAAACACGGATTAACCTAACTTAAGCTATGTAAAATCAGTTTTTCTAGTTACTAACTTGTAAAAATTTTTATTTGTTACTCATTTGTAAAAGTCAATTTATCAAGTCAGCTTATTGCCGTTGAAAGTCAATCTTAACAAGATAGCTACGAGTTAAAAAGTTACAGTTTATAGACGAAGGTTGTTGATTTTTTACAAGTTAGAGACGACCGTTTGTTCACATTGTATTAGCAAAATAACAAACAGTAAAAACAATAAGTGCCGTTGTCAGAGTAATGATTTCAATGGTAATGAGACATTTTTGCAATTAGTTGAGTTAATCGGCTTATTTCCACAGTTTTTGCTTTCTGAGCGCGACGTTTCGGAAGCGGACTCTGCTTCCGTCATCAGGTTTAGTCCTAAGAAGAACTGTTTTCGCACTTTAGTCGAATTCATATGTTATAATTTTTTCCCAAGTACTTGCCTACTCTAAGATTCGAACTTGGTATCTTTCACTTATTAGTCAGACCTTCACCGCTGAGCCACTGAGTAATCCAATATATATGTTTTAGAACTTACACACACATATATATATATATATATATATATATATATATATATATATGTATTATATATATATATATATATATATATATATATATATATATATATTATATACAGGGTGACTGGTAGCTTATGCGGTTAACTGAAAGTGCAATTCTTCTTGGTAAACTAACAGGCGAAACCCAATAATAACTAAACTACGGTATTTTAAAATCATTGCCCACTTGTCGAAAACCACTGGTACGAGTTCACAATTTTAATTAAAAGATACAATTTTTCGATAAATCAGAGTGCTTGATTGGAATCAGTGATTGTTTCTTGTTTTACAATCTGACATGTCAATATCATATCGATTGTTGCTTTGTTGACATCTATCAAGTGAGTGACATGTCCTCTTACTGTAAGTAAATAAATTTTGAATTTCACAACACTAGAATTGAAAGATATCATTATACCAATGAACAGTATTGTGACTGTATTTCCAAAGGTTTCCTTGGCGAACAATTTCTGATGCTGCAACCCTTTCGCAGACTTCTGCACCGAGCTCGAATTTCAGGGTCTTTGGCACCCAAACAAGGGCGTGCTGGTGGCTGACCACATCGCCATGGTGTACGTGTAGAAGAAGACATTTCGGATATGATAGATGATGCACCTTCATTAAGTACTCGAGAAATTTCACGGGAGCTAAGAGTGTCGCAGTGGATGTCATGGCGAACTTTAAAATAGATGGCTTACACCTATCATTTCCAGAGGGTTCAAGGGTTATTGGCAGTTGTTATACTATGCGGCAATGATTCTGCGAAACTGTAGAAACGATCTTATCAACGGTTCTCAAAAAATTTTTCTTGTACTGTTACTATTTTGTCTTTGAGTTTTTCCTAAAAGTTTATAACTAAAAGTTGCTTCTTTTAGTATGTCATTTCAGTTAACTGCATAAGTTACCAGTAACCCTGTATAACTTTTTTGTGGTTGGGCAGAAGTTTATTGTGCATGTTGCGCCGTAACTTACTGTGAAGGTGTATTGCGCTTAAGTTCTTCGTGCATTATTGGAATCCATATGGGTTTCATTTCCACACTAGCTTGGCTTATTGTGTGCTAGTGCGTTGTATGTGGCTTCTTTGAGTTTTCGACGATTTGTGTTCTCTCCTTTGCCACTATTTGTATTTTATCCCATTAAATGCGACAGTCTTCGTTCCAGACATGTTCGGTGGTTCTAGATTTTTCTGTTTCGCCTTTGCGGACGTTGTTCTTATGTCCCTGTGTTCTCACTTTGAGTGGTCTACTGCTCTCTCCTATGAATGCTCCGCCGCATTCGCATGGTAGGTTGTATACACAATTCTTGGAATTCTGATCTTCATTATGTGGTTTGGTTTTGGTTAGTATTCCCCTGAGTGTTATGGTCGATTTGAAGACGGTGCATATCTTGTATTTGCTGCCTATCCTTTGTATTTTGTCTGAGGTACCTTGTATATATGGTATTATCGCTATACAGTTAGGTTAGAAATTGAAGATGTAAAGTCAGATAAAATTTTTCTCTAAAATGCATGGCTACAAAGAGACAGTCTTTCAAAGTTGAATTTTGAAAATCGTTTTTCGCACATAACTCGAAAACCTTTAGGAATTTCAAAATACTATCCCTAATGAAAATTATTTCTTTGTTGACGATGGTTTTTCTGGTTTGATTGGATTGTCTATGAATGGACTGGAAGTATTAGTTTTCACATTGTTCCTGTATACTTTCTATTCCAACTCTTTTTGAGTGATTTTTCAGGTATTTTCTGCAAATTTGGTCCTTTTGGATGAAGTTGATATAGTGAACGGTTTATGAGTTATTTGCAATTTCATCATTCACGGTCAATTAAATACTACCGCACCAAAATTGAGTAAGTGGGCAGTGGACTAAAAGTCATAGTTGTCATATTGTTATTTTTGATCAGTTTTCATACAATTTCTTTATCCATGTGTGCGTGCGTGTGTGTGTGGGTGTGTATGTGCGTGTGGGTGTGCATGTGCGTGTGTGTGTCTGTGTGTAAGTTCAAAAAAATATATATTTGATTACTCAGTGGCTCAGCGGTAAAGGTGTCAGACTAGTAAGTGAATGGTACCAAGTTCGAATCTGAGAGTAGTCAAGTGCTCGGGAAAAAATCATGACATATGAACTCGACTCAAGTGCGAAAACAGTCCTTCTCAGGGCTAAGCCTGATGACGAGAGCAGAGTCCGCTTCCGAAACGTCGCGCTCAAAAAGCAAAAATTGTGGAAATAGGCCGATCAACTAGACTAATATGAAACCAGTTACAAAACACTTATAATACGGACATTTTTGCAAGTTAACTGTCAAGTTTTACAAATTAGTAGTATTATTATTGTGTTCTTTTTGCATCATAAATTATAAATAAATATATAACAACACACGCAAGGTAACGAGTTTTACTGGTACCAGAAGGTAACAGGCTCGCCTTCGGCTAGCCAGTTATATCCTTCTGTTCGCCAGTAAAACCCTTTTTTACCTTGCTAGTAATGTTATATACTATTACAGGTTAGAGACGAAAGTTGCTGATTTTTTAAAAGTTACAGACGACCGTACCTTGTTCATATTGTATTGGCAAAATAATAAATAGTATAATAAACCATAAGCGTCGGTGCCAGAATAATGATTTCAAAGGTAACGAGACATTTTTGAAAATATGATTATTGTGAAAGAAAGGGAAAATTTGATTTCATTTTATGAGTTTTCGGTTTATTTACAAATCAAAAACAAATAAAATATTATACATGACACGCCAGGTAACCGTTTTTACTGGCTCAAAGAAGTGACAGGCTCGCCCAACAGCTCACCAGTCATCCTCATCCCATCGCCAGTAAAAACTGTTGACTTGTAATATAAAATACTATTATAATTTGTAACCGTAATTTGACAATTAGCAACATGTTGTAGGGAGTAGTAATACTTGTAGACACGACCGACGACATATTTAGTAATGTCATTTTAAGTAAAATTTGCAAAAATATACATTGAATCATGTCAGATTTTAAATATTTGTAAGCTATCTTAGGTTTAATCGTAATTTATCAAAAATTGTTTGTTGAAGTTTTTCTCAAAATACTCACTTTGTTCATCTTTATGCTAATAACAAGCCTGTACCTAACATAACACATCCATCGTTTACAGAAAATTCGTAAATTAAGAAAATATTCAAAAGCGCCTATGAAAATAAAATTCAATTAGTATAGACTTCCCGATTTTGAAGAATCTGTTTAAAACGTCGAGTTTTGAATTTCCACAAATACGCCTATACTGTATTAATTTAAAATGTGACAATGTGTATAACTGCGTCATCAATTATTATTTTTTAATCTATGACTGCATTCACATAATATAATTTATTTTTATAGTTCAACGTTACAATGCTAATGCAATCAATAATAATATGGCCTTACATTTCAGCTCTCTTTATATATATATATATATATATATATATATTATATACAGGGTGACTGGTAGCTTATGCGGTTAACTGAAAGTGCAATTTTTCTTGGTAAACTAACAGGCGAAACCCAATAATAACTAAACTACGGTATTTTAAAAATCATTGCCCACTTGTCGAAAACCACTGGTACGAGTTCACAATTTTAATTAAAAGATACAATTTTTCGATAAATCAGAGTGCTTGATTGGAATCAGTGATTGTTTCTTGTTTTACAATCTGACATGTCAATATCATATCGATTGTTGCTTTGTTGACATCTATCAAGTGAGTGACATGTCCTCTTACTGTAAGTAAATAAATTTTGAATTTCACAACACTAGAATTGAAAGATATCATTATACCAATGAACAGTATTGTGACTGTATTTCCAAAGGTTTCCTTGGCGAACAATTTCTGATGCTGCAACCCTTTCGCAGACTTCTGCACCGAGCTCGAATTTCAGGGTCTTTGGCACCCAAACAAGGGCGTGCTGGTGGCTGACCACATCGCCATGGTGTACGTGTAGAAGAAGACATTTCGGATATGATAGATGATGCACCTTCATTAAGTACTCGAGAAATTTCACGGGAGCTAAGAGTGTCGCAGTGGATGTCATGGCGAACTTTAAAAATGGATGGCTTACACCCCTATCATTTCCAGAGGGTTCAAGGGTTATTGGCAGTTGTTATACTATGCGGCAATGATTCTGCGAAACTGTAGAAACGATCTTATCAACGGTTCTCAAAAAATTTTTCTTGTACTGTTACTATTTTGTCTTTGAGTTTTTCCTAAAAGTTTATAACTAAAAGTTGCTTCTTTTAGTATGTCATTTCAGTTAACTGCATAAGTTACCAGTAACCCTGTATAACTTTTTTGTGGTTGGGCAGAAGTTTATTGTGCATGTTGCGCCGTAACTTACTGTGAAGGTGTATTGCGCTTAAGTTCTTCGTGCATTATTGGAATCCATATGGGTTTCATTTCCACACTAGCTTGGCTTATTGTGTGCTAGTGCGTTGTATGTGGCTTCTTTGAGTTTTCGACGATTTGTGTTCTCTCCTTTGCCACTATTTGTATTTTATCCCATTAAATGCGACAGTCTTCGTTCCAGACATGTTCGGTGGTTCTAGATTTTTCTGTTTCGCCTTTGCGGACGTTGTTCTTATGTCCCTGTGTTCTCACTTTGAGTGGTCTACTGCTCTCTCCTATGAATGCTCCGCCGCATTCGCATGGTAGGTTGTATACACAATTCTTGGAATTCTGATCTTCATTATGTGGTTTGGTTTTGGTTAGTATTCCCCTGAGTGTTATGGTCGATTTGAAGACGGTGCATATCTTGTATTTGCTGCCTATCCTTTGTATTTTGTCTGAGGTACCTTGTATATATGGTATTATCGCTATACAGTTAGGTTAGAAATTGAAGATGTAAAGTCAGATAAAATTTTTCTCTAAAATGCATGGCTACAAAGAGACAGTCTTTCAAAGTTGAATTTTGAAAATCGTTTTTCGCACATAACTCGAAAACCTTTAGGAATTTCAAAATACTATCCCTAATGAAAATTATTTCTTTGTTGACGATGGTTTTTCTGGTTTGATTGGATTGTCTATGAATGGACTGGAAGTATTAGTTTTCACATTGTTCCTGTATACTTTCTATTCCAACTCTTTTTGAGTGATTTTTCAGGTATTTTCTGCAAATTTGGTCCTTTTGGATGAAGTTGATATAGTGAACGGTTTATGAGTTATTTGCAATTTCATCATTCACGGTCAATTAAATACTACCGCACCAAAATTGAGTAAGTGGGCAGTGGACTAAAAGTCATAGTTGTCATATTGTTATTTTTGATCAGTTTTCATACAATTTCTTTATCCATGTGTGCGTGCGTGTGTGTGGGTGTGTATGTGCGTGTGGGTGTGTATGTGCGTGTGGGTGTGCATGTGCGTGTGTGTGTCTGTGTGTAAGTTCAAAAAAATATATATTTGATTACTCAGTGGCTCAACGGTAAAGGTGTCAGACTAGTAAGTGAATGGTACCAAGTTCGAATCTGAGAGTAGTCAAGTGCTCGGGAAAAATCATGACATATGAACTCGACTCAAGTGCGAAAACAGTCCTTCTCAGGGCTAAGCCTGATGACGAGAGCAGAGTCCGCTTCCGAAACGTCGCGCTCAAAAAGCAAAAATTGTGGAAATAGGCCGATCAACTAGACTAATATGAAACCAGTTACAAAACACTTATAATACGGACATTTTTGCAAGTTAACTGTCAAGTTTTACAAATTAGTAGTATTATTATTGTGTTCTTTTTGCATCATAAATTATAAATAAATATATCAACACACGCAAGGTAACGAGTTTTACTGGTACCAGAAGGTAACAGGCTCGCCTTCGGCTAGCCAGTTATATCCTTCTGTTCGCCAGTAAAACCCTTTTTTACCTTGCTAGTAATGTTATATACTATTACAGGTTAGAGACGAAAGTTGCTGATTTTTTAAAAGTTACAGACGACCGTACCTTGTTCATATTGTATTGGCAAAATAATAAATAGTATAATAAACCATAAGCGTCGGTGCCAGAATAATGATTTCAAAGGTAACGAGACATTTTGAAAATATGATTATTGTGAAAGAAAGGAAAATTTGATTTCATTTTATGAGTTTTCGGTTTATTTACAAATCAAAAACAAATAAAATATTATACATGACACGCCAGGTAACCGTTTTTACTGGCTCAAAGAAGTGACAGGCTCGCCCAACAGCTCACCAGTCATCCTCATCCCATCGCCAGTAAAAACTGTTGACTTGTAATATAAAATACTATTATAATTTGTAACCGTAATTTGACAATTAGCAACATGTTGTAGGGAGTAGTAATACTTGTAGACACGACCGACGACATATTTAGTAATGTCATTTTAAGTAAAATTTGCAAAAATATACATTGAATCATGTCAGATTTTAAATATTTGTAAGCTATCTTAGGTTTAATCGTAATTTATCAAAAATTGTTTGTTGAAGTTTTTCTCAAAATACTCACTTTGTTCATCTTTATGCTAATAACAAGCCTGTACCTAACATAACACATCCATCGTTTACAGAAAATTCGTAAATTAAGAAAATATTCAAAAGCGCCTATGAAAATAAAATTCAATTAGTATAGACTTCCCGATTTTGAAGAATCTGTTTAAAACGTCGAGTTTTGAATTTCCACAAATACGCCTATACTGTATTAATTTAAAATGTGACAATGTGTATAACTGCGTCATCAATTATTATTTTTTAATCTATGACTGCATTCACATAATATAATTTATTTTTATAGTTCAACGTTACAATGCTAATGCAATCAATAATAATATGGCCTTACATTTCAGCTCTCTTTGCAGTGTTCACATATAAAAATTGTTAATCCTATCCTTAAATATCATTTCATAAATGCTCACTATAAAGTAAACACAGCACCGGTGTTACCAAGTAAGACCAATTTTATTACAAAATTGCAATTTTTTATACAAAACCATTCATTACCATTAAAGTATTATTAATAACAGTATCCGGCATCATTATAAATTATATACGAAATCTATTAACTTCATTAGGTCGATATGCAGCAAATAACAGATGCGATTGAAGTTTGTAAACTGAGTCGATACGAGGGTTTATAACCTACCAAATCAGTTATTTGTGTCGTTCAACTATTTTTGTAATATTATAATATGCAACAAAATTGTGGTATTTTATTACCTTACTGTGATTTTAATTCCGGAAAAAAAAAATCTGGCAAGCCATGCAATTTGTTTCTGTCAACGTATTGTTACATTTATATAACAGCCTAAACCAGTGATTCTCAACCATTGTGCCGCGGCATTTTTGTGTGCCGCGAAATTCTTAGTGTGCCGCCAAATTTTAGAAATACAGGGTGTTAGGTATTATCGTTGTGTGGACAGTATAAGTTAAAAGTTATTGAGATTACTTATATATGTACCTTTATAGAACAATAGAACATTGTTTGTGGTTGTATCTTACACAACTAGTACAACATTACTAACTAACTTCCTTTCTACCTGAACCCTTATATATAGAGGTGGACAAAAGGTTGCCTCCAAAAGTCCAAATAGGACAAATAGGAATATATAATTTAAAGGCTGAATCATCCAAAGTGATTACGAGGATGAAAGCGATTATTGTTTACATGGGTCATCAAGATTGAATTAGTCAGTTCACTTTAAAATGGCGCCAAATGAAGTTGTACGAGCAGGAATTGCCATAATAAGTGAATATCTTGTAAATTGGCTTAGACATGTACTTGACAAGAAGATTAGGAAAAAAAAGCGTTGGTGGGCGAGACCGTGGATAGCACGACGTGATAAAATGGGGGCGTCAATGCGTTTGTTAAGAGAATGGTCTGCTGAAGATCGAACTATGTTTCACAATCACCTCAGAATGTCCGAAACACAATTTGAAGAACTTCTTGCCAAAGTAACGCCGCTAATTGAAAAGCAAAACACAACCATAAGAGAAGCTCTGTTTGCCAGACTAAAACTGCAAATTGTATTGAGATATCTCGCAGCTGGAGATTGTTTTGGAACACTCGAAGCTTTATGTCGTGTACCTAGATCCTCCATATCACATTTTTTACCAGAGGTATTAGCCGCTATTTATGAAGTTCTGGAATACTGTATCAAGGTTAGTATCTAATTAAATTATTTTCCACATAAACTATTGAAAAATAAAATAATGCATTAATACATTAACACTTTTAAGTTTAATCGTAATTATTATGTATGGTCGAAAGAGCTTGAGATAAGACATCATATGCTGATCCTTCTGAATATCCTTCTTGGTCCTGCATGATAGGAGTTGCGGCAGAGGTTGTTATGTCACTATTGCTTGAGTACACGGTATACGGTGATGGAACAGCTGTAGATGTATTTGACAAAGCATGTTCCATCCTGAAGAGGTACATGCGTTCTTCGGTCATAACATTTTGTAGTTTCGTTTGGCATATCAAGGCACGATCTAGAGGCATTTTCTTAAGCTGAACTGCCAGACTTCTGCAGAAGTGATCAAATTCATTATCAGTCTCTATGTGTTGTGAAGCTATGGTACCTAACTTATCTATTGCTCTTTCCTCAGCGGAAATTCCAGGCAAATTAAGCCTTCGCGAAGAAGATGGAGTGTTTAAGTTTGCCTCAGGAATAGTTTTTCTGCTGCGTTTGCTTTGTTGTGATAGTTGCGTTTCATTATTAGAAACTATGCCATCATTTGTTACAGCAGGTAGAGAATCATCTGTTGCTTCAGGTGTATCCTCGATATCCGGGTCATTCCCTTCTTCTGAATCATCCTCGGGATGATTTTGTGGCGATAGGGCCCTTTTGCGTTGAGGAACCTGAAACAGAGACCTATACTAGCATACTATAATATACAAGGCGAAGAAGGTGGAATTCCTAGACATTCTTGTATATGGTTTTGTTTTTTACAGGTGCCTACAACCACTAATGAATGGGAAAAAGTAATTAAGGAATATTACATTCGTTGGAATTTCCCTAATTGCTGTGGAGCTTTGGACGGCAAACATGTTGCCATTCGCTGTCCTGAGAAGTCGGGTTCATATTTCTTCAACTATAAAAATACCTTCAGCGTGATTCTTTTTGCAGTTGTAGATGCTGACTATAACTTTCTATATATTGACGTCGGCACAAATGGCAAAGCAAATGATGCATTAGTGTTTTCCAAATGTACATTCAACGAAGCAATATACCCGAGAATGGTGTTTTTGTGGGCGACGACGCTTTTCCTCTAAGGACATACCTTTTAAAACCCTATAGCAAAAGATCATTAACTAGAAAGGAAAGAATATTTAATTATCGGCTATCTCGAGCTCGTCGTCTATCAGAAAATGCATTTGGCATACTTGTGTCTCGTTTTAGTATATTCGAAAAGCCCATCCCTCTCAAAGTAGAAACAACTGAAATATTGGTGAAAAGTGCTTGTGTTCTTCACAACTGGCTCAGAAAAACCTCTACAAACAACGCCCCATATGTAACTGAAGGATTGGTTGATGTTGAATTATGGGAAGAAGGCAGAATTGTTCCTGGAGTTTGGCGGCAAGGTGCACATGAAGGTCTCAGAGAAATAACACTTGCTACAAGTAACAACCACACGAAACTTGCTGCCACTATACGTGATGCTTATGCGAATATGTTCTGTTCAACTGAAATTGTAGAATGGCAGTGGAGAATGATTTAAATGTTTTGTTGTCGTTTTATAATTTGTTGTCTTGAACAATAAAGCAATTAATTTTTAAACTGCTTTGTTATTTATTTATAGGTACAGTGTGGGGAAACCAAGACGAAGTGGAGCATTCTAAATCTAAATTATAAAATAATAATAAGAAAACGATATACTTAGTGCAGTTCCTGTGCTGCTCCGCGGTATACAAACTGCATGCAGGAATGTATCAGCTTGTTTGTACCAAAATAGTTTTGGGACATAAACGTCATCTGGCCCTGTACCACTTTTTATGGATTTATTTACTTTATCCAGTTCCGATGAATATCGCGTACGGATTGTTTTTATTTTTAATTTAATATCCTTGACTGTCACATCCTGAATATTCAGCTCTTTTACGATTTCCTTTAATGCGTTTTCTCTATGGACTTTATTTTTATACGTCTCTGCTTTAGTATTCCAAAGACACTGCCGGTCTTTCATTAAACTCAAAATTAATGGGGTGTGATCGTCTTTCCACTTAAACACCATCATAAAAACCACCACTGTAGCACACTGTTTACTTTAAATTTAATTATTTAGGTACGCAGAAAAAAGCACGTGCTCTTCTTGTTGCAATTTAGCAGTCACTGTGGATGAATCACTGCATAAACTGCATGTTTTCACGGTTCATTCAGGATGATTCATCGGGGATGAATCCTCCAAAGTGAACAAAAGTAGAACACGTTCAACTTTGTTCACAGTTCATCTTGGATTATCACTTTCGATGATTTTTTGTTTACACAGTTCATTTTTTATTCACTTTGGATGATTCATCCGGGATGATCATCCAAAGTGTACCGTGAAAACGGGCCTTAACAAAGAATAAAGAATAAAATCTCGGTAACACAGGGTGTCCCAAATAGAGTAGGATAGTATGGGTATCTTTCTTATTACTAAAGATAGAGATTTGGTTAAATGGGCAATATTGTGCCATTTTTTGGGCCAAGTTCAATTCCGTTGAGAAACATTTCAATTTCCGAACAGTTTCGAAATTATTAAAAAAAAAATCGCCGATTTCTAAAAACTCAAATACCTCCGTAATTATAAAAAATATTAAAAAAAAGTTTCAGATCAAAGTTACTTCCTTCAAACTTAAAAATGAAATTCAAGATGGGAGTTTCCAAGATATTAATAGCAACTTTCTTATTTTTAATGGACGCCATATTGGATTTTTATACAATTAAATGGGATTTTTTTTCTCTTTTCAACGATGTATAACAACCTATGCACGAATAAAAAATTATGGGAAATATTAACTGTTTTCATTTTAAATCAAGTAGCCATGATTAACAATAAAACAAAATTTATTATAATACGGCTAACTGTCAAGTTCATTGATTGTGTAAATAATTGGTATTGCTGTGTTGTATTATTAAGTGACAAATTTATAATAATTGTTTTTTCTTTAATTATTTCTAACGCCGACTTTTCCAACAAATGAACAATATATGTTTTGTACATACATAAAGTGCTACAAAAACTCCTGTCTTGCTGCTCATGAATATCTAACAAATTTTCCAGAGCGTAGGCAACCGGACATGAAAATATTTGCAAGATTAGATTCAAATATGCAGCATTATGGATGTCTTAAAAAGCCCAATAGGAACATAAACGTGGTTACTGAATATGAGGAATCAACTTTAGCTTGTGTGCAAGTAAATCCGAATATTTCGACTCGAGAAATTGAAGCTCAAGTTAATGTGTCTAAGACTAAATCATCGAGAATTAAAAAAAACACACAATTTCCACGCGTATAAATTACACATTGCGCAGATTTTGCGACCAAATGATAATATCCGTAGAACAGCATTTTGTAGATGGTTTTTAAATAAAAACAGCGCAGCGTTACATGGAAATTATGCAAACATATCTTGAAGATTTATTAGATGATCTATCTTTGGCACAAAATGTTCAAATATGGTATCAGCAGAATGGCGTTCCCGCACATAATGCTGGCAATGATATCCGATATTTAAATGACCGTTTTGATAATAGAGTAATTGCCACTAATACACCTAATCGGTGGCACTATAATGCAAAACAACTACGTGAAGGAGTGGTGGCGGCCTTTAACGGTGTTCATCGAAATACATTGCGAACAGTTACTAACAGTGTTGTAAAACGGTATCGTCGATTGTGTGTACATGAAAACGGCTAGCACTTTGAACATTTATTGTAATGTATTATGGTTTTCGCATTTACTAATATCACGGTGTATCGTTGTGTTTAATTTGTTTAGTAAATAATTTTTACTTGCAAATTGTTAATCATGGCTACTTGATTTACAATGATAACACTTAATATTTCCCATAATTTTTTATTCGTACATCGTTGAAAAGAGAAAAAAACTCCCATTTGTGTAAAAATCCAATATGGCGCCCATTTGAAATAAGAAAGTTCCTATTAATAGCTTGGAAACCGTCATCTTGAATTTTATTTTTAAGTATGCCTCATCGAAGTAAGTAACTTAGATCTGAAACTTTTTTCATGTCTTTTATAATTACGGAGATATTTGAGTTTTTAGAAATCGGCGATTTTTTTTTAATAATTTCGAAACTGTTCGGAAATTGAAGCGTTTCTTAACGGAATCGAACTCGGCCCAAAAAATGGCACAATATTGCCCATTTAACCAAATCTCTATCTTTAATAATAAGAAAGATAGCCATACTATCCTACTCTATTTGGGACACCCTATATATATATATATATATATATATATATATATATATATATATATATATATATATATTAGGTAGCGGACCGTGAAAATTTGTCAAATCGCCATTGTTACAGCGATAGAAAAGATAATTAGTGAATTTTAATATCTTGATAATACGTCGTAATTTGCTAATGTTTTCAAAATATTTTATTTATATATTTTATGTAAGGAATGTGAGAATGTATGTAACTGATATTTGGCTAGGGTTGAAAAACACATGTAGGGGTTTTAACGGGCCGGTGTACGCTTAAAAACTGCTTTACTGAAGGGGCGTAACGATTCATTGGAATTTCTTATGCGCGCTCTTGATGTAAAAATGTCGTTGATCTAATGATAAATTACGGCTGAACATAGCGCAAATCCAAAGGGATCTTTGTTTGGTATGTTGAAACCCGAGACGTAAATGTATGGCAGGTTACGGACGAATGCATATCTTTAAAATTAAGATGTTCAATAATTAATATGAAACTGTTCCAACATAATAATTTTTTGTTTTTCTTATTACTTTTGAAAGACGGGGGTTGATTGCGGGAGTAAAGACGGTTGGTTGGAAACCAGAGGGGAAGTTAGTGACAAAGTGTCGAGGGAGTCAGATCGAGAGGGTTAACTAACACCTTCATTGTAAACAGTTCGTCTTTAAAATAATTCTTGTGTTAGTTTTAATGTGTTTTTTAAATATTAACCTATAAATAACAGTCACCCTTATTGAAGTTAAACCGCGTATGTGTCAGTGATCAATTAAAGGAATATATTCAAGTGTAAGTAGGTATTTTTATATAAATTAAGGCTGGCTGCAAATAATTTTACAAGCGTATATAACGTTAAAATCGAGCATTGTCTTGCAAAGGTTGTCATGTATCCATGATTTCACCAACATTTGCCGATAAATGTCGAATTTATCAATTATTTGTTAGTACCGAACGTTTTGAATGGATTAATGCATTAATCATGGGAGAAACTTTCTATTGTAACGCTTTCTTTTGTTGTTTACGAATTTTCTTTGTATTTTCCAAAAGGAAAATATGATTTATATTTTGGCATCGATATCTAGGGAAACGCTCCTACTAGAATTGGAAAGGAAACATTCGTTAGTGTATTTGTAAATAAGGATAGTTTTGTAGAAATAAATTTCGTATTTTAATTTTATTAAATCACGTTGAGATTGCGTCATATAAAAAGAATTAAATTAAAGAACGTATTCAAATATTACTTTGTACGGTACATCTTGTGCAAAAGTTCTAGTTAACCGCCAGGTAGGCACCATTCCGATTCATAAGAAATATGTCCCAAACACCAAAGATGTGACTTTAAGTACATAGCATTAGAGGCAATTTTGCATAAAAATTCCAATGCGTTAAATATCGAATTACCTACGATAAGATTTCGAGTAGAAACAGGATTGTTGATAAGGCAATCCTTCCGGCGATTTTCGAGTATGCGCAGGTGGTACAGTTTTTTTGGGCAAATTAGAATGGAAGGAGTTGGAAAACCAATGCAGAAGAAAGTGAGGTTTTTTATGTTAGTAGTAGTAGTACAGGCGTAGAAGCGTATAGTTTTAGGGTGGTGTAATTGTAGCGAAACGACGTTGATCAAGGCTCGTGTAGATCGAACTTTCGAAAAAGGCGTTCTTCATCTTCCAAAAAAGGAGTTTAGTTAAAGCAAAGTTAAGTGAACGAATTACGGGTCAATATAGACAGTAACGTACACGATCAATTGAAAATCGAACCAAGCATCGCTAGGAGCAAACGGCAGTCGTCGACCGCTGCTTGATAATGCAAACATCCCCAGCAACAACAGATTCGTCGAGGTGATAGTCGTCCCAGATTCTGTGTAACCAAGGGCCTCTACATATAAGGTAACTTTTGTGCTTTTCTTAAATGTGGTGATTGACGAAATTTAAATAAAATTTTGAGTGTTTCTTCTTTACAATTACGCTGTTATTTAGGGATAAAGTAAATGCATGAACACACGGCTTTTCTTTTAGTGGGTCACTCTTGGTGATTTTGTTGTTTAAAGTTATAACGCCAGTGCTTTCACGCAGAGAATTAGCCAAATTTATTTGATGTTTATTTCTTAATGCTTTACAAAATTAACAAACGTTTATATTGAAATTGTAGTAGGTAAGTAGATCTATTAGAAGGCGGTTTGTTACATACTCTAGCTAGAGGACCAGCCAAATTTAAGTAAGTTATTTGACATCGTATGTGCTTGTACATTGTCTCCGATTTCGTTAATGTAATGCTTGGGGTCTTAGATGGGCCACATCTTAGCCCATGTTATTTAACTAGCTGCAAAGAAATCGATAAAGTAGATAATTTTACAATAACTAGATTTGTAAATGACAGCTTAACAATTTTTTTTCTTCCCGAAGCGGTTCCTTCCGAAAAAATCGTATTGATGTTGTCGGATGCAACTACGTATATGATTAAAGCAGCAAAAAACTTAAAAATATTCTATAATAATTTAATTCACACAACATGTCTAGCCTACGCGATTAATAGAGTAGCGGAAGAAATAAGGATACAATTTTCACTTGTAAATATTTTAATTAGTAATGTTATAAAAATGTTTATAAAAGCGCCCCTGAGAATACAATTGTACAAAGAAAAATTACCAAATACACCTCTGCCCCCATCTGAACTACCACAGCAGTTAGCATCTATTAAAGTCAATTATAACTCTTATCATGGAAACAATTTTGAATTTAGAAAAACAGGGAATGCCTTTGACGGAGTCAGTTGAGTTAGTTAATAGTCTCAAAAAATCGATTGGCGGAGTTACTGGAAAAATTAGAAATATCATTGAACAAAAACTTAGTGGTGTTCTAATTAAAAATGAACGGTTTAAGACTCTTGAAAATGTTTCAAAAATTCTACCAGCTGAATTTGTGCTAAGTAATGTAGATCCAGCAATCATTTCTGTTTTAAAATATGCGCCCATTACATCTGTAGAGCGAAGTTTTTCTATATACAAGAATACACTTTCGATAGAAGGCATTCGTTTACTATGCAGAATTTAGAAAAATATTTAATTATAAACTGTTTTGGTAATGTAAATAACAATAAACTAAATAATTAATGATTATTATTGTCTGTTATTGTCTTATTATTCTATTAGTTAATCTGATTAGACATTAATATTATAATTATTGTTTTATATGTATTGTATGTATTATTTTAAAAATAAATGTATAAAAATATTTTGTTTATCATTGTGAGTAAAATTTAGTGCATATTTTACAGAATCAAGTGCATATTTTAAAGATTTTAGATGCATATATATGCGCATAATTTAACTAATTTTCGTGCACATAAATCCGATCTCTAATTATAGCATTAAATTTTTTTAAATGTAGTACAATGTTTTCAGGGTCATACATGCTCGGAACTGCTAAATAGGAAAGTTTCTGACGAGGCCTAATAGACCTCTTGTCGCTATATATGAAGACTTATAAACATTGTTTCGCCAATTACGAATTACTGTGACGGGATCTAATAGACCTCGTCCCGCAGTTAAGGTGTTAAAGAACAGAATGGGGATAAATCAGTTACCCATTGTTTTTTGCATCGAGAAGCACTTGTTATAAAATATTTGCCATCAGAATTGAAAATAGTTCTGGAACAATGTGTTAAAATGGTTAATTATATAAAATCAAGACCATTAAAAAATCGCTTATTTAGTAATTTATTCCAAGCTATGGAAGCTAAGTACGAATCTTTGTTACTGCATACGGAAGTAAGGTGGTTGGCCAGAGGAAAAGTTTTATCACGTGTGCTGGAATTAAAACGTGCAATGAAAATGTTTTTTGAACAAAATAAATATCTGGTGTGGAACACCACTTGACCTTCCGACCTACAAAATGGAAATTAAAAGAAATGAAATAATTTTAATAACATTTTTTTAGAATAATTATATCTTTATATACTTTTATTATAAGCTCATCACGTAAATATGCAACATTTTAAAAGCAAAAACAATAATCTATGTCACACAGACGTTTAAAACTTCTGGACAGACAGAGATTATAACATTATAACTGGGCCAACTTATAACATTAAAGCAAAAGCGATGAGGTAATAACCAAAACGCGAATGTAATAAACAATTTGCAATTGATCAAATAATTTTTTAAATTAATAAAAAATATTACCAAATAACAATCGCTACTGCCGTTAGCGCTGTCGGTAGAATAAGATAGGGAGAGTTCTAATATACTGAGTTGTTAACCTACCTGAAATGCTGCTTGCTTCCCATCTGCTTAGTTATTTTCACTGCACTTAATTAATAAAAAATTATGAAAATATAATGAAATGAAATCTCGAGCGCCATGTTGTTTTTTATTATAGGAACAACAAAACCTAGTTAATGAATAATAATAAACAATTTACCAAAATGAAAATAAAATAACGTGATATACTTAAGTGTATTCAATATCTAATTGAAATTACTATTCTATAAAAAAATCATTACCTTTGAATGGTTCGGTACATAAACTGTATTACTGCTGGTAACTATGAAGCAGAATGGTGAAGTTGGTGAGGTCAATGTCTTGCTAATTTATCCTTAATATATTGTGTCCATAAATTTATTGAATTTCTTTGAAGTTTAAGTATGTAGAACTTTCGTTGTAAAATGTAATTCAAGTAAAAATTTCCATTTAAATTAGAAAAATAATAGAATAGTAAATTAGTGACTTATAAGTGCCATTAAAAATAATCATTATAAAAATGCCATATAAAAGTATGCATTATAAAAGTGCAAAAGTGTGCATTCTAAAAGAATGCATTAAAAAAAATGCCATCAAAATCTGATGGCACTAAATATGAAAAAATTAGGTAAAAACCATGCTTTCTGCTGTAACATTCAGCAGCCAGTGAAAAATCTAGCGGCTTTCAGAATAGCTCCTCTAAATGTTTCCCCTCCAGAAGTTGTCACGCGTTGCGCGAATACAATGATCAGAATCCAATTTTTTAAGAAAGGGAACTATAACTCTTTATGAAATATTACACCCAAAAAGATATGTTCTAGGAAATGCAAATTAAATTGCCTTTCTCAATTCTACATTTTAATAATTAAAAACTTTTCTAATATTACGCCAAATAAACGAACGATCCCAAACCAATGTATTTTTTAATACAACCACAAAAAAAGGTTGTTACACACCCCCTCCTAAAATTTGGACTCGGAGATCACCAAAGCGGAGATTCCAAACACTAAGCTAATAAATAAAATTATTAAAATTTAAGAAAATACAAAATGTTAAGCTAATTAAAATATAAGCAATATTTAAAAAAATGAAAAGGAAATGTACGAATAAGTAAAGAAAATGTGGTGATGTTGGTCAGGAAAGACCCCTCGCAACACCATAAAAGCTAATGACGCGTTACCACCCGCACACGCCACTAGGCGAGAATCAAGGACCCGAAACCTTAAATAAAGTAAAAACTTTAACTGGTGGGGTTAGTGAAGCAAACCACCATCAGGAGAGCAAAATGAGTAACCGGTAAAAAAATTTGAATCTAAGGTAAAAAACGAACGGAAACCTACCATGACCTGAAGGGACAGTGAGTGGGGAACCCGGGAACGGTTATCGTGCAACTTTATAAAAAATCAAGGCTAAACGCCACTCCACTCGAGAGTATAAATAAAAAAATCCTTCCGGACTAACAATAAATAACCGCGAGATTTGAGGCCGAGAGAGAGCGGTTCCATTACCCTACCCCGGTGGTCTCAAACCAAGCCTCCTAGGTACATAACACAACTACCACTGTCACGTTCGATAAGTGAGTCAAAATCGGTAAATCCAAGATACGACTAATTCCATGGCAAATTAGTTCAGGATGCTTCGTCGTGGAGAACAAGAGAGGCCACTCTACCCTTCACGAGATTTAGGTTTCATTTTGTTCCACAGTCGTCGTCCAAGACTAAACATACCCTAACACGCACGTTTTATAAATAAATCGAAATCTAGGTGTGATAGCAAAGAGAAAGATGATGCACTCTTACGAACACAACAACCACCTCCTAAAACTACCAAAACGTCTAATCAGGAAGTGAACTAATCGAGGTTGACACGAGGCGAACCGAAGTCCTCAAGCACCGTCCAAGAATATTAACACTACACAAATCAGGAAAAACAAAATAACTAAATCAATCAAAAAATAAAAATGTATACAAGCATTACTAGTTTTCTTATCCATGGTTATGAGTTTTACACGTCAAATTAACGATCAGAGGTAAACTCAAAATAGTTATCTTCAATTTTACTATTGTAACAATAGCAAATTGTAAATCCAATAAAGAAGATAATCTGCCTGAGAACTAATGTCCCAAATAATCGGCAAAACAATCGCACGATGGGATCTAAATATCAACCATCATGTTAAACAAACGTAGCAAAAATAAAATAAGTGGTTGGCAAAGCCACAAAAATATAAAATAAAATAATCTGCGAAATAAGCACAAAATAAAATTATTTTGAAAAATTATCAAAATAATTAAAAAATATAAATAAGAAAACCAGAATGTAAAAATACTAAAATAGAAAAATAATTATAATAATACGAAAAAAAAAAGAACTAATGGGGTTTTAAATCTTTAACATGAAAAACACCTAATGGTTTATTATCAATAGGGGTGGCCAATCGGTACGTAGTTGGACCTACCACCTCAATAACTTTTGCCTCAATAAATTTAGGAGCTAGCTTTTGACTATAAATTTTAGTCGCATCAGATAATGTAAAATTCTTTTTCCAAACCAAATCACCAACGTTTAATTTCAACGGACGACGTCGCAAATTATAAGATTTTGAATTTCTTTCGTAAGCTGCATGTAAATTTTGTTTAACATGTTTAAAAATGGGTGAAAGTTCATTTAAATCTTGAACTAATTGTTCACGGTTAGTAATAAATAAATCATCCTCTTTGAAATCCTTTAGTCGACCATAAAAATCTCCAGAAATAGGAACTGTCCGACCAAACGCCAAAAAGGAAGGTGAAAATTTCATACTCATGAACAGCGTTACGAATAGCATGGGCAATTTTGTGAATTTAAACATCCCATTCCTTGTGATCATCTTGAATATAAGACCTGATTGCAGTACCTACTACTTTATTAACTCTCTCAACAAAATTTACTTGAGGGTGATACTTGCATTAAACCAAATGGATTGAACTTTGTAAGAATTCATTAAATTTTTAAATTGAGGACCATTATCCACCATGCAAATTTGAGGAACACCGTAAACTAGAAATACATAATTTTCAATATATTGACAAATACTTTTAGCAGTAGCACTGCGCATAGGGTGAATCAAAGTAAATTTAGTAAACCAATCACAAATAACTAACAAAACTGTATTACCACTCTTCGAGCTAGGAAAACGACCCACTAAATCAATAGAAATACATTGAAAAGGATAAGAAACATTTTTCTCTTTCCCCATAAAACCATAATGATTAAATTGTGAAGACTTGCTTCGGTTACAAATATTGCAATTCCTAATATATTTGGAAATATTTGACTTCATTTTAGGCCAATAATAAAATTCTTTAATTTTCGAAAAAGTTTTAAAAACACCAAGATGTGATGATGTAGGATCACCATGAAATTTTCGTAAAATATCTTTCCTTAAAGATTTCGGAACAACTAAGTTCCATTCCACTAAATTCGATTCGATGTTTAAATCATTAGAAATAAATTTGTAGAGTTTAATATCTTCAACTCTCCAATCAGGAAATAGTTCAGGATTTTTAGAAACGTTGGCTAACATTTTTTTATACCAATCGTCTAAATCGACTACAGAAAATTCTAAAGAACTAATTTCCAAAGGTGCTCTAGAAAGTGCATCAGGAACAACATTTAATTTACTTTTACGATGAATAACTTCAAAATCAAATTGTTGAAGTTTAACATTCCATCTGGCTTATCTACCAGAAGGATCTTTTAAATTATTGAGCCAAATCAATGAATGATGATCAGTAATAACTTTAAAATGGGTACCTTCAATATAAGGTCTAAACTTTTGAATACCAAAAATAACTGCAAGTAACTCACGTTCTGTAATTGAATAATTTTGCTCGGCTTTATTTAAAGTACAAGAACCATAGGCAATAACAACTTCCTCCTCTCCAACTCCTTGTGTTAAAACACACCCTACTCCACAATTAGATGCATCACATTGTAAATAAAATGTTTTAGAAAAATCAGGACTCGCTAAAATAGGAGCAGCAACTAATAAAGATTTAATTTTTAAAAATGAATCATTTGCTTCGTCATTCCATAAAACTTTCTGAGTTTTCTTCTTGCCTTTCAATAAATTATTAATTGGAGCTAAAATTGTGGAAAAATCATGAATGAAACGTCTATACCAAGAACACATTCCAATAAAACGTTTAACTTCTGTAAAAGTATGTGGTTGAGGAAATTGAGTAATAGCTTCCACCTTTGAAGGATCGGTGTGAAGACCATTCTTATCAATAACAAAACCTAAATATGATAATTGAGGTTTACAAAATTCACATTTATCTAAATTAATATTTAAATTGGCATCACTAAGCCTTTTAAAAACTTCTCTTAAAATAGCAACATGTTCTTTGAAAGTACTTGAAAACACAATAATATCGTCTAAATAAACAAAAACGGATTGAGATAAATCATGTCCTAAAATGGAATCCATAAATCGTTGTAGTGTATCACAATCAAAGATTGAATGCATCTTTTAATAATTCTAGTTTAAATGTGTTTGGTTCATATAAAATTTCATACTTCTTGTATGAATCAAATAAATTTGGATTAATCACGTTTCTCATCTAGTGTCAACCTTTCTGCTTTATTTACATTTAAAAAATTTTTACATATAACTCATCACTATATAGAACATCAACTAAATAATTAAAATTTGACATCGTAAAAAATACTGTATAACACAATCAATAAATTTCATTAAGTATAAACACATAAAAATACCATGCGTAACAATAAATGGTAACACTCCTTAAATCTCGGTCAACTCTTAACATAATCAAAACAAACAAAAGTGAGAATAACCAGCATTGAAACAACAGCAAATCAAGTCCCTTGTTCGAGCCCTAGTATAGTATTAACACACATGTAATAAAAATCTCAAATATAAAGTGATTAAAATAACAAAGTAATAAATTTCAAAGTCCCTGCTCGGGCGCCAAAGTATAACATTATAACTGGGCCAACTTATAACATTAAAGCAAAAGCGATGAGGTAATAACCAAAACGCAAATGTAATAAACAATTTGCAATTGATCAAATAATTTTAATTAATAAAAAATATTACCAAATAACAATCGCTACTGCCGTTGGCTGTCGGTAGATTAAGATAGGGAGAGTTCTAATATACTGAGTTGTTAACCTACCTGAAATGCTGCTTGCTTCCCATCTGCTTATTTATTTTCACTGCACTTAATTAATAAAAAATGCAACATAAAAAATTATGAAAATATAATGAAATGAAATCTCGAGCGCCATGTTGTCTTTTATTATAGGAACAACAAAACCTAGTTAATGAATAATAATAAACAATTTACCAAAATGAAAATAAAATAACATGATATACTTAAGTTTATTCAATATCTAATTGAAAAGGTTAAAAAATCAGAAGTCTTATTACTATTCTAAAAGTATATAAAAACATTACCTTTGAATGGTTCGGTACATAAACTGTATTACTGCTGGTAACTATGAAGCAGAATGGTGAACTTGGTGAGGTCAATGTCTTGCTAATTTATCCTTAATATATTGTGTCCATAAATTTATTGAATTTCTTTGAAGTTTAAGTATGTAGAACTTGCGTTGTAAAATGTAATTCAAGTAAAAATTTCCATTTAAATTAGAAAAATAATAGAATAGTAAATTAGTGACTTATAAGTGCCATTAAAAATAATTATTATAAAAATGCCATATAAAAGTATGCATTATAAAAGTGCAAAAGTGTGCATTCTAAAAGAATGCATTAAAAAAATGCCATCAAAATCTGATGGCACTAAATAAAAAAAAAATCAGGTAAAAACCATGCTTTCTGCTGTAACATTCAGCAGCCAGTGAAAAATCTAGCGGCTTTCAGAATAGCTCCTCTAAATGTTTCCCCTCCAGAAGTTGTCACGCGTTGCGCGGATACAATGATCAGAATCCAATTTTTTAAGAAACTCTTTATGAAATATTACACCCAAAAAGATATGTTCTAGGAAATGCAAATTAAATTGCCTTTCTCAATTCTACATTTTAATAATTAAAAACTTTTCTAATATTACGCCAAATAAACGAACGATCCCAAACCAATGTATTTTTTAATACAACCACAAAAAAAGGTTGTTACAAGATTAGTAGAAATCTAGATGCTAACTTAAAAATTAAAGAAATGAAATAATTTTAATTATAATTTATTTTAGCATGCAACTATGCAACCTCTTTCATATGTGCCTGAAAAACAGGCAACATTGTAAAAAAAACCAGTAATCTATGTCAGAATGAGGTTTAAAACCTCATTCCAGATAAACATAAATAATACGTGTAACTTAATAAACATCATGTAAAATTAAACTTTCTTTAAAAAATATGTCAGCACCTTTTCTAATAAAATGAATCGTTATTCAGATATTGAAAAAATTTGAACTAACACTTAAATTATACTTTAGGAATTTTTTTACCTCTAAATTATGCGTTGTATCAAAAAATTGCATAGAACATAATTAATTGATATGTTTAAGATCTATGTCTGGGTATTTTTATATCTTTGAAATATGCAGCTGTTTTCGAAATATTTCATAAAAACCAAAAACTGACGCTAATAAACCCCGCTTCTCCGTCGCTGTATTTCTCCCAAAATCTAATCAGCTCTAAGGCAAATGAAAACAAGCTTGAATACAAAGTTTTAAGTACGTAGGTATTTTCGTTCTGGAGTTATCGTGGATACTAACATACACACACACACACACATCCAGACATTATGGCCGATCTTGACGAAACTTGGCCAAAAGTTGTAAAATGAGTTAATAAGTCGATTTAGCGATAGTGAAAAAAAAAAGTCAATTGCATAACCTTCTATACCTACATATGTATATGTAGGTTGGAAGGTAAAAATTATGATTTTGTTCATTTGTTGGAAGATGAAATATGGTGTGCTAAACTAGCTTACTTATCAAACATTTTTGTTATTTTTAATAACATAAATTCAAGTATGCAAGGGCCGAAAGAAAATATATTCAACTCAACAGATAAACTGGTGGGACTCCAAAAACAAATAATTTTGTGGAAGAATAAAGCTCAGGAAGGCAATTTGGAAAAGTTCGAGTCAGTCCCAAAAGATTTTAATAAAACTATTCATAAAATTGTTATTGACCATTTGACAACATTAGACGAGATTTTCCAAATTTAGATATACAAAAATTTGATTGGGTTCGTAATCCATTTGTGATAACGAATACTTCTGTATTTGAATTAACTTTGAATAAAGAGAAAGAACTAATTTCGCTTTCTAATAATCCAGATTTAATTTTAAAATATTCGGAAGAATCAATTAATTCATTTTGGATTAACATTAGATGAGATTATCCCATGATAGCCAAAAAAGCTTTAAAAATATTATTACAATTTTCTACATCTTATTTGTGTGAATTCGGATCTTCAGTATTAACCAACATAAAATGAAAAAAAGATTGAGACTGCAAATGTAGAAGAAGATATGAGAGTAGCATTGTCATTTTTACGACCAAATATAAATGATATTACCAAGAAACATCAAGCTCAAATTTCTCATTAAAAGTATTCTGATTATTAACTTATCCCTTAATAAATGTACTCTTGTTTTTGTAGTAGGTATTATTTTATTTTACATTCAAAAGTATTACTACGACTCCTATTTTACACGGTGTATTATAGGTAAGTAAACAACTTTTAAACTTATCTTTTTCTGTTTGTGCGCCAAATTTTAAAATCGTTAAAAGTGTGCCGTGACAAAAAAAAAGGTTGAGAATCACTGGCCTAAACCGTAATCAACTATCCAAGGGATAGTACTGTTATTCAATTATAAAAATATAGATATTACGACAATTATTTAACAAATAAAATTACATTGCATAAGTAAATGATGCCATGCTTTGAAAAAAGCTATAAACAATTATAAATATTACAAAAATTCCTGGGGGCTACTATAGTCGGCTGCCCCTGCATAAATTTCATCAAAGAACACACATAACGGCAAATTTGCATAAAATTTATTTAACACCAACAACATTTAATTAAACTAACTAACCTAACCTAACTAAGTTAACTGATTCAGTGACTAGTTGAAAGCACATCAATACTTAGCCGATACAGTTCAGCAGCAGAAAAACTCCACGAAACGGTCTTTGCTGGCAGTTTGTCGGTTGCACATGAATTGAATTACGTGGACACAGAGGTCTAAATGGCCACTGCCACCACCACGCTGCAAAACGCGTTTTGCTGCACGCCACGTCAATTCGATGGTATTAGTATGTACACCATCCCCTCTGACAAATTCATATGAATGGTTAACACATTCATGCATGAAACCTTCTTCGTTGAGACCTTCATATGCTGACGAGTCACTGAATATCGTCGTATCTGGTTTAACATGTTTCTTCAAAATAGAAAAAACCTTACGTTTCTGATTTTGTGACTAGTCGAAGGCACATCAATACTTGGCCGATTAGCAAAAAAACACTCACTGTACCTTGAAATTTATGCAGAGGCTGCCGACTATAGTACACCCAATTGCTGTACATGTTGCACACCATATGAATCACATGCACTGAGTAGATCATGCTGCTCATAAGCAATTCACAGATTGAATTTTAATTCGGCAAATTTTCAAATTTATTTGTGTGTTTTCAATGTATCACAGAAGAAATAATAAGCATGGCATGTAATTTTGAAACATAGGAACCTATTTACGATGAAAAATAAATAAAATGTACCAAACAAAAAAAAGTGTGGCCCAATTAATAAAAATCGTTAATTGCGTTAAAATAGAACATTTTACTCTGGAAAATATAACCTCATCATGCTTTCTGAAGTCATTGTTACATACACAAAGTTACCCACAAGTTATTTTCTTATAATACTTACCTTGTATGGTTGCTGTCATCTTCGTCTAAATATCGAGAGCATAATAAAGTAAAAGACAGATTTTACGTACTAAATATCAATTCCAATACATGAATTGAAATTGATTTCAAATTTGCTTAACTTAGTCGACGTTTCAAATTTATATTAACTAGTACTTTTACTAACTGTTTTATGTAATTTGATTTGATCTTGTTATGTACGTTTTGATTATTTTAAGAATGGAGATACACTAATAGAAGCAATACCACATTTTCTTAAATACAACTATAAAAGATTGCATAAAAATGTTTTTGACAGAAACACTAAATACCAGCTGCATAAAATGTAAAATTATGAAAGCAAAAGCATATACCTTACCTGTTTCTCATATTACTTTATTATACAAATGCAAACAAAAAAATACATGTGTTCTGGTAAAAATATAAAAAACAAACTATACTCACATATCTTCCAGTGCACTGGAATAGAGTGAAGCTTCCGATTTCTCAAATTCGTTGCTAAGCCTTGTTTTAATTTTAGTATCTTTTACGGATTCCTTCGGTTTTATGGCAGTACTATTTACATCGGAATTCCTCAAAGATGCACGTGTTTGTATTTTCTGTACAGGTGCATTCGGTGGTGGTACATTCTCATTTTGTTTCGGTTTTATAATTGTTTTAACTGATGGTAAAACTGTACACTTAACGACTACCTTTTTAACTTCATTTTTTGTAAATTTTTTCACTTTATTATTTAATACGATTTTCTTTTGATTCGTTACATCACCAAGAGCTGATCGTTTACTACAAATATCTTTAACAGGTGAAGCATCTGCTTTACGTTTAACTCTAGGTTGCACCGAATTTACAGTTTCTAATGGTTTATTATTAAGTCTTGTTGTAATGCGGTTAGTGGTACGAAATATTTGACTCGAAGTTTTTGTTGATTTTGTAGGAGCCATTATAAACTGATAACAGAAAGTTTTGGTTAATTACATTCATGAAAAATTTACCCGCCCAAAATGTAACGACACGTATGCACAAAATTACCGTTTTTACCTGAAATATACTTATAAGCAAAGAATATTAAAGTATTTATCACTTGATAAGGGGCTATCGCGGGCTATCCCAAATATATACAAAAAATGACCGTTACATACAGGTAACGTTCTTTAGTTTTAAAATTATTTCCACTACACTTAAAAACGTAATTACACAAAAATAAGGTAAACAAGTAATCCTACCTTTGTAAATATGTAGAATTAAATTAAATATATTTAGTAATTGTATAAAAATAGGCACAAATCACTTCCCTTTCGGTTCGTTGACTTTCAGTCGATCATAGCCTGCTTACAATTGTTTTGAATTTTTCAACGTTTCCAACTGTTAAAAGAAGAACGCATCTGATTGGCGTATTTTTTTGACAACACCTATCACCATCTATTAACCAAACTTCGAAGTTAAACATGTGCTTGTGACAGTTAATTGAATGGTAACCATCATTAAATTAAATTTCTATGGAACAAAACTTTTACCCATCTTCTGCTTAATCTGAGATTTTCGCGCTTAATTAACAAACGAACTTAAACATAGAGAAAAAATGAATAATAAAATATTTACTCTTCGGCACGTAACCTCAAAGACAAGCTTTTGCTATCTTTCCGAACACAACTCAAAATTTTGTGATCAAAGGGTATGAATTTATGCGGAATTTACGTATAATACATAATATTGTAGGTCATACTTGAGTTGAATTACGACAATACATCAAGATTTTTCTCAGCACAACCATTACTCAGCTTGCACGAGAATGAAATTGGAATTAATCGATTGTTTGCTCAGCTTCTTGGATTAGAAGAAAATGCAAGTGTTATGGTTACCGCTCGCTACAATGTACCTGGTGTTACTAAGATTGTAATTGTGCCAAAAACGCCTGAAGATTATGAAATTTTAGTAAATTCGTTCAAGTATGAATTACTTTTATTTAATTTATAGTTTTGTTGATAGGAGATATTGTCTGAAAATGTACAATCTATGTTATTGGATCAATTACGTGTTGTTAATAAGGATCAAGGGTTTATAATTTGGATTTCGGATTCTATACATTTATCTGTAAATGTAGGTAAGTAACATCAAATTAATTGGATGAGGTTTATATATTACTTGAAACATTGAGTATTATGTTATATAACACATTTTAATACTTTTTATTATTTAATAAAGGATTACGATCTGTGTGTACTGTTAAATTATGTTGATATTAAGATATTCATGTTTCTACATTTAATTTGTGTTTAAATGCTTTGAATATGTAAGTATTTTATGCTTTGTTGCCTTTTAATGTAATAATGGCATTAAACACATTCTCACGCTGTGGGGCAACCAGGTTTAACTTGAAGTCTCCAGGTTTTAATATTGTTCCTCCAGATTTTCTCATAGATTTTAAGATTTTGCAAATTTTCTATTTCCACAGCAGTCGTATATGAAACAAGGTAATATTTTTTTAAATTACTGTCAAAATTGTGTTCAGTGTATTCTTATATCAAATATGTACAACAAACTATTGTAAGTTTTGTTATGAGCGAATAAGTTCAAAAGTAAATATGTCATTAAAAATAATTATAATTTTATCAAATACATAAATAAAGTTTACCTCGAGTAGGATTTGAATCTACATGTATTTTGCTAGAGTACCGCTGTAACCAACTGAGCTATCAGGATACAAGTCCCAATCAATGTAAATTTTGTCTTTATGTATGTAGAACTCGGGGCCCGATCTAAGGGGGGGCAAAAATGAGGCACCGGGCGGTTGCACGGAATCATCAATTTTCTCTCTACGAGAAAATCTTATAAAAATTATCAAGCTTAGCAGCACGACAAAAAAGTATTTTTTAAGGTTTTTCTTTAAAAAGATGCTACTTTAGTGGCTGTAAACCGTTAGACGGACCAACATATTTTAAAATGCTGTCTGCTAAGAAAATTATAAAACAGTACTTAAGCAAGCTAAGCGGAAAGAAAGAAGAAGAAATACCTAAATAGGAATGAAGGAACCAAATATTTCGGTATGTAGTGATTTTTGAATTGAGAATACCAAGTAAACCGATTTTGTATTTGTGAACTGCCACCCCTTTTCCTTCCGTGTATGTTGGACAGGGATTCCCCTCAAGATGTTTTAAAATTTGTAACAGATTTATGATTTGGTCCAAATATCAGTATTGTGCAGAATTCTTTTAACTTTACTTTATAGTTGCAAGTGGTAAAAGAAGCTTTTCTAAATTAAAAATAATAAAAAATTATCTGCGATCCACCATGACACAGAATAGATTATCTGGATTGACTATGATTTCAATAGACCATAAGGTTTGTGACAGTATAAATTTATAAGAAATTATTAAAGATTTTGCAGACTAAAAGTGCAAAGAAATTTATTTTAATTACAAGATAGAGTTTAATATTCTCAGAAAAAATTGTTTTATTTACCTAATCTGATTATTTTAAAGAATGACTGATTCATTTTGCAGCGTTACATTTCTTGTGCTTTTTTATACGTAATGTATGAACCTTAATTTAAATACATATTAAACGACTTCATAATTTTAACAGTTTGGTCCCAAACTTTTTAACATCTGAAACGATTTTCACGAAAAATGTTTATTGTTCCCCAAGTTAAAGGGTCATATGTAGGCAAGATTAACTCGAGACAGGGAAAAATGGCAATTGGCAAAAAGGAAAAGAGGCCTATATCCAGCAGTGAATCGAAACAGGTTGATAATGATGATGAAGTTGAAAGATGTCGATATAAAAAAATATTTCAATCCGTACAGTAGTTTCTGAGAATTTCTTAAACATACATACATATATACTTACAAACATACATACACAATCTGATGAACTTTTGTATACTTCTTCAGAAGTATACATTCTATTTTTGGAATGACAAGCTCATGACATATGGTGTTAGTGTAAAGAACGGCGAACATTATTTTTCCCCGGAGCGGCTAAATAGCTAGTTCGGGCCCTGGTAGAACTGATGTAAATTCTAAATATAACAAACGTTTTAATCGTGGCTGAATTATGTACAAAACTTCATTATTGTTAATAATTATATTCAATGATAGATTTGTGTACATTTTTATTACAACTCTTTACTTGTTTTTCAAGCTGCTATTTTACTATCTATTTAGCTTTTTAATATAAGGCGTTACAAACAAATATCCGCAGTAATATCTATTATAAATGTAATATACAGGGTATCCCTAAATGTGTGGACACCACTTAACCACAGATTTCTGGTTTGATAATAAGACGATTTAACTAAACTTACCTAAATGCAATTAAGTTTCATTTAACTAGTATTCTTCTTCAAAGTTCTTTCAAGAAAAAGTTATTTTATCCATAACAACAGAAAGCTTGGATCGTTTGGGATAATATTTGGTATTGTACTCCTTACAGATGTAGGTCATCTTTTAAGATGATATTGATTACTATCAGTGGACCATTAGTGCATGAAACACGGGTAACCCGGCTTAAACCAGTCTAAAACTTTCTAATGTTAAGGCCAATAACTTTCAAAAAAATAGTTTCAGAAAGAGACATACAATAGTAATTTTTGTTGTTACTTTTTAATTCATGATATCTGTTAAGGTTTAGACACAAAAAAAAAATCTGAGAGATCACACACTGCATTTCTTAAAACAAATATAATCTAGTAGTCTGGTATTCTAAGAAATAAATGATGATAAGGTAATTTGTTATGATATTTATTAGTGATGAGTATGTACTTTATTTGATCTACAGTAAATGCTCAATGTGGATGCAAAAGTTGATTCAACGCAAAAAATTGAACTGTACCTGTTGTAACATTTCTGCATCATTCTTAATGGACTGTGAAGCGTTCTGTATTCTGGCCCAAAGTTCGTCATGTGTGTTTATAGGATAAGAATACACTTTGCTCTTTAGACCTCATCTCCACACAAAGGAATCGCAAATATTTAAATCTGACGAACGAGGTGCCCATTTTGCAGAAGCATCAGCTCCTCTGCCTATCCATTTGTTAGGAAACTGTACATGAAGATGATTCCGAACGTTCAATGTAAAATGAGGTGGTGCTCCATTGTGTAGAAACCAAACGTCGCGTTTAAGATTTAACGGCAAGTGCTCTAATAAATCGGGTAAAGTATTTATAAGGAAGTCTAAATAATTCTCTCCATTTAAACGATTTGGTAAATGACAGGGCGTCTGACGAAACTGCCGATTATCCCTACCCTTAAATTCATTCTAAACTCATGTTGAAAGTGGCGTTGCTTGATGACATGTGGATTTTCATTTGCATACATATGTTCGTTGCGCAAATTTGTCATTCCTGTGAAGCACGCCTCATCAGTAAAGAGAATTTTGATATGAAAATTGACCTCTTCTCTCTTGAATGAACCTACAAAACTCAAGACATGCCATGGTATCAGCTGGCAAAAGCTCCTGGACGTTTTGTATATGCTAAGGATATAACAATTGTTCTTTAAGAACTCTATGAGCAACATTCTTTGAAACGCCTGCTTGCAATGCTAAGCATCGATTACTTAATTCTGGATTTTCTTCTATTTTCCCGTTTCGCGAAGGCGTCTTTCAATGTTTGCAAAAGTGTTATGATTGGACACGGGACGATTTGGAAACCTTTCGTTGTATACTCTAGCACTTCTGCGACATTTTTCTTCGCAATATCCTAAAACCATCAACATATTCGTTTACTCAGTGTAAGTGTAGTTTACAGCAATTATTACGCAAATAACGAAGAATATTAACCGCTAAAGATCACTACCTAACACCAACAACAATTTGAGACACTTCACAATTGATAAACAATAACTACTGTGATTAAAAGTACACTTTCCACTAATATCATATCGTATTTATTTATCAGAATACCAGACTGCTAGATTACATTTGTGGGTGTACTATTTTTTAACCTTCAACATTGTAAGTGGTGCTATAATAAGGCAATAAAAAGTTTGTGACAATTGTCATCTACGCGACTATTACTGTAAAAGTATGTACTCTTTTATTGAAAATGTTTGTTTACGGTAGTTTTAGTATATTATTACTATTTGTATGTAATTTCAATAAATAATGTCTACTAATTTATGTTTTGGTGAACACAAAATTATAAAAATAAAGAAATTTGGGAAGCTTTAGCACACAAATGAATAATACAGCTGAAGTATAATATTCTCTGAAACACTTCACAAGTAATTTATAATTTTACGTTATTTGCATTTTTACTTTATAAAAAAGAACTGTGAAACATTTTTTAGTTTGAAATTAAACTGAAAATTCTGCCATCTTTGAATAAATTATTTGTTATATCTATTCATAATACGGTGTTATTGTATCATAAATGTGTTGTAAACACTTTATTTCAGTAATAATTTTGAAATAGAGACTTCAAAATCATTTAGTAAATATGTATAGTTTATTAAATTACATATTGTTATAGAAATAAAATTCATAAACTCAAAATAATTGATGGATGACCATAGTCATCCACGCGATCAATGGTGTTATTATTACCCACGCGACTGCTCAAGGGTTAAGAAATGCACTGCGCGGTCCCTCAGATTTTATTTTTTTGTGTCTAAACCTTAACAGATATCATTAATTAAAAAGTTACAAAAAAAATTACTATTAAATGTCTCTTTCTAAAAGTTATTGGCCTTAATATTAAACAGTGTTTCGTACACTAACGGTCCACTGATAATAACTAATATCATCTTAAAAGATGACCTACATCTTGTACCGGGTTTCGGTGGTGGCAACGAAGTTCAACACAAAAATTAAACCTTGCTTGGAAATATTTTATTTCAAGAAAATTATAAGCTACGGTAATTATGAATATTTATAACCACTCCTGGACGGGCTGCGAATGTCTGTTGTCTTTCCAGGAAGTTAAATAATGGATTCGGGCTATTGTTCAGGTGGTCTTTGGGTCCACTCCTGAACGTATACGGTTTTCCAAACAGGCTGTGTCGGGTTTCCCAGTTTAGGATAAAATTCAGGGTCGAATCATTTTGGTAGAAGATGTACCTAAAACTCAATTAATTCGGACGGACGGAGGATACCGTAGATAAGGTCACAAGTTCCCTTGATAAACAAAATTCCTTCACTAGTGATGGATGAAAATAAATGATTGTTGATAAATATGAACTCTGTAAATTTATTTAAATTTCACTGATTATGATTTAGTCAAAATGGTGCTCGGTAGCAAAGCAACTTCTTACTACTTGTCAAAATAAATTTAACTAAATTTTTATACTCGTTTACTGAGCAAGTATTTACTAAGGTGAATTATATTAATTAATTTTTACTACTACTCTTTACCTCATACTAATTCACAAAATTTTCTATTCGTCTGTACTTTATACAGTGCCACTGTGCATTATTCCCGAAGTTGAAATGCGGCAACGACAAGAACCGTTACACAATTTTCTAGAGTGCGACGACTGATTTGTATCCTATACTGCACTAAAACTGTATTCTGGAATGGGGTATCTGATATGCATGCAATAAAACGTCAACCTTGCAAGAAAAACAATTTTATTAGGTGGTTCTCAGAGTGGTGTAGCTCAGATGGTCTCTTAGGAAATCTGTTTTTGCCCTCTTTATGATGCATTCAGTAACCTATAGGGAAAAAAACAATTTGTCCTTATATATTTTAAAATTCCAACAATAAACGTGAAAAATAATACTTTCGAGATTTATTGGAATTATTTAAAAAAAGTGGATATTTAAACTAGTTTTTGCATGAATGAAAAACCGTGAAGGACAAGAACGGCATCTGTGATTAGAATGTATTTGGTCATAAAACGACGTTGAGGGTGGCTTGGCTTGAAACATGACGGTATGTTGTTTAAGTTTACAACTGACCGTAAACAAGGGCCACATCCTCGTATTTCAAACATTTTAAGAAATAAATGGTGAAAGTAGATTTCTGCTGAAATCATAATCTGAAACATTATTATGAGAATCTGTGCAATCATTACAAAAGTGAATTCTTACAATTTTTAATTTGACCAATTTTGCATGGGGGGGGGCAATGCCCCTTTTGTCCACCCTTGACTACGGCCCTGGTTGCCACTGTAAAGAAGTAAATTGGAACATGTAATTACACTTCGCGCGATTTTATTGTCTACGTTTGCTATATTTGGCTGGAGCAGTTTGTGTAAATACACACGTAAGTGGAATCAATGTATAAAACAGAAAAGCATCACTTAGGACATATTTATGTTATAATTAATATAATATAATAGATTTTCTTATTTGATAAAATGCTTTCAATAATTTAAAATATTTTTCTGTGTTTCTTCCTACTGCAGTACTCTTCTACATAGTGTGGTGTGGTGATCTACTAAGTGGCTCTAATGCTTAACAAAAATTTTCAGCATATATGTTAGAGTATAATACTTAGATTGATGAACAAAAGATTAAAATTTTGTTATATATTTGACGAAAATTAACCCAAAGTGAATGTTTCCTCAGTGCAACGGAAATTATAAACTGTAATCGGGTCTAGAAGGGGGTAATCAAGGCCGTTCCTAAGGTATCTGCCGCCCGTATACGAAAATAATTTTCCCGTCCCCTAACCTCTGATTAACCGTAATTCCTTTAAAATAAATAAAACACAGGAAATGTGAAAAAAAAGTAAATTGTATTTCGGAAAAATAAGTCATCAGGAACTGGTCATAAATTAACATGAATAGATATTTATACTTGTTAATAGATACATAAAAAAAGTTGGACTTTGAAATGTACGAAGGATGTATAGTATTTAATGTCCCTAGCATAGAATACAACATTATTTTTCAACATAATCCCCTTGAACGTGAACACGCTTATTCCAACTATGTTCAAGCATAGCAACACCTTTCTTGAAAAACACGGAATCTTGATCACAGAAGTCCTGCACTGCTCTCTTTTAGCTTTGGAAATAAATAAAAATCACTGGGAGCTAAGTAAGGGAGAGTAGGGTGGATGCTCCATAACTTCAAACCCAGCGTCATGAATTGCATTAATAGAAATAAGGCTCTTATGAACTAGGGCGTTGTCTTGATGAAAGAGAATTCCGCGTGACAGTTTTCCTCTTCTTTTTTGTTTAATGCAATAGCGAAGTTTTGTAACTAATACTGCATAATGTTGACTTGTGATTGTGTGGCCACGTTTCAAAAAATCTACCAGTAAAATTCCTTCGGCATCCCAAAAAACTAGCGATTATCTTGCCCGCTGAAACCTGTACACGAAATGTGCGTGGAGAGGGAGATCCTGGATGACGCCACTCTATACTTTGTCGTTTGCACTCGGGATCGAAGTGATGAACCCAAGTATCATCCACCGTAACATAGCGATCAAGGAAACATTTAGGATTACGGTTAAACAAGGCTAAATTGGCTATTGAAGAAGTGACCCTCAAACGCTTTTGTTCGGGCGTCAACATTCGGGGTACCCCTAAATAGTCATTTATTATGGTTCCAATTGTACCATTTGCAAGACCTGTTATCTCCGCTACACGTCTTGTTATCAATCGACGATCTTCCCTGATGTTGTCATTTTCTTGAATACATGGAGGATGCGGCCGACCGGCATCTTTTGCATGTTCGCCGGTAGTTCTGCCACATTTGAACGCTCGAGACCAATTTTTTACTACTTGATAGGAAGGCGCAGAATCTTCAAGCACGCCAGCCATATCTGTATGATTTTCTTTATATGTTAAACCTTACTTTTGTAGGTACTTGATGACAGCATGAAACTCACTTTTTTCCATTTCTCAAAATCTTCGTACAACCACTACTTTCAACCTATACAACTTTGACACTATTAAAGCTCGAATAACCAAATTTGGCAGTTTGTGTATCCATAAAATAACAAAACAAGTGCGGTTACTGTGGGTAACATATTTCAAAGCCAGCTATACTAGGAACAACAAATACTGTACATCCCTCGTATATTAACGTGAATTGATATTTATGCTAATTAATACTTATATTTATTAATACATTTTTATTATGAAACGTTTAAATGAATTTTGCTTTCTTTGCTTTTTTTTTAAAGCAAATTCTGAAATAATATCGGATACATGAATGTATCCGATACTAGTAATAGATAAGTAATTGTTGACCGCAAATAATTTTTATCATTTTGTTTCGAAAAACTCCTCTCGCCGCTAGCAACTGTCACCGGTAATGTTAAAACATTATAGCAACTACTACATTTGGAAACAGGTAGATAATATTCGATATTGCATTTCAGGGGAAATTTAGGATACATGGGCAATAATATCTCTTTTATTTTTAGATGGATCAAATAATATGTTCTCTAAAGATTTACACTTTAAATACTTCACTTTGTTTGATCGAACCTTTCTTTGATTTTTGTTAATGCAGTGTCCACTATCACAAAATCGATATTCTCGGCAATATTGTTTGCCTGAGCTAAAATATTAATAAATCCTTTATCTTATCTAATATTATGTGAATATGCCTTAGTTTGTTGCAGTAATAACATATTTGTTAAAGCAGTACTTGTTTCCTGCATTGCTTTGCTTACGACGTTGATTTTGACTAAAGCGTTATACCATATCGCTATAGAAGATCTGAACCTAAAGTATTTAAATTTTAACAGTAAATAATTTGCCACATTTCTTGTACATTTGCACCATTATCATAACACTGTCCCCTTAGATCATCTAAATAAATTTTTTGTCTTCAAAAAATCTATTACAACTCTGTCTTGTTGAATTAGATACTGAAATGAATCCTGAAAAGTGCTCCCTAATTTCAATTTGCTTTGATTCATTACTTAACAGAACAGATGTTACCATATCAGTAAGTTAGTCCTGGTAACTTATATTAGGTGTCAAGTCTACAATAATAATCTTTCCGCTGGTTTATTATTTCGTGTGTTGTCTTCTGTCCCGAAAGAGAACTAAGTTCATTTTGAATATGAATTCAAATCGTGAGGCATAATTGTTGGATTTCTGTTAATTCTAGAGATATGATCTGATATAGTATTATTAAACTGTGCAATGGTTTCAATTTTTTAAAAAATTCCATTTTGTTGCTCGTGCAAGTTATTATTTGTATCTTTAAATTTTAAATTTTGACCGGTTAAACGTTTAACAGCATAAATTATAATTTTTAACACGGATACTCATATATCTTGTACCTGATTTATCAATTTCTGATTTAGCGAATCAGTAGTAGTTTGAGATTGAATCGATTTATTTAAATCAACCCAAGATTTTGTGTTACAAATATTACTGTTTGATTTTTCATGACGCTCAACAGCTTGAGATAAATGTCTCCTATCGTTATACCCTCTAACAAAGGCAGTAAGAAAGGTTTAAATATTTTTCCAGAAAAAAAAGATACGCAACCTTTTAATATAGAAAAGAATAGCCAGCTCTGGAATTATTATCCCGTTACTTAATCTTTTTGTAATATGCAGATGAGAAACTTCTGCACACTTTATCCAAGGGAAGGTTTACTTCTGTTTCTGTAAGTTGGATTATGCCTAATTCTACTAAACATAATTTAATTTTGTCGATTAGTACGGAAAGCCAATGGCCAGGATCCTTATAAATATCGTCTTTACACAGGCTTACTTCTTCCAAAGAACACTGGCGTTCTAACTTGTTCCTGGTTACAGACTCAACTGTTTCAGAATTTCTCTCGTCAGTTAAATCAACTGTCTTCAGAAATTTGTTAAATGAAGATGGACCTTCCTTGTGTCTCATCTATCTCGTCATTGTGATCTGTGATGTAATCTCTGTTGCCTTTTCCGATTTTTGCCTTATTGGCTAACCCTTCTTTTTCAAGCTTTCTTTTTCTGTATTCAGCTTCAAAAACTTTTTGCGATTACCATACATCTATTTAAAATAAAACTAAGTATGACATAAGGTGTCAACAATCTTATCGTAATATGAGTTAGAATGTTCAGATACATTTCTATAAAGATAAATCTCTGCAAAACAATGCTCTGCTGTTTCGAACCTTGACGGATTTAATATTTTACAAAAGAGCGATTCTATTTTAATTTTACCAATTGATAAATCAAAGTTTATAGGGGAGCTACGTGTATACTGGGACACTAATTTTCTTTCAGCTATAATTTTTTTATTTTTTAGTTTTCACGCAGTTTTCTGATATTTCTTAAATGATACTGCGTTAATGTTTATTTTTAATACCTTAAAATTTTAAATTTTTTATTAGTAAACAAATAATTTGACAATCCCACTATGTACCGCTTGTCCCGATATGTACCTGTACCTGGTATATATGGGGACACCTACGATTTATATATATAACAATCGCAATTTTTTAACATTTTTATTCAGAAAACAGTATAAACAAGTTATTAATTAGGTAATATTATAGTCCGGTAAGTCATAGGAAAAAATTAATTGTTGTTGAGCACGTTTACTTCCACCGGATGTTGTTGGCTGTGGCAATTTTAAAACAATCTCGTCAAGATCGACCGTATCACTGTCTGTTTCTTCAGGAAAAACGAAGCTTCTCTTAAGAACAAAATTGTCAGGTCACATCCATTTCTGCTTTCGACACGGCCTATGTAATACTGGACATGCCTTTTGCGAGGATATTTTACCAATACATAATCACCAACTGATATTGTAGTACTGTCATATTCCGAACTTGACTCCTCACTTCGCTTGGTGGTTTTGATTCTTGAGGTATTTTGTCTTTCCAATTTACATTTTGCTGTTTCTTCCCTTTTGGCAAATTCTTGTTCAATTAAAAGTTTATTCGCAGTATCTGTTAAAATTGTTGATTTTGCTCGTTTTTTTCCTTTTCTTCCTTCATTTCTGGGAGCTGCTTTCAGATGAGGTCTGATCTGTTCAGGGGCAACAACAATATTTTGCAATATATTGATTTTTTCACTGGGGAATTGACTTGTCGAAAAGTAACATTGCGAGTAGGGCTATCATTATCCATTTTGCTTAATTCGTTCTTGGTGCTCTCCGTACTTGTAGTACTACCGGTTATTGGAAGACTGTCCAGACGGTACAATTTGTCCGTTAATATCCTCAACTGGCCGATCTGTCACATAACTACTTAAAAAATCAACATCTGTAAATACTTGTGGGTTGAAAGGTACAGTTCCACTCTTTTCGAATTCTTTAATAATATTTACTGGAGTGAACGCTTCAAGGAAACATTTTCCAACGACACTAGCAATGTTATAGATATTTAGAGGTACACCTGGGTGATTTAGGAGCCACTGATCTACTGCTCTGTTGTAAAATGCCTTAAATGAACCAAAGCAAGTTAGGTCGAGAGCCTGTATTCGGTGACTACAGTATGGTGGAATGGTGAGAAGCACTATTCCGTTTTCTTTAGCTATTTGCAAAACTATAACTCCATAGTGACCGTTATGGTTATCACAAATTAGCAAAATCTTATTTTCATTCGAGCACGTGTGTTTTGTATTACATGTCTAATATATTCTTCAAAACTAGCTGCAGTTATCCAGCCAGTGGGATACGCTGTTCCAGAAGAACCAGGTGGAGCTACATTAATCATGTGCGCTTTATAGTTTTTCCTGGGCAAAACAAAAAACGGAAGTATGAATGTCCCGTTAGCACAAATGGTTGCACATAGGGTGACTAATCTTCCTCGCTCTGCTGAAGTGATTTTTCCAACTTGTTTACGCCCTGCCTGTGCTACAATTTTAGGAGGTTTATGAACAGTTACTTCTGTTTCATCGCAGTTATAAATTGCGTTGGCAGTGAAATTATATTTGTCTATAGTTTTTGTGAATTATTGAAAAATAATGTAATATTACTTTTATTGAAACTAGTAGCTCTCGTCAGACTTGTAGATTCTGGAGTACGAAGGCTAAGTTGTGGGTGCCTCTTTCTGAAAGAAAAGAACCATTCCTTTCCAGCACAGTTGTTTGCTTCCCGTGACTCTGGTATTCGCTTTTCATTTGCTCTAGCATATTGAAAGGCTAACTTTCGTACACCTTTTCCTGTTAGGCCATAACACATATTTGATGCGCCTATAAGATATTTCTCCAACAGATTTTCTTCTTCCATCGCAAAAATTTGTTGAAATCCATGTTTTTGTCGGAAATTATAATTTAATCGATCTTCTTCGCCAGCTGCTTTGAATATTTTTACTTTTCGATGTAGAACTGACTTCGATAGTTCATACTCCTTAGCAACTACACGAATGGTTATTTCATTTTCTACTACTCTTTTTACAGCAGTAGACATGACCTCCTCACGTTTTGAATGATGATGTGTACTATTTTCAGCATGTTTTGTAAATTGTTTTCTAGGTATTTTCGGCATTATAGCTAAATAAAAAAAATGTATTAAGCTCCAATAATTGTAAAATTGTAATGGTACATAGTGGGACATGTCCCACAATGTACCACATTAGGATGTCCCAGTATGTACCACTAGCAACAGCAGAATATTTTTGAGTGCACTGGTAATTTGACGTTAGTGACAACGCCGATACTTTAACCACGGTCAAATCAGGTTTAGCTGAGATTATATATGTGTTTTTATGGCAAGAGTTCTACTTGTTTTTTTTTGCTATGAACAATAGAATGTTGCACTATGTACAAAGAAATACGTACCAAAAACAATGCAGCTCCTACAACTCAAAATTAGGAAGAGAAAATTTTTTTATATGTTCTTCGGGCTTGACATAAACATATTAAATTTCACATTACAAAACTACCAACATAAACTGGAAAAATAATACGCCACTTGTCCCACTATATACCCTGTCCCAGTATACACCTAGCTCCCCTACCCATCGCGCTTTTCCTATTAACGCGTTTTTTATTTACAAAATCTATTATCTAGATGTATAATTTTATCCTATTTGCTAGGTAGCCGTGCGTAAAAAATGTACCATAAAACTAATAACGACACAACCGAAAACACAGGTTCCAACAAGTTACAAAGTAAGAAGTAACATTACGTTTTAAAAACAAACGTTAAATTTTTTATAGTACTTTCAACTATATTGAATATTTTTTTTACATAAGGAATAACTTTTAAATTATGAATGTTAAATCTTAAATGGTTCATAAATCAGCTTTTATATAGGTACATGATTAAACTAAAAATCCCATGAAAAAAATTCTCACATCCCTCAATCAAATTTACTCTTTTTTTAACATCAATATTAATCCTGACATACAATATTTTTGAAGGCATCAATTCTTTGATCCCCAAACCTACAATGGCCAGGCATATCTATCCATGAATACCCCAAGGTTCGCGCTGGCCAAGTGGTACAATGGGTGCAGGGCACACGAGCGGCAAACCGAAGGGGCAACGATAGCCACCCGGTTACAGTAAAATTCGAAAAGCGACAAGTTGAAAATAACTATGACCCAACCATAACGTGCATGTAGTACATATATTTCAAAACCTAAGCATACAAAAATAAAAGACTAACCTGATCATTTAAAGTGAGACATTTTGATTCGGTTAAGTAATGTAGTTATCGGAGTGCTTCATTCATCTCCTAGGTTTTATACAAGCGCAGCGTTATAAAATTTCATTTTTTGTTAAATTGTAGGAATATTATTTTATCCGGGATCACGACCAAATTCACTGCCCACTGCTTCTTTAATTTATACTCTTTTACTATTTTTTGGAGTAGTTACTGTTGCGTGTAAACCTATATTGTCAGCGAATTGTGAAGTTGTTATATTCGATTTATTTTTAACTGTTACCTTTGCATAAATGATATATAACAGGACTGAGTGCCCCTCCTGCTTGAGGAACTCATTTAGAAACGATTCACTTTACTTCTTGATTATGAATCTTGCAATACTTTACGCATAATTAAAAAAAATATCTACTGTTTTGAATATTCGCAGGAAATCATAATCCGAATTTCCATAGTTTAAAATCTTCCCACTCTTTCATTTGTCTATTTAATATAAAATTGTGGTAATTATACTAAGGCATGTTTATTCCTTAAACTGGCTGTAATATAACCCATCAAATCTTGAACAAAACCTAACGACCCGTTCAAAAGTTGTGTTGTGATGTGCGAAACCTTAGCGAATTGCGGGCTTACATGACATTAACAAAAAGTTGACTATGATCCTTCATTGTGTGTATAACAATTATAATATATCGTAACTAGGGAAGTACATACAGTTTAAGTTTGAATCGATTGTGACTTGCCTCCTAGATAGCTTAGATGGAAGAGCCTCACTCTAGCAAAGTGGAGGTCATGGGTTCAAGTCCCACTCGAGTTAATCTTTTACTGTATGTACTTTAAAAGTTAATTTTAAAATAAAATAAAATTATATATATATATATATATATATATATATATATATATATATATATCAGGGTGGCGCACCGTATACGCCAAGGAATTTTGTATAGGAGCCTATTGGAATTTTTAATTCTTTTTCTTATAACCCATCAAAACTTGAACAAAATCTAACGACCCGTTCAAAAGTTACGGAATGGCCCTATTTGATTTACACCCGGTATATATGTATATATATATATATATATATATATATATATATATATATATATATATATATATAGGATCCATATCAAAGTTATATATTTTTTTAATGGAACACCCTGTATATTATATGATTTTTGGAATCTACGAATAAAATAAAGACAAGTTGCGATACAATTCCCTATACCTAAAACCTACCGTTTCAAAGATATTTATTGATTTTTGAAATTACAGGCTTGAATTCAAAATTTATTTTTGCTACGTTTATTATTATTGAAACAGTCTAGCCTCGGTCAGTACTTTGCAAAAGGGTTGTTGTGTAAGACAGCATAAAATTTTTGTTAACAAAATATACAGGGCACGCAAAAATCAAATGTCAACTGCAAGTACCTAATATTGCAAATAATTCCCTTATTTTAAATAGCACACCCTGTATTTAATCAAAAAAATTTGTTGTAAAATTTTATAATCTTTCAAAATACACTAGGGTTCCCTATACCTAACTAACAGTTTTTGATTTATTTTGAAATTTTTAATTAAGTTATAATAATTCCGATACTCTTAGGTTTTACTTGAACTTGCAAGGTGGCATTGACAATATTTAATTATTATTTGACATTTGCTAAATAATATTACGTCATAATATTATTTTTCTAAGGTAGTCACTTTGTAATAATAAGCAAATTTGTTCTACGAAAGTTGTGTAAAATTGAAAACATACTCTGTATACAAAAGATTCGATATGATTTTAGCGATTGGAGAATGGAGCAGAAAAAGTTTATACTCAAAAATTTCCCACTCGCAATCATCCAAACAAAAGAGTATTGCGAGGATTGTTGGAAGTGTTCCGTAGAACGGGAAGTATAGCATACCAAAAAATTAACAGACAAAAGCCTGTCACTGGAATAAGGTAGTTATTTGTAATATTAGGTACCCGCAGTTGACATTTGATTTTTGAATACCCTGTATATTTTCTTAACAAAAATTTCAAGCTGTCTTATATAAAAACCCTTTTGCAAAGTACTGACAAAGGCTATGCTGTTTCAATAATAATAAACGTAACAAAAATAAATTTTGAATTCAAGTGTGTAATTTAAAAACTCATTAAATATCTTTGAAACGGTAGGTTTTAGGTATAGGGAATTCTATTGCAACTTGCTTTTATTTTATTTATAGATTTAAAAAAACATAACATACAGGCTGTTCCATTAAAAAAATATATAACTTTGAAATGGATCTTTTTTTGTGAACACCCTGTATAGTTGAAATTATTTTTAAATTGTGCTCCTAAACACCCTGTATATGCTCTAAGAAAAAAGAATTCAAAAATTCCAATAGGCTCGTATAGAAACTTCGTTTTGCATTAAATAGTTTAAAGTATAACTAACACAACAAACTAGAATTTGATGATTTTTGAGCTGTTTGTATTGCTTCAGGGGTGCTACAATGAGTGATTGTCATCCTTACATGCCCACTGAATACTATACTGTAACTCTGCTAATAATATTTTTTTTTCAGAGAAAATGGAACCAGTCGATTTGGGCAGATTAGATTTTCTAACAGAAGTTGAAGTTGCTGTACCCAAGTCTAAAGTGACCGAAATTCCTGAAGTGCCTCAAAACATTGAAAAATGGAATATTTTAGATTTTTTAAACCCCTTTAGAAAACCACCATGTGATTCAACAACACAAACAATAGAAAGCAAATATGCAAAACGCTGTTATCCTTTGTGCTTTAATCTTCATACATTATCAGATTTACCTGATGCCAAAGATTTATATCTACAACATTTTAATGTGTTTGTTCACAAACGTAGTTTACTGAACAATATTTGTTCGGGTGATATATTTAGATTAAATATAATTATTCCTCCTGTGCTTAGCAACAATACTTTTATTGAAGAAAGTAACTTAGAAATTAAAACAATTATTGTAAGAATTCATACTTTAGATAATCCAGTTAAAATTAACAGTCACTCCATGCCAGTTATGTATTTACATTCTTGCATTTTTAAACATTTTAATTTGAAAGTTAATTCAAAAGCGTATTTAAGTGACTTTATAAAATCTAGCCCTCTCGTTAATACCATAGAAATTTGTTCAAATATAAAAAATTCTAATAACGCAATCGGTAAATTCAGATTATTTATAAACAAAAACTGTAAGAAAGGAAAATTAGTTTTAAATAGTGATATAGTGATTGATTATGCAGGATGTGAGTTTTCGTTGAAGTTTCTACCTTCAAATGTTACCTTTTGCCTTGTGAATTCAGATTTAGTTAGAAATTGTAAATTCATTACCTCAGAGTTGACGTGCGACAGGAAAAATAGAACTGAAACTAAAACATTTAAGTTTTGTGAAAAATTTGGAAACTTTAGTGAAATTATCGATTCTACCTTTACTTTGGTAAATTTTCCTTTTACCATTTCAATAGCAGCAGACAATGCGTTGATAATCGGTAAACTGGGAAGATTAGTAAGTTAGGTATATTATGAATGATTGTTGATTGTAGGTAAAGCAGGAAGTGGAAAAACAACTTTAGTACAAGCTTTGGCTAATAAATTATCAGTATATCCACATTACATTCATTCCGAAGTGATATCGTGTAAAGCGATAAAAGGAAAGAGTTTGGAATCATTAAATAAAATTTTCATGGGTAAAATTTTGAATTTGATTTACTACCAACCATCATTTTTAATTTTGGATGATATCCATGTCCTATGTGAGAAAGTGGCAGGAGGTGATGCTCCGACACCTGAAAGTTTACATTTCGATAGGTGTGTTTATTGTACATTAAATAGATGTATATAAAGTAATCTTGCAGAGTCAGCGAAATGCTTGCTAACCTTTTAAATGATAATTTTAAATTGAATAAAATCAACATTGTTGCGACAGCTGACTCACTACTAAAATTAAATGATCACATTGTTTCTTCTCGTGGTCATTATTTGTTTAAAAGTATATTTGAGATAGGTGAACTGAGTAAGGTACTGGAGTGTTTTGGTTTGGAAATTGTTTATAAGTGATTGTTTTAGTCTGATCGTACTACGTTATTGGAGTTTTTGTTTAAGGAAAAATGTGAGCTGGATGACTTTAGTATGGATCATTTGTCACAAAAAACAGAAGGTTTTGTTGTGCAAGATTTGGTTGATTTTGTGGATAAAGCTACATTTGAAAGTGTTAAAGAAGGTTTGTATTACAAAGGTTATGAGCCAGTTGTTAACTGTCTGAAAGAAAACAATATTACTTAAAGTTAGCACCTGCCTTTATGTTTTTTTCTGTACTACAGAAATTTTACGTTTCGTGTATTTATTTTATGCTTTGTTGTACAGCGCACCGACATGTTTTTTATTTTAAGGGAAGTTTTAGAATGGTGTAGAAATAGCGTAACAGGTTCTTGTCAAGCAAGGAACATAATATTAAATTTATGCATGTTGCATGTGACTGTTTTGACTTTTGTACAGGGATAATAAATTAAGTGTTTTATTAAGTAAGGATCGCTATCTACCAAGTGTATGCTTAAGCTCATCGACCAGGTTTATCTCGGGACCATCAGTGTTAGAGCTCTGAATTTTTTTTGCTTCAACAAAAGTAAACTTAAAAAGTTTATTGAAAATATTTTCAAGTACCTAAAATGGCCGTTTTATAACCAAAACCAGACTCAAGCCATTTTCCTTTCCATTTTGTGTTTTAAATTTTGTTCCTCTGTTTCTAATTTGTGTTTTCTACCTAATTTCAAGATTTTATAACAAGTAAGCTAATTTCAAGCTAATTTTTTTGCATTTGACCTAATATTGCTTAATTGTAACCTTTTCTGCAATAATCTATAACCTAATTTTTGCTTTTATCTTAAAATATTTTATTCGAAATTTATTACTTATACTTTCTGCTTAACACTTGTGATTTTACCCTTCTATATTATTTTGTCAATTAGATTAATTTAACTTCTCTAACTTGTAATAAATCACGTTAACCTACATTTATGTTATTGCTTTGTTTGCGTTATTAGTTTATCATTGGACTTAAAAAAGAATGTCTGTATTAACTATGTTTACAGCCCAATTTTTATTTTAACTTAGCCCATAAAAAATTTGTTACTTCGAATTTAATATTAATAATCTCTTGTGTTGTGCATATATGGTATATATGGTATTTGCCAAAACAAACAGTACTGAAATATGAAGGGCCATGGAATGGCTTTGGTGATGTCTGTTTGTTATGTTTGTCATTAACTATCATAATAATATTAAGTTCATGTTAAAATCGTTCTGAAAATGGTTCTGACAACTCAGGAAAAGGTATTTATAGTAGAACATTATTTCCCTTCATACGGAAGTGGACAGCGTAATCGCCCAAGTTTTTGAAAAATATCAGGACCAATGTATTAAAGCTGCACCCAGTAAAAATGTAAGATCATCGCAGAACACTTTGTACCAACAAAAGAAGTCTTCGACGAACTGCGTATAAATTAAACATCACTGGAACATCCACACATAAAATGTTACATAACTAGTACACGATTTCTTGAAAAATATACGGGTTTCAGGCGAAAGTCATGTTCATGGCTATATCAATAGACAAACAACTCGTTTTCTTGAATTTGAACGCCCTGACTTCATTATAGAATAACCACTCCACGTTGCTCGAGTTACAATTTGGTGTGACGTATCGGGGCACGGTATAACAGATCCTTATTTTGTTGAGGACGAGAATCAACACACAGTTACTGTTAATCAAGAACGTTGCAGGCAGAACATCATCATACCTGTTGTGAGAGATTTAACACAATGAATATGTTCAGTGATCTACAAAACGGCTATGAAGCTTGTTTACGCCGTAATGGTACTCATTTTAAGCATTAAGGCCTGTTTTTTTTTGTCACAGGATTTTTATTTTCAGGTTCGTTATGTTTTCAGGATCGCTATGTACTAGGATGATGTGGGCAAATATCAATATTATTTAGAACTGTTTATAGGGGTTTATTATGCTTTAATTACTCAAGTATAAATTACCTATTAAAGGAGTAGCAACATTCAAACATTAAGCGTTAGTACCACGAATGAACGTGTTTGAATTTAGATCTAAATATTCAATAAAATATTCATGAAAACTAGTTTAAGAATTAAGAGACATACGGCTGCCGACAAATAGTAAACCACAGAAAAGGTCTCTGGAAGTATCTTCTGAGGTATATATTAAAAACTATCAGCTTTGGAGCAAAAAGTATAAGGTAATGAAACTAATGACTGGCACGAAGAATTTATTTATTTATTTCTCCTATCAGCTGTTGCCTAACTTCTCATTTCCGTTCTTTTGATTTATGTGAAATATAATTTGTTGCATTGAAATTCTCTTACAACTTTTAGACCGCTTTAATCATTTTTTTCAGTTTAGAGTTATCAGTTCTTAACTCAAAAAAATCTTTACTAAAGTTCTCCATTTGTTACAATTTTTCAAAAATTTGTTGTACCAACTCATTGTTACTTTTATTAAAATTTTTAAATGTAATTCTTTGTATAATAACTTGATAATCTATTAATCTTTAAGTTGTTATGGTTTTACGATTTTTTTTTAATTTTTGACATACTTTCCTATTACTACATTTCTCTTACATTTGTAATTTTTAGATTTTCAAATTTTTATCTCTAGTTACCTAGCTTTAACATTTTTATGCCTACTTATTGTTAACTTTAAGTTATTATAACTATCAAAATTTTCGTAATCTTAGTCCTACGATTGCGTAGGCGTAATTTCTGTAAGGCTTGTGGACCATCACTATTTGCGCGTAGCGTATACTATTGACGATATTTAAGAAACAAAAACCAAAGTCAATGCATTTCCGTTTCCGTTTTTTAAATTGAAATGTTGTTCCTTATTGTGTTTCTAATTTGGATTTTCTAATTACTAGTATATTTTTAACACTATGATTTCTACCTAATTTCAAGATTTTTAAGCCCCGATGACAAGAAAGGCGATTATAAGTTTAATATGTGTATGTGTTTATCTGTCTGTGGCACCGTTGCTCCCAAATGAAGGAACCGATTTTGATTTAGGTTTTTTTTTTGTTTGAAAGGTGAGTTGATTGAGACTGTTCTTAGCTCTTGTTCAAGAAAATTTCTTTACTTTTGAGAAGTTTTAAAAGTAGGATTTTTTGTGTGGGGGTTTTTTAAATTTTTAATTTAATGTTATATATTAAGTCACGTCAATCTTATTATTTTGTATTATGAATAATTTAATACTCAGTATGAAGATTAATTTTAAACCAAACAACAATGATAGTGTTGGAGCAAAAAGTGTAAAGTAACGGAACTAACAACTGACACTAGAAGAAAATCATTGTTTTTCAACTGTTGTTCTTTAATAAGTCAATGAAATCACACTCATGAATATAAGCACATTATGATGTGTATGATTGGCAGCAAATAAGACTGGAATTTTTGCTTATTTTTGTAGAACAATTACCTTGAAGTGTTTCGTTAATGGTTTATGCAGTGTGGTAATTTAATATGGAAGCTTAGAAATATTAATTTCTGTGATAATTTTCCGAAAAAATCCTAAGACCTGTGGATTTTTATTTTTTAATGCGCATATTTTGACTCATCGGAAACTTTTTTCTCGCCATATTTAAAAGAGCTATGACGTCATCGCAACTTTTTTAAATAGCAACCATATGTTTTTTCATCATATTTGGATAGGCGGTGAAATTCTCAAAATGACGATGTGTTAACTACCCACATATACCAAACGACATCTTATGGTATCAGCAAGATGGGGCACCTGCACACTTTAAACGAAATATTTCCAAACAGATGGATTGGAAGAAGGGGTTTTATTGAATGGCCTGCGCGATCATCAGATCTTACCCCGTTAGATTTCTTTTTATGGGGTTATCTTAAAAGTAAAGTGTTTGTGAATAGGCCTTATACTCTCGAGGACTTAAAACAACGAATACTTGTCGAAATTCGAGCAATCACTGCAGAAACAATCGAGAACGTTCTACAGAATTTCTAATATAGACTTGCTCTGTGTCAAGAAGTTCGTGGACTACAATTTGAACATCTCCTTTGAATGTTATTTTGTTCGTTTTGCTGAATTAAATGTTGTTTGGTTACTTCTGTTGAATTAAATATGGTTTTGTTATTTTTGTTGAATTAAATGTTCAGATTCATTTTTTCCAAAGTTTTCTAGTTCTTTATTGTCCAATATTTCTTCAAAAAATTTTATACTCTAATCTACTTACACATACCTTCTAGTGAAGAATCTACAATAAGACAAATTTCTTACAGGGTGTCTGATTACGAAGCATGAAAATATGTCCGTAAAACGGGTATATTTACTAGAAAAATAAATATCTTCGAGTTTTTATTGCAAATATCAATAATATCAATTTTAAGTTAAAAGTCGTGCCAACACGATACGTCTTCTTTAACAACACAAGGATCACTATTTGTGTAAAATTTCATTTTGAAGGGATTCATCATCATATTTAACGCGAATTGTCGCGTACGTTCCGAAATTGATGATTATTTCTGACTAATTGAATATTCGAAATAGTGTTTTCAATCATTAATGTCGAGATTTGGAGTTTTGTGCAGTTAAAAATGCAAAATACGCTTTGGGTTCAATATCAGCCTCTTATTTTCCTTCTCTATTACAGCAGTTACCTAAGAAACAATAATGCAGGTTCCGGCGTATGAACACTCCGACTCCAATAGTCAATCCGATCCGGTTCACGCTCGGAAGAAGAAAGCTTGTTTGGTATGGAACTATTCTCAAACATTCACCAGTAAAGCAGATGCTTTGAGATTCCTTGAAGAAGAAAAGTGTTGGAGCTTCAAACACTCGAATAACACGGAACTGGGTTTGTTAAGTATTATAGATGCAATCAAATACAATCGGAAGGAGTTCATTGCGCTTGCTACGTGAAATTCATATTTGATTCCTCCAGTCAAGATGTAATTTTACACTGGACTAATACAGACAGACCACACCTGCAACAGTTTCAGTACTAAAACGGAGTATGGACTAAATAGGGGAATTGTTCAAAATGAAGCTGAAGTCAAAAGATAAATTGATCGATAAATATGAGAAACCTTCGAAAATAACTCAGATAAATAATTATCTAGCTACTTTGGGAAAATATCTGTATGGACTCTCCACTATAAGCCTTGGAGAGCTAGAAAAGTGGCTTAGTGAAGAAATTAAATTCTACTGCACAGAATAATTTAAAATACTGCACAATATGCCATGCGTTTTTCTTTAATCCGAACATATCATTTTGCACACAATGTAATTATCCCTATCTTCAGTTAAAAAAAAAACGCGTCAACCTATAGGATATGCGCAATTCACAATTGCAACTGTACCGGGAGGACCAATAAGCCGATCCTCCGGTTATATCTCAGGAATTGTTTATCGTACAGCTTTGGGAAAAATATTTCCTTAGTAAAAACGGTCAAGGGAAATCACTGGAAATAACTTTTAAGTTTCTAGCTTTACCGCTAGAAGGCATAGGTAATCTTTATAGAATAATTTAAAAACAATTTTTTTATAAAATATGTCCAATCATAGTAGGTATTAAATAAGTAAATTAGAATTATGAATATTTTCTGCAAAAATTTTGTTAAATACTTTTTTCTCTATTTTTTCAAATAAAGGGAGGGAGAGAGTGGGAATGTTTGTATGAATAAATGCCTATAACTTTGGTTTGGATCAACCGATTTTTACGAAATTATTCTCATTCGAAAGGGCGTAGGTGAACCAATTACATCTACTATAAAACAATTGCATTTAGTTTTAATTGTTGTAGATAGAGGACACTTTCGAATAAAAAAATCTAAAATTTGTCTATGTTACAATTTTTAAATGGAAACACCTAAGTATTGTAAATTACAACGGAAACTGATTAAATTCATAACAAAATGGCGCAAACCGCATGTCGATATCTTTTGTTTAACTCGAGATATAAGTAAAAACACGTAAACATACGTAACTTAGTATTAGATCACTCTGTATTATAACTTAAAATAACAAAATATATGAAAAGAAGATCACACACATTAAAACTTAATGTCCAATTAAATGTTCAAAATATTTTCCATCATTGTCCACATAAAGACGTAATCTATCGCGGGTAGACATAACAGCTGCTTCAATCTCAGCTATGGATATACTATTTATTGCGTTTTTAATACGTTGTTTCATGTCAAATAGTCTCTAACTCGCCTGGAAAAGTGCGCAGGACACCCATCTCTTCTTGTTTGTAAGGAAATGTCTTCTAATAAAATAGGCAATTCATTTTCCAAAAAATTTAAATATGTATCGCCATTTAAAGTTTCTTCAAAGAAATATGGCCCTATGATTTTTCTATCAACTATACCACACCAAACATTAAGACTCCACCTACCTTGAAGCTGCACTTCGTCCATAAAATATTTTTAAGAAACGAATGAAATGATTAAAGTGCTATGTTGCCGTTTTTATCACAATATGAAAATAAAACAGTTGAATCTAAAATTTAAAGAGGATTACAATTTTCAAACTTAAACGTACAGTTCATAATATTATAAAAAGCCTACCTGTTATGCTTTAAAATCCTTAGAACGGTAGTTTTTGGTATGTTTAATTCTGTATAGATTTGCCGACTACTTATATGTGGATTCTGTTGAACCAAAGAAAGAACATTGATTACACTATCTTCGGTCACAGCTACACCACGTCGTTTATAACAAGGACGACGAAAGCTACCAGTTTCTCTTAATCTTCTTGCCTTTCTTTTAAATACTTCTTTGCCATTATATATATTATATATATATATATATATATATATATATATATATATATATATATACAGTCCGCGCGGCCAAAGAATGCCTGAACGTTGGATGCGCATTCGTCCAACTTCAAGTCTCTTAAGCGTGGCATGTCAGTGGTGTCGCTACCAAAAGCGCGTTCCGTTTATTATCATGTATTACACTAATTAATTATTTATTTCTGTTATTAATTTACATACGTACTTGTTAATTTAACTTTATTACAATTATTGCAACAAAACGACAGTGAACCATTTTGTGTCCTATGTGAATTTTAAAGCTCATAATACTCAAATTTATTAGACATATGTATAAACAACAAATACTTTCACAATACATAGTAAAATAAATAAGTAGTTTTGCGGCGCATGTAATGCTAATGACATTTGCTTAAATTCTCATTAAAGAAATCCTAATAGTTGACATTCCTTAGTATCATTAACAACAGATTAGGAAATATTCAAAAACGTTTTTATTAGTTAGTTCGTTTTCACCTGTGATTTAAAAGCGAGTGTGGAAATATGAGTTCTACATTGGTGAAAAGTGGCCAAGTAATAAGTTGTCAAACGCGTGAGGTGATATATAATGTGTACAGTTATTTCAAAAACATACACCCCACATATACCTTGAAACAATTAAAAGAAACCGTGTCTGAAGCAACAAAAGTGTCTGTTAGATCAGTGGAAAATATTATTAAAGAGGGTGAAGGTCCAACAGAAGAGGGAAAACCAAGATTTTCAACTCCAGGCAAGAAATGCCCACGTCCGTCTCCTGTGACCGACTTGGAAGATTTCGAAAAGAGCCTTTTTCGCAATATAGTATATAATTTTCACAATACCGAGGGTGCACGGGTGACAATTCCTGCTCTACGCGAGAAACTCCACCATGGCTTAGGTTGGCACGGTGGTGCTACATCTTTACGTGTTATATTAAAAGACCTGGGATTTTAGTGGCATCGAACTGAGAATAATAGAAAACTTTTAATAGAGAAGAACGATATAAGGGCTGTAAGAATTACTTTCTTACAAAAAATTCAATTCTATCGAGAATTAAATCATCCAATTATCTACATGGACGAAACATATGTTCATAGTGGACACACACAATCAACGTCGTGGAGTGATGGCACAACTAACTGACTGTTGTCTGCAATTTCCAAAGGACCAAGAATAATTGTGGTACATGCAGGAGGTGAAATGGGTTTTTTACCAGGTTGTAGTCTGATATTTAAATCAGGAACTAGCAGCGGAAACTATCACGACGAGATGAATGGTAGCAACTACGAAAAATGGTTACGTGAGAAACTTTTACCAAACTTGCCTCCATAATCGGTTTTGGTTATTGATAATGCGCCGTACCATAATGTTGAGGTGCATCGTGTTCCATCAAGTAATTCGAAAAAGGCAGATATGGTGAAGTGGTTAATAGAGAAAAAGATACCGTTCACTCCTTTGATGTACAGACCACAACTTTATGAAATAATTAAGCTACATAAAAAGGAACATATAACGTACAAGTTTGATTGTCTATTAAGTAATGAAGGACATACGGTGCTGCGACTACCTCCCTGTCACCCGGACTTAAACCCGATTGAGTTGATTCGGGCTCAAGTGAAAAATAATGTTGCAAAGAGAAATACCACCTTTAACTTCAACCACGTTAGAAGATTGTTGGAAGAAGAATTAGCGGCTGTTACTCAATAAAACTGGCAAAAGCGCTGTAAGAAGGTAATCAACCAGGAGAAAAAAATATTTAGAGAACGAAATACTGATTGACGTACAAGTCGAAAAACTGGTGATAAATTTGGAGGACGATTGAGAAACTGAAAGTGGCTGGTCTAGTGAAGAATGATTGTGTGACTTATTTGTTAATAGTATTTAATATTATTATAGTAGGTAATTATCGCCGTTTGAGTAACTTTTCCCCAAAGTGTATGGAAATATAAACATTTATTACCTAAGAAATATCATAATTTTTTTAAATCTTGAATAATACTCTTAAAATACAGCCTATTCTGTTTCTGTAATTAAAAATCGAACTTATACTTTTTTGATTTTCATAAACGATTAAACTGTTGTGTTCATTTGTAATTCAAATATAAGATTTATTACTTGTCAACATGGTTATTTTTTTATTTTATAAATGTTTAAACTATTACTGTTCATATGTAATTCAAATAAATAAAATATTTTAAAATTTCTTGTGGTTTGGTGACGAATAATTGAAAACGTGACACCGACGCCACTGGTAATGCGTTCAGTCGCTATTGCGTTAACGAGTGCGGCCGAATGCACGAACATCCATGCGCGACACGAGGCATTCTTTGGCCGCGCGGACTGTGTATATATATATATATATATATATATATATATATATATATATATATATATATATATATATATATATCATAATATTATAAAAAGCCTAACTGTTATGCTTTAAAATCCTTAGAACGGTAGTTTTTGGTATGTTTAATTCTGTATAGATTTGCCGACAACTTATATGTGGATTCTGTTGAACTAAAGCAAGAACATTGATTACACTATCTTCGGTCACAGCTACACCCTTCGTTTATAACAAGGACGACGAAAGCTACCAGTTTCTCTTAATCTTCTTGCCTTTCTTTTAAATATTTCTTTGCCATAATCTATATATATATATATATATATATATATATATATATATATATATATATATATATATATATGATAATACCTTATGGCATATATACGTGAGGCAATAGCGGCATTTGATAAACTCATGAATGAATTCTGATCATTTACTAATATTAGTAATATTAATATCTAATTAAGAAAAGTTATATTCGAGTTATATGCTCACTTCTTAAATATATCGCAATATTTTGACTACTGTCAATAAATAAACAATTTGAAGCCCCTGGGAACTTTATTTCGCAATCTTCTTAGTTTAACAAATTCTGAAAATACTGACATTTTATATTTTAAATTATAATACAGAGTGAGCCAATACTAGTTACGTATGTTTACGCGGTTTTACTTATATCTCAAATTAGACAAAAGATATCGACATGCGGTTTGCGCCATGTAGTTACGAATTTAATCAGTTTCCGTTGTAATTTACAATACTTAGGTGTTTCCATTTTAACATAGACAAATTTTAATTTCCTCTATCTACGACAATTAAAATTAAATGCAATTGTTTTATAGTAGATGTAATTGGTTCATCTACGCCTTTTCGAATGAGGATAATTCTGTTAAAATCGGTTGATCCAAACCAAAGTTATAGGCATTTATTGATACAAACATTCCCACTCTCCCCTACCCTTAATTTGAAAAAATAGAAAAACCGTATTTAACAAAATTTGTTCAGAAATTATGCATCATTCTAATTTACTTATTTAATACCTACTATGATTGGACATATTTTATAAAAAAATTGTTTTTAAATGTTTCTATAAAGATTATGCCCTCTAGCGGTAAAGCTAGAAACTTGAAACTTATTTCCAGCGATTTCCCATGGCCATTTTTACTAAGGAAATTTTGTTGCCAAAGTTGTACAATAAACAGTTCTTGAGATATAGCCGGAGGATCGGCTTATTGGTCCACTCGGTACAACCCTTTTCAGTATTTGTAGGTTAATATGCATGCTAAATAAATGTAACGCAGAAGCTTTATTGTGAATGATATGAAAGTAATTACAATAAATGTTCGAAGTGCCTTCCTTGACATTCTAAACAGTATCCTAAGCGATTACGAAATTCTTGAACGGTATTTTGTAAAAAAATGGGGTTCATTAGATGCAGTAAGTATACAATTTTTTAATTCGTTGGCATTCTGCATGGGAGCTTCATTATACATGCCCTATCCATTTGGAACCAGGGGATGTCAACATTCAACTCCTCTATTCAAAAGAGTAGGGTCCGATTAAAACATCGTCGGTTATTCCAGCCCAAACGTTAACTTTGACGTATATTGTGCATGCGTTAGATTTTGTAAATGAGGATTCGGTCGTGACCAATATCTGTGTTAGTAAAAAAAAAGTGTATTAGGAAGATGGAAATGGATAATGGAGATAGGTAGATACCTGTAATTGGGAGTTTACTGCCCCATTCAAGGAAAACGATGCTTCATCTGTGAAGACTATTTTTCTTAAAATTTCCCATTGTCGTTGAATAAATTAAATAATGTTCCACAAAAATCTGTGCGTTTAATTTTGTTGTCATCGTACAGTTGTTGGTGATTATAAAATTTGTACAAACTGTATTTAAATTTTTTATGTTTTATAGATCGAAATCTTTGTGCTATTTATCGCAATGACGCGGTGGGATTGTCCTCGGTATAGCATAAAATGTTTAATTCTAATTCTTCATTGAGGACGTGTCAGGTTTTCGCTCTTTTTTGGCGGGAATTTACGGTACAACCATCTTTATTAAACTCAGTAACGATGTTTTGGATGGTTGAAAGAGATGGGATGTGTTCCTCAGGGTATTGTACGGCAAGTAGGTCCCGCACTCTTCTCAAACTATTGTTACTCTTGTGCCAGTTTAAAATTTGTATTCTCATTTCAGTGGAAAGCATTTTGTAAGTTAAACTGTAGGGCGGTATTTTACTGCGCGATTAATTACTACCCCAAAACATATACCTAGTTTTCCGAGTTTTGCTTTCCGCTAGATTTTAAAGTGAATATTTTATAGTTGCATGTCTTTCACAACATTGCACCATTTTACGACAATTTAATAATAACAATAATATTTAATCTACTTAGATGCAGTTATTACTCGTTACTAATTGTCATAATGTAAATCAAGTTCAAAAAATGACTTTAAAAATGTGTATTATAACGATCCGTTAATAACCATGACTTTGTGTAGTAAATGATTTAAGCTAAGTTAGCCATAGTTAAAAAACGTGGCACGTTAAAAGCGATGTTTGCATTCATTCACCCTGTATAGAGCAATTATTTCTAAATTTTATTTAAAATTCGTTAAACGGAATAAATAATATTGACTTCAATATAAATATAATGGTCAAAATCTTTTGTGAATTTAATTCCATACAGTAATTTTTTTTGTGAACCGTTTTGCTGGTTGTTGACAGTTAAAAATTGGTAGAAAATATAGTTATTATATGTATATGTATTATTTGACCCAAAGAGATCCCAGGTTTCTTTTCAACTACTTTATATTAAATGATCCGAAATCTTAGAGATGTCGCTGAAGGTATTAAATTTACTGGTTTTAACTAAATAAGAGATGTGTACGAAAGTTACATATGTTAATTTAAAAGCAATTAGAAATGCGTAAAAATTTGCGAAATAGTGAATTGGAAGCATTCAACCTAAGAATAAATTGCTGGTTTTTTAGTAAGTAAATTTGACAAAAAAACGAAAGTTATCAGAAAGAAACGTTTTCCAATTAAACACGTAACAAGTGATGATGTGAGTGTGTGGCGGGCGTGTTTTTATGTTGTAAATTTCTTTGTTTGTTAATTGAGAACTTCATAGCGATAATGTTAGTTTTGTTTTGTTTTGCTTTATATCACGTTTCCGTATGTTTTAGTTTAGTTTGTTTTGATAGAGTTTTGTTTTAGTTTTGGCCATTATAATTATGTAGTATAGTGTATTTACCCAGTTACACATGTAGAATTTAGGTTAGTTCTTTTCTTAGGCTAGGTTAACGTAGTTAGGAATTCTGGTTATGATACTGATTGAGGATGATCATATTTTACCGGTCTTTGTTTTTTTAATTAGTGACGTTATTTGTTTTGTTTTAGGTTGCATGTGTTTATTTATATTTTTATTTTTTGCATGGATGTCGAAACCAGGGGCGGGAGGTGGGTTGGAAGGGGCTACGTGGGGCACAGCTCCTAGACCTCCGAGCATTGATAGGTATTGTCCCTCGCGTTTGAGCGAGTGTATCGTAGATGGTGGTTGGTGCGGGTGATACCTCACCAATTATGGAGCGGAAGCTCCAAGAATGAAAAATTATAACTGTATACCGCGTTTGTTGTCCTATGGATTTTGTGAACGACTGCTCCCATGGTACTGGATGGCCATATCAGGGTTGGTTGCTGCCACCCTCTTTTACGTTCGAGGCCCTATAGCTGTGTTGTAGTTGTAGTGTTACGGCACAGTGATGCTTGTGTAATTATCATTGTCCTAGTGATAGCAAGTAGAGCTTATTCACTCTCCACCACGCACCGTTAGTTTTGGCTTCTGAGGCATATGCTTGTGGGAGTGTGTTTTTGTGTGTGTTGCATGTTTGGAACGAAAGTTATGCAATATTGGTTGTAACGTTTCAAATAAATTCAGCACTTACGTTCTTGACTCTAAATGTAATATACAATGAAGTATTAAACATTACTCTTGTATGAACATGAATCTTATAACAGAACTTCGTATATTTAATAATAAAGCTACGCTATTGGAAAGGGTTAAAAATAAATTTCAAACGTATTAATACATTTTGTGTAAATATAACATAAATCATATATTTAAGTTCAAAATAAGTTAATGAACTAATATCTAAAACTACTAAATAATTTTAAACAAAGTATAGATTAGTATTTACGTCAATAATAAATTTAAAATCCAATTCAGAAAAAGTAAATGGTAACGAACAATCACTGCTAAAACCTTATTTTCGTTAGTTTGGAAGGTACAAATAGAGGCAGCACTTGCCAATCAAATTAATATGAAAATGAAACAAAATTGTTAAGAAATCAAACAATTTAAAGAGCATTTGAAAGGCCGTGTTTTGTTTAATAAAAACTACATATTAATTTTACACATAATTTTTGCAAAAATATGTTCAATTGCTACAACTTCTTAGGACGGATTCAAACATTTGATTCAAAATTAATTAAAAAAATGATATTATAATCGATTTTGATCGGTTAAAACCTAGTTTAATTGTATTAGGTTGTGTAAATCTTATAAAAATTATTAAATCAAAAATTCAAGGAAGTAAAATTTGAGTAAGACTACCTAAATTTAGAACCTTTTGGGTCATATGACATGTTTATTTTGATATTATTGGAGATTATATTACTAGGCTTTTCAGAGTGAGATGTACAGAAGAATTTTGGGGATGACAGCGAGACAGTCTTCACTTAGCATGAACGCGAGACTTGATAATCGATTTACGTAGCCATTTTTAAACTGAAAAATTTAAAGTTCTTTGCCAGCAATCATTAAAAATAAGGTTGCTTAAATGTATTAGTGACTGTATATTAGATTTAAAAGAGCCCAAAGGTCATATTAAGAAATCTGACCAAATAATAAATGTTGTGTAGTGCGTTCAAGTTATACAAGTGAAACTTTAATAAATACGTGTGTTAAACTCATTGCTCCTTAAATGAACCAATAAATATAACATTATATAAATTACTAACCGTAACCGGCGCACGTTGCTGCACTCAAAATTAAAAAAAAAAGCACACACATCAAAAAGCAAATTATTTTAACAACTCCTTTGAAATGCTTCTCCCAACGCTAAAAGTGTGAAGCTAAGTTTGCTACAATTCTTAACCCCACATTTTATGTCCGCCTGATTAAGCGTTATAATGCTGCTCGGGGCGAACTGCCTTTGCCGCTTTCTTCTCGGTGCGCAGTTTACATTTGCTTATTTCTGACGCGCACTTTTTGTTATATACTCTTTAAGTTATAATTGAGCAGTATTGCGTACAATCGTAGAAAATTCAGTACTCATGACATCCAGCCACATCTGTCCATTACTTAAGACTTGGAACTAAGTATTCCGAAAAACAAATAAACATTTGTCTGTTTTATTGTACGAGATTTTTTTCAGGGGGCTATCTATACACATATAGCATCTTTATCACTGCTTATACTCACGTCATCAGCGGCTATTTAGGCGAATGCGTATGTAGTAACTTCATCCTCAGAACCCCAACTCCTTTCCTTCCCATCCTGTCCTAACGGCCACCTATCCTTAATCCCACCATATACTTAATGTATGTATGGATGTTGGGAACCCATCACTCTGGCAGAAGGAGCTTCGGAAGCTCAAGCAGCTTGCCCTTCCCTTGGGCAGAGAATGAAACACGTTGCCTTTTTTTTCTTAATAGCTGACTATTAAGAAATTCTTGATAAACAACCGTTCTGAAATGTTAATCACTTTTGACAATGTTAATTACAGCATCTTATTCAAAAAACTCGAACAAGCATATAACTTTGCTGCAGTGAGTTTACTATTAATAATATCTTATCTACATAACTGCTGTCAACTCGTCAGATGTAACAATGCTTGTTCTAGTAAAAAATCTATATCCAAAGGTGTGCCTCAACGTAGCATTCTTGGACCACTTATTTTTGATTTATACTAACGATATGCCCTTTTACCTATCTAATGAAAACTGTTTATTGTATGCAGATGATGCCACATTACTGGGCGGAGCGTGCAATGTAGAAGCAACAATATTATTTATTGAAAGTCTATTTAACAGGGCTAACGCCAATCAATTATATTTGAACGTCTCCAAAATTGAAAAAATGATATTATCTTTAAAGCCTCATTCTTTATTAAAAATCTCATGTCAAGTTCTTAGGAGTGTTTATAGATCCAAAGTTAACCTTTAAAGCTATGGGAATTCATTGTGAGTAAAATTAAAAAAATCTGTTTGTAATACGTAAATTGTCCAATAATCTTAGTGAATCAGTTTTAAAAACTGCCTGTTATGCTCTCTGTGATATCCATCTATCATACTCTGTAACATCTTGAGGTAATTCAGTTTGCTGGAAGCGAATATTTAGTCTTTAACGTAAAGCTGTGAGAATCATATGTAATCTCTCTTTCAGAACAGACTGTCGCCAAGCTTTTAATAGTTTAAGTATTCTAACTGTCCCCTGCATATATATTCTTGAGTGCTTTTGTTTAGTTAAACGAGCTACATTTAACCATACGTTACTGTCCGAAACTCACCAATATGACGCAATAACAATAGCATAATCATCCTCATTGTCGTTTAACGAAAACTCAAACTAGTGCTAACATTCTATCAATAAAATTGTTTAACCATATTCCACTTTACCTAGGTCCTTACCGTATAATTAGTTTAAGCAGCATATGAAACTAATTTTTATTAGTAAGGCATTCTATGCATATGATGAGTTTCTAAAACATAAATTTTTTAATTAATACAATTAAACTAAGTATATATGTAATTAGATTTTTAATTCATTGTGTTTCGCTTGATGAGTGTAAGTACTTTCTTTGGTGTAGCACAATAAAATATTATATTATTATTACCTTAAAAATAATTAAGATTAAATTGTTGAAACTACGTAACTATTAATAATTGAGACCAACTTTAAACTGTTCAAATTCAATCAAGCATTGCGACTCTAAACAATTTAGGTAGATAAAATTACAAATTGTTTAGTTGAAGATTAAGCACACTCAAACACCCTCTAAATTTAATGCGTTATGATTAATTTGGAATGATCTCTTCTAAAATACAGTTTTAAACTTTAATTTTGAAATAAAATATTCCGTCTGATTCAATAATAGCGACATTATACCCTTTTCCCTATAAGAATTAAGACCGTCTGCTTTCGTGACGTACGACGATTGGCGGACTGCGTTTATCTTTTAATTGATAATTGCAAATCTTAAATTTAGCAAACACCTTCAGAAAGGAAGATAGCTTTTGTTAAACTTTACTATCGATTTCGTGTTTCAATATGTTACGTGTTTAATTGGAAAACGTTTCTTTTTTGATAACGTTCGTCATTTGGTCAAATTTACTTACTAAAAACAGCAATTTATTCTTAGGTTGAATGCTTCCAATTTACTATTTCGCAAATGTTTACGCATCTCTAACTGCATTTAAATTAACGTATGTAACTTTCGTACACATCTCTTATTTAGTTAAAATAAGTCAAATTTAATACCTTCAGCGACATCTCTAAGATTTCGGATCATTTAATATAAAGCAGTTAAAAAAGGAACCTGGAATCTATTAGGGTCAAATAATACATATACAGGGTGTCCCAACGATAGAGTAAAGTAAGTTTATGCTTAACTAGAATTATTTGTGTAAATATTGTATGGACCATGGGGTAGAGGTAAGAAGTGTGCATTTTTTTAAAATATTGGAAGTTATACAGGGTGCGCCAGAAAAGCAGGACGTGAAAAAGTATGATTTTTTTAAATAGAACACCCCGTATTTGATTTTAGTTTTTAATTCTACGTGTCCATACAAACATATTTTGTCATACAAAAGATTGGCTGAAAGTTTTTAGTTCTTGAGATATTCGCGTTTAAAGATTATTATGGTCATTTTCGTGGGGTTGATGAATGGGCAATTGTTCCGTTATTTCACAAAAAAAAATTGATATTTCGTGTGAAAAATGAGTGATATTATACTAACGTTTAGACCGAGTAGTATTTCTAATTTTCTCAACAGGGTGTTTGTTATAACCATTCAAATTTGAAAATTCTCAATTAAAAAAATCAGTTTTTTTAATTGCACACCCTATATATTTTTATTTCATTTTATTCGGGATTAAAAATCTATCATTTTGTTAAATATACCCTATATCTATTTTGATAGTTTTCGAGGAATTTCGATTTTTCACACTAGCTACTTTATTTTCGATAACATTGCATTGCATGGATCTTGGTAGCCATGGAAAATAATAATTGCGTTACTAAGATACAAAGGTTTCCTACTTGTCAAAATAAACACATATTAAATTTGTCGTTTTCGCATTTAACTTGTTATCAATTCTTGTATCAATTATGGATTATTCGACAAATGAATTAATTGATATGATATACGTGTTGGGCGAGGCTGAAAAAACCCTTTATTGGCACAACGAATCTACAAAATGAAATATCCTGAACGTCGAATACCTACTACTGTTGGCTTGGAAAATTTGATGGATAGATTTGATTCTAGCGGTAGTGTTAAATACTTCAAACGTAAAGTTGTTAATAAAAGGGCAGATGATGAAAAAAAGGAACTTGAAATATTATTAAATATTCAAGAAAATCCCCAAGTGAGTTCTAGAACATTAGCGACGATATGTGATACCTCCAAATCAAACGTGAATCGAACAACGCTGAAGTATAAGTACCATCCCTATCACATTGAGCTTCATCAAGAATTGCGAGAAGAGGATTTTGCAAGACGAATTGAATTGTGCAATATCATTAATCAACGGCTGCAATTAAATAACAACTTTTTGTGCTCCATAATGTTTTCCGATGAGGCGACGTTTAAAAGCAATGGGGCTGTAAATCGGCATAATATGCACTATTACGCCATTGATAATCCATTTTGGCTACGAGAAGTTCAAAACCAAAATCATTGGTCACTAAATGTGTGGTGTGGTATACTTAATGACCAAATTATCGGTCCCTATTTTTTTGATGATCCATTAACGGGCCGCAGCTATTTGCATTTCTTACGTGAAGAATTGCCTGTGTTACTTGAGGATATCAATTTAGAAGGACGACTAAATATGTGGTTGCAACAGGATGGTGCACCTCCACATTTTATCGGGACGTAAGGGAATTCTTGAACCAGCAATACCCGAAGAAATGGATAGGACGTAATGGCTTTATATTATGGCCACCCAGGTCATGCGATTTATCTCCACTGGATTTTTTCCTATGGGGATACATAAAAGATCGGGTGTATATTATTAAACCTACAACAAGGAGGACATGAAAATAGAATTCGCGAAGCTTGTCGCACAGTGACCCTCTTATGTTATCCGAAGTGAGACAGAACATGAGAAAAGGCTCAATATGTGTATTCAGCAAGAAGTTCGTCTATTTGAGCATTTACTAAGACGCAATGTTGAATAATTATTGAATTACTGTTTCTCATTAATAAAAACTGTTAATATTCTCGCTTAGGTGGTTTGTTTTATTTCGTCGCAATTGTTTTCCATGGCTACCACGATCCACAATAATGTTATAGTATCGTATGTAACGTAGCTAGTGAGAAAAATCGAAATTCCTCGAAAACTATCAAAGATAGATATAGGATATATTTGACAAAAATGATAGATTTTTTAATCCCGAATAAAATGAAATAAAAATATATAGGGTGTGCAATTAAAAAAAACTGATTTTTTTTAATTTGAGAATTTTCAAATTTGAATTGTTATAACAAATACCCTGTTGAGAAAATTAGAAATACTACTCGGTCTAAACGTTAGTATAATATCACTCATTTTTCACACGAAATATCAATTTTTTTTATTGTGAAATAACGGAACAATTGCCCATTCATCAACCCCACGAAAATGACCATAATAATCTTTAAACTTTCAGCCAATCTTTTGTATGACAAAATATGTTTGTATGGACACGTAGAATTAAAAACTAAAATCAAATACGGGGTGTTCTATTTAAAAAAATCATACTTTTTCACGTCCTGCTTTTCTGGCGCACCCTGTATAACTTCCAATATTTTAAAAAAATGCACACTTCTTACCTCTACCCCATGGTCCATACAATATTTACACAAATAATTCTAGTTAAGCATAAACTTACTTTACTCTATCGTTGGGACACCCTGTACATATAATAAATATATATTTTCTACACATTTTTAACTTTTGGCAACAAGGATTAAATACACATTTTCTCAAGTTTGTAAAATTGATTTTTAAGATGTTGGCCAATTTTTCTTTCTTCCTTTTTAAGAACGCCCTTGATGGTGGATGTTGAGTTTCTAGAGAATTTTTTGTTTCTGGTTCTGGATGCTGAAGTATCATTTTTTTTTGGAAAATTTTCACTTAAAGTAATACTTGATTAAGTAAAAGTATTACTAACTCTTTTAAAAGGCGGGTATAATTGAAATTATTTATTCGCCCACATCTTCGGTTTTCGAATATAAAAGCATTCAGTACTAATTCTTTACATATATAGACACTTCAATCGAAATTACGTTGAATGTTCACTACCGCCTCGTTTGTTACCTGTAAGAGCATCTCTGTACTACCTACGTAAGAGCATCTCTGTAACACCTACGTAAGAGCATCTCTGTACAACCTATGTAAGAACATCTCCGCACTACCTACATTTCTAACATCATTCCTTCTTAAATTTTCTGCTCACATTTTACTGTTACGTTACATCCAAAGTACATGATTATCGCTGGAAGGCATGAGAGCCCTGCTGACATATATGACCATATACGTGAAGGCTGCTAGATCATTGAAGTAGTACCCGAAATTTGCAAGATCAAATAAGTAGTAGAGTCAACAATAAAGGTCATTACTTCTTTTTTCTTATCACCTGGTTACACGATTATGTTATAAATTTCAAATACCTCGTGGGAGGTTCTTAGTGAATTTCTACAACGAAAATAAATGGACTGATAATATTAATTTTGTAATCAAATAGTTGACAATTGTTACCTCTTAATTAAATTTATATATTTAAGATGCTTCCAGCAGTTCACTTTCACAAAATTCTTTTATCTAAAACGATATATATATATATATATATATATATATATTCACTAATTCAGTTTTGAATATTTTTTGGCACTCAATCGCAAGTAAAACTTCGATTAAATCATTAAAAGTGACTGGATAGACCGCACCCAAACAGGGTTAGCTTCCATATTTGACTTAATTAATTCTAGCTTCTGTGGCTACATTCACCCAGCGATTTAACTTTTGTTTTGATTGCAATATACCGGGTGTAACGATTATCTGTATTACGTGAACTACTGCAAATGTTAAACATTTAATTTCATATGAACATCCCAATGGGATTATATGTTAAATTAGCCAATTCCGAATGCGAACAGTAAGATCTTACAGCGGCCGGAAGGGGCATATAATAATTTTAATTTTTTTAAATTGTAATTTAAATTATAATTGCCGTGGGCACAAGCGAGGCTCACTGCTTGCCATCGTGGGCTTTGGTGGAATGTTAATTTTTTTTTTATTTTATAATTTTGTCAGGACATCGACAATAAAAATTACTTTATCGGGGGAATTCATTCATTTTTATTTATTTTTTTTTTGTAAATTCCGGGGTTTACTCTCCTCTCCACACTTGTTGAGTATTTCCTTATTAAAGCCTGTGGCGCCTACTCATATCCGGTTCCTATCTAACCATATTACTATCACTTAAAGCTATACCTCCAAAACAACCACGCATCCGAGTGTTCTGCGGTCTTCCGACCGTACGCCTGAGCTTAGATGAGCCCATTCCTTTTTTTATGCCATATGACGGTTAGACACGTGGCAAATATTATTTAGCTCTTACATAAAACAGTTTAAATTTGGTTCAAAACGTAATGTTTTGTTCTATTTCAGAAAACTCAAGAGTAACATTAAGTCACTGTGAACTTGCGCTACAAAATTCTACCGCTCTTTCTCTAAAAGACGTTCAATTACATTCACCTGGTAATAAAGACTTTTCGGATATTGGAGGGTTAGAAAATGTTAAAAAAATCTTAATCGAGTGTATGCTATGGCCAATTCAGGTAATTGTGAATGTTTCTTGGTATTATTTCTATAAAGATTACTTTTAGTACCCCCGTTTATTTGATAATGCACCATTACGCCTACAGTCTGGGCTATTACTGTACGGACCACCAGGTACTGGTAAAACAATTTTAGCTGGTGCCGCAGCGAAACACTGTGGTTTACGATTAATATCAATTAAAGGACCAGAATTGCTTTCGAAATATATCGGAGCTAGTGAGCAAGCAGTTCGAGATGTTTTTGAGAAGTATTGCAGAACATAACTTTTTTATGTTAGCTAGTCTGATATTTGCAGGGCGCAGAGTGCCAAACCTTGCATTTTGTTCTTTGATGAGTTTGATAGTTTAGCTCCAAGGTTTAGTGTGCATAATTTTTTAACGTTTTGGGTAATTGGTGAGTTTTTAGACGAGGACATGACAGTACAGGAGTCACTGACCGTGTTGTTAATCAACTGTTGACTCAGTTAGATGGTGTTGAAACTCTTAGTGGTGTTTGTGTTCTCGCAGCAACATCACGACCAGATCTTCTAGATCCAGCTTTATTGCGCCCGGGTCGGCTAGATCGACAGATTTTATGCCCTCTTCCCAATCAAGTTGTTGCAGTATTGATATAAATATTCATTGTAATTTTTGTTTTTTAGGCAGCTAGATTAAAAATACTAGAGTCACTATCTAAACACATCAGGTTTGTAGAAAGTGTTAACTTGGAGATTATTTCACAACAGACTAATGGGTATTCAGGTGCTGATTTGCAAGCTGTGCTATATACAGCTCAGCTTGATGCTGTTGAGAATATGGAGCTTAATGAGTTACAGGTTTGTATAATTAATATGATTTGGTGTTTGAATTTTGGAATTAAGCAAACTTAAATGTTTCACAAAGCTCTGTTAAAGCATTGAGATGTTAATGTTGCATTTTGTTATACCACATCCTTACAGTTAGAGGTTTATTTTTATAATTCTGATTAAGTACTTTAAGAATAAACGTAGCAAGAGGGATTTGCTTGAGTAAAAAAGAATACTAACTATTAATAATAATTCTTTAAATAAATGCTTATGTACAGTGTGTCCCATTTTCGATAATATTTCGGGGCATCTCACTTACGTGTAAAGATAAAGAGTTGCGGTTTTTTCGTGAGAATAACGCTGGTATAAACAAAACTTTCATAGCCCGCTACATTTCTGAGATACAGGGCGAAATTGAAAATATTGCATTTTGGGACCCCCCTTGTATCTCCGTTATCCTTTAATGTATGGTAAAGGTAAAAATTGGTTTTTATACAGTTTTTTTACGTAGAATCCAGTGGCGTAGTCGTATTTTTGCTGTAAGCTGTCAATTTTTAACTATAAATAAACATTGTGGATTTTTTAACGGAACACCCTATATATTTTTCTTGCGTTTGGTTGGAAATTTTGTAAGCTTTACAAAAATATATAATACATGATGTGCATTTTAAATAATAAACCTAAAAGCTATGATTTCACAAAATTTGCGTAATAACAGTGTGTATTATATAGCATTAGAATTACTAGGCCGTGAGTTAATTATATTGGGATATTACGAACATAGAAATTTTAGAAAAAGCTAAATCAATTTTAAGGCAGAATAAATCTGAAAAACTTAACATAATATTAACTCGATAGTACCCCCTTCATAGATTTTCACCTTAAAAGAACTGCTCAGAATGGTTATTCTTTTTAAAGCATTTAAAATAATTATGGAACGTCTTTGCAAATTTTGAAATGCCACATTGATGGCATTAAGTAGTTTATCTATTGTCCGATGGCGGGTACTATAAGCCTTATTCTGCAAGTATCCCCATAAGAAAAAGTCTAGCATGGATAGGTCAGGTGACCATGGAGGCCATCTAATTGGTCCATGAGTACCGATTCATTTTTGCGGGAAATAATTGTCTAAAAAGGTCAAACAATTACAGCATTATGTGCGGGCGCGCCATCCTGTTGGAAATGTATCCTGTTAAGATGAGCTAAAGGAACATTGTCTAGTAACATAGGGATAACATCTTGCAAAATTTCAAGATATCTGTTCCCTGTAAGACTGCCTTCATAAATTCTGTATTCTATTTGTTGCCCCAAAATAAAACAAGCTACGCTAAATCCAAATCGACCTGTTGGTCTCTTTCGAATAGCACATGATGATTTTCTTGGGACCAATTCCTAGTGTTATGCCTGTTGAAAATACCTGCACTTGAAAAGTAAGCCTCATCGGACCATATATAAATCTAGCAAAGTTATTACCAATATGAGTTTATTCCAAATACCAGTTGCAAAACAGTAAACGCCATTCTGCATCCCCAGGATGCAAATGGTGAACAATTTTAATCTTGTATGGCTTAAATTTATATTTGGTCAATATTCTTTGAATCCGAGTCTTGGGAACAGCAATCTTCTGCTTTAGAACTCTGCATGATTGCGAAGGCGTTGCCTCTATACATGCTAAAACGTTGACTTCATCCGTATCGCGATATTCCTTATTATACTTTTTTGGTCGGGATTGGATAAATGGACCATGTTCTACCAAATTTTTTTTTTTCGAGGAAACATTAGAGAACGAGATTGCCTTCTGGATATCTATAAACCCAAATGATATTTAAATAAAAATAAATCCACATACGTCAAAAGATAAATAAGTATTCAAACAAACCTGTTGAAATACAGTTGGGAAGCCTCACGGGAGTTTTCATTGCTCTCTATAAAACAGACTAACATGTCATATTTTTCAAAATGTTGATAATCTTCATTTTCAGCCATTGTAACGAATACAATATTACGCAGAGAATATAAATTTTACAACCGACAGGTCTTGACAAGGGCTTAGCAAATGATCATTTAATTGTTCCAATAATCACGGCCGACTAATTCTAATGCTGTATAATACACACTATGTTATTATGCAGATTTTGTGAAATCATAGATTTTAGGTTTATTATTTACAATACACATCATGTATTATATATTTTTGTAAAGCTTACAAAATTTCCAATCAAACAGGGTGTTCCGTTAAAAAAACCATAAGTTTTATTTATAGCTAAAAATTGACAGCTTACATCAAAAATACGCCTACGCCACTGGATTCTACATAAGAAACCGTATAAGAACCAATATTTTTACCTTTCCCATACATTACAGGATAACGGAGATACAGGAGGGGTCCCAAAATGCAATATTTTCAATTTCGCCCTGTACCTCAGAAATGTAGCGGGTTATGAAAGTTTTATTTATACCAGCGTTCTTCTCACAAAAAAGTAGTACGGTATTGTGAAAACCGCAACTCTGTATCTTTACTAGTAAGTGAAATACCCCGAAATATCATCGAAAATGGGACAAACTGTACATGATCTAAACAAATTGATTTTTTATAATCCAATGTCACTTATTTTATTGAATGAAAGCATTATAAGAATACTATAGTGCGAGTCACACCGAGAATGCAGTGTGGCGGGGTATAGGCAATGTATTTGTAATGGGAGGCAGGCACACTGTGTTGCCGGTTGTCCGATGGCTGTGACAGGGTCGGCTCTGAAGTTATTATACAGTGCCGTCAAAAAATTGGACACAAACGAAAAACACGATCTAAATATCGTTAAACAATTGTATTAATTAGAAAGTTACGTCATTTCAAACCAAGCTTATGCGGGAAGATATCTTAATGAGTTTTTTAATGTAACTGAAAAGTAAACAAACAACCCTAAATATAATACTGATTTTCAGTCTTGTTTGTGACTTATTACCGGTAACATGGAATTTAAGAAATTCAAACGCAGACAAATGCTCCATGCGAGTGCGAAAATTATAATTTTCAATATCATTTGTCATTTAGTGAATAATGGAATAATTCTTTTGTAATTTTGAAATTTACTGTTTATTATTATTAATTATTGAAAACATAGTAAACGTCGGGTGTAAATAGTGTAAAAAGTGTAAATATTTTATTTGTTTATAAATGTACAATTAATTCTCTGTTTATTTTTTCTTAAATTAACGCATAACGACAACTGGCAACGGTGTGCTCCATAAGACTCCACACTGCATTCTCAGTGTGACTTTCACTATAGCAGTATTACCAGAATATTTTAAATAAGTCCCTTGAACTTTTATTGATCCCGTTCATGAATTGATTTCAGCACCTTAGTTGGCCAAAATTTGATTTATAACTAATTTTATTTTGTGCTCATTGTGATTCCTTGCCCTTAAAGGAGTATAATCTAGAAATAAATAAAATTGATAAATGAATGAATTGAACCAAACTTCTTGTTTCATTCTTTTGCTTTACAAAATCATACTTAAAATTATTCACGTTACATAAGGAAACAAAGTGCTTTAAGCCAAAAATTCTATTAAACACTAGCAAAGATTACTTTTTATATCACTTTAACTTTTAGATCCCAGTTATTACTATTACTATTATCTTTCATATCTTAGCTTTATGTTGGTTAATGTGAACCTATCACGGGCTTAAGCCAAGTGGGTTGGTTCAATATCAATTTATGTAGGGGTTCACGTACTTATAAATCACCTTACTATTGAACAGGTGTCGATGGTAACTGATTTTTGTAGATAGATGTAAGAATTTGTATACAGATCTAGTTCTTTAAATGAGGTGTGCAATGACTTGGGGATGAGTCCAGTTGATGATATAATGATTGGTATGATTTTGACGGTATGTTGATGTCACATTTGACGAATTTCGTCAGCTAATGGAATATATTTTTCTATTTTTTCTGAGTACTTATTCCTTATATTTTCAGAATCGGGTATGGTTATGTTTATTAAGTATGTAATTTTTTCGTCTTTTAATGTTAATGTAATATCCGGTCTGTTGTTTTTAGTTGTTTTGTCAGTAATTATTATTATTATTATTATTAGAATACTCTCCTTAACATGCATACTGCGCCCCATTACTTAGGAGGAGAACAAGCGGTATCAAGTTTACAATGTACAGAAATTATTATTTACTACGTAGAGTCTAAGATTAAATGCTTATCTACATTCAAAAAGAATTGGTTTAAGGTATATTATGAATGGGTAGATTACGAGTTACTAGAGCCGATTTGATCTGCTTAATAGTGCAGTTAAAATATCCAGATTAGCTTCGATTAAAGAGTAAGCCGAGATCATTCTGTACAAAAGGGAATATAAAAGGACCTTACTTCGAGTGACAGGTAGGTGGAACACATTACTTGAACGAGAATTAAATCTTGGAACTCTAAATTGGATTATGTTGAGAATTTCTGTGCAGTCGATTAAAGGCGATATGAATGTATAAAAATATTACAGCGTGCATCTTTATTCTAACCTCTAAGGATACAAACCTATATTCATTCAATAAACATTCATGAGAAAATTTTTGAGGTGGATAGTGATTATATTTTCGGAAAAACAAATACTTTAAAAAACATCTTTGAACCTTCTCAAGAGCACTAATGTACACAGCGTAGAAAGGGCATCATACCACTGCTCTATATTCCAGTTTCTCACGAACATAAGAGATGTACAGTATAATAATAGATTGTATAGAGAAATAAATAATTATATCCCGATCCCAGTAATAATTTATAATAAACCCAAAGACAGTTGGCGACTAGTAAATTGCGAATCCAATAGAGGTAAAAATTCAATATTCACTGATATTCCAATTGACGACTTAAATAATTATTTTTTCTCCATCACTGAACAAATAATTCTTAAATTACCTAAGATTTCATCAACTGCACATAATTTTATCGAACTGGCGTCGAAACCCAGACAATTTGTTTTTCTTGGAACCTATCTCACCCCATGAGGTTTTTGAAGCCATCTGTAGTCTGACGCATTCCTCAGCTACAGACTATTTTGAATTAAATATAAATATTTTAAAAGAGAATGGATTATTTATTAAACCGCTTCACTAAGATGATAAATTCATGTTTGTAGGAGGGAAATTATCCAACAGTTTTTAAATTTTTTAAAGTTTCACAATTTTCAAAAAAGGTGACCTGAAAATATCCGATAATTATCAGCGAATTTCAATAATTGTTATTTTTGGCAAAGAAATTGAAGTCTTGTTGAAGACTAGATTATCTAATTTTTTTGAAAAACATGGTTGACCTTCTGCACAGCAATTTGGATTTTGTAAAAATTCATCAACAATTAAGGCTTTGCAAGAAATTATAACGAACGTAGTCGACGGCCTCGAGGCAGCTGTTTCCTCAGTTCTCACAATGTGCGATTTAAACAAGGCCTACGATTGCGTTTCTCATGATCTCATATATAAACTTGTACATTATAAAATAGTAGAGGTTCCTTTGCATCTCATAAGATCTTATCTTTCTAATAGAATGCAGTTGGTAGTGTGTGATACTAGCGATCGCTGACAACTTAAAGTTATGCATAGTGCGCCGCAGGGATCCGTTTTGGGGTCCATATTATTCAATATTTACATAAATGACCTTTGTTATTACCTGAAAAACTCTGTTGCCTGCTTCATATTTGCTAGTTTGTTAAACAAACATAATAATTTTGATACTTTAATGGATATATCAAAGACATCTATAAATCAAGTCAAAATTTGGATCTCTGCAAATCATTTTCGGCTAAACGAAATTAAGACCCAGACACTAGTAATAACAAGTAACACTAAACTAATCACTGGTAAAAGTTATTTTGAGTATCACTTTGGATGAAGGGCTAGCTTGGAAGTGTCATGTTGAGTGGCTCAGCCACTTATTCTCTGGTAATATTTACCTTATAAAACAGCTTAAGAGTACAGTAAACATTAAGGCGTTAACATCAATTTACTTTCCCTTAATTCATTCACGGGTGAATTCTTAGGAAAATCATGTCCATTCCATAACAATTTTTCGCTTACAGAAAAGAGCAGTCTGAATGATACCGAGTGTTAAACCTAATGAGCGCTCCAGATCTTTGTTTACAAAACTGTGAATCATGATGTTACCATCAATGTACGTATATTATTCGTTGTTAGAAATATATTCAATGCAAAAAACAATTTCCAAACATTCAGACCATCATAACTACCTCACTCGTGGACGCGACAATTTACTTGTACCTTTATTTTGATTAACTAAATCCATCGAGAATAGTTTGGACCATAATTTATATAATAAAACCACAGATGTGATTAAAAAATATCCTGAGAGTAAATTTAAGACTGCATTCAAAAATTTTTTTCTGAAACACCCCTTCTATTTTATAGAGGAATATTATAAATGTTCAGATGTATTTTTCTGAATGCAGATGCGTGTTTGCGTGGAATCTAGTGTTTTTAATAAATGCCATTAGTTAGTTTTTTATCAATATTTTTTTCTCTTTGTATAGCAGTTTTGAACTTTGTAAATTTGTAAGTTGGTACGTGCCTACAATAGTACTATTTCTTTTTGACGTGCTATAAATATTTGTAAATTTTAACATAGCGAATTAACTATCTATCTAATTTGTATTTCAAGGCAAGTAGTGAGTGACTTTGTTGTGCTACGTTATTGTGTTTTTCTGTGTATTGTTTATTGGCAAGAAATGAACATCCTCCTGTAACTTGGTCTATTGTTTCTTGGTGGTATTGCATAGTTTACATCGATCGGATACTATTGTTGAGTCTTTCATTATATATTTTTGGTATTTGTAACTGAACTTAACTTAACCTTCACGCCATTCCCTTGCGGGGTAGGCAAAACAATCCCTGCCTTTAATTTATTTTTCATTCACAATCTTTCTCCATGCTTTCCTATATCCACGTACCTCCCTAGCTTCCGCAAGATTCATACATTGTCTCTGACATGCCCTTTTATTTTTAAAACTCCTTATCTTTCTTTCCTTTATCATACATTCTACTACATTCAGCCAAGTTTTACGCGGCCTACCAGACACGGCCTTACCTCTAACCTCACCCACATATATTTGCTTCGTTAATCTTGCGTTCATTCTCTCAATGTGACCAAACCAACGTAATGTACTACTTTTATATCTATCCATCATAGTCTTTTCCTCGCCACACTCCGTCATTATGCACTCATTCTTTATGTTGTCCCTTCTCGTTTTACCACATGCGTTTCTCAGGAATCACATACCCACGGCATTTATTTTTCTTTCGTGCTTTTTTGGACATACCCATGTCTCACTTCCACGCCATTATAGATTGCTCGTTTCGCTTCGTTTCTCATTATGGCCCATATACTTCCAATCACTTTCCTTCCAGCATTGACCCTTCGTCCAATCTCACCCTCCATTGTACCATCTGCAGTAAACATTTTACCCAGATATACCAGCTCGTCCACTTGCTCCACAATTTCATCTTGCAGAGTAAATACTCTACTCTCCTTTCCACCTTCCCGATTGAAGTTTTGTTTACGTCACCAACTTTACACCATTTATATCGGTGCATGCTTGTCTAACACATTTATCCATGTATACATTGAACAACACTGGTATTTTTTAGTTTTGATAATTTGGTCTTGAATAGCAACCATGAATCCTTCTTCATACACGTTTCCTTTGAAGTTGATTAGCATATTTTCCGTGCCATTACTAATTTTTTGTTCGTCTGTTATTAATATAAAGTTGCTATTGTAATCATTTAATTTTTATGTCAATAAACCCTCTGCCTCCTAACTTTCTATTCAGATTCAACCTTTCTGTTGAAGAGTGAATATGAAGTATATGGTGTTTGTTACATCTTGTTCGCGTTGTTCTGTTAAGTTTATCTAAATCTGTAGTGGTCCATTTAATGATCCCGAACGAATAAGTCAGAACCGGTACCGCGTAAGAGTTAATTGATCTCACTGTATTTCTCCCAGATAATCATGTCTTCAATATTTTATTTAATCTACCTGTGTACGTTTTCGTGATTTCTTCCTTTATCCGACCGTGATCTAATTTTGTGCTTTGTATCCTAAATATTTATATGTGTCTGTGATTTTCATTTTATCTAAGACGTTTTGTTGTGTTTGTAATATATAAGATTCTGAATTGTGGTGATTTCTCTTACACTTCTCTATTCCAAATTTCATGCACAATGTCGGTGCTAAATTGTTCTGTTGCTTTTAAGAGGTTGTTAATTTGTTGCTTGCTAGCTGCATATAGTTTTATATCATCCATATACAGTAGATGTGTTATTTTGGTGTTGTTTTCCCTCCTATGTATTACGTATCCTCGTTTAGTTTGATTCAGTATTCGTGGTAATAAGTTTAAGGAAAGACAAAACCATAAGGAACTTAAGGAATCTCCTTGGAATATATAACGAGCAATTTTGATTGAGTTTGACTTAAGTGTTCTGGATTCTGTATTTACTATGAGAGTTGTAGGACATTTTTGCATTGTATGATGAAGGAATTCAATTAATCTGTTATCTATTTTATACATTTTAAGAATTTGTATTAACCATGAATGTGGGACACTATCAAAAGCCTTTTGATAATCTATGTAATCGTAATAAAGATTAATGTGTGTCAGTTTTACTTGATTATGTATTTCTGCGCCTATTGTTAATTGTTCTTTATCTCGTCTTCATCTTTTCCTACAGCCCATTGTACAACCCTTAAAGTTCTATAAGTATACTTCTACACCAATGGCTACAAATTTTAGCTACTTAACAGTTTGGGTAATAACTAGAAGATTTTGTGCCTTATGCTCAGTCGTAGATTAAAGTGGACCAGGTTCATAAAGTTATTGCTTTGCCTTATTAACTAAAAATTGTTTACATATACCTAGATATGTTCGCTTTAAAATCGGGATTGCTTCTTCCTGAAACTAATTGTTAAATACTCGGATGCCAACTTGTTTTTAAATATGGAATAAACAAGTAAACCATTATACAATAAAGTTAAAATAAAATTGCTACAATAACAAGTTTTATTACACAATCTATATTTAACTATAAACTGAAATACCTTAATGCTAATGTTAGTAACGTTATAACGTAATAATAATAATTAAGATTAAGAGTGATGAATGGAATCCGTAAACCTTATTCTTGGCCACACTGTAGATAACGAAATGGCTGCATGCTTTATAATTCCCAAATGAATAAATCTCACTCTTGATTAAGATAACTAATTGCGTTAAAGTAAAAATTAAAAATAAAAGGTAAAAGTAAAAGTGCCTGAAATGCAAACGTCTCAAACGTTGTAAAATAACTTGAAATAACTCTCCGTAAAGTTTACAACATTTTTTATAAAAAATATTTAACAGCAAAAATGGATGCTCTTCTACCTTTCAGTATCGCACAAAAAACGACGCTCCCAAAAGGTCTTTGCGCATGAACATGTCTGAAACTGACTATGCAAACGATATGCGTACGAGTTCTAATTAAAATAATTAAATTCATGTTTTTATGCAACACACGGTGCACTTAATGCATGTTAAGTTACCTAAATAAACGTAAATTTTTAGTATCTGAATCTTTGGCTTTTAGATGTGTGTTGCCTGGAGTAAAAAAAATGGCATATTAGTTGGATCCTGAATAAGTGAATTGAATGATTTCTATGTCTGTGTTAAAAATATTTAATCCAGCAATTGTGAATTTTATCAGGTCCTGGGTTTTCCAATTGAGTGTTTCTTTAATAGGTAGTAACACGCCTTCCTCCTCTATTGTAAGTTCCGGTATTGGTTCTATATTTTCCGACTCTTCTATTTCTGCCGTAATCCGTTCTGCTTCGCTGTTCTGCTCTAGTTTTGACCATATGTTTTCCCGAAATGTTTGTACTTCTGAGATGATATGCTGTTCTTTGATATTCGGATCTTTATTAAAATTTCTATAAAATAGTTTCTGGTTTGTATTAAATATTATAACTTATACCTACGTAGCCTTTTCAACAATGCCTGTAACTTCTGTGTTTTTGTGTTTTTAAATTCTATTGCTTTTTCTTTACTTTCAAAAATTCTAGTCATTTTAAACTGATTTTGTATTGACATGTTTCCTTTAAGGAATTGGTCTAATCTACCTGCTTCTTTTCCTAATGTCGCTATGTTGTTTCCTATCCTCCTTTCACATGCATGTTTATTATCGCTTTTTGTTTTATCTATATTATTTTTACTGTTATGGTTATTGTTGCACAATAAATAAGGTCATGCATTTTTTTTAGAGTCGGCTGTATAATGTTTGATAAATGCTGATTAATTAAATTATTTCAAGTATTGACTGTACATTTAGATTTACGCGTTATATTTAATTTTAGCAGATGTGGACGGGTAGTGGGTTCAGTTTGCGGACAATTGGTTTCAGTGGTTTCAACTTCAACATTTGATGTGTGTAGTTCTGTATTTGGTATGGTGTAATGAAGTGTATATTGATAGTTTGGAACATGGGGTTTGCAGTGTTTCAGTTTAGAGTTGTGAGCCTATTTCTATGTTTCTTTGAGAGGGAGAATTTGTATTATACATTGCTTCTGTATTTATTGCATCAAAATTGTGTATGTTTTTTTAACATCTTCCTTTATTTTTCTCTTTCAGGAATTGAGACTATTGACTCGTACTTGTTCTGCTAATCTTTGTTCTGAAATAAAACGTAGGTTTGGATATGTTTCTATGAATTTTGAGTACAATGCTGAGCGATAGCCTGTAAGATTTGTTGGACAGTTTGTTACAGTGTAATAGCAGCGAATTAGTTGTCTGTTTACTTCATCTATCCACTTCATTCGTTGCCGTTATCTTCCAGCAAGAGGAGTGGTTCCAGGTTGCATTTCCTGCGAAATACTTCTTGCTGCTCCTTGCGAGATGTGTACTGTGTATATTTAATGTGTCGGCTACAGCGGTGTTTATGTTTATATTAGTATTTGCCATTCAAATCCCACGAGTTGGGGACAAAAAATGTCGACCGTGGCAGTGATCCCATACCACGGCAAGGCTGGTTACTGCAGGGGGTCGCCTGGTACCCAACAGACTCCGTTGGCGGTAAACTAACGCATTACCATTCATCCTTTAGGACGGGTTGTGTGACACTTTGGATTTTAGATTTATGCAGTTTACTCTGGTGAGTATCTTGGCTTCACTACTGCTGGCTGCAGTGGCTACTGCCCCCCCCTACGATGAGGTGTATCCCTTTGGGGGGGGGGGTTATTATTATTAGGTTACACTCCTAAATAGGCCTAGTAGCCCAATTAAATAGGAGTTAATAAAAACAGTGAAATTAAGAAGTATTGACTGAATTTATTATTATATATTATTTATTCACACACCTTTGATGGCCAAAATTTGATTTCTAACTATATAAGTTTATCTTTATTTGCTAATATTTACAATTTTGCGAAGTATTCTAATTTTTACCTATTTTCTACTATTTATATTTCATTTCATCGCTACCTCTCCCAGTAGCTGTGTCCATCCATTCCGCTCCCCCTCCTCTTTCCTCAAGTATTTCTTCTACACTTCTATCCCACTCCTTAATTCCCTACACTCTTTTGTCATATGCCTTATATTCTCCATTCCTTCTCCGCATAATCTACATCTTTCTTCCTCTTTTTTCCAATACTTATTTCCCATTCTTCGTTATCGCATCTGAACCTCGCTATCATTTTTTTGTTTCCATTCTTTCCTTCTCCTTTCAGATATTCTGGTATCCCTTCACCTTTAGTCTTTTTGTAATTTTTGTTATATTTCTCTTTATTTTTACCCACCTTTCTTGCTTTGGGACATCCTGTCCCTTCTTATTATGTCTTCTCTTACCCTGACTCCCTCTACCCTTAGTCTCTCTACTTCCTCCGTCGCGTACCCGTTCCTTTTATAATATTCCTCTCTCCCCTCTTGTCCGTATTTTTCTTTCCCTTCTTTTCTCTCTTTCCAGCAAGCCTGTAATATTTTACACTCCGTTCTTTCTCTCATTTCTTCCTCATATTTCATTTCCCTTCTTCCAGCCTCCGCCCTTCTTTTTTCTATCTGCACTTCATCCCTTATAATATACCCCGGCGTTTCCTTATCCACCCCCAATACCCATTTCCAATATTTTTCTTGCAGCCCCTCCACTTCTTTGTGCTCCATCCACCCCCACACTTCTGCCCCCTTAATTTGTCAAATCTTCCTTTTCCTCAGGTCCACTCCAAACAACCTTTCCCCCGCACTCCACACCTATTCTATTAATTTATTCCCTTTTCTCACTTTCCTTTATATGCTCCCCATCCTTATTGTCCTGTCTCATTGTATATCCCAGTTATGTGAATGCCTTCATCTGCTCAACATCCTCCTATCCCCATTTCCACTCTTCCATTTTTCTTCTCCCCCCTCCCTTACTGAATATTAGTATCTTAATGTCTCCTCCAGATCCCCCTCATATATTGAGAAGAGGCTTGAGCTTAGTGGGCATCCCTCTCTCAGACCCTTCCTTGTTACGAATTCCTCGCTCATCTCCCCGTTCACTTTCACTCTACTCCTCGTTTCCTCATATACTTCCTCCACCCTTTCTATCAATCTTTTATTTATTTTTTTTTCCCTCATGTATTCCCATAGCTTTTCCCGGTTCACTCTGTCGAACGCCGCCTTTAGATCTACGAATAACGCCACCATTTTCCCACTTTTCTTATCTAGTTCTTTATTTGCCATGTGTTCATTATATATATATATATATATATATATATATATATATATATATATATATATATATATATATATATATATATATATATATATATATATATGTTATCTATCACTTTTCTCCTCTTCATGAATCCCGACTGTCCCTCTGAAATCAGTTTCATTTCTTCTACCACCTTTTGTAGTCGCGTATATTTTGTATGCCGTGCTTAATAATGTCATTCCTCTATAATTTTCCACTTATTTTCTGTCCCCTTTTTTGTATACCGGACATATTACTCCATCTCTCCGGCAAGCTTTCTCCATATTTGATTAATTATTTCCGTCATCCCTTTTCCTCTCAGTACCCATTCCTCCCCTTGTGTCCCGTCTTCTCCCTCCGATTTACCTTTTTTCACTTTCCCAATTGCCTCTATTACTTTTTCTTCTGTTATTCTTTCCTCTTCGTGTACTATCTGTACTCTTCTTCCTTGCCTTTCTCCTTTTTTCTGTCTATGTTCCCCCTCCAACCCATTTCTGAAGAATTTCTCTCATTCATTTATTAGTATTCCCGTTTGTGTCCCTCTTCTCTTCTTTTCTTTTTTTAGATATTTCCATACCTCTTCTTCTGTTCTTATTTCCTTGATCTGCTTTTCTTGTTTCTTTTTATTTCCTTCCTTTCTCCTTTTGCATGTTTCCTATATTTATTTACTGCTTGTTTATAATCTTCTTTCTCTGCTTTCCCTTTTTTCAATTGTCTTAATGTTCTTCTCGTCTTCCTTGCATTCACTATCCCACCACTTCTTCCATCCTTTTCTTCCTCTTCCACCTTTTAAGTTTGACTTTCTCCGTTGCTTCTTTCATCATCCTTCTCACTTCTTCCGCACTTTCTTGTACTCCCTTTCCTTCCCATATTGTTTTCCCCATTTTCTCTTTGTACTTCGGTATGCTCCCCTCTGACCATATTTTTTTTGTTATGTACTCTTCTTTCTTTTCTCTTACTCCCTCTTCAATTACCAGTTCTAGTGGTTGGTCGGATTCTACTCTCTCGCCTACCCTAAATGCCTTAACTTTTCCCCCCACCTCTTCGTTCATTATCACGTAATCGATTATTGATTCTCCCCTCCTTCCTACGTACGTGTATTCCCCCAATTCTTTTTCTACTGTATTCCCATTCATTATTTCCCACCCTCTTTCATTACACATTTCCAGCTGTTCTATTCCCTCTTTGTTTAACACTTTGTCCTTTGTCTGCCTTTTCCTCGTTCTTTTTTTTTCCTGTCTTCTCCCTTCTTCTACTGTCCTTGCATTAAAATCTCCTCCTATTATTATCATGCCCTCTTCCCTTTATTTTATTATCTCTTCTAGGTTTTCCCTTGTCTCTTTCATCCTTCTACTATATTCCGTCATTATTTTTATTTGTTTTTCTCTGCTTTATGTTCCTCTCTACAATTCCTATTCTCTGTTGCACTTTCTCTTTTTCTTCTTGATTCAACCATTTTCTTCTTACTCCCTTTATTATTCCCCCTTTGTCCTCCCTCTTCTGTTATTTCTTATTGCATGCTGCACCTCCCATGCGAAGTCCCCTGACATTTCCCCTTCCCCTCGCGCCCATGATTTCAACTAATTTGAAGCTTTATTGTCTGACAATTGTCGACTTTTTGAAGTTCCTAACGAGTACAATCTAGAAATATGAGTTGAAGACTTGTTTACACTTTAGAATGCGAAAAAATAAATATAATCGATATTAAAGAAATTAATCATTAATTTTGTCACGTGCAATCTCGTGTGGAACGGAAACTGACTTCTTTCTGTATATTTTTTGTAAGGAAACGGTTGAGCACATAGGCTTTAATTATACATATTAGTTCAAAATTCTCGTCTCAAAACATAACTACGGTAATTTTCAAATCGATTTTTTTATAATTTGGGTAGAAGGTGCAGCTCGAAGAAAGTTACTGTTCAAGAATGTTTGTATTTTTAAAGGGTTTCCCAAATCAATGACATCGAAAGCACTTTTTTAACGGAACGTTCCATTTTTAAATACAAATATTACAGGTACTTTCTCAGAGGCGAAAAAAATGTATATTTTTAATATGTTCTATGTGGAAGTAAAAACTGTGAGGTTTTAAAAGACAACGTAGCTTTTCCTTTTAGTGCAGATAATAGGTCACACTACTTTTAGTGTCATTAACACATATAAATACTTGATACAATAATTGTGTATTTGTTTTGTATAAGTAGGTAAAATTGAAGTTTCTTGGTTAACTATATTTTATCATAAAATTTACAAAACGTACAAGGCAAATTTTTTACACAAATCCAAGATTTTGTCTAATTACCCTCAACTAACAACAAAAAGGTTGTAATAAATACGACAAATCTATAACACCCAGATTTTGTCGGTGTATAATTTTAAATGCTAAAAACAGTCTTTTTGTGCTAATTCTTATAAACTGATAATGCATTGCTTTCTGACAGATAAATACCATTGAATGTACTTTCTAAGAGCTTCTCAAAAATATATACTTTCATTTCTTTATTCAGAACGGTTTTAAAAACAGCTGGCACGCTGTTCTACACTCTAGCGTCGCATGGGACGAATTTAGGATTTTTTTGCAGAAATATTTTACATGCAAACGTCAGTAGAAAAAAATCATTAATTTTTGTAAATTGGATACTGTGTGAAGCAAACCTTACACTGTCATTTTTATAATATTTTTTAAATGGAACACTATATTATCATATTAGGTCTTTTTATACACTGTCGATTCAAATCAGATTTTATTATATGTAAACAATATGTAATTACAAAAATAATTGAAACGTCTTACTGTCTAGTATCACATCGACCATTTCTTCTGTTCTAAAAAATAAACAGTTTTAGGCTGAGTTGGACACCATGAATGTAATGAACACTTTTTGCAAGAGTTGAATACAATATTTTTTCTACGTTCGTACTAAAAGAAAAATTAAACAATTTTACTGGCCTTACGTGTCGGTAGATAAAAAACTCAGTGATGGATATATCAACCACCAGCATGTTACCCTAAATAATCGCTTATCTTTTTTGTAGTGTGAAATTTTTACCCGATGTTAAATGTTAAGAGTAAATGGTTTTGACCATTGGATTTTACAAACAAACTAAATTGAAGTACCTACTATTTTCAACACTTAAGATTATTCTTTGGAATGAAATGGAACAAAACAGGTAATGCACAATGCAACTTTGCACCTCACACATTGGTTTTGAGCGCTTAGGTTTTTACTTGGTGTTCTTTTGTGTAGCCTGCGAGATTTTTTTTGTAGTTTGGTAGTGGAGGCCAACTTGTTGAAATTTTTCCAATAATGAAATCGACGTAAAAAATCTATCAAAATTAGGCAAAGTTTCAGAGAGGGCAAGGTCAACATTTTCTTTGAGAGAAAGTGTGTTATCGTGCACTGTGGATTTTCATTGATAAATTTTGAAGCTCATCAAATATCCAGTGGCGGCACATGTAAGTGCCCAAACTTTCAATCCTCTACTGGTTTTAACGGCATATACTGTTTCAAGGTACATCCTCTTATGAAAGCTATCATGCTTTCATCAATTCATAAATTTCTTCTTGCATGAATACTTCTTTTTACCGACAATTAAAAAAATTAACGAGGGGGCGATCTTTATAAGTTTTATCGTAATCTGACTGACCTTTTTGTGGCATAACTTCATTGTCATTCAAATGAATATAACGTAAGATTTGTTGAAATTTTCTTGAAGACATTACGTTGGTAATTTTTGAAAAATAAACATTTTCGTTGGTTGACCAAGACATAATGATAGCAAAACATGAAACCCCGTTATAATTAGCATCCTAATAAAAGTTTTAAGTTTCTGAACCATTCAATTTAAACTTTCTCCATGTTGGTGTGCGTACAAGTTTGACTGGTCGACAATATTTTGTAAATCTCCCCCAATCAGCAATAAATTTTTTTTATTGGAGATAAAATGTCAACCGGCAATTTAGGTACCGCAAATAAATATGAAATTATCGAAAAATTTTGGCTGATTATTTATTTTTTGGAAATTAAAGGTATTATTCTGGACCCCATTGTTACCATTGTCAACACCATTGTTACTGCTAGTATCAGGGGCGAGCGGTCCATGTATGCAACGGAAGCATTGATTCCCCTATCACAAACCTTAAATGACCAAAAAATTTAAAAACTCAAATAAAAAAGAAATTTTAGAAATGGACCTTATTAGCGCCAGCGATCGCATAACCCGTAATACGAGTGTACTCCCCATAGAATATAATCCTTATAGGAGAAGCAGCATTTAAAGTTGAATATCATGTATTATCGCATAAGAGCGAAAAATAATATATCAGTATATCACATTGTCTTTGTCGTTCGAATGAAAATGCACATAGTGCGTCTTTCTCGTACACAGTACACACTGTCGATACCTGTTCGACACACAAACGCAACAAACTTTGTTGCTTATTCGTTCAAATACAGAATTTTACGGGGTCAAGCGAAGAGGTCAAGTTGCGAGCGCTTGTCACTGAACAAGCAATTTTAAAATTAAATACAAGGGTTTTAGTGCAGTTTTGAAGATGGATGGGACAAGTACGTCTGAACGAGCCGCGAGAGATTTACCGGGAGACTGTGTAGAAGTAGCGGCTATTGGAACTAAAAATCCATGTAATTATGTAGTGTGTTTTGTATTAAATAAAGGGTTTTCTTCTCAAAGTTTTTGCGAAAAGAGAAATATTATTAATGCGGGTAGGTCAAAGCCTGAAATGAAAAATCTGACCACAAAAATTAAAACGTGTACTCGACATTTTAGTGCCGATAAATATTATGAACAGTATTTGTGGCTGACGGGTTGTGAAATAAGGAATAAACTTTTTTGTTGGCCATGTTTGCTTTTTGTTAATGAACATGGTGTGTGGAATTACTTCGGTTTTGGCGATTTAAATAATTTACATAAAGTAGTAAAACGTCACATTAGCTCTAAGAACCACTGCAAGCTGTTATCAAAGAAAAGTTTTTGGAAAAACACGAATCGAACACTCTTTAGATATACAGTTACAAGTTAGTCATCAACAACATAATGAACTAGTTAATAAAAATAGAGATGTGCTAAAAAGACTTATTGATGTTGTGTGTTTCCTTGCCCTTCATGAACTTGGATTTCGTGGTCGCGATGAATCAATGTATTCTGCAAATAGAGGCAATTATTTAGATCTTGTTTCTCTATTATGTAAATATGATCCTTGTTTAAAAAGTCATTTAGAACAGAGCAGTGTGTTTCAAGGTACTTCAAATCGAATTCAAAACGATCTAATTACTGCAACTTCGACTGTTATTTTAAACAAAATTAAAGAAGAAATTAAACAAGCGCGTTTTATATCTATTATTTTGGACGAAACAACTGATGTTACTAATTTTAGTCAGCTTTCTAGTGTGGTGCGATTTGTAAATCGAGACGGTAACGTACAGGAAAGATTTTTAGGTTTTATTAACGTGTCAGAAGACAGAACGGCCGACGCACTGTATAAAATTGTATGTGAACTTATTAAAAATATTAATACCTCTGAAAAATTGGTCGCTCAAAGTTATGACGGTGCTGCTGTAATGTCTGGACATTTAGGTGGCCTTCAAGTAAAAGTGCGAGAAACTTATCTGTGTGCAATTTTTATACACTGTTGTGCGCACAAATTAAACTTAGTTTTGTCCCAATCAGTTATGCAGATTAAAGAATGTAAATTATTTTTTGCAACTTTGAGTGGAATGGCTGCTTTTTTTTCCAAATCTACTAAACGTACACAAGCATTGGATACAATTGTAAAGCGAAGACTACCGAAAGTTGCCGCTACGCGCTGGAATTACAATGGCAGGCTAGTATTAACAATTTTTGAACATCGCGAATCCATAATTGAATTATTTGAAAGTATATTGGGAAATAGCGATAAGTGGGATACAGACACTTTAAATAGTTCTAGAGGATTTTTAGATAGCTTAAAAAACGGTTTTAACTTTAACTTTATACTTCTTCTTTTTTCAGAAATATTTCCATTTTCTGATAATGTATTTAATATATTACAATGTAAAACAAACGATATCGGATTCTGTATTAAGAAAATTTGTGAATTTAAGAATATTATAAACAAAAAAAGAGAAGACTTTGATAAATGTTGGGAAAATACGACTAGTATCGGTATCGGTTTGGAACCACAAAGAAAACGCGTGCGCATGGATAATGTTGGAGATATTAAAACGTGCTATCGACGACTTTTTTATAAAATTTTGGATCAGATTTATCAAGAAATAGACAACAGGTTTAAAAACTTTAAAGAACTAAACTTTCTTGAATTGTGTAATTTTAATGCGTTTAAGGGAAAACATTTTCCGGCACCCCAGCTACAATGTTTAATGCATCATTATGGACAGTTTTTTGATTTAGTTTTGTTACGTTCGGAACTTACAGTTATATATGATACTGAAGACATCGATAAAAAAATTCTGCGAGTTATTGGCTTTCTTGAAAGGTACAGATTTGACAAACGCATATTCAGAGGTAGTAAAATTATGTGAGTTAGTGTTGACAATCCCTGCTACTAGTGCCTCGGTGGAACGTAGTTTTTCTGCGCTTAAACGAATTAAGACTTATTTGCGGAGTTCGACAGGACAACATCGTCTGCCAGATGTGTCCCTGTTGGCTATTGAAAACAATCTTGTTCAGGAATTGTCGCCGCATCCGCGTTTCTACGACGAAATTATAGACGAGTTTGCGAAAAAAGATAGAAGAATACAACTACATTATAAATAGGTAAGTTTTGAAAAATTGCTTCCCTTGTCCCAAATCTCACCGCACGCTCCTGGCTAGTATCATCATCTCTTGCTTACTTTATTTTATTACATATTCCGCTGTATTTTTTTAAGCCAATTCGTTTGGTATCAGCTAAATCCAACCACTTTTGAGATATTTCATTATCTTAGTTAAAACATAACAACACTTAATTAGTTCAACATTAGTAAAGGGTAGGCCATGGCTCTCAAAGATTTGATAGTTAGAACGTTAATTGTTTATGTTGTTTTGACAGTTTTCTTTACCAGTTTGCATTTCATAGTAAATAATGGCAAATGTAGGATTTACTAATGATGATTTTTTAAATCTTATTATTATTTACGGCGAGTATAATAGAATTGTTGAACGGACTTGCCGTGTTTTTGCAGAAAGATATCCAAATCGACCAAATGCAACTGACGATATTATAAGAAGATTGCTTAAAAACTACCGTCAGTTTGGTCAATTTAAGACAAAAATTAATAAAAATGAACCACTAGTGGACAGTGACATAAACGAAATTAATATTTTGGGTTATTTTACGGTCTCCCCAAATGCCTCCATTAGAGATTGTGAGAGAGATCTTACTTTGTCGACGAGAACAATTCATCGCATTTTAAAAAAACATAAATGGAAACCATTTTCATATCATTTGGTGCAACACTTACAATTGGGCGATGTTCTTGGAAGGGTAGAATTCTGTGAATGGTTTTTAATGAAGACCCAAGAGGATGAAAACTTCATAAAAAAGTTATATGGTGTGATGAAGCAAAGTTTAGCAAAAATGGATTATTTAATCGACGTAATTCCCATTTTTGGTCTAATGAAAATCCACGTGTTAGTAGAGAACGTTATTTCCAAGATAGTTGGAGTTTTAATGTTTTTTGTGCAATAAAATACGATAAAATTTATTATGATGAAAATTTAAATGGTACAAGATATTGCCACATTTTAGAAGAAGCCATACGACGGCGTTACATGCTTTAAGAAATGGAGAGGCGGCTTCAGCTTGGTATCAGCAACATAGAGCACCTCCTCATAACTTTGAGCCTGCTGCGTAGCATCTTTACGACATGTTTGATGATAGATGGATTGCCAATCACGGTCCGTTTCGTTGGCCAGCTCGCTCTCCTGATTTGGCTCCTCTAGATTTTGGTATTTGGGATTACATTAAAAATCAGGTATTTTCCAAACCCATTACGACGAAGGAAGATATGATGCAGAGAGTCTTACTTGCCTTTAATTCTCTAACACCCGACCATATTTCCAGAATTACACGACATAACTTAATAAAAAGGGTTCATAAATGTTTAGAAGTGCTAATTTTGAACACGTATTATAAAACTTTATTTGTTGTTTTTTTTTGTTTTTTTTTATGATTGTAAACCTGAACAAGCTAAAATTGGCCTATTGTGCTAAAGCACTCAGGAACACTTAGGAGGATGGATAGAGGGATAATGAATTGCCAATAGATGCCTATGAACAGCTACCTTAAATTTTAGTATTTTAATATTACATTTAGTTATTTTTGTTTGTAAGTTATCTAATTAAATTAATACAAAATACCTAGTCAACGTTTTTAATGATATCCACAATTAATAATCCTTTCAGGCTTTTGGTTACTTTTCAGAATTAATAACTTATGAAAAAATAACAAAATATCACCTTAAAGAGTGGAAATCATGGCCTACCCTTTACTAATGTTGAAATAATTAAGTGTTATGTTTTAACTAAGATAAAGATAATGAAATATCTCAAAAGTGATTGGATTTAGGTATAGGGAATACTGATACCAAACGAATTGGCTTAAAAAAATACAGCGGAAAATGTAATAAAATACAGGGTGTTCTATTTAAAGTAAGCAACTATAAATGAAATTGTGCATGTTGGCGGCTAAGTTTAAAACACCCTGTATGAAATATCAATGAGATGGATATATGGAGTTAACGGGCAACCGCTTGTTGTTTATTGGTTACAATTTCACGTCACTAGCTTCGTTATTAATGGAGATATTGTAATTCAATGTGGACTAGGATTTTTTCAAAATTTAAAAAAAAAATCGAAATATCTCGAAAATACTTCGTTTTTGGTATAGGACATTGTGCACAAATTTTATCTAGAATTTCATGTAGAATTCGAAAATAAAATAAAAAATATTAGGTTCCATTTAAAACAACAAAGTTGACGTCTATTTCCGGTATAACCGCAAATGCCACATTCAGGACAATATTATATTTGAACTCAGCGTCATCCAAAACCTATGGCTTCGTAATTTCAGATTTTTAACATAACTGTATTCGCCATTACTTTTAATCAAAACTCTTCGCGCCACACCCTGTGTACTGCTTGGCAATTAGAACAAGGGATTTTGTATATTAGATTACTTTGTTGTAGTAATGACGTTTGTTGTTTCAATTTGGTAAATAGGGTTTTTATGGTTTTTTTATTATACTGGACAATCTTTGAATTCGGAGTTTTTAAAATTTTGCAAAGTAATTCTTATAAGCCTATGATTCTGGGTATTTAAAAAAATTAGTGTTTAAATTTATGTTGGTTTGCATGTCTACTTCTCTGTTTTTGGTTTTTGACATAATATGCTGTTGATTAGTGATTTTGGATAACTATTGACTAATAGACTGTTGGTCAAATTATTTAAGTTTTTCTGGTGAAATATAGGATTACTAAGTTTATAAATCTTATCCCTAAATTGTTTAATGGTATTTATCTTAGGATGTAATGATTGATCTGAATTATAGTTTATGATTCTATTGGAACTAATGGGCTTTTTGTATAAGTCAAAAATTAGATGTTCTTCATCTCTAATTATCATAATTTCTAAGAGTGGAAATTTTTTATCTAGTTCTATTTCAATAGTAAATTGTAAATTAGTAATAATGCTGTTGAATTAAGCTAGAACATAGTCCACCTTATTTTTAGGAACAGCTGTGACGGTGTCGTCAACATAAATGTACAGGAGGGGTAGGTTAGCTAAAATGGGACTAATGGGATCACCCATGGGTGTTCCGAAAATTTGTTTATAGTAATTTTCTTCAAAACAGAAATATCTCGAGTTAAAACAAAATTGGATTAATTTCAAAAAAGTTTCTATATCTATATTAGTAAATCATTCTATTTTATCCCATTCTTGTCGCAATATCTGTAAAACCAAATCTTCTGGGATGTTGGTAAAAAGAAATTAAGATATAATTTTCAGGCAATGTTACTGGTTTAAGTTTTTCCACAACTTCATATGAATTTTTTACATTAAATTGGCAGTGTGTATTTAAGTTTTTGAGTATATTGTTTAAAAATTTTGAAAGGTAATAACTAGGTGAATTAATACATGATCCTATAGGTTTTAAGGGTGTGTGTGGCTTGTGGACTTTAGGAAGTCCATACAATTTAGGTGATACAGCATTATAACGTTTTAGTTGTTTCCCAGAAGCTTCATCGATGTAATTGTAAGGATAATGTTAGTAACGTTATTACATAACGAATAATTAATGTTATGAGTAATTAATGGAATCAGAATACCTTATTCTTGGTCACACTGTAGATAACGAAATGGCTGCATGCTCGGTCAGCATTTTGTAAAATGTTGCGTAATATTACTTCAGGGTTGAAATCAATCTGGATTTGTATGCTTTATAATTCCCAAATGAATAAATTTGCAGGATTAAGGGATTTTAGAATTCCACTACCCATGAACGGAGGTGATTATCTAACTCTTGATTAATCGTACTAATCCCGTAAATTGGATTAACGGTAAAATAATTAATTGCGTTAAAGTAAAAATTAAAAAGTAAAAGGTAAAAGTAAAAGTGCCTGAAATGTAAACGTCTCAAACATTGTAAAATAACTTTAAATAAACTCACGATAAAATTTATAGCACTTTTAATAAAAAATATTTAACGGAGCAAAAATATATGCTCGTCTACCTTTCAGTATCGCACAAAAACGACGCTCTCAAAAGGTCTCATGAACATGTCTGAAACCGAATGTGCAAACGATATGCGTGAAGGCTCCACTTTTAATAAGTAAATTATGTTTTATGCAGCTATGATATGCAGCACACATGGCACGAAATGCACGTTAAGTTGCCTGAATAAACTTAAATTTTATTACAAACGTAAAGAGTTTGTTGCACTTAATTTAAAAAGATATGACATAAAGTTGTATTTTTTTATATGGAAACCATAGTTGGCTATGACATTTTTAAATGACATTTTTTTTGTGCTTTTTAAAAATATATAACACCTCTAGACTATTTTAATAATTAATTGATTTTTTAAGTTTTTCTTAATTGGTATATTTATTAAGGATAACAATTGGCTTAGAAAACCAGATATGAAATTGAATGAAGATATTCTACTCAAAAAAGAAATTTCACTTCCAGTAAAATATTTTAGAGACATTTTGTAATTCAAATAAATTTAATTGTAATGTTGTTCTTGTGGAATGGTAACAAATTGTAAAATCTAAAGATTGAATATGAAATTATCAAATGAACATTGAAATGAAATGAAAACAAACAATATAACATCATCAGACATTATGAAAAGCTAATAGCAAATCAATTTTTATACGTATGTAAACATCTAATTCTATAAACGAACAAAAATATGAACACAAATACACACTGTGCGCCCTCTTTTTGGATGCAGACTTCGCATCGTCTTCTAATTGAATTTATAGAGTTATATATTGATAATGGTGTTAATTGTGTAAAAGCCACACGAACACTTTCTTTTAACTCATTCACAGTGTTATTAGTTCTGTTGTATATAATGTTTTTAAAAAAAAAACCATAAAAGACATCCAGAGGCGAAAGATCGGGTGAATGAGCAGGTCACAAAATTGGTGCTGTCGTTCCCATCCAGCTATTAGGAAAGCGTAAATTTAAGTAGTTACTAACTACACGGGAATTACGTGCGGGGGCTCCGTCTTGCTGAAATATGACATTGCAATATTGTGCTAAAGGAAGACTCTCGAGAAATCTCTCCAAATGAATTCGTAGAATATCGAGATATTTCATTGAGTTTAATGTTCCTTCATACATGTGTTAATAAAAACGTCCGTTTTTAATGCAGCACCACACATTTATTACAATAGAGTTTGAAAAATTAGATATATTTTGGCACTGACTTATATACCAGTTACAAAACTCAGTACGCCGCCTTCTATCGTCTATAGTCAAAAAATGTTCTCTACGTAATCTATAACAATGGTATTTGTGTTTCTTTAAAATTCGAAGAGCTTTGCTTCGAGATACGTCTAGATTAACCATTTGTTTAGATGAAGTTGTTGGCTCTGCTTCGACTTGTCGTAAGACAACCATTGAATTTTTTTCAGACTTTCGTCTAAAGTAAGTTTTTGGCCTGGGATTTTTAAAAGAACCGAATTCAATTAAATTTTCCTGTAACCTAAAAATTAATTATGATATTGTTTTCAGCTAGCAAAAATTTTAATTTCTATTAACTATACCGTTCAAAAATATTTTTATTTGGATGCTGCCTTTCAGGAAAATTTTGTAAATATAATTCCGATGCCACATTCTTATCACCTTTGGATAATATAAAACACTTTAACATGCAAAATTTTTCTAAATTTGTATAATTAAGCGTGTTAATAACTAAATTCCAAGATCACTTTGTTGCACACTTCTAATTTTTAATTTATTATTTGACGTATAGGTATCATTTGTTTTTACTTAAATAAATCTCAGCCTCCTATGCCTACTGTGTATTCTTAATATAAAACGTAAATAAGAAAAACTTAAAAAATCAATTAATTATTAAAATAGCATAGAAGTGTTATTTATTTTTGAAAAGCACAAAAAAAATTTCATAGCCAACTATGGTTTCCATAAAAAAAAAGTACAACTTTGTCATATCTTTTTAAATTAAGGAGGTATTAAAAATGTGAATACACTAACGGATTCTACTTAAAAAAGGGTCTTAAGAATGTTTTTACAGTTTGTCGATACATTTAGAAATAAAAATGTTATTCAAGTTTTTCAAAATCGCCATTTTTTCAATTTTGGCTAATTGCGTAATAACGGTAAGATATATCTTCATTATGACTATTGGGTTTTAATTAACACCAAAATCGCGCACAAGGACCCCATATTACTTTTTGTCTATCTGTAATAGAAACGGTACTTCCCATAAGAAAATGAACCACCCTGTATACTGTTTATGTAATAGGATGTCAAAATATCAAAAAATCGAAGGGTTGGAAACTTAGAGCCAAACTTACCCAATTCCCCAATCCCCCCCGTATGCACGCTCTTGGTTAAAGTTAACTTTGTGTAAAGGTTTCAAATAATTCGTTTTACTGACAGAAAATTATGTCGATAGTTGGGAGTCTTTCCGGAGCTATAAACCGAAAACCAGTTCTTGAAAGCCATCTTCAAAGGGCTCTAGCTCCCTGAAGAAGCGATTTCGGACCCGTATTTTCAGGATCTTTTTTTCTTTCTTTCACGTAAGGTGTGCGCTCTTCAGTTTTTACCGTGTATTTTAGAAGCACCCAGCGTGTATTTAGCACTTACAAGGTGGAAATTTCGTAACATTACATTGCTACGGAACTGTATTCAAAGCTAATTTTTAGTTAAATTTGAATGAAGGAATCTTAAGGTCAAACTGTTTCATGCAAAAGTCTCGAGAGCGATATTTACCTAGAAAACTTTTTGTCGGAGCCGTTCAATATGAAGTACTATTTATTGCTTTAGTTGCGATGTTCCAAAATTTTGGGGTTGTAGGTGGATAAAAATGAAAATGTTTTAACTGCAGGTAAGTTGGCAAACGTGTGTTAATGATAAAATGTAGTGGGTTATGTTTTCAACAGCATATTCGATTAAAATATTTGACAACCAAAAAAAATTATTGTGTAATGATCTTTATGTAACTTGTATGTTAGTTCTGTTTGTGTCTGTTTTGCGTAACGAAAATGATGGTAAACACTTCATATAATTTATTTTTGAATGTATTATCTTAACCGTGGGGTGGAGGAAGGTACCAGAATGCCGCAAAGGCCTTTAACGAATGAACCTGTTGATCTTGAAGCGGACGATGAAACAGAAGATTTGATTAGTAAAACAAAACAACAACGGACAAGAATAGAAGAATCAATTAAAAAAATGTTTGTGTTTCATTCCTTTGAAGAGGAAGAAATGCGAAATATAATAGATTCTATGTATGAAATGACAATTCATCCAGGTGATGTTTTAGTAAAGCAAGGTGAAGAGAATGATACCTTTTATGTTATTGAAAGCGGTATTTATGAATCATATGTGGATGATCCTGTAAATGGACCGGCTCCTGTTGAGTATTTTCATAATGCTGGAAGTTTTGGAGAATTATCTTTGCTTTATAATACCCCTAGAACACAATCTGTAAAAGCATTAACTGCAGGAAGCTTATGGGTTATGGATCGCCGTACTTTCAGACGAATTCTGCTAAAAGCCGCATACAAGCAACAAAAGCTATACGAGAAGTTTTTGGAAGGCGTACCATTCCTATACAAACTGGAACCATACGAAAGAATCAATCTTGCTGATACATTAATTCCTCGAACCTTTAAATCTAATCAAATAATTTTCAAGGTTGGTGATGTGGCAGATGGTATGTATTTTGTTGAAAAGGGGGAGATTACTGTTATATACTACAATGAGAATGGCGAACAATTGGGAATGACTCACATAACTAAAGGTGGCTATTTTGGCGATCTTGCGTTGATGTGTAATGGACCTCGCGTAACTACTGCTTACACATCTGATGATAAGGAAGTCAAAACTGCGTTCCTTGATACTTCCATTTTTGAACGAATTATTGGCCCATGTGTGCAAGTGGCTCTGAGAAAGTGTCCGGTTAATAAATAATTTTTAAATAAAAATAGTAAAACAATTTATCTTTTTTTTTAATGTATGGAATATGAATGAAATGTGGTTGTGTAAGGTACCAAATTTGTTGGTACAGCTTTTAAAGGCTTACAGCTTTGCAGGTTTGATAAAGTAAATAAAGAAGTTTGAAAATCCCTTTAAAGTTTGCAAATGTTTTTAAAATACATGCTAAGTGCAACTCTCCTGGTTAGCCCTAACTTGTGAGATACAAAAGCGAATTTGCTAGTGTCAATGGTAAAAACGTCAATTTTTTTTCGAACATACACAAATGACATTTTTGCACCAAAAGGCAAAGTTAAAGTGCATTTAATTATATTAATATTATATTATATTATATTATATTATTATTATATTAATTCGAACTCGTACGCATATCGTTTGCACATCAGTTTCAGACATGTTCATGCGTAAAGACCTTTTGGGAGCGTTGTTTTGGTTGAGTTAAGAAGGTGGTTGTAGCATCCATTATTGCTCTGTTAAATATTTTTTATTAAAAGTGCTATAAATTTTATGGTGAGTTTATTTAAAGTTATTTTACAATGTTTGAGACGTGTGCATTTCAGGCACTTTTTTACTTTTACATTTACTTTTTATTTTTTACTTTAACTTCACCTTTAATGTTACTGTTCACACGTCTAGAAACATCTACGCAATTAATTATTTTACCGTTATTCCAATTTACGGTATTAGTACGGTTAATTAAGAGTGAGATTTATTCATTTGGGAATTATAAGGCATACAAATCCAGATTTAATTCAACCCTGAAGTAATATTACGCAATAATTTCCAAAAACGCTGACCAAGCATGCTTCCATTTCTTAGATTTAGAGCAAAAATTTACAGAACATTTTGTTTTGTTTATATCTATTATAACAAATTAGCTTATGTTCTTGCTTTTAAGGGTTTACTTTTTTATCATAAGCATTTTTTATTTCTTCATAATTGGGCACGTGTACCTAAAATATCATCGCACAAAAAAAGCGTGTAAGCGGACATGGAAATTTGCTTTTTATTATTAGAAATTGAATATAAGACTCTAAAATTCAGAACCATTCTTTGTAGCATGTTAATTCTGTGACAAAACAACTGACGCAGGTAAAGTGGTGGTGTAGATGTGGCGAGAGATGCCGCACCCCCCTCCCCCCCAAACAAAGTTGAAACTTAGAAACCAACCTGTGTAACACATTTAACAATACAAGGAAGTGAATCAACCGTTTACATCATGGTCCGTTGCAAAATAAGCCATGAATCACACGTTTGCATCATGGTACCGGGCTGGCGTATAACTTGAATCAACCGTTTGATTCATGGTAGTGAAGAGGTTAATTACTCACAATTTTAATTATTCATTAGGTTATAACGTTACTAACATTAGCATTAAGTATTTCAGTTTCTAATTAAATATAGGCTGTGTAATAAAATTTGTTATTGTAGAAATTTTCTTTTAACTTTATTGTATAATGGTTTACTTGTTTATTCCATATTTAAAAACAAATGGGAGTCCGAGTATTTAACAATTAGTTTCAGAAAGAAGCAACTCCGATTTTAAAGCGAACATATATACGTACATGTAAATATTTTTTGGTTAATAAGGCAAATCGATAATTTTATGAACCTGGCCCACTTTAATCTAAGACTGAGCATAAGGCACCAAATCTTCTATTTATTACCCAAACTGTTAAGTAGCTCAAAAAGTTTCATAGAACAACGAAGCTAATGATTCATTTTTAAAAATTAAATCTTTATTAGTAGAGGCTCCTATCTTAGCGAGTCCGGATTTTTCAAATACATTTTATTTACAATGCGATGCCTCCAATTGTGGTATTGGCTGTGTTTTAAAGCAAGGTGAGGGAGGCGTTGAACAGGTTATTCCTTACGGTTGTCGTACTAATAAAGCCGAGTAAAATTATTCTGTTACTGAACGGGAATTACTAGCTGTTATTTTTGGAATTCAAAAGTTTAGACCTTATATTGAAGGCACACATTTTAAAGTTATTACTGATCATCATTCGCTGATTTGGCTCAATAGTTTAAAAGATCCTTCAGGTCGATTAGACCGATGGAGTGTTAAACTTCAACAATTCGATTTTGAGGTCATTCATAGGAAAGGTAAATTAAATGTTGTTCCTGACGCACTTTCAAGAGCACCGTTAGAAGTTAACTCTTTAGAATTTTTAGCTGTAGATTTAGACGATTGGTATAAGAAAATGTTAATTAAAGTTTCAAAACATTCTGAATTATTTCCCGATTGGAGAATTGAAAACGATAAACTTTACAAATATATTTCAAATGAGTTAAATATTTGTTGTTCCTAAATCTTTCAGGAAAAATATTTTGCAAAAATTTTACGATGATCCTACATCAACACATTTTGGTGTTTTGAAAACTTTTTCGAAAATTAAAGAATTTTATTATTGGCCAAAAATGAAATTAGACATTTCCAAATACATTCCAAATTGTAATATTTGTAATAAAAGTAAATCTTCACAATTTAATCATTATGGTTTTATGGTTAAAGACAAGAATGTTTCAATGCATTTCAATCGGTTTAGTAGGTCCTTTTCCCAGATCTAAGAATGGTAGTACTGTTTTACTGGTTGTTTGCGATTGGTTTACCAAATTTAGTCTGATTCGCCCAATGCGCAGTGCTACTGCTAAACGCATTTGCCAATATACAGAAAATTATGTGTTTCTAGTTTTCGGTGTACCACAAATTCGTATGGTTGACAACGGCCCTCAATTTACGAGTGCATTGTTTAAAAACCTATTAGATTCTTACAAAGTTCCATTCATTTGGTTTAATGCGAGTTACCATCCCCTAGTAAATTTTTGGCGTTTGGTCGAACCGTTCCGATTACTGGAGATTTCTATGGTCGATTAAAAGATTTTAAAGAGGATGACTTATCAATTAACAACAGTTGATTCAAGATTTAAATGAACTTTCACCGATTTTTAAAAATTAAACGTCGGCAATCTAGTTTGGAAAAAGAATTTTACCTTATCTGATATGACGAAAAATCATAGTCAAAAGTTAGCTCCAAAATTTACTGAAGCAAAAGTTACCGAAGTGTTAGGTCCAACCACGTACCGATTGGCCACTCTTAATGATAAACCTTTAGGTATTTTTCATTTTCATGTTTCAAAATATGAACTACTTAAGTCTCGTTCAATCTAGCTTCAACATTGCTAACGAAACCATAGCAATTAAGATGATGTTGAAACTATTAAGTAAATACTTTACACTTAAACACTAATGATAATACCTCAATCGTCGAAGTTTATTGTAAGTGGGAATTTATGACATGATTCGATTACTATTCGTAAGAAGAACCAAGAAGAGACTTATGAGAGCTACAAACAAGAACATTAACATTTACATTGATAGTATAACTTAAGTTTAAGGTTTAACTTTAGCATTATAATTCTTATTGAAAAACCAACGTTTGTTTTTTAAGTGAGGGCCGTTTTTTTTTTAAAGAAGATACAAATATTTTTGTAAAAAAACTTTTATTTTCTGATTCTACACACTTTTACCTATTTTTCTACATAGTTGCCTTGTTTATTTAAACACTTGTCATATCGTACAACTAAGTTTTTAAATCCCTCTTCAAAGAATTCGGCCGCCTGCTCTGACAGCCAAGAGTTAACGGCCGCTTTCACTTCATCGTCGTCATTGAAGCGCTGCCCGCCAAGATGGTGTTTTAGGTACCGGAAAAGGTGGAAATCGCTAGGAGGAAGGTCGGGGCTGTATGGTGCATGGTCCAAAACTTCCCAGCCAAAAGAAGCAATCAAGTCTCGAGTCTTTTCAGAGGTGTGAGGCCTAGTGTTATCGTGGAGGAGCAAAACTCAATTTGTCAGCATGCCCGTCTTTTGTTTTGAATTGCTCTTCGGAGCTTCTTTAGAGTTGCGCAGTAGGCGTCTGAGTTGATTGTCGGTCCTCGTGGCATAAAGTCCACTAGCAAAATACCGCGCCGGTCCCAGAACACAATTGCCATAATCTTGCGCTTTGACAGCGTCTGTTTGGCTTTGACCGTGACGGGTGAGGTTGTACGTCGCCATTCCAGAAAATTGTTGCTTGCTTTCGGGAGTGATATGGGATACCCATGTTTCATCTCCAGTAACGATTTGACTCAACATGTCATCCCCTTCTTCCTCGTAACGAATCAAAAAGTCCAATGAAGTGGCAATTTCTTCCCTTTGTGGTCCTCTGTGAGGAGCCTGGGTACCCACCGAGCACACAATTTTTTAAGTTTTAGGTTTTCAGACACAATTTTGTACAAAACCGATCTTGAAACTTGGGGAAATTCCAAATAAAGAGTGGATATTGTGAATCTTCTGTCCTCACGAATCTTTGTTTCGACTGCAGCCACCAAATCATCAGTGATCACAGAGGGCCGGCCTGAGCACTCTTCGTCATGGACGTTTTCACGGCCATTTTTAAACTCTAACCCATTTACTCACTTCACCTTCACTCATTGCATTTAAGCCATAAACTTCTGTTAACTGACGATGAATGTCTGCAGCTGATAGGTTTCTCGCAGTCAAAAAACGTATCACTGACATTATCTCAAACGCGGCGGGCGATTCAATAATCTTAAACATTATAAAGAAGCACAGCGATGCGTACACGTCAGCCACAGAGCTGTAACTGGCACCAGTGTGTCCGTGAAGCATGCCGGTAAGTGACGCGGTGGTTTGTTGCGGCGTCCGCGTGAACAACGGGACTATACGCGCCAACAGCCCTTACTTAAAAAGAACCCATTTTTAAAAATGAACAGAATACACTTTCTTCAAAACTATAAGATTTTCGCGCAAGGCTGTAACCCAATCTGTGATAAAATTCAGTTCGGGCGTTTTCTTGGGTGATTCTGTTTAAAGAGTGTAATTTTGACACGAAGTTCCTCCAAATTGTTAGCACGTTCATGCATGTGCCCATAAATTTGCTGGGATACGTATCCCCAAACAAAAAAGTCGTTCGGCGCGATATTAGGTGAGCGCGCAGGATATTTAATAGTACCTTTTCCACTAATAATACGGTTAGGGAACGTAGTTTCAAAAACTGTTGAACTGTTATTGCAGTATGAGCAGGACAGCCATCTTCTTGATACCAAATGTCATCAAAATTTATATTGAGACAGCTGGAACTATCTGGTTTCTCAACAGTTCTAAATATTTGTCCGCATTCAAGTTTCTGTTGATAAAAAATGGACCAATTACGGAATTACCTAAAATTCCTGCCCACACATTAACTTTTTGGGGGTATTGTGTCCGGTAAGAAATACTAATTTGTTTGTTTTCCCGTGAATAACCAACAGTGATAGATGGATTGTGATGGTCATGTAAGTTAAAAGAAACTCGCCGGTAAACAAAATATTTTCAATAAATCTTTCGTTTTCATTAGCCCGATTCATCATATCTTCACAAAATTCTATACGCTTTTGATGATCTTCTGGAAAAATTTCTTGTGTAGTTTGCAACTTAATAGCAACGGTATTTATTCCTTTTCAAGATATTGCGAACTGTTCTTGGTTCAATATTCATTTCTTCAGAAATTATTTACTATTGCACGGGAAATTAGTTTTGCTAACTACACACTGCAATTTCTTGGAGTTCGCGCTCTTTGTTTAAGTTACGACTAGGATGCTCACCATCATTACCATCAATGCTACTGCATTTTCTACAATAATTTAAACATCCACATCTTTCAAATTTACCAACAGTACGCATAATCGTACTTTCTAATGGAATTGGCCTGTTTTCAAAGGAAAAAGCAAGCCTGCCCATTTTCTTGTTCAGTGCTTCCTGAATAATACCACTTAATAATCTGTATTTTTTCTTCAGTGGAATACATGAGTATTGTGTCGGACTTGCAGAAACACTGATTTTCAATTCTCGTTGACCGTAGCAATTAAATGTGTCATTGATACTAGGCTACTCAAAAGACGCATGTATGGCATCTGCGCTTTTAGTTTGTTGCGTATTCTATCTCACTTAGCACGTGAAGATTGCACTGTCTTTGTTTTACTTATTATAAGTCAGACCCGCGATAATATTTTTCCATACCTGTATACATATATGTATATGTATATATATATATATATATATATATATATATATATATATATATATATATATATCTTGAGATGCTATTTATAATACTAAATATCATAGTTAGTTAGATATTGGCTCAGAGTAAAAGTTACATTAAACATAAAGCAATTGGATTGGAATTGATTATTGATTAAGCATATATGTAAAGCGCAAGTTGCAGAAGTTCAAAGTAATATAAATCTAAGTACAAATGTAATTATAGGATATATTATTAGCTAGTTAATTCAAATTTCACAAGTATTAAATTATTATCATGGTTGAACAATATAATTTTCATGTTAATAGTTTCTGGGCATCTTCAGAAGTGTAAAGTAGCTGGTTGATGCTATAAAATTCATGTAATCCATATGAATAAGTAGATTCTAGTCTGGTAGCATAATATGCTTCTATTCTGAAACAAAAAGAAAAGAACAAACAAAATGCACCCACGTACCACACAAAATTAAAAAACACCGAACGCGTTTTGATAGCTACGCCATCATCATCAGCGCTGATGATGATAGCGTAGCTATCTAACGCGTTCGGTGTTTTTTAGTTTTTTAATTTTGTGTGGTACGTGGGTGTATTTTGTTTGTTAAGTTAAGATCCTGCCACAGTTCCAGTGTTCCAGATTTTTCAAAAAGAAAAGAAATTGTATCAATTACATAGGTGAAGTAAACTATATGCTAAAGTGTGTGAAAATAGAACAGATTTAATAAGATTCATGTAACTTACAAGTGAAACAAATAATGTGCTAATAACTTACATATCAGTGTGTATAGAAAGTGATACAACTTAAATTATCATTATATGTGTGTAATTGAAGTGTAAAAATTGAGAAACCAGGTTATGTTGATTACGAACATAGATCTTCAGATGGAAGTTTTCAAAATAAACCATAAGTGTGTTAGAAAATGGTGTATTCCAATGTATTTTGGGTCATAGAATCCATTTCTGTTTATAGTTTTCCTGTAGGAAGTAGAATAAGTTAGTTATAAGAAAACTTGTATGTGAAAATTTGCCTATTTGTTGATATTTAGATAGTTGAAGTAGAACAAATGTGGTATCTATAGAAAGGACATTTTGTGTAGAATTCAAAAATAATTATGTTTTTAAGATCTGTTCCCGTATAAGAAAGTTATGTGAAAAATTAGTAATTTACAAATTTCTGAAAAATGGTTAGCCAATCCGAGTTAAGCTTTGTTATGGTTGTGTAGACAAAATATAATAATTTGATTGGTTGTTAAACAAGAAAAGCACAGGAAGTTGTTGTATATTTTTTCTCATTATCTGTTAATTCCTCAAAGTGAGAACATGTCACTCGGGGTGTACACGAATTCAAATTTTGTGTTTCGTATAACCTACAATAATGCAAGGATTAAACAATTGAAATTCTAAAATTGTCATAAGTTAGGTTAACGTGAATATTTGTCCGAGTGATGTGGTATCGTTAAGCAATAGAAAGTAAATCATGTAAATCAATTAATTAAGACCAAATAAATTTTAGCTTTGTAAAACGTTTTAACAAACAGATGGTTGGTTTAATAAACCTGTTCAGAGAGAGTAGCTAATGGTGCTTGATTGAAATATTAATTATTGCTTCAAAAAAACTGTAGAGCTCTTGCGACGGCTAAATTTGTCATGCTGCCGGCTTTTGAATTAAAATCGTTGAGCATTGAAGAAGATTGTGGTGAGGAGTGGTATATCCAGCCATGTAGAGAAATTAGGCGATATTTCCGACGGAAGCCCTAAGCATGGTGTACTGATTGTATCCCTTTAACTTGTAATTGTGTAAGTGAAAACTTTTAAGTGCTTTATTTTAAATTTGTGTATAATTAATATAAACGTTGTTTGAAAATTTATGAACTTTGGTGATTAAAAAAAGTGTATGTCACCGGCTATTGCATTTGTTTAAATTAATATTGGTTTATTGAGATATCCATATCCGTGACATTTACGTAATTATTTAGTTACTTAACTGGTAATGTTTTATTGTTTTTTATTATTATTTTGATATTGATTAATAAAAAAGGGCGCGTGCCGCCTTTTTTATCTCTTGAAAGCCCCTTTGTTTAAGTGCAAGAAAGCAAAATAGGTGTGTTTAAATTTTAAGAGATAGATTTGAAGTTCGTTTTTGTTGACAAGAACTTTATTGTTGATTTAGATTTATTGTGGTGTACATGAACGATTTACATTGATACAATACAATTATTAAAGTTAATTGAGTTTCGTTTATCGTTTTATTATTTACTAAAAGGATGTTTTATGTTTGACGATTTCGGGTTGAACTGTTTGATATGTTTAGGTAAGATAGAGGCGGTGGTAGTGGAGAAATTTAAAATTCCAGTTGCGAGTTTAGAATTTATTTATTTTGAAAGAGTAGTGCAGTGAAAGCTATACGTTGTCGTTTTCGGAGCATTGCGTTTCAGATTCGACATAACAGGGATAAGTGGCGAAGTATGCAACTGCAGGAGGCTGCAAAAGATAGGTTCACATATTGTTTGTACTAGTGCATCTCGCTTTGTTTGTGCTAATTACCTTTCCTTAATTAAATCCTATCAATCTCCGCAGTTGTAATCCTATATATCCAAAATCCGTCAATTGCGCATCAATCCCACTATTTATAATTCCTTCTAATAAAATTTTCAAAAATATTCTTCTTCCATCCGCCTTCATCCCTGTAAAAGTGACTGCAAATCTAAACTCACTATCTTCTCTTTCGAGAAATAAATCGCCTGAATGTAACATATAAATACACCACCAGTACACGTTTATCCGCTTCCTGTTGTTAAAGCGTTGTAGACAGAACATACAACCAAATTACGCGCCGCTTCCAACAATCCAACCTAGCTGCAAACTCGCAGGTTCTCGAACCGTGCGTTTTTGTACCTTCTCCGCACGCGTTTGTCAACCAATGTAGCGCGGCCTCAATCCTTCCTCGAGTTACAGGCGAAAGCCGTACGGGTCCAGCACTCTGCGGCTAGGTTGAATTGTTGGAAGCGGCATGTAATTTGGTTGTATGTGCTGTATACAAGGCTTGTTTGCAGAAGGTGTATGGACCTGTACTGGTGGTGTATTTGTATGTTAGATTCAGGAGTTCTGGTTTATTAGGAAAAAGATCAGGCTGGTTTGGTTTATTTCTCGAAAGAGAAGAGGGTGAGTTTAGATTTGCGGTCACTTTTATAGGTACGGAGACAGACGGAAGCAGAATACTTTTGAAACTTAGCCCTAAACCACGTTCATGGAAATACACTTGACAAAACTGTGCGTGAGGCAATATAAAGCATAACATACGAAAAGTTATTTGCTGTTGTAACTAGTTAAAACAAAAAAAGGGCGGATTTCGATTCTCTAAGCAGGATTACCACAGAGTTCGGAATACTGCGATTCTGATTATCAAGATTTTCAATTACAGATTAATAACAGGTTTTTTGGGGAAATATTGACTTAATTAGAGGTTTTGTTAGTAGAACTGTCAGAACCTATGCAACACACATCATTATTTTAAAAATTACACAGTAAAAAATACAACCGTAAATGAAATACACTGGCCATTTTAGTTTCCAATATCGACTTCATTTGAGCATAACGAAAGTATATATGAGGTCATATCCATATCATTATTAACTGTTCTTAATAAAAGTTAAAATTGTTATGTTTTAAATTTTGAATAATTATCTTCGTTAAAGATGGTGGAAGCACGTAGTTTACATTTTATGGTAAGTCCATTTGTGTATTTTTAATCTATATTTGATGACAATACGGGGTGAAGAGGCTTTGTGTACTGGGAACCCTGGTCATTTTTAAAGTTTTTAAAATTTAAATAGCTCAGAAACGGTTTTGAATTTTAAAACATCATTTGCAAACCGGAATTCTGCATTAAAAGTACAACAATTTTTATGTTTGATACATGTATAAGAAAAAATTTAAAGGAACTGTTGGTAGTATAACTACTCCAGTTCTGGCCCACTCTGCAGTATTGCCATATCTCAAGGTCATGCGATGTTACCATATTTCGTAGTGTTGCCAAGTTCATTAATCTTTTCAAGGTCAGACGTTATTGAGCTCTTTAGGGTTAAAGTTCATTGAACCCTAAAGGTGCCTTATTAAGATTCTTAGAAATCCAAAAATAGGACCAGTTCCTGAAATCTCAAAGTTCATTGACAATGGATTAAGGTTGAGATACAGACTGGTTATTCTTAGAAATTCAAAAACCAACGTTCATTGCCTTTCAAAACCATAGTTTACTGGCCGCTGGAGGTGTCATTACACTTCTTATAATTCTAAATATCGAACCATGTGCTGGAAATGGGAGGGGGTCTTATCCCAAACTTCATTGAATTGCATCGGAAGTTGGGGTTCATTAACCTGGCCCAATGATATTTTCGGGGGAAATCGATCATCTAAAAATCAATAATTCACCGGATATGAGAGTTTATTGACCTTAAAAAAAACTGCTGACCCAAGCAAAATATTAAGATCACCTGCAAATGAATTGTATGAAATAGAATCTGCAAGGTAGGCAAGCTTCTAAAAATCAAGTCGTAACTGGTTTTGCGCATGATCTATATTGCTCAAGGAAAAATGTACATTTATAGAATCTGCAAAATTAGCATTCCAAATCAATGACTCATGTTTATTTCTAGGAAATAGATAATACAGCTGTAACCGTTTTGTGTACGTGTACATAAACTAAAATTTTGCGGTTGCTCATCAGTCGCTACGATAGCACCTTTTTCTAAAAAGCAATAAAATCATTTCCAGAACGGAAGTTCACAGTTATACATGGATACAACTCACTGTTGCAGTAACAATATGAATAACAATTCTTTAACATAATGGTGTTGTTTGTGCCCTCCAGAATTGATAAACAAATGGAACCTTGCTCTACTACTACTACTACTACTAGTAATACCGGATGCGCTTCTATAGATGAGGTGTATAAAAATGCGGCAAATGAATGTCTAATTGATTGTGTGCATCAAACTATCAAACGCGGAAATTGGATACCGTACATTTCTCAATCTTGCACCAGTACTACATATGGGATCTGTTCAATCTGGTATGAAGTTTTTGGGAATTAACGAATGGGAGGAAGTTGCTAAAACTCAAAGAACTTCTGTTTTGAAAAGGAAGTTTGGACTTTCTAGGAACTGGTTTTATTTTTAGATTTCTAAGAATTCTAATACGACACTCCTAGAGGTCAATAAACTTTTGTTTTTCTAGAATCATGGGTGTGTCTTATCCTTCACGCACTTTTAAAGGTCAATGAACTTGGAGGTTTTCTGGAACTGGTTTTATTTTTAGATTTCTAAGAATCGTAATAAGACACGTAGAGGTCAATAAACTTTGACCTTGAAGAGGTCAATGAACTGAGGTGTTTCCAGGAACTGGTCCTATTTTTTTGATTTCTATGAATTATAATATGATACCCTTAGTGATCAATGAACTATGGTTTGAAAAGATCAATGAACTTTAGTCACAAAGAGGTCAATTAACTTTGAAACACCGCGAAATACTGCACTACCGCATGACCAAGAGACATGGCAACACGGCAGAGTTAGCCAGAAGTGGAGTAGTTATACTACTGCCGTGTTCGGGTACTAAACGTCTGTTTTGGTGTAAATAAAATAATTACACGGGTGTGCTGCTGCACCTTATCGTATTTATTACTAAAAAATGGCAGACATGATATTTACAAATTTAAAATCAGTCCGTTACCTCTGAAGGTTAAAAATGCACTGTTCTGCCCGAACTACTCGGGCGTCACCCCATCCTCCAGAATGCCGTTAGGCGGCAAACCTGCATAATCTCAAACGAAATTACTTAAGTGCCATAAATGTTACTCAATCAGACATTTAACAAATCTTACTTGATAGGTTCTTTTGACACACTCATACCTCACTTTCAAACATTTGCTACTCTAATTATTCTAAGAAGTTTAGATAAAAATTGAAAAATATTATAACACATACTTACTAAACTAGAAATTTACAATACCGTTTGCAGGTAATCACATGCAGGACAAACGTGGACGTTGGAATATACAACTAATTTTACACTCAAATGTGTGACATGCAGTTACAAACATCCCGCCACCCATTGAAAGATTTCTTTCAATCGATGATAATCAACATATCCGTGGTATTACAATACAAGTAAACTATAATTTAACTACCCTATATAGAATATACGTTAACACAATTACACTTATGGCCTAATTTTAATCTATAGGGAGTACACAAATTTTGCAGACCGCGCGCTTAAAAACACTACCGTTTGCTGCCTTTACGGTCACCACTCGAGTTACGCCATCGCTTCCGGGATGGAGCTCTAAAACGCGACCCAATAACCATTTCAATGGCGGTAAGTTATCGTCACGTATCACTACGATTGCACCAGCTTTTAACGCACTTTTGCAGTTCACTTTCCACTTAGACCGCACCTGAAGCTCGTTTATGTATTCTTTGCTTCAGCGCCGTCAAAAATGTTGCTTAATTTTAACGATGTGCTGATATTTGCTAAGTCTGTTATCAGCCGTGCTGGCTAAATCTGGTTCCGGGATTGATGTGAGTTTTCTCCCAATTAAAAAGTGCGCGGGGGTCAATGGATCAAAATCATGTGGGTCAGTAGACAAGGAAGTCAAAGGGCGGGAATTTAATACTGCCTCGATTTCAGTTAGTAGTGTATAGAATTCTTCGAATGTTAATGATGTGTTTGTGGCAACCCTTTTTAAATGAACTTTGATGGACTTTACGCCTGCTTCCCAGTAACCGCCAAAATGTGGCGATCTAGGGGGTGTAAAATGTCATGTAGTTTTATAATCATAGCATGATTTGATCAATTGATTCTGATTCTCTGTATCAGAAAGGAACGCATATAGCTGCTTTAATTCTGAGTTAGCTCCAATAAAGTTGCTTCCGTTATCAGAGTAAATGTTTAGAGGTTGGCCTCTTTGGGATATAAATCTTTTAAGTGCTGCTACAAAAGCTTCAGTGGTCAGATCTGATACTAGTTCTAGATGCATGGCCTTTGTAGAGCAACAAACAAAGATACAAATGTAGCACTTAATGAGCCTACAACCACGACCTTTCTTGTTTCTTATTAGAACTGGACCTGCATAATCCAGCCCGCAGTTATAGAATGGAGGTGACTCAGTAATGCGGTTTTTTGGAAGGTTTCCCATGATGGGATTGATTGATTTAGGTTTTACGCGGAAGCACGTCACGCATTAATGCATAAGCTTGCGTAACATATTTTTAGCAGCAAGTGGTCAGTACTTATCGCGCAAAGACGCTAACAGCTGATTAGTTCCGCAGTGCAATAATCTAATGTGCTCTGCTCTGCATATTAATTTCGTTAGGCAATGTGATGAAGAGAGAATGAGTGGATGTTTTTTACAGTAGTCGAAGTTTGACAACCCTATACGCCCGCCAACACGCAACATGCCGTTTTCGTCAATAAACGGATTTAATGATAGTAATTGATTTTTAGCGCCAAGTAGTTTATTAGAATTTAAGTTATTTATTTCTTTGGGAAATGTCTCGCGCTGGGCAATTTTTAATAAGTTCTGTAATGCGTTTTCCGTTTCTCGACAAGTTAATACGCCAAACATCCTAGTCGCGGGTAAGGTTTTTGAATTGTGTATGAATCTATAGCAATAAGCGGCAACACGCTGTAGTTTACCTAATGACGAAAATTTACAGAACGATTGGATCGTTCGTAATTCGAGTGAAGCATGAGCCAACGCGCGAGCTTCCAAACTGTTTTCAATAATTTCAGGTTGACTTGGCCAGCGAGAATTATCTTTCAGTAACCATTCTGGCGCGTTCCACCATAGAGTTGACTTTAAAATCTCCCTTGGAGTCGCGCCACGCGATAAAAGATCAGCAGGATTGTCGTTAGTTCGGATGTGCTTCCACTTGTGAGGATGTGTTAAAGTTTGAATCTCAGCCACACGATTACCTACAAAAGTCTTCCATCGGTTTGGAGCTGCTGCTATCCAGCTTAATGTGATAGTGGAGTCACACCAGTAATCGTGGACATCAAGGTTCAATTTTGTCCTCTTCATAAGGCGTGCTAGCAATAAAGCACCGCACAATTCTAGGCGAGGCAAACTAACATTTTTTAATGGGGCCACGCGGGATTTCGCCACTTTCAGAGGACTCTTAATTATTGCACGCCGTGGTATTTTTATCAGCTTGAGGAAATGTAACTGATCTCGAAACTTTAACCACTTAGTAGTTAGGTGGATGGGTAGACTTTCATCCCATGACAGTTTTTCCTGCCATAGAAGTTGTAATATAATTTTTGCCTGAACAATGACGGGACCAAGAAGCCCTAAAGGATCGAAAATTTGACCCGTCGCTGAAAGGATTGAGCGTTTAGTCACCCTTTCCTGTGGCAAACATGCTTGTATGTGATATTCTAATGTGTCGAAATTTCGGGTCCACACTATTCCTAAAGTTCGAGATTTATCGTTGTCAGTCACAATAAATTGTTGCTCAGCAGCGTTCTCCGGTATTTGCCCCGAATTTATATGTTCTAAAACGCGTTTATCATTTGAGTACCATTTTCGCAGAGTAAAACCGGCTGTACTTAAGATTTTTGAGATTTCGATTTGCAATTGTATCAACCTTTCACGACTGCTAGATCCAGTTAAAAGGTCATCCACATAAAAGTCGTTTTCTATGGCTTCAGACGCGATTGGATATTCTCCTTTAAATTGTATTGCTAATTGTTTTAAACATCTAATAGAAAGAAACGATCCTGACGCAGTGCCATAGGTAACAGTGTTCAACTGAAAGCACGATATTTCACTATTTGGATCCGCTCGCCAAAGAATTAATTGCAAATTTCTTTGCTTTGGGTCTATTAATACCTGACGGTACATCTTTTCAATGTCAGCTGTGACCACGTATGAATGCTTACGAAAGCGCATTAAAATGGAAAATAGATCACGCTGAATTACCGGACCAACGTATTGCAGGTTATTTAATGAAAAACCAGAAGTGGTATTGGCAGAACCGTCAAAAACTACGCGAGCTTTCGTTGTATTACTAGTCGTCTTTATAACCGCGTGGAGTGGCAAATAATATTTAAGTTCTGACCTGTTTGGTGTTTCTAAAATGCGAGACATGTGACCAAGTCTTTCGTATTCCTCTAAAAAATGTACGTATTCATCCCGCAAAGCGGTATTAGCGAGTAACTTTCTTTCTAACGAATAGAAACGCTTTAAGGCTAAATGACGAGATTCGCCAAGGTTAGATACGTTGTCTTTGAAGGGAATACTTACAATGAAGCGCCCTGCGTCATCCCGGCGAACAGTTTCAATGAAATGGTTTTCACAATGTTGTTCATCAGGAGATAAGTGAGTATGATTGCCATCACATTCTTCAAGCTCCCAGAATTGTTCTAACTGACGCTGTATTCGGCTATCAGCGCTTTCAACACACGCTAGAGATAGGGAGTTGCTGAAATCTAATCCCATCGCACCACCAATCACCCAACCTAGCTTCGTCTTTTGTAGAATTGGCATAGCGGGTCCTAATTTATGCTGACCTACGCATAATAAATCCCAAAATATATCGGCACCCAAAAGAATATCAATTTGATTGGTTATGTTAAGTTTTGGATCGGCTAGCTTGATATGCAATGGTACGTTCAATGCCTGCAAATCGAAAGATTTTGTCGGTATATGATCTGTTATTCGATCCAGCACTAAACACGAAATTTTGGCGGTATAATCATTTACGCTCGATTTAAATAATAGTTGCGTTTTGAGGGGCACATTCGATTGCGAATTGCTTATTCCTGAAATTGTCATATTGTATTTCGTAGTAGAAAGATCTAGGTCATTGCAAAATTCGTTAGTTATAAAATTTATCTGAGATCCTGGATCTAATAATGCGCGACCAATATGAATGTTTCCAAAGTTATCCTTGCTTTCGACACACGCTGTGGATAATAAGATTTGTGAGAAGTTTGCAGCGGCGCACGAAATAGAATTTGTAATAGAAGACGTTTTAAAATTTGCAACAATGGAAGCTTGGTGCGACATAGAATTAGAAATTTGCTCGTCGGACGATTGAGACTCGGACTGAGCGTTTACATTTTTCTCCACACACTGATCACTGCTTGTAGTGGCATGAGAAAACGTACCCTTGTGTATATCACGCGGTGTATCATAATGCAGGAGAGTGTTGTGCTTCCCGTTGCATTTTCTACAGGAACCAGCAGTACAAGTTTGAAAGGAATGGTCACGCTTAAAATAATTAAGGCAAAGGTGTAAACGTTTGATTTCTGTAACGCGTTTAGCTACTTCTAGTTTTAAAAATTCCTGGCAATTGAAAATACTATGCCCTGATTTATAGTATACACAAAATTTAGCAGTAGTTCCAACGCAAGCTTTAGCACCATTCGCTTTACTATAATTAATCACATTTGGTAAGTTCTGATTGAAGTTGCTATTATTTGACTCAATAGATCCTAAGAAATCACACCGTTTATCAATAAATTCGGTGAATTCTTCAAAGGCAGGAAAATGGTCTTTTTTAATGCGGGATTCCCATTCATGCCGGGTTGCTTGGCTTAATTTAGCGCTTATTATGTGAACTAATAACGTATCAGTTGTTGGTTGCTCATACTGCTTTAATGTATGCATTATTTTTAAGATTTCATCTAAAAAGGATTGTAATTGACTATAATTCTCGCGTTTAAGCGGTTCTAAGTTAAATAACGCCCTGAGATTGTTGTTCACAGCTAGGTTTTTATTTTCATATTTTCTAGTTAATGTTTCCCACGCAATCACGTAATTTTCTGGAGAAATTTTTAACGTTTTAATCTTTTGAGCCGCCTCGCCCTTCAATGCACTGTTCAAGTAATAAAACCGTTGAACGTTATTTAATTTAAGATTTTGGTTTATCATGGCATCAAATGAGTCGCGAAATTCTATCCAATCCTCAAATTTTCCGCTGAAAACGGGCAATTCAATATTGGGCATGGGCAGTGTAACATTTGCATCTGCTACATCACTCGATTTTATGCATTTACTAGTTGCGTTACCTTCAACTACTGAACTCTGATCAATGAATTTAGAGGCCTTTGAAGTAATTTGAAAGAATGTATTTTCAAAAGCTTCTAATTCCTGGTCATGGACGGGATCATTAGAATTTTGCATGATTTTTAAATGAATGGATTCAAACTCAATCATAATCGGTTTAATATTTTGTAATCTGTTGGCGAGTTCCACAATTTCATCGGGATCACCACAATTAGAATCAATCATTTTAGTAAAGAACGTTTTGAAGCTTGTTAATCGCGATTTTAATAATGCATTTTGTGACTTTAACTCTTCCATTATAACGCAGTTCGAGGCAGTATTGGAGCAAAGGAAAGGTAAATGTAATTTAAAATGTGATACTTACTAATTGGGGAACCCCAATATCTTGATTTGGCGTTCGAATGAATGTGTTGATCAACGGCTGGTAGTCGTCGGCTCGATTGATGCGGAGATGCGAAGTAAATAGATACTAGCTGAAGTATTTTGTTGGCGTATAACGTTGCAGTAATTTGATTCGATGATTCGAATAACACGTCGCGATAGCGAAAATGAAACTGTAAATGACGCAACTAATGCCGTACACCACATAAAATGCGATTTACTGCACCCTTTACACAATTTTTTTGTTTTAATGTACTAATTAATTAACGCGTTCACACATATCCGGCTCGAAGGACCATGTTTTGGTGTAAATAAAATAATTACACGGGTGTGCTGCTGCACCTTATCGTATTTATTACTAAAAAATGGCAGACATGATATTTACAAATTTAAAATCAGTCCGTTACCTCTGAACGTTAAAAATGCACTGTTCTGCCCGAACTACCCGGGCGTCACCCCATCCTCCAGAATGTCGTTAGGCGGCAAACCTGCATAATCTCAAACGAAATTACTTAAGTGCCATAAATGTCACTCAAGCAGACATTTAACAAATCTTACTTGACAGGTTCTTTTGACACACTCATACCTCACTTTCAAACATTTGCTACTCTAATTATTCTAAGAAGTTTAGATAAAAATTGAAAAATATTATAACACATACTTACTAAACTAGAAATTTACAATACCGTTTGCAGGTAATCACATGCAGGACAAACGTGGACGTTGGAATATACAACAACTAATTTTACAATCAAATGTGTGACATGCAGTTACAAACAACGTCACTGTAACTGATTTTGATGAAAATTACGTTGGCAGCACTGAACAGCAACTTGTAAGTGGTACCAAACTAAAGATTTTAGCGCTGGTCTAGGCCGTACGAGTTTAAGGATTTTAAATTCAGTGTTTTCGGTCGGAAGCACAATTTTGAGTTTTGGAACACCATTTGCAGATCTGAATTCCTGGTAAACAATCGAAAAATTTTGATATATCACACATGTACTAGAAGAAAAATTTAAAAGTTCCCTCATAGTTTTGGTATACTAGAAACACTTGGACATTGGCAGATTTTAACATCAAAAATATGTTTTATTACGCGCGGTTTAAATAGTACATCGCGATTGCATAAGAGAATGATTCATTCTTTAATAATAATGTACGGTATTAAAGGCAATGTTAGAAACATTGCATCACAATTTTACTCCAGATTGTTGCACAATACGTATAAGCGTGTTGTGCCGGTTACGCATAAGGGAAAAGCTCTTGGAAGACGGAAATAAGATGATGAAGTTTTATAAAACTCTAGTTTTAATAGTTTAAAATGTATTGCTAGGTGCAGCGACATCAAACTTTAGTAGATCTTAAAACTAGATTCCACTAATGGGACTAACTAATGACTATGGTAATTATAACACTAATAGAAGCAACCCTTACATCTTATTCTGATTGAAGTACGTCTTAACTGTGGTAGATTACAATATATCGTTATTCTAAAAGCGTTTTACATACGTAATCAACGGAAGCCTATAAAGTTAACGAAATACATTTGCAGAAATCACATCATTAACTGCAGCATTTAACATATAATTGAATTTGTTTCTACTGTTTTAATTTTGGTATTGAGTTAATTTCAATACTGAATCAAATTGAAAAGCGTGGAAATTGAACTTAATTTAATTTCCTTTGATTTTACGCAGCTTTTGATTGTCGTTTATGGTTTGCTTAATTCATATTTCCATTAATTTAGAATGGTTGCCGCGCGATGTTTTATATAAATAATTATTGCTTTTATGTTCATAAATGGTATAGATAATTTAATTGGCTTCAATTCATTGCACAAATTTCGTAATTTATTACTTATAAGAAAAGTTTTAGGGAAAAGCTGATGATGTAATCAAAATTAATCAATATCAGTTAGAAGAAGCTCTAAGAAGTACTAGGCCTTCTTTAACCAAAGAAGAGAGGTTAAAATATGACAGAATGTAGGTATTATTCGCTAAAAATATTTTAATCACAATTTTTTTACAGATATTCAAAGTTTCAACGAAATGAAGACTTAGTTGACTTGAAAAGTGGCGTACAGAAGGCGACACTTGCATGAATATTGTAGTGATGAAAATAAAATAGTGTCACATAATACTCGCATGTTTATATTCTCACCCTCCTCAAAAAAATTTCCTTTATTTGATGTGTAACTCTGAAGTGTTTCTATTATTTACTTGAGGTTTTCAATTTATTTTACTCAATTATTATTTGATGGTTGCTTTCTTTCCATTACAAAGCAATCCTTCCTGCAAAAATAGAGACTTTCAATGACTACGAAAAGTTTTGGGTTGATTTTTCTTTCTATTCGATTTATCTTGGGTTAACATTAAGAATTTTTGTGCGTTGAAAATTGTGACAAAATACGCCTTAGTATGGATGTGACATAGCGTTATAGTACTATCTCATATCTAATTATGTTTCATTTTGTAGCCTAATGGTAATTAAACCAGCGTTTTTATCAATTGAAATTATGAGAGAATTCCGATGTCTGATTAACGCTTTTATTCAAGCACTACAGTCGAACATGCAACTTTGTCGTTTTTACGCATGTTATATGACGTAGACTGAAAGAAATTTGTTGTGTATAACCGCGCAGGTTGTGAACTAAAACCTAGACTGTACGTTAAAACGTAGGTTCAATTTAAATACATACGTTAGAAGAAGATGCAAATGTGCATCCGCATGTCTTTACATAAATGGCAAATATCGACTTAAAATCATTTACACAGCGGTACTTCATTTTTTAAAATTGTACAAACTTAAGGGTGATAGGAATAGAGGATAGGCAACACACATTTCTTATTGAAATTTGCAATAAATATTAAAGTTTTGAGTAATTTTGTGGCCGAAATATTAATGTAAAGTGCCATTATTATTATTTTTTTTCTCAAATTGTTTCAAATTGTTGTCTGCAGGGATCCAGTTTTAAAAGGGGGCAAACCATGGTCCATGGTCGTTCAAAATGTAAAATTTTAGGATAAAAAAAAAGGCAAATGAAAACAAAACTTTGAGATTTTAATTATACTTAAATTAAACTAATAACATTTTACTTGGTTTAACTAAATTTATCCAAAACTTTCTTCACTATGCAGTCCTGATTTTCTTCAAAATTTTCGAACAATCATAACACAACCCATGAGTCTGTCATCACCCATGACCCTGAGCCAGATTTTACCCTTCGCAGGGTACTGAACGATCTTTCCACGGTAGCAGTAGCGGATGGGAAAGCACTTAATATTAGCAGTGCGTGCCTTGTTGCAGGGAAAACATTACCTTTCTCAAAAGTGCAGCCACTTCAATGTCCTTTAATTTGCCTTCTGCTAAATTATTTTCTTCCACATTTTGTACCACAAATCTAATTCTGCGAGACATCCCAACTTATAAAATTCCATGAAAGATTCTGCATTATTTTGAAATCTTTTGAAGCCATTTTGAGCATGCTTGAAGGATGAAGATAAGTTAAAGCAAAAGCAGGTGTATTTTCGTTGGAGAATCTAGCATCCAAAGACGAAGTTAAAGAATCAAGATAGGGATGATTATTGACCGCTTCCAGTATTCAACTGCAGACTCAGATGGTGGATTACTTCTGATATTGCTTTTGAGTGACTCGTGGTACTGACAACTCAACCCCTATTTCTCGCGATATCAGTGATTTTTAAATAATTCATAAGAAACATTTTCGACATCTTGTCGATCTTCTTTGATTACATCTAAATCAAATGTTTCTTCATCATAACCAAATCCATATTTTACCTTTAAAATTTTACAACGGTTCCAAAATTGCAGAGTATCTTGCAATTAGTTAAACTAAATGAATAGGTTTAGTAACTGCACAGTGCAATGGTAGGGATTTTCTTTTGCATAGTTTCCTTACAGAAGATGTTCGGATGTTTACAAGTCGGAATGTTTGAAAGTTTTTTAGCCTTAAATTTACATCTAGAATAACTGAAAATCGAAGCCATAAACTAATGAAATAAATGTCCTTGCAGATCACTGTTAACGAAAATTATACGTCTTGCAGAAAAATAGAAGAATCGGGGGCATTTCAAAAACGAAAGTATCAAAATATTTAAAAATACCATTATAAACCATATATACCTCAAGTCATCCACCACTTGCATCCGGGTGATGCTCAATTGCGTATCGATTTCTGTAGAATATTCAGGTGAAGAAAATGGTAATTTTTCGTTTAGAATTGGTCGGATGAAAAAGCCCGCGGATTTGTCTTGACCATAATGGTCAAAATTGAGCAATATTTATAAAATTTTAATTTTCTTATTTTCGTTTTCTCTAAATTTATAAATAAATACATTCAATATTTATACGAGTTTCAAATCAACAATTCTGGAAATAAAATAAATTATTTTGCCGAAATTTGTATCTTCTTCAATGACATAAATTACATAATGATTTTTCTATATTCAAAAAAAAACAATAGAAGATTACGAATTCAAAGCCTACTAAGAAATTCAGTTAATAATAAAATACCACGCTATTTATCAAAATAAGTGATAATTTATATATATTTGAAGTGCTTAGAACAAGAGAAATTTAACTATGAGAAAATATAAGGTGTCCCATTTAAAAAATGAAGTTGATCCCGATAACTTTTGACCTGACCGTATACTCATTCTGAAAACAGCACTGCATTCTACGGAAAAATTATATAAAGAACACTTTTCACTTTTTCTATAAGTTATCGTATAGCTGAGATAGGGGCTGTCTCAAAATGCAACTTTTCAAAACCCTGTATCTCAAAAATGAGAAGAGCTAGAGTAATTATGTTTGTGTTTTTGAATGTATGCATTTTTTTTCTCAAAAATTGTTTCAAATTTATTGTAGGGCCCAAGGGCGTAGCCAGGATTTATAACAGGGGGGGCAAACCATGGTCCATGGTCGTTCAAAATGTAAAATTTTAGGATAAAAAGAAAAGGCAAATGAAAACAAAACTTAGAGATTTTAATTATACTTAAATTAAACTCATAACATTTTTCTTGGGTTTAAACTAAATTTATCCAAAACTTTCTTCACTATGCAGTCCTGCTTTTCCTTCAAAAATTTTCGATGCACACTCATCAAACACAACCCAGTGAGTCTGTCATCACCCACTGTACTCCTGAGCCAGATTTTTACCCTTCGCAGGGTACTGAACGATCTTTCCACGGTAGCAGTAGCGGATGGGAAAGCACTTAATATTAGCAGTGCGTGCCTTGTTGCAGGGAAAAAAAACATTACCTTTCTCCAAAAGTGCAGCCACTTCAATGTCCTTTAATTTGCCTTCTGCTAAATTATTTTTCTTCCACATACTGTACCACAAATCTAATTCTGCAGAGACATCACCCAACTTATAAAATTCCATGAAAGATTCTGCATTATTTTTGAAATCTTTTGAAGCCATTTTGAGCATGCTTGAAGGATGAAGATAAGTTAAAGCAAAAGCAGGTGTATTTTCGTTGGAGAATCTAGCATCCAAAGACGAAGTTAAAGAATCAAGATAGGGGATGATTATTGACCGCTTCCAGTATTCAACTGCAGACTCAGATGGTGGATTACTTCTGTGTACTTGCTTTTGAGTGACTCGTGGTACTGACAACTCAACCCCTAGTTTCTCTGCGATATCCAGTGATTTTTTAAATAATTCATAAGAAACATTTTCGACATCTTGTCGATCTTCTTTGATTACATCTAGAATATCATCAATATGTTTCTTCATCATAACCAAATCCATACTTTTACCTTGTAAAATGTTTACAACGGGTTCCAAAATTGCAGAGTATCTTGCAATTATGTTTAAACCTAAGATGAATATTGGTTTAGTAACTGCACAGTGCAATTGGTAGGCAGATTTTCTTGTTGCATAGTTTCCTTCGACAGATAGATGTTCTAGTGCTTTAACAATGTCAGTGAAGCTTTCTGAAAGTTTTTTTATGCTCTTATATTTTTCGGCCATCTGGTCTCACAGAGCCTTGAAAGATTTGGAACCGATTTCCTACGGACTGGCGATTCACGAAAGAAGGTTATTGTGTCTTTAACCGTTGCAATTGTGTTTCTTATTTCTGGTAGCTTGCTAGTATCATTGACCACAAGATTTAGTCTGTAGCTGGAGCAATGGAAAAATAAAGATTTAGCGTACTTTTTTTTAAGAATGGCCTGTACACCCCCTTCTTTGCTGGCCATCGTGGAACACCCGTCAAATCCGAATCCCACACAATTATCGACGGAAAAATTATTATCTTCTAAAAAACTTTGAATTGCGCTAGCGATTGTAGAAGCATCTTGACATTTTAACTCAATGTAGCCTACAAATTCCTCCCTGATTATTTTTTGGCTTTCATCATAGAACCTTAATCCAATAGAAAGCTGCTCTTTTCCAGCGATATCTGCTGTTTCATCAGCCATTACAGCATAAGCTTTTGCCCGTTTACAGTCTTCGATTATTTTTTCTTTGATAACTTCACCGCATAATTGTATGATCTCATTTTGAATTGTTGGTGAGGTATAGACTGCGTTTTTTTGACATTTATCCAAGTGGCTCTTTAGCTTCTCATCACCAAAGTCAATCCTCAAATTTAAAAGGTCAAAGAAAACTCCCTCATTTCCTTGTTTTCCTCTAAGCGGCAAATCATGAATTCAACAAACTATTATGCATGAAATAATTGCTGACAATATTTGTTTATTTTCTTCAATCGCCTTATGGTGCTCTATTTGCAACTGGACATCAACAGGAGCATTTTCAAGAAATGCTTTTGCAGCAGCTGTTGAAGATTTGTGGTAATGGCTGCCAACGTGCTTTCTACAATCTTCATGTATATCCTTAAACTTCATGTAAGGCCTTACCATAAATGACCCCAAAACTCCTTTAACTGTAGCAATTCTTGGCAGAAATAAAATACAATACAAACATAGAGCACCTTTCAAACGACTTGGGTACACCAGCCATGGAGTATATTGATCTAACCAGCGATGGTTAAATTTTCTTTTCAAGTGAATGGCATCAGAAGCAAAATCGTAATTGGATGATGGAACCCAAGGGTTTGTCAACAATTCCTTCTTTTTTTCAGAAGGCAAGTTATTGGCACAACTAACATAACGACCAATGTCATTTTCATGGTAACCATCGCGTTTTTTAGTTTGTTTAGAGGTCCCAGTTCCAGAGACAGCTTCATGTAGATTTGAAGAACTATTTGAGCCTCCTTCAAAAATAGATTCCGATTTTGGACCATTTCTAATGGAATGACCCTAAAGTTTTAATTAAATATTTAATTTTCTACTGAAATTATTTAACTTACCTTTTTGTAACCAATTTCTTATATCCATATTGTCTTTTCTGTGATTTCTGTCTCTTTATTCTGTGGTAAAACTATTGTTACGGATTTTCCCTCTTGTTTCTCAGGCAATAATTTAACACTGATAACTATTCACAACAACTTTATTTAAAACCAATAAAGTTAACAAAACAACACAAATATTCAGTTTCTCAACACTTTTTAACTATTTCGCTTTTAAATCTCGCGCCTCGCTTTCTATTCGCCGTATGGAACTTCGTATCCTGTACTATGTACTGTACTGTACTGTCTGTCTTCGCGCCGGATAGGCAATTTTATATATACTTTTTGAGCCTAGAAATTGCCAAAACATTCGCATCGCCGGTTCCCGTATATTCCTCACTTGTATCTCGATTTTTCTCGAAGAAAACCAGTGGCGTTTCGTTACACTATTAAATAGGACACTGTCGCTAGACAAGAGCCACACCACACACCAACTCAGTAGTTGTTGCAAAAAATATTGTCCTATGTTAGGATTTGGAGCAAGTTGTGTTTTAACCACTTGATAGTTTTGCACGAACTGCACTCGGGCGTGACATTTTTCCGTACACGGACGATCCCGAGTCTCGTTCAGGCAACTTTTGTTTTAACTGCAGGTCTTACGTACGTTATAAGAGTATTTATTTCGGATTCTGATGTAGGATTGTGTACTGAATGTTTCAAAATATTTCACACTAAAACTACTTATTGAGTAAATTTATTTTAATTAATTAATAGAATTAAAAAATGTAGTTAAATGAAAACAAAAAAAAGTGACAATTTTTTTACCATTTTTCACAAAAATGTCCGACTGTTAAGTGGTTGAATCGAACACTAAAAATTGACGTATCCTGAGATTAAATCGAACACTCGTTTTTATCCAATTCTGGTGTGGGACAATTCTGGTGTGCACCAATGCATTAAATGCATAGATCGAAAACGCTATTAATATATATTTAGCACTATGTCAGTTTTTAAAACAGCTTTGTTTTTTGCTGATGAAATATATTTTAGTGACAAAGGACACGCGAATAATTTTATTTATTAGAGCTTATTAATTAATTTTAAATTGTTCATAAAAGCAACCAAACGACCACAATAACAAACAAAATATATAAAACAGATAACAAAAAAAATAAACAGAACAGAAAAATATGTATATTTTAGATTTAATTTTTTGTTTATTAAAATTTAAAAATTATTTAATTTATTTTTGCTCTTCCAGGGGGGGGGGGCAGTTGCCCCTCCCTGCCCCTCGCTGGCTACGCCCATGGTAGGGCCAAATATATCTATATCCATTTCTTGACATATATCCTTTAATTTTGAAGATATTAAAAAACAAAATGCATGAATTTCACCGCGCAAGTAAGTGGAATAAAAAAATTCATGCACATCGATTCCAAGTTTTTGCGTTTTTTTGTAATTTTACTCAAAAAGACCAAATTTGCTTCGTACGCAATCAAATATTGAAAGTATGGCGACCCTTCCCTACAGCAATATTTAAATATCTTGTACTGTTAATCCTCTTATGTAGATAAGAATAGAACGCTTTTGTTCTCCGAAGGTAATATATTTTTCAGGTAATAACACTAGGAAGGTTAAGTCTAGTTGTGGCTTATACAGGGTTCCCCATAATAGGCTACCCATTTTAATATTTGCATTAAAATTTTTTTAGTTAACAAAACAATCTATTTATTATACTAAATTACAGCTAACTCTTTGGGATTTATGATAACTTATAAATATTTGGCTAATTTAATTCTACCTTTTAAAAATCACGTCTTCTAAATGACCTCCACCAACTTCAACACATTTTTCAATATTAGATAAAAAGTGGTTCATTACACGGCGTAGCAAACCTTCGTCTATTCCTTCAACTTCTTCACGAATTTTGACTTTGAGTTCCTCGATTGTACATGGACGACTCGCAAACACTTTGGCCTTTAAATATCCCCACAGGAAAAAATCGGGTGCCGTTAAGCCGGGGGACCTCGAAGGCCAAGGCAAATCTCCGAATCGAGAAATGAGTCGGCCATTAAACATTTCTCGCAGAACACTCATTGAGTTTCTGGCGGTATGAGCTGTTGCCCCATCTTGTTGGAATAGTAAGGCATTGTTTAGTAATCCTCGTCTATTTAATTCTGGAATGAGGAATATCTCTAGCATGTTTACGTAGCGCTCGGATATTACTGTTACAGCGCGGTTATTTTCATCCTCAAAAAAATATGGACCAATAATACCAAAAGATCCTACTCCACACCACACAACAACTTTTGGATTATGGAGGTTCTGTGTAAAGATTTCACGAGGATTTTCATTTGACCAGTATCTAAAATTCTGTTTATTAACCATGCCGTTCAAATAAAAATTTGCTTCGTCGCTCATTGGGAGACTGTGAATTGCTCCTTGATGTAAATCCAAAAATTCTTGACAAAATGCTAACCTTGCTTCTTTATCTTGATTGCTAAGGTGCTGTGCCATTTGGTATTTATAGGCATGAAATTTTAAATCCCTTTGAAGAATTCGATCTAAGCTTCCCTTTGATATTCCTAGGATAAGGGTTTGTCAATTAGCAGACCTTTTAGGACTTCTCGTAAACGCAATTCTAACTCTTTCAATATTTTCTGGTGTACGAACTGTTCTTCGACGTCCAGGCTTCTTCAAATTTTGTACAGAACCATTTTCACGCCAATGACGAACCCATAACTTAACAGTTTTTCGATTTGGCGCGTGACCCCTATTGTTGTTATTAAACTGACGCCGGAATGCACGCCTACTTCTTCTATCGAATTGCTTCTTATGTAAGTTTCTACACAAAACACACGTTGTTGGACTGAGTAATCCATGAAAGTTCCAACGGATGTTGAAATAATGTCTCAAAGCAAAAAAATTAAATAATTATTGATGAAAACTAACAAACTTCTCGTAGTAAAATGACGTTACACGAAATTATTAATTTATAACTTATTTGTGACAGGCGCCTACCTGTTTAATAATTAACTTAAATCCCAAAGACTACAGAAGATAATCCCACAGAGAAAAACTTATTTAGTTATCTCGTAGGGAATTTATTAATAAAATAAAATGGGTAGTCGATTATGGGGAACCCAATGTAACAAATGTGTTACAATTTTTAATATTTGAAGTAATAAGATTAAAGATAATAAAATTTATAAATTATAACACTTGATATCAGTGTTGCTAGTTAGTTTATATTTGAAAATAATTACAATTTTACAAAAACAATTTAATTTAAGTTCATTTTAATTAATAATATAATAATTAATAATATTAATAATAGATTACTGTAATCCTCAGCTATCACATTTCAAACCTAAAACAAAATGAAACTACTGATTATGTCAAATAAATATTACGAATATCCTGTTGACGACATCTCCTTGAGCCTATTAATTCTGGGAGTAAACAATTCAGATAAAAGTGGCACAACCGGTTGTAAAGGGACGCCGTCAGATATCCCAAATTTTTATTATTTTTAATTAGTTCCTAAAGTTTATTAGCAAGACGCCATCCTTTATTCATAATTTTCCTGTCATGATTAATTATTTGATAAGTAAAATACCAGTACTGATAATATTCACGGAATTTATTAAGATAAGGTGACTCGCTAAGTGCACAGGTGCAAGCAATTATAAAAATTCGTAGAAGTTCTAGTAAAAGTTCAACATATTTCATAACGTTGCATAAAATTGCACAATAATAATTAATCATGCATCCTCCCTCCAGACGTAAATCCCAAAAACGTTTAAAAGTTTGTATACGTCAAAGCATCTTTCACCAATACGGGTTTACGGAATCTCACCACCAGAGTTTCGTAACCACCCTCGCGAATTCTTTATAAAAACGTGGCACGTGTTGCTGTTAAAAAGAATTAATTAAGATTGTTTTAATATCGTTGAATATAGTTTAATATCAATTAAGATCGATTAATATCGTCGCGTTCGCGCCGACTGCTACCTGTTGTAAACCGTCCGCCTGTAACCGCCGTCCGAGTAAAATCGCGACTCCGCGACTTGATAGCATCACCGAAGTCAAAAGGTTAGAGTTGCAGAGATCTAACGTTGAAGGTACGTAAGTTGAGATATCTGGTGATAGGGATATGCAGGGTTGTAAGCCCGACATACTCTTTTATTACTAGACACACACCTACACTGTGGAGTTTGAAGGGTAGTTGCCCGACATTCCATTGACAGAAGGAGATCCTTTTACGTAGTTTAACGGGTGGTTGCCCAGATTACTAACAAAGGAGACCCACACACACACACCTACACTGTGGAGTTTGAAGGGTAGTTGCCCGACATTCCATTGACAGAAGGAGATCCTTTTACGTAGTTTAACGGGTGGTTGCCCAGGTTACTAACAAAGGAGATCCACCTATACAAATTTACACGAACACTACAACATAAAAACCACACCTCGACAAACGTACCAGCAACCGCAAAATACCTATAATTAAAACCTCGTCGGAAGAGTAAGCCGAACACCTAGTAAACACCGCTAAGTCCAGAAGTCTAGAAAACATAACCGTAAAAACTAGACGTGTCCGTCAGTATTAAATTATCGCCTGTAAAATAAAAGAAACCACCATCACCACCAAGAAAAAACGTAAGTTGCACCGTTGGCAAGTAATAAGATTGTTACCTGTAAGCCAGAAACTATCAGATAATATCTCGTGTTAAATAATTCAAATCATTATTGTTAGACGCGAAAAATTCACTTTAAAATACAAAACGAAGGTTTTATATTTTAAAATCGGCCAACATAACAAAAAGCTTTTATTTTATTTAAATAAAAACCGGTACACTAAAATAATTAATATCGCAAAAGGAAACAAATAATACGCCGCTACCGTACACCAGCTACCTAAATAAACGAAAAGCTTTCATTTATTTAAAAAGGGCAAAAATTGAATGTAAACGTGAAGGAGTATATTTTCATAAGAAAAGCAGGTATAAAATTGAATTACTTTTATACACTTATAACCGACCGCTTTAAAATATCGATTATTTCTTTAAAGGCATAGTATTGAACTCAGTGTCTTATCGCGCGCGTGTTTATACAGCGTTATCTTGCTACCGGCTTCTGTATTTTATACAGGGACGCATTCAGGTAAAATTATTTATTTATTTCGGCAATTAACCAGTATAAATTGAAACAGTCAAAGGACGTAAACTAAAAGTCAAAACCCCAACCCTTCTATTAATGGTACATTACAGAAACTCCAGAGGACCACCTAACCATTAGTTCCGGGACCCACCAGGACGGAGGATGTCTACCTAACGATCTTGCAGGGAGAAAACCAGTTCCGTACATTTTAATTTAAATAACCATATTTTAGACGTGTAATATAAATAGGAAATATATATATATATATATATATATATATATATATATATATATATATATATATGAACCTTTGTAATCTATTTGTTCAACGTGTTGTGAGCCTCAATAACGAACCCCGATCCTTATTTTGCAAGTACAAAATTCCGACTGAGCTAAAAGGGCAAAGTGAAAATTATTCATTAATAGTAAACACCACGCAGTTCCGTGCATTTAGTAAACGAGGGACACGCAGGTCCGTACACGGTTTTCCATGTTTTTTGTCCAAAATGTATCTTGCCGGCCCTCTATTTTTTCAGATACAAGATCCAAGTCAAAAAAGAAACAGTCGTATCCTAAACAAAAAAATTACATTACATGTCAAAAAAGAAGTGTTTCTCTCTCTGTATAATACATTTATGTTTCAATGACTGAAAAAGTACGAGATGTTTACTATTCGGCGGCCACTGATATTAAATGATAAACTTTTTGCTTCATCTCTTTCACAGTACAGTTCTTCAAAATCACTTTCACTTGTTGCATCATCACGCTCATCATCATCAGTATCAGAACAATGGTTTTTATTTGAATCAATCTCACTAACGTCGAAAACTGATTCGCAGTCAGAAACTCTGTATGCGGCATTTTGGATTATGTCGATGTTGTTAGGAGTATTAGTTTGTACCACACTTTCACGAATAATTGTCCTCCCATCTTTCTGTGCAGCCTCCAAATCGGCAACAGCTTTCCACCTCCTGAAAAATTAAAATAAGGGTAATGTAGAAAACGGTTACAATACATACATGATAATTCAACTTTTCTGATTAGGTATATACAATTTTTAGATAACAAAATGTATACTTACCGAAGAGCTATTTTTTTCATAAGTAAATTTTTGCTTTTTCTTGGTTGATATAGTCGTAAATTGAATAATTCTCATTTATCAGTTTAATTTTTGAAACCCTAATTTCGTGGTGTCTATTCATAATAGATTGAAATAAAAAAATCCACAATACATTGAAACTATTAACAATAATCTACAATTGTTTCACGAATCTAGTTCGCATCGTCAGGATTGACAGGAAATTGACATTATCATTGACAGCTGCTTGATATAATTTAAATATTTGCACAGCCAATAATGGGACTCCTTGTATGAATGTGTATTGAAATTTAGGTTTCATGAAAGAAAAAACACAATAAAATTATTCATTTAGAAGGCAGTTCAGAAGTGGAGAAATTCCTAGATTTATCTGTTCATTGACGACTTCATACTGAAGGTCTATTAAATGCCTTTTTATTTCAAATTTTTCTAGAAAGTCAAGTTCTTGTTTCTTGTTACAAACATGTAAGATTTCTGGTTCTTTGTTTGGGGTGAGTGAATGTCCTGTATAAATTAGATGTTTAGCGTAATCAGAGTTTTCTGTGTGTAGTAGTCTCGTACGTGTTGTTACACGTCCAATCTGCACTATGCGTCGCGTATGCTTACATTAGTAAGTGGGTTACCAAGCCAGCCACGTTGGGAATGGGCGGGGTCGAGATAAGGAGTAAAATGATTGAATAACAAGCTCAAACACCTTACACTTACCATAGATTCACAACTTTCAGCTCAGTCCGGAAAAGATGTCTCTTGGCGTCCCCACAATCCTAAATTTTGCTAAAATAAATCGTCTTAAGCGAGATGGTAAATTAATCCTATCTGACTGTGGAAGACAGGATTGAAGCCTACTCAGTAAATTCAAACACACTTCCAAATAAATTAACTCAAAACTTCAGAAAATTTAATGTTGCACGGGTTGTTATATCTTACTGAACACACCCTGTATAAATACAAACTCCAATCCATAAAAATAAAACAATAACTTATGTAGTTTTTAAAATGTCCCTCGTATATCTATAAATTTATATTTCTGTTACAAAACTTTGAATTAAATAAATGTTCCCAATTTAGAAAATTCTAAACAAAATAAACGACATTGGTTTAACAATGAATTGTTATCTCAAAAAAAAGGTTCGTTAATTGCTGAATAGTTCAACGTTAGAATGATTAGTGCTTGTATCATCAATAAAATCGTTATATTTTATTAATACTTTATCTTTAAAATCCTATTTAAACATTCATTAATATGTTTAAACTTTAATACTTCAAAACGGTAATTTATGGTGAATAAAAAAATATAAATAAATGAGTACTTTGTTAGTAGCGTTCTGCTGTAATATTTCAAAGCTAAAATGAAATTTAGTGATCGATCTGGCTCATTACGCAATTTCCAATCAATCCTTAAATTCGAAAATATGCAAAGACTAATTTCGCTTATCAGAAGGTGTAACCAGTTAGGCACACGATTTACACAAATAAACGACAAAGTAAATTAAATAGAGGATGTATATTGACAAATTCTGTATGTACATTATATACAATGGCGTGGTTAACAAAAATCACCCATCCATAAATACGTTAAGATTAAAATTTTCGCCCTTCTTAAAACTAAAAACAACAGATAATTAAAGTTCGATTACCTATTTTTCTATGATTGAATGAACCGTAATTAATGCAACAATAACAGGAAAGAAAAAAAATGTATACTTAAAAGATAATCGTACTTGTTTTGGTTCAATACAATTTTTAAATTTAATCTTTACTTATTACATTAATTAATACTCTTTCGGCGCGGTAGTTGTAGTCCATTTGGTCTGCTTCTGGTAATCCTTTTAACAATTCTTAGATGCACTATGCCGAAACACGATAGGTAGCCGTTATTCGCCCTACGCACTCTGCTGTAGTACTCACTAACGCAATATCTATGGTTTGTTTACTCGCGTCCAGGTATAGCGATTCTTTAGCCTAACAACACATCACCTTATACTATTATATTCGCCCTTCAAAACGTTTACCACAATAAAATAATGATTATTTTCATATATATATATATATATATATATATATATATATATATATATATACACACACATTAATGTTCTTATTTGATTTCATAAAATCACTTTGGTATTGCTAATGATTGTCCACGTTCAATATCGATGATGATCACCAGTATTTTAATTAAATTTCACAAAGTTTTATTTCGGTAGCATAAATGGTTACCTTCAGTTCTCCTTATAATAATATTAGGTCACAATCGAACACTAACAAAATATTCGCTGTATTAACTTCTAATCTGCCTAAGCACTTTTTATTTCTTGAAGAAAATCACTAACGTATGTCTTTATTGGTTCATATAGTTAATAATTTTGAATACCAACAAAACATCGTCAATGTTTCTAGGTTATTTTCAAATTGAAGCCGCGCTGTCAAATTTAAATAAAATTATTGTTCGAATATCTCGGGATTTAGCATCCTAAAGGTCTTAAAAATCCCCATTCACTCGTATAAATAAAGTCGAATTTCATTTAAGGTCTGTTCGCACTTATTCTGGCATGTAAAGTCCACCGAGTGTGGGTAGTCATATGATACAAATATATTGTACAACTGTAGACGATTATCAGAACCGAGATCGGGTCAACAAAATTTCGTTTTGGATCCGTTTTACAAATTAATTATATCAATAATTTTCAATAAGAAACGAATAAGCTAGCAGTAGGCAGTACCCGAATGAAGTGCGAAAAGTTTGGTTAATTGCGGAGGATCGTTTTTAGCCGACAGATTTCACTGTATTAAAAGAGTCAAGACTATAATTTGGTTATCGAAGCCACTTATAAATAACTGATTTTGTCAAATAAATACACTGTATTGGATGTTAAAAATGAGATTTATTATTAGTTAATAACATAACCGATTTTAAAAATCTCAGTTTACAGTTTGTCAATATATATATATATATATATATATATATATAACGGATGTAAACCTAAGCACAGCTACAGAGGTATGTCTTAAATATAACAATTCTTTACAATGTTATAAAGTAACTAAGATTCTAATTTTTGCTTTAAATTCAAATATTGGACATCTTATAATTAAAGGTCATCACCTTCACTTTCACTCGACTCTCCGACATTGATTACTAGAGGTTTTATCATTTCCTCAGCTCTTTTTACGTCTCCTCACTGGCTCATTTCCTTTTCAGCGTGTAAAATACACTTTTGCCACAGTTCTCCAGTTGGTTTAATGAATCCTTCCGTAGCGATAAAACATTCTCGTCCCTGAAGCCCTGTCTTCTAACGTTTTTGTTGTAATACTGTTTACAATTTGCCCATATTAACTCGATAGGGTTGAATTGGCAGTGGTACGGAGATGAACGTAAAATTTGATGTCCCCATTGATGATCGATTTCATCAATTGCATATATTTTTGGAACTTGTAAATCCTTGGCAATTTGTAATAATTCCACTTTCAGCATATCAATCGAATGAGGAATGTTGTGTTTTCTTAAAAATTGAAGAAGATCTTCTTTCTTTCAACTACTTGAAGGTAATTTTTCTACTGATGTAGAATGATAACTGACATTGTCAAGAATTATCAAACTTGGTTTTTCTAAATTTGGTAAAAGCTGTTCTTGAAATAAATCAGCGTTCATATTATCGTGGTAGTCTGCTGTCTTACTTTTACTGGAAAATACCAATGATGAATTAGGTACAAAACCATCCTTGTTGCCAGCACTCGGTACGATAAAACTGAAATTTATTCGGTTAAAAATATTTTTAAGAAATCGGACTATTTTAATTACCGTTTCCCTTCTCCTAGCGGTTTGTTTTTTGTGCTTTTCAAATCATTATCATATCATGATTTTAAAACGCTTCCTCGATTAAAAATTAAACGTCTCATCCAAAAAGACAAGATCGTAACTAGTTTCACAACTTTTATTAGCAAAATATTTTCGCAAAAATGTTGCTCGAGCACCAGCAATATGAACCTGCTCCATTAAGCGCCTTCTTCCATCGTCAACTTTGAATTCAAAACCAATTTTGTGTAACAATTGTTTCAAACTTGTTTTACTGAAAGTAAATATTTTATCTTCTTTAAGTTCAGTTTGGTGTTTTTCGATAGTAATATGTGAGCCTAAAATTAAACAGTGATTAACTCCATTTTAACAATAATTTCTGAATTATTTACCAGTTGCATGCACGGTGTAAATTTTTCGTTTCAAAACGTCTTTCACGTATTCATCGACATCCTCTGAGTTCGACTTCAAACGCAGCCTATGTTTTTGCGGTGAATTCGGCGCCGTTTTCCCAGATTCTAAAGCGGGAGCCATTCTTGCCTTTGTGCGAGTTACGGGTTTCTCGGAAATGCCGCATGTGAGAGCAGTTCGCTGCAACATAATATTACATAAATATAAATTTAAATAGTGAAAATTATTAGCGGTACCTGGAGAATGGAAGTTAAAGGTAAACTCGGCCCCCCGGTATCGCGTTCAATCCCGAAATAATGCAGTATATTCATTAACATTACTTGAGTTTGGCTTTTCAAAGATTTACCTTTTAATGACATCAATATTTGCTGCAAAATAAATAAATGCATTCAATCAATTGGAAATACATTTTGCATTATAAGCTTACCTCGTAATAGTGAATATTAATAATAATAGTTTTGAAAAAAACTGTTGTTTACAAATGCAATGGAAACTAATAAATTACGAAGCGAAAGATACATTTTTATAACCACAAAACATGATGCGATTATACGAAACGAATACGAAGAATAATTTGAGGTTAAATAGCCAAGAAGACATCTGACAGCGTCATGCTCTTTGACTTTAGAATCGACATACGTTTTTAAGTCCTGCATTTAAAACATATAGCAGACGTATAAATTATAACCCGTCTTTCTTCAAGAGGGAACTTCGCACTAAGATAAAGGGAAACAGATGCGTTTCACAGTACCAATTATATCCCCATTCTCGAGTCCGCCATGAGACACCTCTCCCCAGCGCTACTGTAGTGTCATGTACAATAATCGTTGTCTTACATCTTTTTCTTTCATTACGTAAAAATTCACTTTGCTCTTTCTACAATAGAAAGGCAAAGATAAAATAATAGTATTGACCCATAGGCAGCACACATTACGCCGTACGAGTTTTTCCATAAGGTTGACTCTTCACTATTATATACGCTTTGGTAATATGTACTTTACTTCTAACTACTTACAACTTTCTCCACTCTCCGTCTTTTCCCAAATTCACATTTACTATTGAATTTCTGACAGGAAATTCTACAGTAAATCGTGAGAAACTTCGTTAAAAGCTGGAACATTATGACATTAGTCGTTCATCACCGTTTGGAAATATAAGTTTTATTAGAGGTTGTTCGCGCTCAACTCTGTTAATGACCATGAATTATAAAATTCCTCACGAATGGTGTTCTTCAAGGAGGAACTCTCTACGCTTTATAGGACTTCGTTAGTTATTATTAACTATTCATTAAGATTTCTTACAACACAATAATTGAATGGAAAGTATCCAATAATCTATATATTCTTAAGCTATTAATTAGTGAAAGCACAAACTAAGGGAGCTCATGAAGATGTTTTCTGACCATCCGTTAGGTTGTACGTCCTCACTGATCTCAGAAATGACTGGACCGATTTTATATAAAGCTGCTTCACTGATTTTAGTTGAACGCTATAAAATTTAAATCCACGAACTACAGATCAAAAGTTACGTTTTGATATCTTGAATTAGGCAACTACTCAAATATGGAATTTTCTATGTAGCATCTATACTTGTTATGAAATGGGGATAGAACTTTGACAAAGACTTCTATTGTTAAATTATAGCTTACAAGTCACACGAGCTGAATAATCTTCACGATAGACGTTACGAGAAAAATGTTTTGAAAGTACCATTGTCGCATGGTTGGAAGACGTAAAATCAGAATTTAACAATTTTATATGGCGTGGAAACAATAAATATCACAATTTTGTGTGATTCGACAGTATTTTAGACTTGTTATATATATATATATATATATATATATATATATAATATGGGAAATCTCTCGGATTCAGATAGAAGACGAAAAAATAACATGACAAGTTCCTATAAATTTTTTTCCTCCAGACCCTCCCTACGGAGATGTGTGCCCCTAAAGGACGCCGCTGGAAATAAGTTTTTCTTGAATAACTTTTAAAGCACTTGATATAATTTAATAAAAACTCTTAAAATAGTATCCTTGAAACATATTTAGCTTGTTTAGTTTACCAGGGATGGACTAAGCTGTACACCTTCACCGCTAAATTTTTAACACCCTGTATGATGAAGATCTAAAAAAAATATTTTTCAGTAGCTTGAACCTTTACCTAAAAAAAAGGTATACCTGTTTAATATCGATAAAATAAACTATTTTCGAGAAAAATAATAATAAACGAATTAATGTTTCATAATTAATAAATTATTAAAAAAAATTAAGCCAGTGTTTTTTCGAATTTGTACGAGAAAACACTCTTTTAATAGTAAATTAGGAAAACCAAATTAAAAAATTTCTTTGTAACTTTACGAATGTTTAAGAAAAAAAGTAGTGATGCTGGTCTGACAAGAACAGTGCGTAGGTGGAATTAGAGGAAAATGTTTTGAATGCTGTAGATGGCACTCCTTCAACGAGCACTCGCAAATTAGCCGCACTATTTAATAAGCCGAAAACAATAATTCATGAAGTTCTTCAAGAACAGCTGTTATACCCATATCATGTGCAAAAAGTGCATGAATTGATTCCTGAAGGTTTTCCTCGTAGAATGCAATTCGCAAACTGGCTATTGGATCAGCAACGAAATAATGAAAACGTTAGCACTATTCTTTTTACAGATGAAGCAGCTTTTACCAAAATTTGTGTCACGAATTTACACAACTCACACGTATGGGATGATCAAAATCCTCATGCAACTATTGTTGCGCATCATCAACCTCAGTTTCAATCAATTGATATCTGGGCAGGAGTCATTGGCAATTTTTTGATTGGACCATTTGCATTTCCGGCGCGATTGAATGCACAACTTTATTTGCAGTTCCTCCAGAACGCTTTTCAAGATTTAATAGAGCATTTACCTCTTGAAACACGCCGAAACATGTACTTTATGCACGATGGGGCACCACCTCATTTTAGCGTTGCTGTGCGGGAACACTTAAATAACGTCTATCCAAATCGTTGGATAGGTAGAGGTGGACCTATCATCTGGCCTTCTAGATCTCCCGATCTGACGCCTTTGGATTTTTACCTGTGGGGACACCTCAAAACCTTGGTGTATTCCAGTCCGGTTGATACAAGGGAGGAGCTTCTACAGAGAATCACGTTTCATTGTGATGTGCTAAGGAACAGTGTGGGGTTATTGTGGCGGGTACAGCAGTCCTCAATTCGCCGTGCTCGCGAGTGTATCAGACTTCACGGAGCCCATGTTGAACCCACTTATGAAGTTTTTAATTAAATGAAAATGAAATATAAATTCGTTTATTATTTTTTTTCTCTTAAATAGTTAATTTTATCGATATTAAACAAGTGTATCTTTTCTCAGAGAAAGGTTCAAACTACCCAAAAATATTTTTTTTAGATCTTTATCATGCAGGGTGTTAAAAATTTAGGCATTAAGGTGTACAACTTAGTCCATCCCTGGTAAACCAAACAAGCTAAATGTGTTTCAAGGATACTATTTTAAGAGGCCCCGTACTAGTGGCCATCATACTGAATTTTCATTAAAATTATGTCAAGTACTTTAAAAGTTATTCAAGAAAAACTTGTTTCCAGCGGCGTCATTTAGGGGCTCACATCTCCGTAGGAAGGGGAGGGGCAAAAATTTATAGGAACTTGCCATGTTATTTTTTCGTCTTCTATCTAAATCCGACAGATTTCCCACATTTTTCCAGGCACCCTATATATATATATATATATATATATATATATATATATGTCACGGGCAAAGCACGAATTTAGACAAATCTAGAAATGTCTGTCAATTCCAGCCTAAAGGCGTCATAATGGTAGAACACTTATGGTATACTGGTAGTAGTCGTCTGTCACATAATCCGTGAGGGTTCGATTCCCGACGGATGCAATTTTTTTTTAGGTTACAGTAGTTTTGTTTATCTAATCTAATTCTGTTAGGTTACAGTAGTTTTGTTAATCTAATCTAAACTAGATTATGATGCAATTTTTTTTAGGTTACAGTAGTTTTGTCTATCTAATCTGGTGGGTTACAGTGGTTTTATTTATCTAATCTAAACTAGATAAACAAAATACATTTCTGCCAAATTTTCACGCGTACGCAGGCCGTAAAACAGATTCCTCTCATTAGTTGCTCCTATTTAGACAAAGCCCGTTTTGCTTAGAGAAATCTAGAAATGCCTGTTAATTCTCGCCTAAAGGCGAATCGGACTGTGATTTCGTATCTTCTCTAGACAGATTTCGAATTGTGGGATTCTCTGTTAAATTTAAGAGGCACAAGAAAATTGGTCTTTTATTAATTTTAAAAATAATTTTCAATCTAAGGTTTTTAAAGAGACACAAGAAGCATATAACTTGACGAAATTGCCAAAATATAAAGCCGTTTCATCAACAATGGCGGAGGAATTCTTTGTTAATTTAACAGTAACCGCTCAGGGCATATTCAACTATGGTGAGACAGACCTGTCAGACAACTCAGGAATTAAAACATGTTTTTTAAACGAGGGGTAAAATGTCCTGAAAGAATTGTTGATTTTTCGACCTACTGCGAAAAAACTACCAGGAACCAACGTTCTTATTGGACATAGCTTGTCCAATCACTTTACGGAGTTGGTGTTATGAAGTGCGAAAAATATAACAGACAGTTTTTGCCGGCCAATTCAGTACACCTTCATCCCTTTCTGTTGCTTTCTACGGCCCATTAAAACGATAGTTGTCAGGTATTAAGTGGATGGGAACTGACGTTGAGGCGTAAGTCACAAACCCTAATTAAAGAGGAATTTCGAAAGTTACTTTTTAAGTTATACATGAAATTGTATCCAGAGGGTGATGAAGTGTTAGCAAATATGCAGCCTGGTTTTAAGGCGTGTGGAATTTACCCATTAGATCCATAGCATCCTCTAAAACGATTACGACACTATCAACCTGAGCAAAATCAGGCACCAGTACAAGAACGTGTGTCGTCGGTCGTAATTGAAGTGTAGAAGGGTTTTGCGGTGTTGTGCTAATACAGAGACAACAAAAAGAAGACTAATGTCCAACCGGGTAAAGGCATATCCGTAGACGACCTCAAAGAAAATCAAAATGTTTTAAATACTGTTAAAGAAGACGTATTTTGAGAGTTTGAGGGTGAAGAATTAGGGCAGGATCCGGAGTTTGATATAGATGAAGCACTCTTAGAATATGTTGGAGATATAAAACGGGATAATTTGATTTGGTTCAGTTTAAAGTGAAAAGTCTGTAATTAAGAAGTTTTTTTGGCCACAAATTCCGACGTGGGAATCGTACCTATCTCCGAATCAATGACAGCTTTGCCAGACCCCCAGACAGGCAGAAGAGGGACCTTTTTGTTTGGTTCCAACCATTTTCGCACATATCTGAGAAGTTTTAAATAGATAGTTTAGTTTTATTGATTGTTTCCGGTAGGGATTAGATTCAATTATTATTGCCAAATATTAGTTTAGTTTCGTTTATAATTTATTTTGTTGAAATACTGCATTTCTTAACGTGTTTTAATAAGTGCCTTATTAAAAACACTGTGAATATTAAAATACATTATTTCATGTAAATTGTGTTTCTACTTTTTAGGTGTTCAAAGAAATACTATCTGCGAGGATACTTTGATATCGCATGGTTTCTTTATAGGCGTTCAAAGTAATCCCTATCATGGGGTAACTTTGAATACCAATAGGTGATTAAAAAAAATAGTTCAAAGTAACCCCGTGTTAAAACATGTTCACGGAAATATTTATTAATATAAGTTAAAACTTAGCCGTTCAATTGAATTCATTGGCCATAAATAGTACCATTAACGTAGATAACATATGACAAAAAGTATCGAATTTTGAGTGTTTCCAGCACTTTTAAAACAATTTGGTCGTTTTCAACATTAGGTCTGTGTGTGCACGCGTATCTAGTATCATAGGAAAATTACATGTGTAAGAGAGATAGCATTATAAGAAATTTACGGAAGAGAGAGAACAATGATGGCTCATTTGTTCGCTTCTCAACTAAAGTGGTTCTTATCTTGCCTAAGCGTATCTCTGCTAAATGGTTTGTTTATCAGCTAAGGTGTGGGCCCAGATCTCAGCTAAAGTAAGGATTCATTTCCGTGCTAAGGTAGAGGGAGTTTCTCACCTAAACGGGATTCTTATCTGGCTTCATATCTTGGTTAAAGTGATGGCTTGTTTATCAACAGAAGGGGGTTCGTATCTCGTATGATTCCCTAAGAAAGGGTTGGTCTGGTTTAGTGAAGCGGTTAGCTTCTCAACTAAATATGTAGGGGCTCGTTTCTGAGGTAAAGTTAGGGGTAAGTACAATTCCGCTTAAAGTTTTGGTTCGTAGCTTGACTAAGCTGAGAGTTTTATTATCAACTAAACCTGTTACGAGAATTCAAATATTAGTAGATGTAGAGGTTAATTACGCGTAAAAGATATTTACTTTAAATTTAAGTAGTTGTCAATCATACTTGAAATATATTTACTCTAGACTTAAGTGGTTGTCAGTCATACTTAGAATTACACAGAAATTTGTAACCAAGATAATCCTTCCCGGCAGTTCAAAGAATGATTTAACTTCCATTGGTACCAGTGCGTACCAGCCAATATTTCTTTAAATTTTGTAACAATACTAAATATTCAATTGGTAGTTTGTGAAGAAGAGAAGGAATCATCGACCAATGAAATGTCGTAAAATTTTGGAAAACTTTTACCTGTTAGGATTCAAACATTGTTATAGTCAGTCTAAATTCATAATTACATCAATATAGTCACACAGTTACGTGTATATATACAACAATCTAAATATCTATTGTACATCTGTAAACAGAACAAATATTCAATAATAAACATTTTATATATCTTATAAACATCATTTCCATCAACAAAACCAGAAGGGGTTATTATCTTGGCTAAGTTTGGTTTCACTAAGGGTTGCTTTTGGTTAAGGTGGAGGTTTATATCTAGGCCAATGCAAGGGGTTCACATCTAAGATGAGTTCAACTCAGTTAAAGATTGGTTTATATCTTGGCTTAGGTGAGATAAAGGGTCGGTTCATACCTCGACTGTGAGGGTGTTTCTTAGCTAAAATGATTCTTATCTCGGTGCATCCCCATTAAAAGGGATGACCTTGACTAAAGTGAGGGTTTGTTTTTCAGTTAAAGTGGGTTTTTATGACGGTCTGCTAAAAGGGTGTGTTCATATACAGGCTGAGAGTTTGATTTTCAGATAAAAGGGGTTCTTATCTCATATATGTGTTGGTTCATCTCTTCCATAAGGTGAGGGTATTTCCCAGATGAAGGGGACTCTTATCTAGAATTACTGTGGGTTGCATGATTTATCAATCTCTTCAGGGTCACATCCAAGAAACAAATTCAGGATCCAAAAATAGAACCAATTCTTGGAAATGTATGACTCATGTCTGACAGCTTGCAAGTTATAACACATCGGATAAAAATAAATGTATGTATATGACGTCATAGGCAAACAGGAAATAGGTAAAAGATGCTAGTTAAAAAGGAGAAATGTTCTAGTCGCAATTGTTTACGCACGAGTAAATACTGATAACGGAAGAAACAAACTAATATGAGAGATATTTAAGATCAGCGCGACTCTGCCAAAGGGAAAATAAGGATTGAATCATCGTTTATGTCAATAATTACGATGACGTAGAAGTAAACAACCTACAAATAGAGCGTATATGTTTCTATCCTGTTGTCCAGTTATGTGTATACCCTGTTATTCCGTTCTCTGTATACCTATGTTAAAGTATGGTTGGTTCATATCTTGGCTAAGGTGAGAAATTACTTTTCAGCTAAAGTAGGGGAGTTATCTCGGTGCAACTTCACTAAAAGGATTGGGCTGACGTTTATTTTCCTGCTAAAGGGGGTTACCTCAGATAGGTGCTGGTCCATATCTTGCCAACGGTGACGGTATATTAGCTAACTAAGGTTTTTAATTCGGATAGGTGCATCTCTGATAATAAATGGCTGGTCCAGGCTGACGGTATGTTTCTCAACCAACCGGCCTTTTTTTATCCCAGAACCAGTCAACTATACTCCATTTAACGAACAGATTCAGTAAATGCTCCTCCTACAACTTTGTAGGTGCGTGCTACTAACTTCGCATAGGCCTTGTTTACAACCACCAAAAAATTACTTTCTGGGTAATGCAGTGGTTGCATTACATTCAACGGTTCTTTAATGCATGCATATGAATTATTGTAGTCCCTAAAATGTATGATTGTGTAGTTTTAACAGTAATCAAATAATAAACATATTTAGAAATATAAATATTTTAAAATCTCACATCTTTACGAATAAAAATTCTCCGTCACCAATGAATCGGTTTTAATACGGTTTGAAAACAAGCATTTTTAGTCTATGGGAATGTTGACATGCTGTACATAACTCGTTAATGTTTACCAATCTGTCAAATCTCATATGAAGTCAAGTCAAATTGTCAGGACACGTATTTTGGAAATCGAAAAATAACATTAATTTATTTGTTTGTAAAAGGCCATAAGTCGGGCAGATAAATAGTAAATGAATAGAACTTTAACCTCACATTTTATTTTTATAGGAATTTACAAATCAGCTCCTTGTTGATGTCACAAGTGTTTGTTTATCTAAACAAACTGCAAAATGCAATTATGCTACAGTTGAGAAAAACCCCTTTATTTTTTAATAATTGCCACAAAAAGTTTATCATAAGTGGTGCCTCAATTCACATTTCTTCCTGTAGCTGCATGTGTTTTTTTTTTACTAAGTCTGTAAATAAAGCACAGCAGGTCAGTCTTGTTCGGAGTCTGATGAAGAAGAGTCTGGATGATCAACGGCTCCACTTGAACTATAGTGATATCCAATTGCCACATATTTTATTCCACACTTTGTACGTGTCTAATGGCATTTTTCCAATTACTGACGTTACGTTTGCAACAGCGGTGCAAAATAATTGGTTCACATCTGCGATTTTAAATGTTTTATTGTTCCTCGCAACTTTACCTTTGATTTGTGCCCATGTAAGTTCGGTTGGGTTCAATTCGCAATGATATGGAGGTAAACGCAATACAGTATGATTCTGTGTTTTTGCTATCTTATCGACAACTAATTTAGGATATAGCAACTTTTCTGACAAGATTTCTTTGATCGTATCTGGTTCCTCATCAATGGATTTGCTGGTTAGCCATGCCTGAATGTCAGCTTTTTTTGATCCTGAATTTGGAATTTTGTCGATCTTTGTGCTATGATAGGAAGTGTTATCTAACACTATAACAGTGTTTTTGTCTAAACGTCCAAGAACGTTGCGAAACCATTCTTCAAAAACAGCAGCTGTTATTTCTTCGCGATAATCACCAGATTTCTTGGACTCGAACAACAGCAAACCATCATCAACAAAACCCTCCTCGGAACCAATGTGGAGAACGATAAGGCATTTTCCTTTTCCCGATGGATACCGTAACCTCGTTGTTAATCCATTAACAAACGCTTGCCTCGGAGTCAAGACTCTGTATTTGCACTGTTTCTGCACTCTTGATATCATGGAGCTCTTCTATAAGTCAAAACTGCATACATGTTGTCACGTGTAGTTTACTGTTGTTGGAAAATGATCTTGGATATTTTAATAGGCAGAGAGAAAAAAAAACAATATTTTTTGATAATATAAATTATATAACATATATGTAAGTTGATAGTGTAAAAAATATTAATTTTTATACATGAAATTGATAATAGCTAACTGTATTCATTACAGCACTTTAGTCCTTTTGCAATTTAATCATATCTTCTTTAACCTTCCACTGTTCGGCCTATTTAGTTTTCACGCCACTTCAAGAATTTCTAGATCCCATTTTAATTTATTATCTACTGTTTAATCAATACACCTATGATGGTGTGGTTCGTTAATAGATGCGTTGTTTGCAGCTTTATCAGCACTGCCCAAACTCGATACGAGCTCAATAATGCAATTTAATGACATTATCCATTCAATTTTCTTGAAATATTCATAAAAGCGTTGCGGTGGGACACATTTAAAGTTCGGTGTTTCCACCATTACCAGATCTCCGTACTTGGTATGAATAGTACTCATTTGGAGTATTTTATAATTTCGGAAGTTGCGAGCTCAACCACATTCCCAAACAGTTTATAGAATGCAGCTGTTGAATTAATCTATGAGGGAAAGGAAAGGGCTACCTATTTCATTCCCTCTCCAAAGGGAAGGGCGGGCTGCTCGAGCTTTCCGAGCTCCTTCAGCCACAATCATGGATTCCCAGCATACATACATACATTACGTATATATGCTACATGTGTAGGAAGAAAACCCTCTGAAAAAACCTCATACAAGGTAGACGGTAAAGGGAATCGAACCCATTACCTCCCGACTGCTAAGCAGGTCGCGTCACCACTACGCTACCAGGTCGGTCTAATCTATGAGTAGTAAAAAAAAGAAAAGGCCACGTATGTCAGTCCCTCTTCACGGGGGAGGGCGGGCTGCTCGAGCTTTCCGAGCTCTTTCAGCTACAATCATGGATTCCCAGCGTACATACAAACATTACGTATATATGCATGGTAGGATTAAGGATGGATGTGGTCAGGATAGGATCGGAAGGAACGGAGTTAGGGTTCTCAGGGCATTCGCCTAAGCAGCCGCACATGGTGTGCATATACGCTGTAACATGCTTGCTCTTTATATTGGAATCTCACGTCCGGTTTATTCCTTGGAAGTGTGGGATGAATGAATCGTGCATTTCAAAGAATTTTTAAAGAACTTTGAGGTAACTTTGATCTATTATTTTATCCATGCGGTTACTACTCGTAATGCATGTATGTATGACGTCTGTCTACTGTTTTTATAATTTTTTCACTAATCAATTTCTTCTTTCAATTATTTATATAGTCTACGTTACACAGGTTTTGGGTAATAATATTGCATCATCATAATGTTTGCTAGACTATCGGTTCTTATTGCAACCTTCATTTCAAAATCCTTTTTTGTTATATTTTACTTATGGTTAACCATTAACCGGTTCTGAACAGAATATTTGGGGAGGGGAGATGTTTCGTGTACGGGGGTGTGCGTGTATGCAAGGGTGTGTGATTGTGTGAGTGGATGCAACTTTATTGAAAAAAGTAAAAACACCTTTATTAAAGATAATTAATTTATTAGAAAACTTTCTTTAATGAATTTTGGTGCAAAGTAACAATTAAACCCTACAAAATCCGAAAACTTGAACACTCTTAACTTGTAACCCTACGAGAACTTTTTCAACGATAATTCAGTGTTAGATACGTTTTTCTTATAAAATATTTAATACGAAATGAAATAAGTGTTAAAAATTAGTTAAACGGCTTGTTTGAGTCATGTCTAATGGGAAAAAAATATTTTTAATGTACCCTTGCTTTTCATATTTGACAAACGAAGATGAAACGTCAGTATTTGATTTTAAGAATTTAAGTATTTTGTATTGAAGTAAATGTTAAACCAATGGTTATGTACATTACATTACATAAAGGAAATATGTTTAATAAATAAATATAGACAGGTAGGATGTAATATCATATATTACTTTTTCACAATACACTGTATACCGTGAGGCCCTAATGGTCTTCGTTTACTTTTATTATGCTTTACCGCGGCTACAGCTCGAAATCTTTCTATCGCAAACTGCGGGACAGGAAGGGCTCGCATTCAGAACTTCAGAAAAGAATTAGATTACAAAACGGCCAATTACGTTAAGTGAAAGAATTTTAATACTAACTTTCGTTTAACTAATTTCTACGGACTGCAACTTTAGGACAAGAAATAATTATCGAATCTTGGTCTGGTTCATGGTTTTATTTCCAATGACACTCTGCATTTAGTCAGTGTGTTTTGTGTGTAAATTTCTAGGCAGCATCCAGCAGTAGACTTGGACAATCATCTCTGTTGCGTTATTCGGTGGACATATGGGATCGCCAGAATTTAGGCAAGCAGCCTTTCTCTCCGAGTGTGTAAGTAGATGACGACACCGGGAATTAATCTCCCGCCGTTTTTGCAGGTCTTTGTGTAGATGTTGTAAAAAAAAAACTTACGTGCAATTGAGGGCAAATTTGAATCAGAGCCGGCCAGGGTGTATAGAAGAATTCGAGAAAGGATTCGACTCCTCACTCAGTATTTTTTTAAAATCGTTTATTGATTTTTTGGAGATTTTTCTTATTTTTGTTTTCAATTTCTGACCTTTGGACGGTTTAGGGACTTTCTTCGTCTTCAGCTCTGGGTTTTTGGTGTTTGTGTTGTCTTTATTTGTATATTGTAAGTGGTAATAATTTCATTGCGTTTGCTTTGTGGGAAAAAATGATATATTCAGAGTGATAAAGATATAATACTTCGGAGTGTAGTATATTGCTCTATAGGTTAGGTAGAGTTGTCATTTTCACGTTGCGGTGGTCGTCATCATTTAATCTTAGAGATTGGGAAGAGTCGCTTTCTTAGTAGTCGGGGTTTGTTGGAGATGGGATTTGTAGTATTTGTGTGGTTGGGATTGTGTCACCGTTTACCCTTTTTACGATTTTTAGATTTCGTTTGTAGTGTTATTAATATATCACATATTGGTTGTATGGTTAGTTTATTAGGGTGTCTGTGATGTAATTTGTGTACAGTGCGTGGTATTGTCCTTTAGCAGGAGGCGAGTGATTTGACTTTCTTGGTTTTCAGGGTTGCATACAATGGAGTCTGGTAGTCGAGTATAGGTCGGATGTAAGTTTTGTACGTGTGTTGTAGAGTTTTAGGATGACAACCTCTGACGTTTTCACGAGGGGATCTTTCCATGAACGGTTTGGTCTGAAGCCGAACTGACTGTACATTTGTATCGTTGCGTGGTAAATTCTTAAGTATTTGTAGATTAAGTCTGTCTTGTCCTGGAGCGGAATTTCTCCCTTGTCTAAGTGTTGGTAATAATGGATTGGATGAATTGGATGAATGGGTCATTGTCGGGTAGTTCCTGTGGTTTGTGCTCTTGGTTTTGGAACTCATCAAGGTTTTGCTCGAGCTGAGCTTTGAGATTGTCGCCAAACGATGGACCGTCTGTGGTCGTGAGCACGGGCAGCAGATGAAGACCAAGCAGGTCGGCTTTATCCTGGTGTGAATTTGCAAGGTTACCTTGAGGGTTGATTAGGTGAGCTTTTTTGTTTAGTTGTACTCCCTTGCTATGTAGTCCATATGCTTTATGATAAGCTAGCGCCTATCAGGGAAGATGGTGAACAGAGCAAACGTTAGGGCTCTCAGTAATGCATTGTGCGAAGTGTTCATGGTTCCCGTCAGGATAGGAGGAAGTTCTGGAAGCTGTTTCCAGTTTGGAGAGGAGGGCTACCTGGGTAAGAGAGGATGAGATCTCTCGTTGTTTCTCACAGTCAAAACTGTAAGTAGGGTGGGAGCCGCCGCAGTTACACTTTGACGAGGACATGTAAGGGCATGCTTGGGATCTGTGACTTCCTCCACAGGAGGAGTACTTTAGGAACCGGGTAGGATACTACTGCTAGGACCCCGGGTTCAGGTAGATCAGTATGTAGAGGTACTAGTGGAGATGTGGGGAGGCCCGCACTGATAGGGTCTGTTGAATATACAGACACTATTATGCAAGAGGAACTCGATTGAGAATTTTGAGTGGTATCCAATTCTAACATAGGTAATGCGGCTGGTTGCTCTAGAGATAACACGAATAACACGAACGGCCTTGGTAACGCGGGAAAGATCGATGGCCTGTTTTATCTCTTCGGCAGTGGTATCACGGTCACACTCGCGGATGACGCATGATAAGGAAATAGGTTCGGGTGCAGAAGGGTGTAACTTGGCCTGTGAAACGGTGACGGATGGAGATCCACCCACGGGAGTTGTAAAAGGCGCAAGATGTTGAACAGCAGGAATATTGTGTAAACAATAGCGGGATTTGGGTTGGGTAAGGGTGCTGGAGGTCGAGAATAAGGATGTGGATATGGGGTCCCGGTGGTCGTAGGGCCATTATCGCCGTTATCGAGGCCTCCGGTACAAAAGCTACGACTGCGTACGTACGGGTCGGCTTCGTCGGGGTGAGGATAAAGGAACGCGGACTGTGAGGTGTGGGTTTACCATGTTTTTTTTTGTATACGGAAAGGTGGACCCCACAGAGGTGCAGCCCCACACCCCGCTGGATCCAGGCTTAAAGTTGAGAGTCCGGCAGAAAAGGGAGGGTTTGTTAGTAAATTGAAGAAGGAAAGAAATTAATTTGACCTGACTATCCCGCCCTTGTTCTTGTTCCTTCCAATGGACTTCGGTGTAGTTTCCATTACGTGAAGTGGGCTTCATGTCCTCGGTTACTTACTGTTTTGGATTTGTAGTCCCTTGATGTCCTTGCTGTGTATTTCTGTATGTATTCCTCGATGCTGTGATGCTGTTGGTCCTGATGACGTCTGACGGTCTTCTTATTCCCGATAAGGAATGTTTTTAACTGTTTTCTTGTTTTGTAGTGGTGTGCCTTGCAGTGATTCTACTGGTTTTTGAAAGCGGTAAAGTATCCCGTAGATGACCGTTACGCGATCAATTAGTTAATTAGTGTAAACGATTACTTAACAACTTGTCAATTCGGCTATTATACAAGAAGTGTTACTCAGTACCGCGTATTGTGGTTATATAGGACTCCGTTGAAGGCTTTCGGTAGTGGCCTTTGGTCAAAGAATGGCTATTGTTTAAGTAGTGGGACTGAAAGCGACTTTGATGTAGAAATTTTCCAACGTTTTCGTATCGACGTTGAAAGGTATAAAACTGATTATTTGAAATTCTATAATTTTGGCAAAATTGATTAATTAACGAATAATTAATTAAAAAAAAATTGTGGAAGAGTTCCGGCTCTTTACAATACGTGTTTTGTGCAAATAATGTAAGAGTAAATATGTGAAATAAGTTAAAAATGTATTAATTCTTGCCTCTATTAATATTCTACGACATAAACCTTTTTAATAAAGTATGTGCTTGTCAGATCAAATTTTTCTTCTAGAGAGTACTTGTAGACCATGTAGGTATAGTTGTACTATAATTTTAGCCATGCATGGCATCTACTCATTTCTCCACATATTTTAGGATTCGAGGGAAAACCTAAAGTGTTAACTTTCGGTCCGTTAAAATGTTCAAAAACCGTATATGTATGTCACAGACCTCGGGCGTATAGTTACGAAAATAACGGGCTATATTCGCTTTTTGGTGAGACCATAATTATTTTAATTTACAAACAATGGGAAATATTATGTAGACTTGCGAGAGAACTGTTGAAAATCAACAAAATTTTTTACAATATATGGCAGTATTGTACCTCTTGATCTCGAGAAGGAGAACAAAAAATTTTAAAACTATTTTTGATGAGAGTTTCGTCCAAAAATATGAAATGTACAAAATCTAATGCTGCTACTGGCAAAGCATTTAAATGAGATGTAATTCATAAATTCTTAGTAAGAGAATCAATTTGATTTATACGTTTGAATTTTCCGGAGAGCAGTTTCGAATGCAAACATATCAACTAAAATATAAAAGATATGTATATACAAAATACCCTTTGCGTATACGCACGGCTGCCCTCTAAAGACATATAAAGCAATATGGGCTACGCTATTTTAAACCGAATTGCTACGTTGTGTAAAAGACGATTAAAAACTAAAAAGATTTATTCTTCTGTAATAAGTATAACATTGAAACGAGGAAAATAAGATGATAGATACCAAACGATATGATTATTAAGTAATGTAAAAGCAATTTTTCTGAAAACACGGAAACTTTCCCTTATGTATACAGACGTGAACAAATCCAAAAAAAAATTGTTTGTTAATTTAAAGGGTAATAGTAAATCAACATTAACGTTACAAATTGAACTAAATGTCAAGCGGAAATAACAATAATCTAATTCTAACAGCGCGTTAAATGCATCCAACCGCATAGAATTACAATCATCACTGAAAAATAGAAAAACGAGCTACAACGCCATCAAAATTAGCGCAAATTGGCAGAAAATATAAACCGACCTCTCTCATTTGCAAGATATATTACAAAGCTGAATTGATATTTTGATGGCGGTTAATGTTGTTTCGGGAAGGGAAAATTTAGAAAGCAGTTTTAACAGTATTTTTGTTGTGAAAAATTCTTTCATCATACTGGAATATTTCTCTAAATGAAAAAGGATTTGGCCGATTTTAAAAAGTGTTATTGTTAAGAGTTAACAGCTTGGCTTCTCATCATTGATTAGATATAGCAGGGTGGCTATTTACATTATCAGATTTAGCGTGAAAATTGCGTATGTTAATATGTACGAGGGTTCACCTGATTTAATGAAAGTTCTAGCACAACAATTTTTCGTATTTGAATCTTTATGTATGTTAAATAGTTTAATTAGTTAGGGGAAGCACGGGTGTACTTTATTCTAAGTGGATACATACATTTATTTACAAACTAAACGCACATAATTCTGAATACCTGCATGTTTATTTGGAGATACTCTTGCATTCGGAGAAAAATTTTGTGATGATATATTGCAGAAAAGTTATTTCCAACACGATAATGCTATTAGACCTACTTTTGGAGAAATCATACTCTTTTGTTCAACTCATTGAGGTATGCAGCGCTGAATGCATTAAGCAAATGCAGCACTCATGTTCAATTCGCTATTTTCATGAGGCAGGCAATCCACACAAGGAAAAACAAGGACAGCATAAGTGAATACCCGGAAGGCATAAAAACTTTCAGACAATGTGCATTTGACGCTCTTACAAATTAAGTGTTCGAGAACAATAAATTGGCTGAGCAACAAAGTAAAGAACCACGTTTCATACCAATAGCGTATTTGTTAATCAAGTTATTGTCAGGCTTAGACATAACAAACATTGTGAACATGGGCTTGAAAATGCTGCACTAGGTTGACGTCGTAGTTACATCGGTTGGGAGCGAAAACGCAAGATATCGCCAATTTCCCACTTCATTTTCCTCACTCGTGACTAAATCAAAAGTATATGTAATTTACAACGCCTACCACATGTTGAAATTGGTTTGGAATACTTCGGCGACGTTACAAAAAGTAAAAAGGACATAGTCATCGATTTCACACCCATTGAAAAACTCCATACAATTCAAGAAGAAGAAATGTTGAAGTTGGACAAACTGACATTTGCATTGAACGTTTTAGGTAAAATTAGTTGCACAAACACTTAGCAATAGTGTGGCTGATCCTTTGGAGTTCCTCAAAGATTACATTGGACATCCTCTCTTAGAAATTTGCCCCAACAATTGATTTTATTAGGAAAATCGACAGATTATTTGATCTCAATTCCAGGAACCCGTTTGGCTGAGGCTGCTCCACTGATCTGAAGGAAGCAAATGAAAATTATTGGATGTCGATTCTCCGCGATTGCATTGAACTTGTAAGAGGTCGGAAAACAAAATATGGAAGGCCTTTGCATTTGTCCAACAATAAAACTCCGGTTAAAGGATATGTCATCACTGTATAGTTAGGCACGATTACGTAAAAACTGGAATGCTGAAATACCTTCTAACATACAAACTCAGTCAAGATCATTTAGAGCTATTCTTCTGCATCGTGAGGTATACATAATTTATAATAATTTTTGTGAATTATGTATTAATTTGCATTTATAGATTTAAGTGCACGTTTGAAAAGCGTTAGTGGCAACTATGTCATTCAAGATACCACTATTACTCTGAACGCACCAAGAGGACCTGTATCAGAGAATGGAATGGAAGAAATCTCAAAGTTTAGACGTTACGAAATGGCGGTAGAGGATTTCCTGGAGACGTACCACGACTACGACATTCCACACTTTACTGACTTGTTAGAAAATATGGTTACGTATATAGCTGCATTCGTAGTCCGAAGCATTAAGAAGAAAATCAAACGAATTAGATGCATGGAGTCGAGTGATGAAGAGGTGAGGGATTATAGTGGATTTGCTCTCGTAATTCGGAAAAACAGAAGAGGTTTAATAAAGCAATCACCAGACTTTGGAAAAATGTGGAGTCAAACATAAAACGTGTTACGTTGACTACCGACAATAAGATGCCAGCGGATAAACAGGGTTCTCAAAACTCTGTTTGAAGGCATTGCAGGAATTGTATTCCTCTGATAAATATTTTCGGTGCATGTCCTATCATATTTTCGATTGGGACATTGGTGGAGAAATTCACGTTGTAAAATTAATCAAAGTGATCGTTTTAACCTATACGAAAACCACATTCTATGACATCGTAAAGAGGCAGATCATTCAGTGCAGGGGGGAGGTCGTTAGGAAAACGCTAACTAAGTTAACACTTTTTGGCCATGTAAAAAGTAATTCTAGGATATTCATAAGAAATCCTTTTTTTATTATTCACTATTCCTACTTATTGTACTACAATTGTCACAAGATAAGAAAACTAGCCACAGAATGAAGCAGTGATGGTGAATTTATTTTAATAGTTTTACCCAAACATGTAACGAATCTTTTACGTTCTTCGTTCATTTAGTTGTAAAATATAAGGAAAAAGGGTTTTTGGTTATTAATGATTTATAAGTTGTGGTAGGCAACTTAATTTACACTTTGGTGTAACTTAAGTTGCATATCTTTTTAGGGGTTTATACTTCCATATCTTTGACTTAATTTTTTGCGCACGTTTTTTCGCGCACCGCTATATCACCTGATATCCTAAGCGTCCTTTTTAGATTGCTTGATGTATTTTGTTGGAGTTGGAAGCCATATTGGAATCTCCACCTAAATTTTGTGAAAAGTGCCATTGAGTTAATGGTAAGATACTTTTAACTTTTATAATATTAAAATCTAAAACATTTGCTCTTTGCAGGCACTTTTAGAACTTTTACTTACTTTTAATACTTCTACTTTTATCATTTTTGGTATTTTCGATGCTTATGATTGCAATTTTGCATTTAATTTATATTTATTTGAACTTTCGAGAGAATGCAATAAACACTGGATTATTCAAATTTCATGAAGATAAATTTATAAGAAGTAAAATTCAACTTTGGTACGGTTTACAACGTACAGTATTGTTATTACCACATATTGTGCAATATTGGTGCAAAGATTACATCACCTTTGGTTCATATTTCCGTATTTGTTTAGATACCAGATGCTATCAAACATTTTCGAACAGGTATTTATATCCATAAGTTAGTAATTTAAGGTTATTACAATTAGTTTTCAAGATATATTTTATAAAATTCTAAATTTAAATATTTAATAGACATAGTTTGTATATTTTTTATTTTGACATTGTGGTGAATTTTTTATTGTATCCTCGGTTTAGTTATTCCGAGCATAATCAAAAAAATAACTTGGCGTCCGAGATAATTTTTATTATTGTTACATTGCAGTTACTATATTTATGTTAAGTGGAAATAACCAAGCAGAAATTGTTGTAATTAAGCAAATCAAAAAATTGAACCGACGGAGACAACGGAATTATCTTTATTGAGTGTTTTGGATCTCTGGTTAGTTTAACGATTTGGTTTGAGAACATTACACGTATTTATAAATTATTTACACCTATCACACCAGGCGCATTTAAACCACTACAAACACTTCCGTTTTAATTGGTGAAAATTTATTTATTTTCGGTCCATTCGAAGTAATGAAACAATCGAATTTAGACTTCGAATTCGGTAATTGAAATCACTTTGAACTTATGCGATCCGCGACACTTAGAAGAACCAGAGATTGAATGCGTCTGAGCTCAACCGACTTGCGCAGTATCCACCAAGCCGCACCTTGAAGATAGGCCATTCTCCCTCTATGTTAACTGTATTCTACCTCAGTGGTTCAACTTCAGGTTACAAAAACTTCTTTGTGTTAAATAAATTGCTTTAAAGTATATGTTAGCTCTCTAGTATTCGTAATACGATGGTAAGCAACCTTCTTACAATGAGTATGGCAAATGATAATATAGTTTCTTGCATGACCGCCGTCGAACTTTACGTGGTACTTAGGTTTCTCGTGTTATATATGTTGCAGGCTTATTGTAAAATCAGTTTTATTCTAATACGCCTAGGCTTTTTCAATACTACTAGGCGTATTGTAATAATACCCAAATAATATTAAGAATGCGACAGTTTGACTGGAAATTTTAGGCGCATTATAATACACCTGCTTCTTGTTAGCCTAATTGTTAAAATTAACGTGCGCGCGGTACACAATGTGTTTGCACATAAAGACAATTATTAGAAGAACTAGAAAAGTTTTATAACGGTAAGAAAAGCATAAACATAACCTCAAAGTATTAAAAACTTGTATTCACAAGACACTAATAGTGTTGAAAGGTCAAATCAAGACGGAGAGGTTGATTAAAAGATAATAACTCAACAAATTGGTCATTTGGATTGTGCAGTGTCAAAAAATTATTTTTATCACAGGACCATTAAACGTTCTCCATACAAAGCTTTATTTGGGGTGGATTTCCGAGTCGGCTTGTTTTTGACTAATTTACCATCTGAAATTGTTAAAAATATAAATACGGAAGACGATTTGGAAAAAATTAAGTAACTCTTCATTTGAATGTTTCTCTGGAGGTACTTGCGTAGTTCATCATAAAATATCTAATGGATTACACGATGCCACAGCTAGCCCACAAATAGACGTTACTGAAAACCACAATAAAAACCAGTATTCTACTAACGTTTATAAAGAAATTGAAGCCACAATGACGGACTTGAGTAATGTTGATGCCATCGTAATACTTGCCTATGGATTAGAAGAACCGAGCGAAGATTGGTGCGTCAATTTCCACAAGTGTACCAGAGTGGAAGTGTAATTCATGCAAAAATGAAGAAAAAGTGAAGAACCAAAGGTGGGTCAAAAACGAGCTGCAGAAAGAAATGGTGGAAACCAGTAATAAAAAATTAAGACTTCTTGATGTTGGCCAAAGCATTGCAATTGAAGTAGGTGGATCCCAAAAATATATTAGGAACTATAGTGAATATCACCAACGGGGTATATCAAATTGGTACCACATATGGATTGCTAAGTCGATGGTTTACGAGGGATGAAATTACTGACTGCCAAACAAATCAAATAATTAGAAAATAATCAGAAAAAACAATTTCTTTAAAAGAAGCTTTAAGATTATATTCAAAATTTGGAAAAGTGTTCTTGCAAACCAAGCAAAGCACAGTGTCATAGCAATAAATGTTTATGTTTTAAAACTCATATGAAATGTATTAGCAAATGTCATAAAAGCGGACCATGCTGTAATAAATGATCTAAATCTATAATATGCATTTTAAATAGGTTAAACTGTTCAAATAAATCAAAGGTTATGTACAATTCGTTTAGAATACCGTCACTCGTATTATAACACGACAGATTTCGTATAGTCTGATTCTAAAACAAGTTTATTTTAACAATAAGGCTAACAAGCGGTAGGCGCATTGTAATGCGCCTAAAATTATCAGTCAAATTGTGGCATTCTTAATTATTTGGGCATTATTACAATATGCCTAGTCGTATTGAAATGCCTAGGCGTATTATAATAAGACCGATTTTATAATAAGCCTGTGACAATACACTATCGTTCTTCAAAAAATGTTTAGTGTTGTCAATACTCCATTGGTGATCTTTTTTATCCAAAAACAAATCAATTATCGTTAAATAATATGAAAATCTAGAAAATACAGCCAATAATCTGTTTCAAAGCAGTTTATACGTTTTATACTGAAACTGTTAGAGTAATCAGGGCAACTCTTATTATGTGTTGCATACACATTATAGCAACGTTCTTTCTGTCAATAAAATAGCGATACTTTTAACATCCCAACATCTTGGGTTTAACTCGTTGATTTTAAATTATTCAAGATGAATTAAGATGAATAAAAGATAAATTAATCTCGGACCAACACCTTGGCGCAGAATCTTGAATCTGCATTTTAGTCCAGTATCTACGACCCTGAATCTTGAAATTGGTTTAGCATATTTGAAGGGATCTGGAATCTGCATCTTGGATGAGTATCCCGAAATAAAAGCCTTTTGACAGAATCCTTAAATTATGCTGTCATCTTACCCCCTTTTGGCAAAATCTGGAATCTGGTTTCGTCATTATGGACCAATGTAAAGAACTTAGATCCTTTTGGCAGAATTCATCACATTGATCCGACATCTTGGATGAGCATCATGGAATTACGTTCTTATGACAATATCTTCATACCGGTTTTAACATCTTGTACTATTGCACTCCGTCTTGCGAGCGGGATCTTTGAATCGCAATAATTGACGATAGATTCGTCTTTCTCTTTGCTCCAGTTCACGATTTGCCGTGGAAGCGATTTGTGGGATATACCGATGGTTACGTATCAGTGGAACTAAGGTTTGGACCGCTTTCGCAGTTCCAGAATTTAAGTCTTTGATGGCTCTCTTGAAATCTTGGGTGGTTAGGAGATTGGATGTGGGAATGTTGTTGGAGATGTGTTCGGGGAACACATATGTAACGAAAGTTACATGTGTTAGTGGTCAAAATGAAGTTTTGATCAGTACATGCAAGTGATCTGAGGTGATCTTAGTGCCCATAAAGCACTCTCGATCAAAATAATAAGCTATGGGTCCAGCATAGAGGATGTGGTCTATTATGGTGGAAAAATGTGGCTTATTTGTTGGTGACTTGCAAGAGCGCCAACTGTAATAAGGCCGATGATGGCTTGATTTCACTGCCATTGCTTGTGGGGTCACCAAATTGCGCGTGGCGGACATATAGGTCACCCAAGATTACTAAATTAGGTAGAGTGAATGCGTAAATTAGAAGATAATCAGAAAGGATGTTGGGGTGGGGCGGGTTGTAATAGGAAAAGAAAAACAACGGGAGTGGGAAAGTGCACCGTTAGAGCAATACATATGAGGTGTAGGTGCGAGGCTAATTGAAAACGGGTGGATGGAAAGTAATTTATGATGATTAGTGTGGTTCCACGATATCCGTTTTATGTACTCTTTTTTTGGTAGAAGTGGTGGTTGTTAAAGTTCCGCGTGCATCTGTCTGTTTTTAAACAAGGAGCGTTTCTGACGAACGCTCCTAACGTTAACTATCCCTGCTATGATATCCATATTAGGAGTGGTTTCTTGGAAAACGGCAACCTTTGTTCCCGTGCCTGACACAACGGCGAGGGTTCTCCTTTGGAAGTAGGAGAAGGACAGCGTGCCGAGAATACGATTGATCCTATTACACTGATCGGATAGGATACTAAACAGGATGTGTGTAAGGATTTGTAGGAACTGTTTTAAGGTAAGTGGTTCTGTATCTGGTAGTGTTTTCATGTGTACTGTGTCTTAGAGATCGGAAGACAGGATAGGGTCTTAGATTGCAAGCCACCTGTGTGCAGGTGGTACAGTACTCGGGAAGTGGTGTAGGGATTTGGGAAGATTCGAACGGTAATGTCTTCCCATATGATGACTCCCCTTCGAGGGGGAAATTAAGGGTGGTTTCGAAATAGGTGACGAGGAGGACTAAGGAAGTTGGGGCCTTCGAGATGATCTGCTAGCTTTACTGACCATGGCATAACAGTTCAATCGAAGTTCTCGTTGGAGAGGATATCTACTTGACGGCTCACCCAAGAAAATATGGGTGGTCGGAGTATTTAGTTTTAACGGTGAGGGTTACTAAGTGACCACCAAAATTGTGGCAAGGGAAAGAAGGTTTCTAGGAGGTAGATATGGTTGTGGTTGACCGTACGTTCTTTCACGGAATGTTTAAGAATTTTAGGGGCGAGAATAAGGTTTCTTGTAAAGTGATTGATTTCGGGATATTGCGGATGCAATACCTCGAAAAAAAGATCGTGTAGGGAGAGCTGCGGTAGGTGATGTGGGTTACAAGGATGGTCGTTTTGAGGTGCTCGGTTTGCCTCCGGTTGTTGAGATGAGTGTGCGTGACTATGTGGTGGAAACTGTGGATATGTATGAGTTTGTTCGTGTTGGTATGTATGGTGGTGATGCGGCGATCGCGAGTGGGAAGGTGTAGTGTATGTGAGCGTTCGGTCGGGGTGTTTGACGGTAGTCGAGGTGCATTCGCGCCCCCGAGGAAAAATGCTTGAAAATCACAGACCCAAAAGAAAGGTGGACAAGAGAGTTAAAATAATACGCAATTTAAAATATCAGTAAAAATTTATTTATTAAACTTCTCCTGCTCTCTGACGGTGTTATTCTTTTGTCCTTTATAGTACTGGTCCTTTTTCTTTAAGTGGTGGCTCTCTGAATTCTCACCGAATATAAGAGTGAAGGATTGGAGCATCTGATTCAGTGGCTATGAGGACCCAGTTTCATTGCTGGAATGGTTAAACGAGGTGAGTGTTAGTTTTAAGATACCCTTAGGAAAAATATTATTGGCACCTACGGAAATATTCACCGATAACGCACTTTTATGACTTAGAAATAATAAATCTATTTGGGAGAATTATGAGGATTTTGTTGCCGATTTCCAAGAACTCTATTTTGCGGTTGATTATGATACAAATTTGCACTTCTTAATTAACGATTGCAAACAATTAGCTTCCGAAAGTGCCAGTGACTGTTTCACCAGGTTACAAATGCTCATGCGAAGAGCAGGGGACTATAACAGAGATAGGCAACTATGTTGGTTATACAAAAATTTATTACCGTCGTATAAATTGACAATTAAAAAAACCGAAACTTGTTTTGTTAATGAACTGTTAAAACTATATAAAGATTTTGAGGAATTATAACAAGAATTATCAAATTTAAATGTAGGGAACGTTAGTGTACCATTTAAAAATAATAGGTCTAAAAGATGGATATTGGTAAATACCGTTAACCAAACCGTCAAAAACAATTACTTCTTTTACAGTTCCGACAAGGGGACTATTTCATTTTAGAGTTATGTCTTTTGATTTACACTCTGCCCCTGCTACTTTTTAAAGGTTTCTAGACCGATCTCGATCCGTATGCATTTGTATATCGAGACGATATAATCGTTCTAGGAGAAACTTTCTCTGAACATTTAAAAAAGAGAAGTTTTTCGCCGTCTCCGACTAGCAAACTTAAGAATCAATGGCGCAAAGTGCGTGTTCTGCCGCAAATCTCTAAAATATTTAGGACATTTAGTAAGCAATGGGGGAATACAAGCTGACCCCAATAAAATTGCTGCTATACAGCAAATGGCACGACCGCACAATATAAAAACCCTTGGTGTTTGTTCGTGGTTTCGACGTTTTGTCGAAAAGTTTTCAAAAATACTAGCACCGTTAACAAAACTATTACATAGAAATGTACGATGGCACTGGAAAGACGAACAAGAAACCGTTTTTAACCAACCGCCTTTATAAATGCATTGATCCTAAACTGTCCAGACTTTAATTATCCTTTTATTTAAAAAACCAACGCATCTGAAATATGACTGGGAGCCGCGTTAAGTCAAATAATTAATAATACCGAAAGGGTAATACCATATGCTAGCAGAACGTGTAACAACCTTTTTTTTTGTGGTTGTATTAAAAAGTACATTAATTTAAGAATCGTTCATTTATTTGGCGTAATATTAGAAAAGTTTTTAATTATTAATATGTAGAATTGAGAATGGCAATTTAATTGGCATTTCCTAGAACATATCTTTTGGGTGTAATATTTCATAAAGAGTCCCCTTTCTTAAAAAATTGGATTCATATTATTGTATCCGCGCAACGCATGAAAACTTTTAGGGGGAAATACTCATTTGAGTTATTCTGAAAGTTTTTTTTCAATTCACTTGTTGCTAAATGTAACAGCGTGCAGCATGTAGTTGTGGGGAATTTTCCCTAAATATTTGTGTAAAGTGCCATCGGCAGATGGTAAGTTATTTTCTTATTCATTATAGTTAAAACTAAAGCATTTGTTTGTTTTTTAGGCATTTTTTATAACTCACTTTTACTTACTTTATAACACTTTCATATTTTATACGTTTACACCTTTTGCATACTTTAATAATGAATATATTTTTTAATTGTAATGGAATTAATTTTTAATTTTTACTTTTAAAGTACCATTTTTTAACTACCTTACTTTACTTGGTTTACATCATAAATCGCAATTTTTTGTTTTTACATACTAAAAACTTCAAAGTAATGCATTGATTATCATGGATTCATTGTGGCTGGTAACCTTAGATCTGGAGATTGCACCTCAATGATGCTATAATTATTTCATCTAGTTGACCGTTCCGTTTCATGTGTCACCAGTGGTAATTAATACATATACAGAACTGTTTAAAGGTATGATTTTTTAGTAATTAACAAATAGATTTAAGACTTTTTCCATTACAATTGGATATTAAATAAACTTTAGTGTGTCTTGTAATTTTATTTTAATTTTGATTATTGTTGTATTATTATTAATAAACCTGGTTTAGCTGTTCCAATAACGTAACGTATATTTAAAAATAGCTTGGCGCCTGCGGTATCATTTTATTGTTTTTATTTACATTACATATTTTTCTTATTAATTAAGTATAAGTGAAAAATAATTAAGCAGATGAGAAGCACGCAGTATCTCAGGTATGTTAATTAAACTCTATATTAGAACTCTCCCTATCTCAATTTACCGATTGAGCCGACGGCAGTAGCGATTATTATTTGGTAATTTGTTATATTAATTAAAATCATTCGATCAGTTACAAATTGTTTATTACATCATCGCTTTTTTTTTAATGTTATAAGTTGGCCCAGTTTTAGTGTTTATACTTTAGCAGCCGCTTTTAATGTTACCATTTGGCGTTATTTGTTGTTGTTCAATATTGACGTAATTTAATGTTACAAACGTTAAATCCAGCAGAAAAAATTATTCCGTTACCGAAAAAGAATGTCTTAGTATTGTATGGTCTATTGAAACATTTAAATCTTATTTAACCAGTCACTTAAATGGCTGAATTCAATAAAATCACCTTCTGGTCGTTTTGCCAGATGGGGATTGTATTTACAGCAATATGACTATGTAATTAAATACCGAAAAGGAGCGCTTAATAAAGTAGCCGATGCATTATCTCGCAATCCACTGCCGCCTGAAAGTAATGAGGTACTATCTGTTGAACTAACAGATTGCCCCTGGTATGTTAATAAATTTTGTGAAGTAGAAACCCGACCGAAGGTTTTCCCTGATTATTGTATTAAAGAAGGCAAACTTTATCGTCATTTTTATATAAACAGTATTAAAGAGGAATTAGGTAGCGAAGCTTGGAAATTATGCATTCCAACCGCAGACCTTATTCAAATTATTAAAGAAAATCATGATTTACCAACCGCTGGCCACTTAGGTATCACAATAACTGCAAACCGAATTTTGAATTTTTATTATTGGCCCAGAATGGTACAAGATACTGAAGAATATGTCCGTAAATGTGATTCCTGTCGAAAATATAAAATTTCACAATTACAAACCGCAGGTAAAAAGAATATCTACCCAGATTGTGCACCGTAGGACATCATAAGCACAGATTTAGTAGTCCCATTACCCCGTTCAATAAAAGGTCACCAATATTGGGTCTGCGCGAAAGCAATACGCAAATCAACCGCCCCGTTGTAAGTCAAGTCCTATATGACGAGTTAATAATGAAATTTGGTACGCCGCGAATAATAATAATAACTGATAATGGAACTCAATATGACAGCAGAGTATTCAAAAAATTATTATCAGACTTAGGAATTATTCGCCGTTTTACTCCATATTTATACGCCCCAAGCAAACCCGGTAGAACGTGTTGATCGAACTTTAAAAACTATGAATGCACAATTCTGTGAAAATAAACACAGACTTTGGGACAAACACATTAATGAGTTCACATTCGCAATAAATAGCGCCGTTCAGGAAAGCATAGAATTTTCTCCTGCATTTTTAAATTTTAGCCGCGAATTAAAATTTTCTAACGCATATATCCGTAAAAATGAAAACATCGCGGATGAAAATGTAGATATAAACCGTACCGATATAATTAAATATAATGCCGTCTAGAACAGATTCAAGAAATATTTAACTTAGTCCGTAAGAATTTATCTAAATCATTTGATTCACAGGCAAAACATTACAACCGGAGAAGACGAGAGTGGAGACCGACCGTGGGTAGCCTAGTGCTACACAAACAGCACCCGCTCTCAAACGCACCGCTAGGTATTCCCGCTTAAATGGCACCGATTCTTAGGTCCGAATGTTATAACAAAAGTAGTATCACCCCTAGTACAACCTAAATGATGCCGCAATGAATCAAAAGATCAACAGAATCCATGTAAAAGATCTGAAGCCGTACAACGCCGATTAACTAAATATTTTAAATTACAAATAAATAATAATGTTTTAGATCGACCGTCACCGTTGCATACGAAAAAATTAGTTTTGTAAGTACCGACAGGAGTGTAGCAGGTAAAGGACTTAATTTGACCGTCCACCAAAGTCCTTTCGCCCCAAGAATGCTCCCTTGTACTTAGCGAGCCATGGTGTCATCCTTATGGGTGGCCCATGTCCTTTACCTAACACTATCCTACCGTCCTTCAAGCCAACCGTTTAGTTTAGATATAAGACACATATTAACATAAGTTGTAGATATAAATCTGAACGAACTGGGAAAGCCCGAACTACAAGTAAGATGATACCAGAAAACCGATGTACAAAGTTGACACCGTAATTAATTTCCACTCTGCATTATAAGTTGTGTAAGTTGTTTAAATTATATTATCGAAAATCTCTATTCATCCACCGTCAAATTCATACATAAATGTTTCCGAAAAAAAACCAACTTGACCGTAATCATACATATTGTATTACTGTCTAAATTTAAAAAGAAAACAAATATTTTCTAGTTAATAGTTCATTTTTGCGACTGTTAGAATAACATAAATTAACCACAGACACCCGTTACAAAAACTTAACAGTTAGATGCAGGTAAATTAATTTCAGCTTATTAGACAATTATAACCGTTACATGAAACTTTATTTTAACTTTTATTCAATTAGTGGTAGAACAATTAGTTTAATTTTTTTTGTAAAGAATTTTAGTTTAGTTTATCTTCTTAAAAAACCGTTAACTAGGATAAGTAGTTTCATTTTGTTTTCTTCAGAATTTTTTTTAAATACAATCTTTTTATAGTTAAGAACCGTTAATAGAGTAGAACAAGAAATTTTTTCAAAGAATTTTTTTCAGAAAAAAACCGTTTTAGGATAAGTAGTTTATTTTGTATTAGAAAAATTTTAGTGTCAATTATTTTGTAGAATTAAGACCGTCTTTTAAACGGAAGTAATTCAGCTTTTATTTTACATTTTTTTTTAAGTAAGCGGGGAGTGTGAAGATTAGTTTTTTCCTTTTTACTCCGCCAACAAAAACCGTAATTAAGTCCGTAAATTAATTAAGTACTCACCGTTGAATATTGATTAGTAAAGTAAAATTAAGTAACTAGAGTTAGTGAAAATTAATTAATATAATTCAATTTAGTAAATAAAAATTTAATTAAATCTATTTTGACAAGTAATAAAAAGTTGCTTTGTTACCGAGCACCGTTTTGATTAAACCGTAATCAGTGAAATCTAAATAAATTCACAGAGTTCATGTTTATTAAGAATCATTCATTTTCATGCATCGGTGGTGCAGGAATTTTGTTCTGTCAAGGGAACCTGTGACCTTACCTACCGTATCCGTCCTCCGCTCGATTTAATTGAGTTTTAGCTACATCTTCCACCATAAGGATTCGACCATGAATTTTATACTCCACTGGGAAACCCGACGCACCCTGTTTGGAAAACCGTATACGTTCAGGAGTGGATCCAAAGACCGCCTCAACAATAGTTTATCTTTGGGTGGCGCCCGAATCCGTTTTTCAACCTCCTGGAAAGACAACCGACATTCGCAGCCCGTTCAGGAGTGGCCATAAATATTCATAATTACCGTAACTTATAATGTTCTTTAAATAAAATATTTCCAAGCAAGATTTAATTTTTGTGTTGGAATTTCGTTGAGGGCAAGCTTCACTTGCCACCACCGAAAAATCATTACAGAAAAAAAAAAAAAAAAAAAAAAAAAAAAAAAAAAAAAAAAAAAAAAAAAAAAAAAAAAAAAAAAAAAAAAAAAAAAAATTTTTTTTTTTTTTTTTTTTTTTTTTTTTTTTTTTTTTTTTTTTTTTTTTTTTTTTTTTTTTTTTTTTTTTTACGGATTTGACAATCCATATTAGATGCTACAAATGCAAAATCAAAACCACTGGTCCATAAATGTTTGTTGTGCCATTCTACACAATAGAATTAATGGACCGTGTTTTTTTAACACTCCCCTGACTGGTTCTATGTGACTTCAATTCCTCCAAGAAGTTTTGCCTAACCTCTTCATCAGATTAGTAACGATGGACGACAGAACATATGGTTGCAACAGGACGGTACCCCTATGCACTACCACTGTGAGGTACGTGAATTTGTAGATGATAATTATCCACAAAAAATGGATTGGACGTGGAGGTTTTATCCAGGGTTTCTCAAGGTCGTGTGATCTTGGCCCATTTGATTTCGTCTTATGAGGATATATTAAAGAACGTGTATAAGTCACATCTCCCACTGCAAATTAAGATATGGAAGACATGATATGAGACTCTTGTGGGACGTTAACACGAAAGATGTTGGAAACCATGAGGGAAAACATAATAAAACGACTAAATGCATGCATTCAGCAGGAGGACACCTTTTCGGACATATTTTAAGAACTTATTAGTAACTGTTGAATTATCCAATACCTTGAGAATGTTCGTTTATTTTACATCAAGTTCTTATGATAACGTAATATATTTTCTGTTGGAGTTAATTTATATCTGTTAGGGTTTATTATTTAATGTAACTTTTTGTCTCTCTTGTTTTCACATTTCATTGCGAATAATCACAAAAAACCAATAAAATATTGAATAACATAGAAAAATCAAAATAACTCAAAAACAGTTAGAGATAGGTATAGGGTATACTTATGAAGAATTGTGTGGTTTTTGACCCTTTTTAACACAGCGTAAAAATATTCAGGGTGTTCTACTTGGGAACAGTGATATTTCTGAATTTTGAGTTTCACAGGTTTAAACACATCTTTTGAAAACCCTGTAGCATTTATCTGTAATACTACTTCTTTATAATAAGCTTGGTTTTTTGTTGGTCCAAATATAAAAAGGTTTTCCTAACAAAACACAAGATAGTACAGTGGCGAGCAAAAAAAAAAAAACTCAGACAATTAATCCAGGCACCCTACGTCTATAGTTCATAATTTGGTTTAGGATGAAACTGACTTTGCTTCAGCTAACATTGACATTAGCGCAATTTTCTGTTTTGCTAACAAAACAGTGTTCTTGATAACATTTAGCACATTCGCGATTACTCGTACGCTAACTCAACTTCTAGTTGTCACTGCCTTTTACACTTGATTTAGTTGCGGCATTCTTACAACTCTTAAATTGGCAAGGAATTTAGATATGACAGGCATTTTATTTTACACCACAATTCACACAACTAAAATTTAGGGTGTCCCAGTTTTTTCTTGCTCGCAACTGTACAGTGCATCCCATTTTGGTTAGGACAGCCAAGTATCTCGGTTGTTGTTGAAGACAGAACCTTGCGGTTTTCGCGGTCCTGTGCCACTTTTTTGTGAAACTCAAGATGTCCTGAACGGATTTTTCCTAACTTCTTTCGTTCATAAGTTACAGGGCGTTTTTGAAAATTCACAATTTTTGGACCCCCTCCATATCTACGAAGTTTCTCAGCGATAATGTCAAATTGAAAACTTATCCCATAGAGACTTTTATGTAGAATTCAGTGGCGCACTCAATTTTTTTTTCGGGGTATGGTTATGGAGATACGACTCAAACTTATGATTTTTCAATGGAACACTCTGTATTTTATCACCTCATTAAATTCCTTATTTTTTCTTTCAAAATGATATATAATATATAAACATAAATTCTTCAAAAATGCTCTAAAATCACTAAAACATTGATTTTTAATACAAAAAAAGTTCAATTTGAAGAAATACTACTTGTGATTTTTCTATGAAAGTAACAAGAACAATACTAACACTAATTCACTAACAAAACTCAAAACCTAGGTAACTAATAGCAACAAATAAATAGTAATAAAAAGTTCATAATGTAGAATAAGCAACTAATTAAATATTTACTCATACTATTTCATTCCGAAATTATTCGGTAATTTATTCATTGAATTGTTCAAATTGACACAATTTCTTAATACGTCTTAATTCATTTAAAATTATGAAAGGACGATTTTCTAAATTCTGGAAAACTGCCTCTGTTGTTGCACGAAGTTCTTCAATATTATTGTGCCTCTTACCGCATACTTTATTTTTCAAAAAACCCCACAAAAAGTCCAGCACTGACAAATCAGGTGACCTTGCAGGCCACCTAATGGGTCCATTTTTCAAAGAATTTTTCAGAAAAAAACCGTTTTAGGATAAGTAGTTTATTTTGTATTAGAAAAATTTTAGTGTCAATTATTTTGTAGAATTAAGACCGTCTTTTAAACGGAAGTAATTCAGCTTTTATTTTACATTTTTTTTTAAGTAAGCGGGGAGTGTGAAGATTAGTTTTTTCCTTTTTACTCCGCCAACAAAAACCGTAATTAAGTCCGTAAATTAATTAAGTACTCACCGTTGAATATTGATTAGTAAAGTAAAATTAAGTAACTAGAGTTAGTGAAAATTAATTAATATAATTCAATTTAGTAAATAAAAATTTAATTAAATCTATTTTGACAAGTAATAAAAAGTTGCTTTGTTACCGAGCACCGTTTTGATTAAACCGTAATCAGTGAAATCTAAATAAATTCACAGAGTTCATGTTTATTAAGAATCATTCATTTTCATGCATCGGTGGTGCAGGAATTTTGTTCTGTCAAGGGAACCTGTGACCTTACCTACCGTATCCGTCCTCCGCTCGATTTAATTGAGTTTTAGCTACATCTTCCACCATAAGGATTCGACCATGAATTTTATACTCCACTGGGAAACCCGACGCACCCTGTTTGGAAAACCGTATACGTTCAGGAGTGGATCCAAAGACCGCCTCAACAATAGTTTATCTTTGGGTGGCGCCCGAATCCGTTTTTCAACCTCCTGGAAAGACAACCGACATTCGCAGCCCGTTCAGGAGTGGCCATAAATATTCATAATTACCGTAACTTATAATGTTCTTTAAATAAAATATTTCCAAGCAAGATTTAATTTTTGTGTTGGAATTTCGTTGAGGGCAAGCTTCACTTGCCACCACCGAAAAATCATTACAGAAGAACTATATGAAGATGGATACATTGCAAAACTTTCCACTTCTTTTCTAAACAACTTAAATAGAGACGGTTTAGTATTATCTGCTTAGAATTAAAATGACCCTCGATATATTTGGATTTGCATGCCATGCATCAACTGAAGAAGTTAATCCATCAAATCATAGGTTAAGCAATCAATAATGTTTTCTGACGAGGTCACGTTTAAAAGCAATGGTGCTGTAAATCGTCATAATATGCACTATTACGGATTTGACAATCCATATTAGATGCTACAAATGCAAAATCAAAACCACTGGTCCATAAATGTTTGTTGTGCCATTCTACACAATAGAATTAATGGACCGTGTTTTTTTAACACTCCCCTGACTGGTTCTATGTGACTTCAATTCCTCCAAGAAGTTTTGCCTAACCTCTTCATCAGATTAGTAACGATGGACGACAGAACATATGGTTGCAACAGGACGGTACCCCTATGCACTACCACTGTGAGGTACGTGAATTTTGGATGATAATTATCCAAAGAAAATGAATTGGACGTGGAGGTTTTATCCAGCGTTCCTCAAGGTCGTGTGATCTTGGCCCATTAGATTTCATCTTATGAGGATATATTAAAGAACGTGTATATGTCACATCTCCCACTGCAAATTAAGAAATGGAAGACATGATACGAGACTCTTGTGGGACGATACCACGGAAGATGTTGGAAACCATGAGTGAAAACATAATAAAACGACTAAATGCATGCATTCAGCAGGAGGGGCAACTTTTAGGACATATTTTAAGAACTTATTAGTAACTGTTGAATTATCCAATGACTTGAGAATGTTCGTTTATTTTACATCAAGTTCTTATGATAACGTAATATATTTTCTGTTGGAGTTAATTTATATTTGTTAGGGTTTATTATTTAATGTAACTTTTTGTCTCTCTTGTTTTCACATTTCATTGCGAATAATCACAAGAAAACCAATGAAATATTGAATAGCATAGAAAAATTAAAATAACTCAAAATAGTTAGAGACAGGTATAGGGTATATTTATGAAGAATTGTGTGGTTTTGACCCTTTTCAACACAGGGTAAAGATATTCAGGTGTTCTACGTGAGAACAGTGATATTTTTGAATTTCGAGTTTCACAGGTTTAAACACGTCTTTTGAAAACCCTGTAGCATTTATCTGTAATACTACTTCTTCATAATAAGTTTGGTTTTTTTGGTCCAAATATAAAAGATTTTCCTAACAAAACACAAGATAGTGCAGTGGCGAGCAAAAAAAAAACTTAGACAATTAATCCAGGCGCCCTACGTCTATAGTTCATAATTTGGCTTAGCATGAAACTGACTTCGCTTCAGCTAACATTGACATTAGCGCAATTTTCTGTTTTGTTAACAAAACAGCGTTCTTGATAACATTTAGCACATTCGCAATTACTCGTACGCTAACTCAACTTCTATTTATCACTGCCTTTTACACTTGATTTAGTTGCGGCATTCTCACAACTCTTAAATTGGCAAGGATTTTAGGTATGACAGGCATTTTTATTTTACACCACAATTCACACAACTAAAATTTAGGGTGTTCCAGTTTTTCTTGCTCGCAACTGTACGTAGTAATAAAGTTATACCTATAAATGCGTAAATTTTACATACATGAAACCTATATAAATGAAGTCCTATAATTGCACGTAAAATCCAAAAATCGAATGATACATGGTGTATGAGATTTAGATAAAAAAGTAACTGTGGCGATTTAATTTGCTTGCATTGTATTTTTTATTTATAAAAACTTATTTTAATACAAATAATTGAAGACAGGACAGCGTTACTTGTCACTACCAAAAAAATATTTTTCACCACTAATAACTAAAGGCGCAAGTCGTGGGCGCAAACACAGGGTGTTCCATTAAAAAATACTAACTTTGTCTTGCCTTGCTCTTTCGAACACACTGTACAGTGAAGAATACTTTTTAAATGCGCACACTTACTAGCCGTATAATATGATAAATACATTTTTGGTAAAGTTTGCCCATAAAGAACCAGTTTACTCTATCGTTGACTCACCCTGTACATATTAGTGGTTATCAATTGTTTCTCAAAATACTTATGAACTAAGGGATTGAAAACAGAACGAGCTGAGGAAGTAACCAAGGCAACACCTGCAATCCTTAAGCTAAGACGCACACCCCCTCAATCTATTTGATCGAAATTATTTTTTGTATTATGGGCATGGAGCCCTATCCACCCCGCGAATAAAGAAAACCGCAAGTTCGGCGCGCTCACCATTGACCGACACTGCCTCAAGCGCTTCCGATCCGATCGCGGCGGGATTCGTCATTCCTAGAACGCCATGGAAGGGATCCATGATACTGGATCATGGAAGGGATCGTCCAATTGCCCAGCGTCCAATACGCTGTACGCTTCTAGTGCCAGTGCCAATCATAACGAGTTGTGTGTTACGTAAGGCAACCCACACCTTGAGTAGTTAATGGAAATGTAATGCTCTCGTTAGTGTTGTTTTTGAATTGACAGGAATTAAGTACGTTGAGAAACGCAAAGTCTTCTGTTAACCGCAAGCTAGTGCAAATTGCTAAGGTTTTAGTTGTGTTGTTTTTTGTGCCTTAACTTTTCAATTATTATTAGAACTCAAATCCTAAAGAATTTGAGTGATCCAAAAATGAATATGGAACGTAATTATCCAAGTGGCTGGGAGAAAAGGTAGAAGAAAAGAAGATAGACTAAGAGACTGCTGAAAGTTCGAATGCTTTGGCATCGTGGATTGCCGATTCCAAATCTGCCACAGCAGTTAGCGGTGGTAATTCATTATAAATAAGAATAATTAGTTGGTGAAATTTTTAGAGAGCCCTGTTTATAATTCGATACATACACGACGCTCAAATTCAATGTTCTCATCAAACACTCCTCTTTTTTCGATTTTATATTCAGTTGAAATAAAATTTTCAATCTAACTTAAGGCTTAACTACGTATTCCATGATGTATGACAAATCATAAATTAATTATTTGAATTTCAACTATGATATGAATATAAATCTAAGTACCGAGAACTACATAATGTAGACCTCCAAAAAATAGTATTTAAGTAATTAATAGGTAGTTCCCAATTTCAACGCAAAATTATGATATTCCAGTTACTTCAATTAATTAATACAGAATTCGTGGCACAAGAGGATTCATCAGTTCATCGAGCATTGCCATCTATTTCTTCAACAAGAAGAATAAATCACTAATATACCAAACTCTTTAACACGAGAGGACCCATCGACTGATCCAAATTATTTTGCATCTAATTCAACAAACGTGGAAGATTTGGGTGTACCACCCGACAAAATCTCGCTACAAAAAGAGTGTTTAGACTTTCCAGCTATCATAAATTCATCTAAAAACCAACATAAATTCATTAATTATGGAAGAAATTGGCCATCTGATTCCTTTTCTAAAAACAAAGTTGGAAGATCTTTCTCCAGCGCACACTCCTCTAATACAAAGTCTGGATTGAAATTGAAGAGATCTGGGTTAAATTATTCTCAGCAGTTAGACTACGTTTATTGTACACCTCGTTGGTTATTTCCTCAAAAATTAGTCACTAGTTTCCAGGACGCATGGAGTTCTACTGGAATTACAGAGTGAAAACATCTTTCGGAGAGAGTGAGTCCTCATGAACATTCCCAACATCGTGTTCTTTCCAGTGTCGAACAATGGCAAAGGAATGGTACAATTGATGATACTCTCCAGGAAAACTTTAAAACAGCATGCGCATTCTGGAGAAAAGTTCTACATAGAAGACTTGCAATCTGCCATTTCGAGGTTGAGCAATAAGAAAGGAAACGTTTTGTAGATCATCGAACTACTCGCAAAATATGATCCGGTGCTGCATAAAATGATTATTCTTCCTCAGAGATCGGTGAAATATTTGTGTCCATCGATCCAAAATGAATTTATCTCACTTTTGTCGCAGGCAGTAGCGAATAACACGGAAGCCGAGATCAGAAATGCTTCATATTATTCTATTACTCTGGATGCAACACAAGATATGGCCAAAATAGATAAATTGAGCGAGGTATATCGCTAGGTTCGCATATTCAAAGATTATAGTGATAAACGGACAAAAATTGATATTTACAAAGTATTTATGGGCTTTAAAGTTTTTAACAACCAATCTGCTACTGGTCTACACGCAGATTTTTGCGATTTAAGATAGACGACTAGAGCTGAATAACTGTCGCGATCAATGTATATAATTACGAATACCCGTGTATATATTTTTATCGTCTATAATGGGTATTTAGCCACATAAATTTTGTTTTTTCCGGAAGGCGAACCTGAGTCCATTTCCGTTCCCCCTACCTTGCAACGTACATATATATATTACGTTGACTTTCCTGCAAAAGGTATGCAATTGATTTTAATTACATTTTTGTATTAATTTTTTATATCTAATGTGGAAAACCCTCCATTGTGTTAAGAAACCCACTCCCCCTGCTTTAAGAACTTCGAATCGCTTGTAACTGAAGATATATGGTTTTATTTCATATTGAAGAAAGCATGGTGGATGGCGTGCCTGATTACACAATTTCGTTATCTTGAAGAAAAGTTTGAGTTGAGGGTAATGTTTGTTTTTGTGTCATTAAATGTGGACAGAGGCAATGTTACGTCTGCTTTTAGTTATGTATGCTGTTAGTTACACCCGATTTAGTAGCCATAACATCTGTGCTTGTTGCCCTGGTTCGAGCATACTTTACGTTTACTTTTGCATTATTGAACAGAGCTGAAAATTAGCTTACGTTAGCTGCTGATTTTCCCTATCGTATGGTCAAGAAATGAAGGTCTCGACCGGAGTTCATTTCATTCATTGATAATTATTAAGTAGTTATACAGTTTCAATAATCTTTTAGTTTGAAGTAATTTTACGTAAAGATAGATTATATGTTTAGTTTAGTTATCGATTAATAATTAGTTCACTACCGTAAAACTTTGCGAAAAGTTATTTTATTTGCTTTTATGCGGAAGTTAATCAGCAGATATTATTTTGTTTTATTAAATACACAATTAAATACAGCTATTGTGTTATTTACTAAAATTACACGTGGTATTAAGGTACAACGTTCTCATTTTTTGTTGTATTTTGGTTATTATAGCCTAGTAGGAAAATGAATAGCGCTCGACTTGCTTAACTGATTATAGCTATGGATATATTTCTGCCTCCTTTACGGCCTGTTAAAAAAGTGTTCTCAGTATACAGTAAGTTTCGTAAGTAACGTAACTTGCTGAGCTAGACCGTAATGCAAACTAACCTTTTTCATTTAAGCGACGATTTCTCTTTGTTTGAGTTGGCTTCCGAGACGAAGTAGAATTATTTACCTTGTTACAAAATTACTTCAGTCGGAAAACACTGATCTGAACAGCTCTCACAAAGCATTATAACGAGTGTTATTTGAGGTGGTGTCAAAATTAAGAGAGAGGTTTGATAATTGTATAGTAGAAGCTGAAGAGATACGTAAGAAGTGAAAAATTCCAACAGAATTCAATAATATTAAACAAAAGAAGCCTAAGCGTCGTTTCGGCGAGCTGATGCAAGATCAGAGACTGATCTGAAAAGTCGCTTAAAAGTGGAAGTGTATTACCCATTAATTGACACAGCATGTTCACAATTAACGAACTGGTTTTCTGGAATGAAAATAATTTTGGGAACTTACAAGGTTCTACATCCTCAATTTATAATTAATATAAGTAATAGCAGAAGATAACTTGTTGAATGAAAATCGTTGGAATTTTCTAAGAAGTTTAACGAGATGTTTCCCCCCTTTGCCTCACAATTACTATCAGTGGGTTCTACCCTTCATAGGCTGCTAAAAGCTGTGAAAAACATGAAGGAGTTCTGAGTAGTACAGAATCACACATTCTCATCCAGTTATCCGGATGTCTGAACTGCATGCATCATGGTACCTCACATGTACCTCTATCCCAAGGCAGAAATGAGGTTCTCAAAATTAAAATTAATCCAGAATTACTTACGTGGTCCTGTGGACAGACTAAGTGGATTAGCGGTCCTATCAATCTAGAATGAGAGGAATGAGAGAGAATTGATTTTGATGATATTATAAATCGATTTGCAGCTAAGCAACGACGGAAAAAATCATTTTTAATAAAATCAAGAATACAAATATTTTATCATCTTGGAGGGTTTTAGGTTCTGGCACGATAAAAGGTGTTTCAATAAGAGTGCAAGATTTGAATTGCGCGCCATTTTGGATGTTATAATGTCATGTGATTGTGACATGACGAGTTGATAGAAGACCGATGGAAGTTAGTAAATACAGAGCATTACACGATAGAATAACGCGTCCTGATTGTTGAACACTATTATACAAATGGTGAATGATCGCAGTTGGCGCTCAGAAAATTAAGGAATTATTCATGAGAAAACAATGCATCCAAGGCGTGTCAGTGTTGGTGTGGATTGTGGCCGGTAGGAATTATTGGACTGTTTTGCTTTGAAAACGAGACAGGAAATGTAGTAACCGTTGCAACGGCCGTAGTACCCTTAGATACTACTTTTGTTTGTTTAACCCGCTCCAAAGAACAAGATTTGAGTTCTTTTAAACTTTTTTATAATTTCAACTTTATTGAAATTAAAATTTAATAATGGAAGTGATTATTTTCTATTACGTTTTATTAAAACTGAAAGGGTCCAATTTATAAAGATATCATTTACTAGTTAATTCTTACTTTGCTTGCTAATTAATTTCGGTTTGGGTAAATGAATTTTAACCTTTATGTTTACTAACTCCTTTCTTAATTGGTTGCAACGGTTAATGTAAAGAAACGATTTATGCTCATTTTGATTTATTAATTTATCTGGATTCCTATTGCGTTGACCTCTTTCTGCATTTATATATTCAATATTTGTATGCTTTTAATATTAATAATCTTTGGCAATAAAAGTAAATCAAACGTTATACTCATTTAATTAAATTCCAGATCTGAACGTAAATGCATCAATGCGTTGTTTACAAATGTTTATATAAAATCAAACCTATAATATAAGATAACCTTCTTAAAATATACAACAAATAAAATCTTTGTCAGAATCAAACGATTGTTCTCGTTTAATTGTGACAGTCAAATGTAAAAGTTTGAGAAATCAAACACAAAAAGTTTTATTTACTAACACACACAAAAAAAGGTTCTTACTTATTTTCGTTGCAAAACTGATGATGTAATGCTGGCGTTTCTTTGACCGATGATAAGGGGCCTCAGATAGGTTAGAACCTGCTCTTCCGATGATGTCACCTGTCGGCACTCTGGCACCGTCTTTCTGTTGTTATCCTTATCGTTCCTTATACTTTTGTGTAGCTAAATACTCTTCTAATTTTCTTTCATCAGTTAATGATTTTAGTGAATAATTGTTCGATATATTTACACTATACAGTTTTTACTCAATCGTTCAGTTTCAACTATAAATATCCTACGCAACAAAATGCAAGCTATTTACAACCCGCGAATGCTTCCTTTTACACATCAATAAATTCGAGCTATTGTCCTTTATACTTCGATTTCCCAATTTTGGGTCGATTATTGTATATTATATTTATTGTTCACTGTTTAAGCACAATTGATTACGGTTCTGAAACATATACAACGCGTTATCTTCACTTATTACGTCACTTTATTATTTTAATGAGGCAGGTAATTTTCTACTTCTTCCCTATCACTGTTAATTAATTCTTATTTGTAATTTTAACACTTTATAGGGCCACGTTACTATACAATGTCGCTTAGGCTGCGAATTCTGATCACTTATTTTTATGCGACCCTTTGCGTTCGCTTACTTATCGCGACTGTTTGTGATCGCTGACTTAAAAACTGCCCATCATTATTATGACAGCCTCATTTTCCTTCCAACACATTAATGCACTTGCAAATGCCGCGTAGTTTAAATATATTCAAATTGAATATATAGATAACTTATTGAAATAAACTCGAGCTTTTCATCTTAATATTAATTACATTCAAATACAAATAAACAATAACCATTTCTTTATTCATAAAAATAATACATAAATATCTAATCTCGTATAATTTAGCACCAAATTTTGATTTTTTTAAAGCTCCCGTTACACCGTGAACGGAGAACGTTATCGTGTTATGATAACGTGCCTCAATTTGATGGTATTGCTCTCGACTACATATGGTTTCAACGAGACAGCGCCACTTGCCATACTTCCTTTGAAACATTGATAGTATTTCACGAGTTTTTTCCTGATCGTGTTTTGTGATTTAATGCCTTTGGAATTTTGGATGCGGGGCTACCTAAAGTCAAAGACAATCCCGCGACCACCGAAGCATTGAAGGCCGAAATAAGACGCTGTGTCCATGAAATATCGCCACATGTGTGCAACATCGTCATTGAAAATTTCACTAAAATAGTACGTATGTTCCAGCAAAGCCATGGCGGACGTTTGTCAGTTGCGCTCTTATTGAAACACCCTTTAGAAATACGTTAATACATTACACATGATGGTGCTGAAACTACGATCAAATATTAAATAAGATTATGGTATGGGCAGTTCTAAGAATCAAAGATTATAATCTGAAAACGCTTCGTTTACAAGATACAAGTTACTGAGCACAATGTGTTTAAATTCTCAAAATTTATGTAATACCATTATTATATTTATAACATGTTAGTCTAATCTGCATTGCATGTTTAAAAACATCTTTATAACATTTGCAGTTTCTGTATAGTATTTTCATTAGTGCATGTGAAAGGCTTATGCTTTACTATTCTTCTAAGGCACAATGCACCGCGTGTTAGTAAAGTTTAGCAAAACGTACCTGCGTTTGGTCTCGCCCAATTAGAGCAGGGAAAACCGCACTATATACTAGATAATGGTGCATTTTGCTTAAATGCGCCTCAACAACCCCGACAGTCTTGCCACGGCGCTGGATCATACACCAAATTTCGTTACGTTAACCAAAGGTATTAAATAAGGATTCTCTCGTGTGGCCTCCTGCACTAAGAGGTGGCGGTAAACAAAGGATATCGGATGAGGATGGTGCCGATGTGTGGCGTCATCTATTTTAGATAAGAAAAACTTCTGTAACCTAACATAATTAGATAAGATAAACAAAACTACAATAACCTAACAAAAGTGGATTAGATAAACAAAACTACTGGAACCATATACGTATAAAAGAAATATACCGCTGATGCTTGGATTGACGTCGTAAGAAACATTAGAGTGCATATATGTCTGCACCATAATGTATTTGTTTATCTACGCGTATACGCGAACGTTTGGTTTACATCGTATTTAAATGCGCGATGTAAAAGTGGCGCGAAGATGTACGACTCGAAGATTAACGAAGTAGTGGTGCGCATGCGTATTAATGCCTAAAAAACATTACGGTGTAGTCAAACCTCTCATTCTCCTGCGGTTTCCGCTCATTGGGAAAATAGGTAGTCAGAGGTATATTTCTTTACACGTATATGACTGTAACCTAAGAGAAAAAAAGTGCACGAGTCGGGAATCGAACCCGCACCACAAGCGTGGAAGCCGACTTTATGAAATCCCTATTTATATGAGCTATGATGACGTCACACATCGAGATAAAACATCGACACCATCCTCATCCTTGTTCCTTTGTTTAGCGCCTTCTGCACTAAGTACAATGAACTCCATACTATTATAGAGTTTATTGACTAAGTATAACGTATAACCTCTAAAATTATGCTTTGAATCCTGAAAATTAGGTTATTTTTGTATACAAAACTGCTCTATGTACAGAAGAAATTAAATTTGGTATATTTTAGGCAGTTACACTGCGCCAATTAGTAACAATATTTTCTGGTGTGTGAATTTGAAATACTTTTTAAACAATAAGCTTGAAATATTGTTCAGACGTCAGGAAATTACCTACATTTTAATATCTAACAAGCAGTAAATAACTTTTTTCTAAATCAGTATAAGTAATAATATTAATAAAATAAGGTGCAGCGGTTTCGAAGTAAATTCTCTAAATATAAATTAAAGTTTAATAAAATTTATATTTGAAGTAGATAACACGTTTCCATCAAGTCCAATTTTCAAGATAACAATGTTAGATTACAGTCGAGAGAGTTCTAATCGTCTGCATGAAACAATTTAAGGAGCGGCAAAACAATTTCTCACCTCCTACGTTGTTTCACGGGTGCTTTGATCGAAATGAAATTCTAGAGCACAGGAAACACCCCTATAAAATCAATTTTAGAAATTTGTATTTTAATCTAAAATAAATTTAACATTACGTTACAAAAAGCCTTTAATATACGTTTAACACAAATACAACTTTTGTATTTAGCACCGTTTCAGTTGTAATTATAACACTGAGTATGCAACTATCGAAAGCTAACAAAACCTACTCAATCTCATTGTGAGGTACAATAAGCGACCACTCATTCCGTAATATACGGAACAGTCCCTTTTTTAAACAGATCGTGTCGTATACGTAACTATTTTAATAAATTACGTAAATGCTTCGTATTGATAAGGAGGAAGCCATTTTTTTGTCCCGTTTCTGACGTTTCATTGTTTAGAAGGAATTTGCTTACGACGGTGTCTTGTAGATATATCGGTGCGTGTAAATAAATATAGTGTAAATAGTTCGGTAGTTAAGGTTAAGTGTTAATAAATAACTGTTTCTAAATAAACAATCGTTATAGTGTAGAGATTTGGAAAGAGAATAGGGTAAAGTCCCCTAAGAGTGCGCATAATCCAAGAGTATGCATTAGTCGTTTCCGCCAAGTACGAAATGTACACACGCTCGTGTTTATATTTTGACCTGCACGTAATAAAAGGTAAGTAACCTTCAAAGTTTTATAAAAATCGGCGCACGCAAAAGCATATTATTACATGTATTTTTTTGGCTTCTTCTACTATAACTTTTCGAGATATTCAATTGTTAATTTTGGTTCGAACATGGGCTTATTTGCATTGCTTGTAAGTGAGGTTAGTCAATGCAACGCTTAGGTTGTTGTACATGGTGGTACATAGAGTCTCGCCGACGTATTTACAAAAGAAAATTTAATTTTTACGGCAGCGGCATCGAAATCCAAGAGTATGCAACTTTGATTTTTTTATTTTAGATGGGACAATCTTCAGCAGCTCATCAAGAAATATTCATTTACTGGTGAAACAATTTTCAATATGGATGAGACCTGAATGCTTACTGTTCCCTACAAGATACCGAAAGTTATTAGCATCAAAGGAAAAAAAAAACCGATTGGAAAGTTGTATCAGGAGATAGGGGACAGCTTACCACGGCAGTCTGTTGTTCAAATGCTAGAGGATTTTACATACCACCTGCGTTGATATATCTCAGAAAGATAGAAAGAAAGAATTAATCTATGCAGCACCAGAGGATACAATCATGATGTGTGATAGTGAGTTTATAAATGCAGAACTCTTTCTTAAGTGGTTAAAACATTTTCAGTACCATGTGTTGCGTCCAACATATACTATCGTATGTATATATATATATATATATATATATATATATATATATATATATATATATATATATTTGTCGTTTTCTCTTAGCAACGCTTCTGAATAATGAAGCTGTTAAGACCATTTTACACGATAAATACGAAGCATTGATAGCACAGTGAACACGTGTTATTATGGATATATTTCATTACAAAAAAACTATATATATATATATATATATATATATATATATATATATATATATATATATATACAAGGGCCGTTTTTTTAACCTCTGGTCGCTCAGTACGAACGCGCAATGGCCGGCAGGTGACTCATATACGTAGTAGGCGACGGCGCATATCCCCCTCTACACGCTATGTCACTGTCAAGTTCTTGCTGTCATTCGGTTCTGAGCTGTAGACGCGACAACATGTCCGCCTTTATTGACGCTCCCGCCAAGTGTGAGTTGCGAAGTGTTATCCGTTTCTTGCAAGCAGAAGGGAATAGTGAGCAGAAATCCATTGAAGAATGAGCCGAGTGTATGGAGTAAATTTTATGAGTGATGGTGTTGTTCGTGAGTGGTGTAGAAAGTTTAAAGATGGTCGAAGTGATGTCCATCATGAAGGGGGTCAAGGACGCAAATGTCGTCATGGACGACATTGTTCAAAGAGTTGACGAAGCGGTTAAAGAGAACCGTAGGTTTACAATAACTGAAATGTCAAAGAAAAAAATTTGTGCTTGATGGGTACCCAAAATGTTGTCTGACGTACACAAAAAACGTAGAATGGCATCGGCTTTGTCGTTTCTCGGCTGATGCGGATGATGTTTTGAAATCAATTGTAACAGGTGACGAGACATGGATTAGGTATGACACACCAGAAACCAAGTAACAGTCTCAACAGTGGATGCACACAAATTCACCATGCAAACCCAAAAAATTTGAACAAATTTTCAACAACCGCAAGAATATGGCTACTGTTTTCTGCGATCAAAAAGATGTATTGCTTGTGGAGTTTATGATGCCAGGGACCACACTTACTGCTGCATTTTATTGTGAAGCTTTGAATAGACTACGGAGAGCCATCCAAAACAAACGACGTAGGATGCTGTCTTCTGGTGTTGTGCTCATCCATGACAATAGACGTTCCCCACAGTCCTAGGGTCACCCAGCAGCTACTGGAACAATTTCACTGGGATGTTTTTGATCACCCGCCGTTTAGTCCCGACCTACCGCCGAGTGACTTTCATCTCTTCCCGGAAATGAAGAAGTGGCTTGGGGGGCAGCGTTTCCAAACTGATGTAGAACTCAAGGACGCCGTTACGGAGCATCTAAGGCCGTTGGCGGCGCATTTTTATGAAGAGGAAACCTAGTTCTTATCCCTTAATCTTAGTGGCGACTATGTAGAAAAGTAACCTTAAGTGTACTTAACTTCTGTAAATAAAATGATTTCTTAAGATTCTTTAGTCTTTTTCTTATAGTCTATCGGAGGTTGAAAAAAACGGTCCTCGTATATATATATATATATATATATATACTATATATATATATATATATATATATATATATATATGTATATATGTTGGACGCAACACCATGTCAGGTCAACTACCGACAATTCAGTGCTATCGATTTTAGACAGTCTGGAAGCAATATTATTTTGTCGAGCAAATGGGATTCATTTGCTCAGTTTACCGCCCCTCAGTAGTCATAGACTACAGCCGTTTGATGTCGGGTTTTTAGGCCCCTTAAAGTTTGCCTATAAACAATAAACTGATAAATGGATGACAACGAATCCCGGTAAAATTATTATTACGGGAAAGTGTATACCAGAATTGCTTCAATCGAAAAGGCTGAACCATGTTTTTCTGCAACGGTAATTTGGCCTTACGATCTAAATGTTTTCAACGACATAGATTATGCACCTGCTAGTGTTACTGATAACACTTTGCAGAAAGACGGAGCAATAGAAATAGTTGTAGAGAGTGAAGAGCTACATCAGGAGCTCGTCCAGTTGTTTTAACAGCTGCGAAGGGTGACTGATTTACCAATGACAATAGAAATTGCAGGTAATTTAGTCCCACTCAGACATCTTTTTTGTATCTGAAACCTACTAAATTCCTACACTCTATTGAAATGAAACTAATATTTCAACTAACAAAGATGGAATTGAATCTCTCCAACCTGGACCAAATAGTTTGTGCATCCCCAACGAGGAAAATGATGTAGAAACTTTGTATTGTGTCACTCCAGAATTGGATGGTTCCTTCAAACTCCAGAAGGCCATTACTGGACAACCAATAGAAAAGGAATTAACGGCTTCCTCGACGCAAACTGGACCAACTAAAAATGAAGGTGAGCAGTAACTTCCAAATAGGTAATTGTAGGTTTCACAAATTTCAATGATATTAACTGATGAATTTTTTTTAGACGTTATATTCGAATATATCATAAAAACGGTTGACAAATACGACTTAACAACAAAAGTAATTGAAAAAATGTGTGCTCACAACACAAAATGCAATTTTGGAGAAGCAGCAAGACATGACTAAAATAACGTATTTTATAATGTTCAGCAGTTACTTACAGGACCTTTAGTTGAGATGAAATGCGCTGATCATATCCTTCATAACTGTAGTCAAAATCACCAGCAGCAGACTGCTTGCCCATTGACGTCGAAACCATTATTGCAAAATTTTTTGAGTTTGTTAACGTTGAATAGCAAGTTTGTTAGGATACAATAAAGCCAGAATAGTTAGCGTTGTTACCATCGAGAGCAAGAATATTAAAAATGTTCAAACTGTTATAGAGTAACTTTGTCTCTCAAGAAATATGTCCCACATTGATTCTTAATAGTTTTAAAAACAATTATTTTGAAGTTTGGCTATGTTTTCTTCACTCACAAGGTTCTACATTTCATAAATGTGTGCTGCAATTGGAATCTGAAAAATTTTCAATGGTAAAAGTTCTATCAGATTTAAAGCAAAAGTTAATAGAACGGAAAAACGAATTCTTCTTAACAAATCAAGTTAGCACTATGCTAGTAGCTAAATGAAGGAGAAGACCTACCGTAACTCAATTTAAAACGCCAGTGACCATGTTTTATACTACAGCTTATATGGATAAATGGACATAACACTTTGAGGATTCCCAATCGTTTCATTGGGTATAAAAAAAGAACCTTTTGGCCAGATGTCAGAATTAGCCTTTGGAGCCCGGAGCTTTTTTAGTAATTCCAAACCCGAAGCGGGGTGCAAAATGTACCCCACCTTTAACTGTGTTTAGAGCTTATTTGTGAGGTTGTAATGTTAATGGATGAACCCTATAGGACATTTCAACAGTAAAAATACGTCTTTGGAACATCGTTAAAAAAAATAGGAAAAATGTCTAAAGAATAATTGATAGCACTATTCACTTTTGCAGTTGTCGCAAATTGTATTTGTTGTTTTCTGCTGGGCATACAAAATGTTTACATTTCTCGTAGAATCTACGACTCTTGTCTGTTCATGGCTCTTGGACAATATCCCTGTTTCTTTTTTTCCTGGAGTATTTAGACGATCAGTTTCTAGTGGCACTAATAAACTCATTACTTCAATAACTCTTGTACGTAGGCCATTCATATTTTTTCGCCTTGCTTCAACGTTAGGTTTTATGAGTTGTTCTTTAAGTTGAGGCAAAAACTTTCGCCTATGGTAAGTTTTCTTTTTTCTCTACTCTGGGTATTTGGTGACCCACAATGTAAATACATTCAATCTCGCAATATCAATAATATTTTGAAATAAGACAAACGGCCATCACTTAGTGGCCCGCTTTACACTGTATTCATTTACCAATTTATCCATGGTATCGACAGCGCCTTTGGTGGTGTTGTAGTGCAATATTATATCGGGCTTGAATTTGTATTCTTCGCCACTAATGATGTCGTGATGTTCAGTACTTAGAACAATAACTGCTATTTTTTTTCCGAGTTACGTAGGAAGTTAACGTTATTTCTTCTTTGAAAGCAAACACGGAAGTAGCCCCTGATCTGGCAGTATTTGCTAAAAGAGCTCGCGGGATGTCCGGTTTATTTTTCCTTAATGTTTCGCATAAAATGAGAGCACGAGAATATAGTTCTTTTGCTAGCGGTACACTTGTGAAAAAATTATCCGTTTATACATTGGCTAGTAGGAAATGACAAAGTTAGATCCACAACCACACGTTTACCTTGATCTTGCTGTCGTTGATTTCCTTGTTTGCGTAAATATACCTATAGATCTTTAGCATAAATAGAAGCAAACATCCACTAAAGCCCAAATCTTGATGTCATACTTAGCAGGCTTCGACTTCATATAAACTCTAAAAGCACATTTGCCTCTAAACGTTACTAGTTGATCGTCAACTGTTACGTAAAGCCCTGGGTTATAATTTTCCCTGTAATGAACGGCGAAGAACTCAAAAATCTTTCTAACAACTGGGAGTTTGTCATCTTTTTTTCGTTCTATTCTAGTAGTCAGATCATTAAAACGCATCATTGAAAGTAATTGTATAAATCTATAGCGAGACATTGCTGAAGTACAAATGGGCCTTGAGTAAAGAGAGTTTTTTGACCATACAAATCTAATCGGTTCTCTACTGGTTTTTAGAGCACCTGCTATAATAAAATACCAATCGATCTATTTTGTTCGTAGTCCAAACTTTAGGTCTAGTAGGGTGTTTTGATTCCAAATATCGTAAAATTGTTTACCTTTTTGATTAGTGAATTCTACAATAATATCCAGCATTTCGTCATCGATAAGTAACACTCCACAATACTAAAAAAACTGTTAGATTTGCACGTTAGTTTTGGTTTTGTTTTTACTTTATCTGAATTTTTTGACACTTCAATTTGGACAGGTCTTTTTTCCACGTATTTCCGTTTTTAGCAATAAACAGTTGATTTTCAGAAGCACTATCTTCATCTCTATCAAGGCCAATCTTAAAAATAAATTCTAAAATATGTAATAAATATATTACTAATATAAATAAATGATACTTATCTATCTTGTATAATAATAATTTAAAAAATGTGCGAGAAATCTTAAATTGTTAAATTATTACTAATATACCTACATACAGGTTGGGTGTCTACTGCGTGGACGGAGGATTGTTCTTTAACTATTAGAGATATTAAAACCAATTTTGCTGTCTTAAGACACGATCATTGTACCTACATTCTAAAAAGATTTAGGTATATACAGGGTGATCGACAAAATATGCCAACCAAAACCTGTGTAGTTTTAAATGGAACACCCTGTATATTTTTGCATTTTTTTTGATTCACTGTTACATTTAGAATAAAAGTATAGAAATTTGTATCTGTATCACTAACCGTTCTGCAGATATCGTCACTTTAGTACCAAAAGAGAGTTAACTTTGAAACCAGGATGCGAGTTATTACCACGATTTTGTAAATCTGTTTATACCACCGACTATTAATAATACTCTACTAACAAACAACCTGGAAAATTTGAACATGTAAGACTACAGAATGATTCACTCAATTATTTTTTCAAATGCAACACCCTGTATATTTTTCACATTTCGATTGCCCGTAAAAAGTAGATACTAATTGATAATAGGTTTCATAGCCATAAGACGCACCCTTCTCGAGATATTGATGCTTTATTTGAAAATATTTATATACAGAAGAACAAATAAAACAAAATCCAGTGCAAATAAAAAAATACGAATGGCAAATAAATTCTTTAACTGAACAAGTAAACATAAACGAATAAAATCATAAATTCAAATCAAATGTTCAAAATGCTGACCACGCCTAGCTAAACACTTTGCAATTCGCTCGGTAAACGAAAGATTCACTGGCAATAACATTAGCGGCGAAATGGATTGAACCGCAGTTTTAATTCTATTTTTCATATCTTCACTTGTGGTGGGAGGATGTTGGTAAACTTTTTCTTCAACGTAGCCCCAAAGGAAGAAATCAAGGGGCGTAAGATCCGGTGATTTGGCTGGCCAGTTTTGCACACCACCTCGTTTTATCCACCTCATAGGATAGTTTCTATCGAGACATTGCCTAACGTTGATTTCATAGTGTGGAGGGGCGTCATCCAGTTGATACCACATCGTACTAATATTATCTCGATATTTTCCAAAAGCTCGGATAAATCATTTTCCAAAAACTGTAAATATCTTTCTCCAGTAAGACTCTCATCAAAGAAAAAAAGACCAACCACATTAAAATTGATTGTACTACCCCACACATTAAATGACCATAGATGCTGGTGATCAGCAACTCTTAAGATGTGTGGATTAGTATCTGAACAGTGATGATAGTTATGTGAATTAATATTAATATTATTGTGAAAAGTTGCCTCATCCGTAAATAGAATGTTATTAATAAAATTGGGTTCTTCATTGACTTTAGTAGTTACCCATTGGCAGAAAGATTTACAATTTTGAAAATCTATTTCACTTAAAGCTTGATGTTCAATATGGTAAGGATGCAATTTGTTTTTTTTTTAATAGAGTTGCGAGCTCTATTTCTATTTAGGTCTAGGCGTGTACTTAGCTCTTAGGTCAAGAAGTTTCTGTTTCTATTGACAAACAATGGGTCGAGCTTTTAATCACTTCAAGAGTGAAGATATACCACAAAATAACATATTAAAGATTGTTAAATGTGCAAGGATTTACGCGGATCACATACGGCGAAGCATGAACGGTTTAATTCTTTTTCTGATTATGAAGTGGAGGATGTTGGTAAACTTTTCTAGCGACCCCAAAGGAATTAGCCATATGGGCGTAAGATCCGGTGATTTGAAAGCTGGCCAGTTTACACCACCTCGTTTTATCCAACATAGGTATTTCTAATCGAGAATTGCCTTAACGTTGATTGCATAGTGGGAGGGCGTCATCCAAGTTGATACCACATCGTACTAATATTATCAATTTTCAAAAGTGGATAAACTTTTCCCAAAACTGTATAATATCTTTTCCAGTAAGACTCTCATCAAAGAAAAAAGACCATACCACATTGAAAATTGATTACTTTCACACATTAAATGACCATAGATGCTGGTGATCACAACTCTTAAGATTTTGTGGATTAGTATCTGAATAGTGATTGATAGTTATGTAATTAATATTAATATTATTGTGAAAAGTTGCCTCATCCGTAAATAGAATGTTATTAATAAAATTGGGTTCTTCATTGACTTTAGTAGTTACCCATTGGCAGAAAGATTTACAATTTTGAAAATCTATTTCACTTAAAGCTTGATGTTCAATATGGTAAGGATGCAATTTGTTTTTAAAAGTTGCGAGCTCTATTTCTATTTAGGTCTAGGGTGTACTTAGCTCTTGGTACATTCTGTTTTCTAGAAATGCCAACTTTGAAACTCATTTCTTCATTTGGGCTTGATAGAGCTTGGGATAACACATACTTCACAATTTATAAATCTCAGCTACATTCATAAACGATTCTATTCAAAGGCTGTAATCTCTCTGGTATCGTTAAGTACAAACGTTTGTAGCCAGAAAACATTTCTTTGAGCTTGTAAATAAAATCATATCGACCAATTTCTTCTTTGGAAAAATTCATTTTATACAGAAATTGATTAAACGACAATCAAAAACACAACCAATGGAACAATATTTTAATGATTATACAAACTGTCTAAAACAATAGATGCAATTGTTCCTCTTTATTACGACTTAGCCTACCGTTTGTTATTGAATTCTATTGTCATAGTAATTGTATTTTAGAATATTTTACGTAAAAGCGTCAGAAATCTCAAGAAGAGTCCGTCTTATGGTAAAACTATTATCAATTAGTATCTACTTTTCACGGGAATCGAAATGTGAAAATATACAGGGTGTTGCATTTGAAAATTGAGACAAATTCCATTTGACGTAAGTTAATCATTCTGTATAGTTTACATGTATTCGAAAAATTTCAGTTTGTTTGTTATAGACTATTAATAGTCGGTGGTATAAAGCAGACTTTTACAAAATCTGGTGACAACGCTCATCGTGGTTCCAAAGTTAACTCTATTTTGGTACTAAAGTGACGATATTAAACGGTTATGAACAGCATACAAATTTCTTACTTTATTCTAAATGAACAGTGAATCAAAATGCAAAAATATACAGGTGTTCATTTAAGAACACAGGTTTGGGTTGGCATATTTTTTGTCAATCACCCTGTATATACAAATATTTAAATAGATCCAATGGTGCTTACACATCCAAATTGTTGATACTTAATAGTTCAACTCCGTCCACATGAAACCCACCTGTATAAGTAATAATTAAGATAGAAATGATATCATTTAATTCCGTCCTCATCAGAATCTATTTTAGGTTGTCTTCTAATATTACGTTCATTATACCATTCATTATCAACAAAATCATAATTTATCGCAGTATTGGAGAGCTACTTCACACTCGTTACTTAAGTCACATTTTTGCTGTTTAGACATATTTTCATAACAAAACGCACAAAACGTTGTAAAATGCAACACATAAAGTGTACACACTAACACACGCTTGACACCCACGAATTGTTTTCAAGATAGCGCGTCAGATGGCGACATTATGGCAGCGAAGGTAAAGACAAAAAAGGTTACTAATTACACGAAGCCGTCGTGCGAACCATACCCCAACAGTTTTTTTGCATGTAATGACGAGGGAAAAACTACAGGATTATAGAAATGCTGATATTTTTCTACAACGATAAGTGAAAGTACCTTAAGTGGATATTACCCTATCCTTGAAACCGTAAACGGTACCACAGAAAACAATTCTTTTAGTACTCCTGAAATGGTTAACTGTTTTCAAAACAAATAATATTCCTATAGATATTTCGGAACTTTCTGATGAAATAATCTCCATTAAAAATATATAACCAGTCAAGAAGTTTCTGTTTCTATTGACAAACAATGGGTCGAGCTTTTTAATCACTTCAAGAGTGAAGATATACCATAAAATAACATATTAAAGATTGTTAAATGTGCAAGGGTTTACCGGGATCCAACGTCGCAGAAGGAATTTTTGCTGATATGAATAAAGTTTGGATCAACGAAAAAATTAGCCTTACTGTAAGAACTTTGAAAAGACTGGTAAAGACAAAACATAGTTTTCAAATGAATTGCCTTAAATTTTTAAGCATCTCCAAGATCGCTCAGATATTTTACAAATGATGCACAAATTAGTAACGTTTTGCTCGCCATTTTATTAACTATGTACTTTTAAAAACCGAAGAAAAATAAGAATTAAATAGGAAAATCTGAACTTTCACCGCTCTTACATGTACTTAAAATACTTACCTTTTTGGGTTATTCTAGTGGTATTTGTATTTATGTTATACAAGTATAAACGTTTCGAAAACATTTAAAGTTATCTTCGTCAGTAGTAATACAATCTTTCAGGATTGTTTAAGATGTTGAAACAAATGTATGAAATTTGAAAAAGTGAAAACGTAAACATAAGTCTGCTATTAATATGACAGTTTGATAATCGTATAAAGCCAACTTTAGAATGCAACTTTAGTAAAGAATAACAAACCTTAATCAATTTGATGTAATGTAAAGTTGTAAAACTTTAATTTCAAACTGCATAATAAGATTCAAATAGAAATTTGAATCACATTGTCGTTAGAATTTAATTTGCTAGTTTCAATTTAATACATAACAGCCAAGACACTAGTCTCATGTATCACGAAGAATTTGACAGACGATAATTTTAACTTATGTTAACCATTATTAGACTTATGTAAACAGTCCAATTCACCCAGACCTGGAACCAGTTTTGGGTTAAGAGATGTTTAGTGGTTTGCACGTTTCTAAGGTTTATATTACACAAGAAATGAACTCAGTTAGTAACAGTAGAACGCACAAACTTATCCTTGTTCTGAAGTTTGGAGGCAGTGTCCTCATTCAGCCGGACTCCATATTGGGTCCCAGATTTGAGGCTCGTCACTTTTCTTTTCCTTATCATTAATCCATTCTCATCTATTCTTCTAGTCGCCATAACTGTCTTCCTGTAAATCTAAAAAAGGTGTGTGTTTTAAAGTAAAATATCGGACGTAAAATCCTGCCATTCAAATGTCCATGAGGACAGGACCCAACGACTTCTGTCATTACTCACATTCTAATCGATTACTATCACATTCGCGGTATGAGTTCTAATCTCAATTCTGTTCACCAATATTTCGCAAATTGCAACCTGACATTATTTTCTATCTGAAACGCAATCCTCAGAAAACTCAATTCACCCAATTCATCCAGGAGGGTGTTTGACTATCTTAAGGACAAGATTGTAAGAATAAAATTCGACGTAGTTTGGTTCAAACATTCTGGTTCTAAATTTGTGAAATTCTCTGCATCTACAGGTGTCCCAATTACAGTAAATTTTAGAACTTCGACTACCTTAGTTTGAAAGTTGAATATCTTCAGTTTCTAACATGCGATATCTCAATTCTGAGAGACTTCAATGTCCATAACTCTAATTGGCTTCAATTTTCATTTACTACTAATCCTGTTGTTTTAATTATATAATAAAGTAAACAATAGTTTAAAATATTGGAAGTTTTGGATTAGGTCAAACAGGGCGTCCTTATAGCGATAGGATTATATACTACGTTTACAATAAGATACGGTTAAGCACTTTTTATTCTAAAACAGAGAACATCAAACAGTTAACCTGGATAAATTGAATAAAACAGAATTAGAAACGTCTGTTCTGTTAGGTACACAACTATAACAGTTGAAAGCAAGTAATTGCTTGTGTTCGTTTAAACTGCGACCAATAACAAGTTGCATTTAAATATTGGATTTTGGGAGCTTAACTTCTGTTCGGTAAAGGTGTATAGGTTTATCTGACCATTATGTAAACTTCTCCTAACTCCTGTTTACAACACTGATAGAACGATACTTTAGCTAGCTGAATGGTGTGTTACAGGATTTCTTTGCAACCCTGGCGTGAATCTTGTTTTAAGTCGCCGTCTTGGACATTGCTCATTTACTCGAAGTCATCCCATAGGGTCCAAAAGTCTCCCCCTCAAGAAAAAATCAAAAAGTTACTAAGTTTAAATAAATTATAGTGCTGTAGTAATTTAACATATAATTGGTAAAGCATGTAGTTCAAGGTCTAGGAAAAAACACAGCAAAAAATCTAGACATTCTTAAAGCTAAAATTAAAATTTAGACGTATCATTGTGTCTTTTTTTAATTATAAGATGCCAAACCTATTTAAACGGACCTATCTGGGCGATCTTGGAGATACTTAAAAAATTCAAGGCAATTCATTTGAATATTATCTTCTGTCATTAAAAGTACTTTTAAAGTTCTTACAGTAATTTTTAATATGTTGTTGTGTGGTATATCTTCACCTTTAAAGTGGTTAAAAAGCACCACGTATTGTTTGTCAATGAAAACAGAAGCTTCTTTCCACTCTTATTTTTTTACAGATTGTATATTTTTTTATTGCAGACAATATCTTCAGATACACAAGTAGTACAAAACATGGTCGCTGACGATTGCAATTGACTTACGACTAGTTCTACTACATTGACCAAAGCCACTAGAATAGCGTTAACTTAATTTGGCAGAAAGACTTCATTTTTTCGTTTCGTTAATTGTTGATTTAAATTTGATAGAATCATGTATACTTCTACCGTTGAAGATTCTTCAGATTCCGCTTGCAGCACACATTAATGAAACGTGGTAGCTTGTGTGAAGAAACCAAAAAAATTGTTTCAAAAACTATTAAGAATCAATGCGGGACATTTTACTCGAGAAAAATAAACTCTGTAACGGTTTGAAGATTTTTAATATTCTTTTTATCGAAGATAACAACGTTAACCATCTCGTTTTACTATATACCAACAGTTTTTGGTATTCAACATTAACAAACTCACCAAATGCTATTCAACTCGAACAGTATAAATGTAGAAGTAGCCATAGATTTTCACAATAACGGCTTCGATGTCAAACAAGCAGTCTGCTAATGTTAAACTGTGAAGAATATGAGGAGCACAGTTCACTCCAACTAAAAATCTTTTAAGTAACTGCCGAAATTTATGAAAGACGTTATTTTGGCCATGTCTTACTGCTTCTCCAAAATTTGTCTTACATACAATACTTTCAGATTTGGTTCTAGCACATGTAAATTTTTGTCGGAAGCAACTTTTTATTAGCTTACTAGTGCAATCCATAGAACGAGAGGATTGATTGTGGATCATGTTGTGATATGACCAAGTAGATTCAATCGTGGCTAGCCTTTGTTCTTCATTTCCAAATGTGTCCTTACGAAAAGAAGACAACACCTTCCTACTACTAGAATCAGCAGTATCTGCCTTTTATGTTTAAGTATCAATATGTGTTAATATCCACCTTTCTACCATTTGAAGTGGAAACTGTGCACAACATTTTAATCACTTTACACCTCTATCTGAAGCTGCCTTTTTAATAAATGGATATTCACTTTCAATCTTTATTAAATGTACCATTTACAGTACAAATTATTTACACGCACCGGTATATTTATTTTCCACACATACAAAACACTGTCGTAAGCAAATTATTTTTGCGTTAGTTTCGATACTTAATCCAGTCTCATAAGCGGGAGACGTGTCGTAAATTGCAAAACTTGTGATGTCATCCTATTGTATCTTACCTGAACGTCACACTAACTTTTTCGTATTTTCTAGACTTTGATTAATTCCTTCTAAACTTTGTTTAGCACGCCATTTAGATTTAGAAATGATATTACATTGGTTGCTGTTTGGAGTACTTTAAATTTGCTAGTTTGTCAATTGACATGAACGATACACAGCCACAGACCAGCTAGTCTCATGGATGTCAACAGAAGAATTTTTGACCTAGATAATAAGTTTTTAGATGACTACTAACTGGTATAACCCAGTTATTATAAGGTAACTTATGTTCAAAACCACGAAGTCCCAAATTCCACTCCAGCACCGTGGACAGACGCGAGGTTTGTGGGTTTAAGAGCGATTGTTTAAGGTGGTTTTGCATCGTTTTCCTGCTAAAGTGTTTGATATTTAACACCAAGAAATGAACTCAGTTAGTAACTGTAGGATAAGGAAACGCACAAATCCTTTATCCTTGTTCTGAGCTTCCAGGGAGGCAGTGTCCCAATTCCAGCCGGAAACTCCATAATATTGGGTCTCAGATTTTTTGAGACCTCCGTAAGGGATGCCGCTGCCGATCACTCTTTCTTTTCCTTATCATTAATCCATTCTCATCCTATTCTTCTTCGCCATACTGTCTTCCTGTCTAAATCTAAAAAAAGGTGGCTGTTGTTTTTAAAGTAAAAAATATCGGACGTAAAATCCTGCCACATTCAAATGTCCATGAGGACAGGACCCAAGCGACTTCTGTCATTACTCACATTCTAATCGATTACTATCACATTCGCGGTATGAGTTCTAATCTCAATTCTGTTCACCAATATTTCGGCAAATTGCAACCTGACATTTTTTTTCTATCTGAAACGCAAATCCCCTCAGAAAACTCCAATTCACCCAATTCATCCAGGAGGAGTGTTTGACTATCTTAAGGACAAGATTGCTTGTAAGAATAAAAAATTCGACGTAGTTTGGTTCAAACATTCTGGTTCTAAATTTGTGAAATTCTACTCTTGCATCTACAGGTGTCCCAATTACAGTAAATTTTAGGAACTTCGACTACCTTAGTTTGAAAGTTGAATATCTTCTCAGTTTCTAACATGCGATATCTCAATTCTGAGAGACTTCAATGTCCATAACTCTAATTGGCTTCAATTTTCATTTACTACTAATCCTGTTGTTTTTAATTATATAAAATAAAGTAACACAAACATAGTTTAAAAATATTGGAAGTTTTGGATTAGGTCAAAACAGGGCGTCCTTTTATAAGGACGATAGGATTATATACTACGTTTACAATAAGATACGGTTGCAAAGCACACTTTGCTTTATTCTAAAAAACAGAGAACATCAAACAGTTAACCTGGATAAAATTGAATAAAACAGAATTAGAAATGTCTGTTCTGTTAGGTACACCAACTATAACAGTTGAAAGCAAGTAATTGCTTGTGTTCCGGGTTTTAAAACTGCGACCAATAACAAAGTTGCATTTAAATATTGCGGGATTTTTTTTGGGGGGGAGCTTAACTATGTCTGTTCGGTAAAAGGTGTATAGGTTTATCTGACCATTATGTAAACTTCTGCTACCCCTAACTCCTGTGTTGTTCACAACACTGATAGAACCTTGTGATACTTTTAGCTAGCTGAATGGTGTGGTTTACAGGATTTCTTTGCAACCCTGGCGTGAATCTTGTTTTAAGTCGCCCTCGTCTTCGGACATTGCTCATTTACTACCTGAAGTCATCCACATAGACATGGGCATTCCCAAAGAACAATATCGTATAGGTCATTCCCGTTCCCCACCCTTATACCAAATGGAAATCTAATAAAATCGATCAGAGTCATGCATACTACGTTGATGCCAGAAATAACTGTAAAAGTGTTATTACTTAACCTTAAAGGTTGTTTGAACAACGAAAATGCAATGAACTAGCTACATCTCCTTTGAACAATAATAAATTTTGTTCTGTAATTAAAGCCATCAATAAAAACTTTGGGCTATCTCCATTTTCCCTCATTATATCTTTGGGCAGATGTGTAGTTGTTGGTTTTATAAACAAAGACAATCTTTTTGCGGCTTTATCTTCAAATTTGTCACCTACTAAAGCAGCTGCTTATGAAACAGGCTTTTTGTACAGAATCAAGCACTACTTTACCTCCGTATCGAAGTACCGTTTCAATTCTTTCTTATACTATCGGTATTGCAATGACGATTGGGGTTCTGAGTTGCATTCTTTGGTACTATCTCAGTTAGGAATACCCGGTTTGCTCATTCACATAATCAACATAAAGTACAAATACCCCATACAAAACGTGCGCACTCCATATTTTTCTATACACCTTCTAAACTGCGAATGATCCACCCAGATCCTGTTCTCCCCTCACTTATAATATAAAAAAAGGTTCTTCTTAAGCATCTCTTGGCAATTCAAAATCTCTCTATGCATCTTCGTAAGTGTAAGTGTGCTCTAGCACACTATGATAAACTTAGCCTGTTCAGGACCACAGTTATTAAAAAAAGCTCTTATTAAGAGAAGTTGTAACAACCCATTTTGAGTTGTATTAAAATATACCGTAATTTATGTTCTTCGTTCATTTAGTTGTAAATATAAGAAAAAAATTTTAATTATTAATGAAATATAGGTATGTCGTAGGCAACTTAATTTGCATTTTGGTGTAACTTAAGTGCATATTTTCTTAATGGTTTATACTCACACTTCTTTAAATTATTTTTTTCTGCTCATATTTTCGCGCAACGCGTCATTATCTGATATTCTAAACGTCCATTTTTTCATTTCTTGATGAATGTTGTGTTGTTTAGGAAGCCATTTTTGGGTTTCCACCTAAATTTTGTGAAAAGTACCATTGATTTAATGGTAAGCTATAATATAACTGGTACTATATTAAAATCTAAAACATTTGCTCTTTGCAGGCACTTTTATTTTTTGCACATTTAATTCTATTTTAATTACCTTTTAATTTTACTTGCACGTACGCTTTCATTTTATGATTGCAATTTTGTATTCAATGCAGATCTAAATTTTGATCACAATTTTTTATTTGAACTTTTGAGAGAATGCAATAAATATTGGATTGCCAAAATTTCTCGAAGAGCAATTTATAAGAAATAAAATTCTATTTTGGTGAGGTTTACAACGAAAAGCATTGTTATTGCGATATATTGCGCAACATTGATACAAGGATTACATCACCTTGGTTTGCATTTCCGCATTTATTTTTTATAATGCCAGGGGTTCTCAAGAAGATGTATTATATTTAGTAACAGGTATTTATAAGTTTTAATGATTTCTTAGTATAAGGCTATTTTTAAAATATATTTTATATAACCCTAAATTTAACTGTTAATAAACATAAGTTGTATATTTTTTATTTTTCACATTTTGATAAAATTTTTATTGTAAACCTCGGTTTAGTTATTCCGAGCATAACAAAAAAATAACTTGGCGTCCGAGATCATTTTATTAGTGTTACATTGTTGTTTCTATTTTGATATTAAGTGAAAATAACACAGCATAAATTGTGGTAATTATGCAAAACAAAAGCATGAACCGGCCTATTTTAAACTACTGACTGGGACAAAGGCATTACTTTTGGTGAACGGGTTGTATCTCGAGTTAGTTTAACGATTTGTTATGAGAACATTTATATACCCATTTATTACACGATTTATACTACTATCACACTTAATTATAGAGTCACCGAATGAGACTTTCGGAAGCATTTCCGTCCGTAATAACAAGGTTCCTTGAAAATTAAGTTTTGTTTGCAGGACGGGTTCTCACTGATTTGTTATAAGGTGCCTTTCGTCTTAGATAAAGCATGTTCAAGACCGACTAAATTTGAAATTCTACTGTTGCATCTACAGGTATCCCCAATGATAGTAAATTTTAGGAACTTCGACTAACCTTAGTTTGAAAGTTGAATATCATCTCAGTTTCTAACATGCGATATCTCAATTCTGAGAGACTTCAATGTCCATAACTCTAATTGGCTTCAATTTTGATTTACTACTAATCCTGTTGTTTTTAATTATATAAAATAAAGTAACACAAACAGTTTAAAAATATTGGAAGTTTTGGATTAGGTCAAAATAGGGCGTCCTTTTATAAGGACGATAGGATTATATACTACGTTTAGAATAAGATACGGTTGCAAAGCACACTTTATTCTAAAAAACAGAGAACATCAAACAGTTAACCTGGATAATATTGAATAAAACAGAATTAGAGACGTCTGTTCCGTTAGGTATACCAACTACAACAGTTGAAAGCAAGTAATTGCTTGTGTTCCGGGTTTTAAAACTGCGACCAATAACAAAGTTGCATTTAAATATTGCGGAATTTTGTTTGGGGAGGAGCTTAACTATGTCTGTTCGGTAAACGGAGTATAGGTTTATCTGACCATTGTGTAAACTTCTACTATCCCTAACTCCTGTCTTGTTCACAACACTGATAGAACCTTATAATACTTTTAGCTAGCTAAATGGTGTGGTTTACAGGATTTTTTTGCAATCATTGCACGGCGTAAGCATTTTTAAGTCGTCCTCGTCGTCGGACATTGCTCACTGACAGAAAATTGTGATATTTTAAGTCACCTAAACGGTGTGGTTTACAGGATTTCTTTGCAACCTTGGCTTGAATCTTGTTTTAAGTCGTCCTCGTCTTGGGACATTGCTCATATACTACCTAAAGTTATCCACATAGGCATGGGCATTCCCAAAGAACAATATCGTATAGGTCAATCCCGTTTCCCACCCTTATACCAAATGGAAATCTAATAAAACGGATCAGAGTCAAGCATACTACGTTGATGCCAGAAATAACTGTAAAAGTGTTATTACTTAACCTTAAAGGTTGTTTGAACAACGAAAATGCAATGAACTAGCTACATCTCGTTTGAACAGTGATAAATTTTGTTCTATAATTAAAGCCATCAATAAAAACTTTGGCCTATCTCCATTTTCCATCATTATATGTTTGGGCGGATGTGTAGTTGTTGGTTTTATAGACAAAGACAATCTTTTTGTGGCGTTATCTTCAAATCTGTCACCTACTAAAGCAGCTGCTTATGAAACAGGCTTTTTGTACAGAATCAAGCATTACTTTACCTCCGTATAGAAGTACCGTTTCAATTCTTTCTTATACTGTCGGTATTGCAATGACAATTGGGGTTCTGAATTGCATTCTTTGGTACTATCTCAGGTTACCTTTGTTAGGAATACCCGGTTTGCTCATTCACATAATCGATATAAAGTACAAATACCCCATACCAAACGGGCGCACTCCATATTTTTCTATACACCTTCTAAACTGGGAATGATCTACCCAGAACCTGTTCTCCCCTCACTTATGATATAAAAAAAAGATAGCCGTTCTTATGCATCTCTTGGCAATTCAAAATCTCTCTATGCATCTTCGTAAGTGTACCTAGGTGCTCTAGCACATTATGATAAACTTAGCCTGTTCAGGACCACAGTTATTAGAAAAAGTTCTTATGAAGAGAAGTCACCGAATGAGACTTTCGGAAACATTTCCATCCGTAATGAGAAGGTTCCTTGAAAAGTAAGTTTTGTTTGGAGGACAGGTTCTCACTGATTTGTTATAAGGTGCCTTTCGTCTTAGATAAAGCATGTTTAAGACCGATAAGGCAACAGAATAGTGAGAACAGTATAAACAAAGTTGTAAGAAAAACGTTAAGCGAAAAACTTGCCCCGACCGTTATATAAATAAAATTACGCAAGTCTAAAATATCTGGTGCGGAACAACATACGACCTTCAACGTATAAAATGTAAATTAAAAGAAATCAAATAATTTTAATAACACTTTTGTTAGGATAATTATGCAGCCTCTTTTATAATAAGTTCATTAGGAAAATAGGCAACATTGTAAAAACAAGAAGAATAATCTATGTCAAACAAATGTTTAAGAGGTTAATAAATATTTAGATGCTAACTGAAAAAAAATTTCAAGGTCGCTCGTTTCTATAAAAATATCGATGACACAGCTGAAGCATTTTCAATCATATTTATTTAATTTTTACATTTAAATTAATCGTCAAACGTATCAAAAAATTGCACAGCACATAATTAATCTATATGATTAAGGTTTACATAATTGTATTTTTATACTTTCAAATATACAGCTGTTTCAGAAATATTTAATAAAACTCAAAAGTAGCTCATAATCAACTCTCTCCGGCGCTGAATTTCTCCCAAAATTTAATCAGCTTCAGGTGAAATGAAAACAAGCTTAAATACAAAATTTTAAGTACGTATGTGTTTTCGGATATTAACGTACATAGACACACGCACACACACGCGCGCACGCGCACGCACACACGCACGTGCATGCAGGCGCACGCCTATGTCTAGACACACACACACACACACACACACACACACGCACACGCACGTGACATGGAGATCCCTAGTTTATGTGTGGTGCCATCAAAGGACTCTTCTATCTCCTCGAGAAGGTCGCCAAGAGGTTGGGTTAGTATGACGGTGGCGTGTTTAAACTCAAGTGTAAGTTTTTGCACATGGATGGAGGAAAAAACGGTAGTTGTAAGTAGTAAGGATTTCCTGCGTAGGTATAGAGTCGCCGAAGATTTTTGTTGTGCTAAGTTTCTTTTGTAGTGTTTTTATTCTGCTTGTAATGACCAGAATGTTTGCGTGTTGTATAGTGAGGCTATTGGGTTACTTGTGATGTTAATAATAGAGAAAGGTGGTGTCGTGTACTGTTAGTGTATAAGAAAGCTCGGTAATTTATGTCAGGCCGAATGTAGGTCCCGTACGTGTGTTAAAATGTTTTGGGATGTCAACCACTGATTCGGCCTCTAAGAGCCCCCAGTAGGTATGCACGGTGGCGTTTTTGTTTAGTGTTCTTTGTAAATCGGGTTTGAGTAAATAGAATCCCCAGGTATGTTGGAGTATTAATGTTTTGTTGTTGAAGGTTTTTGAGATGTTGCGAGAGGTCGTTATGCTGTTGCGATCTACTGACCCGAAAAAAATGTCATCCGCAAGCTGCGCCACAGAAGCTCCGGGTTATGTAACAGTCGAAATGTCGTAAGCGAATATTGTTTATAGGATACGGGATAAACCAGAACCCTGAGGCATGGCAGCTTTACCTTACCTACCGGTTAAGAGGTTTTGGGATGGCGATTGGGATACCTGTACTGTGGATTTTGTCGATAAGTTCTTCGTACCACATTCTGTCAAATGCTTGCTTAATTTCCAGAAAGTATCAGGAAGAATATTGTTTGTTTTAGATGGAGGTTCAGAACCTGTTTGCCTATTATGCTATTTTTACAAACTCCCCATACCATTTCAATAGAGTTATATTGATAATGGTAAGGAGACCATCGTAAAACATCATACTCATGTTTATGCAAAATATCGACAACATAATTTTTCCCTCTGGACCAAAAAGTAGAATGTTGTTCTACAGTTGCGTTTTCTAACCAACCTGCAGCTGATCTTTTGTACTAGAACGTAAGAAATGATACGGTGTATTATCCATAACCACCACAGAATTTCCGGGTAGTTTGGACAGCGCAGACATGAGCTGTTTAATCACCCAATTTTGAATTGGTTTACAGTTTTATGATAATCCCGATCCTCGTTTCCCGAACCGAGTAAACAGTCGCAGGAAACCCTAAATTACACCCCGCTTTTGAAATCGTATACACCTTCACTCTTAATTTTCGCTGGATAACTTTTGATCTGAGAATCGGCCATTTAACAATGGACATTAGACCGTTTTGATATTTCCACGTTTCGTCTACGTACACAGATCTGACATCTTTCCCTGAACTTTGCAACTGCAGAAATTTTCTCAAAAACTTAATTTTGGCTACAACGACGTGTTTTATTTCACATAAAATGTTCTGTCTACTGACACGTTTGTGTTTGTAACCCATTCATTTCAAAATTCTAAATAAGGTTGTTTGAACCTCATCGAAATCGAAACCTGTTTCAACGTAATTATACGATTTGTCCAAAGTAAAATACTCATTTTTTCAATTAAATTGTCAAATTAGTCGTTGTGGATGTTTCCGAAAGGTGAAGTATTAAAACTTTTCCACGTTTACCACAATATGTTGACTTTAAATTTTGAGGTCTTGCCGTTACCAAATCTTGGATAGTTCGCCATAAACCTAAAACAAAATGCATACTTAATGCGCACGAAAAACTGATTTAAGTTCTTAAGTACCGTAAAACGGGGTGACTTTAGAACACGGGATGAATTGAATAATTCCATATCTGCATATAAATAACAGCCTAGCGGAAGCACTGCACTGTACAGTTAGTGAACGTATGTTGATTGGACGGTGCTGCGTTTCTTACAGCCTGCGAAGTTGGGAGATGAATTGTATACCAAGGTAAAAAGTCCTATATTTGTTCCCCTGCATATATTCCTAATTAACAATATAGCATAGTAGTATTTTTTTCTGGATCAGTATTCATTTGTATACAAACACATAACCACAAACGTGAATCGATATCCACATGTGCCAGTGGCGCATCAATTGATTTTTTAGTGTTGTTTTAGGTCCGCAATTTTGTCAGAAGAGGCATTGATACGCTCTGAAGACCATGTTAAAAGAAGAGGAAGCCAATTTTGTGAAGATCATGTCAACTGCTGACGACTGAGGTTTTCCATAAGATGCTGAAGACGTGAAAGATGAAGGACAGTCTTACTTAGAACGAAGTGGTAAGACACAATCAGAAATGTGAACCAGGACATTGTCAACTGCTGCCAACGGAGGTTTTCCAATGATGCTGAAGACGAAAGTCATGAAGGACAGTCTTACATTAGAACGAAGTGGTTAGATAATATTCAAAATCAGTAAATAATACCTGAATACATTGTTGGAGAAACGTTACGGACTAAGGTCGTACAAAAGATTGTCAAAAGTGAGCAGTCCATCAAAAAGTCGTGATACATCGATAGTCAACTTCAGTTATGTTTGCATGTTCTGCAGCCGATATGTTGCTGCCTGTGTATATAGTGTATAAATCGGAACACATAGGTCTACTTGGAGGGAGAATGGTCTGCCCGATGTCAGATATAAGAGCCTGGTTTGACACGAACGTTTTCGAAGATATAATTTTACCATATTTCAAGCGTTACTATCTGGTACGAAAGTACCTTTGGGTGACAATTTAGCTTCATGTATCAGCGAAAGTTATTACAGAATGTGAAATTCATAACATTAGATTCAGTATTTTGCCACCGAATAGTATGCATTTCACGCAACCTTTAGATGTGAGCGTGTTCAGACCAACCAACAGCATGGAAAGAAACTCTTAGGGATGAAAGAAACACAACAAAGCACCTTGTCCGTCCAATGAAAAGCATTAAAAGAAAGAGACCAAATAATAAACGTCTGATACCTCCTCAGAAAGCGATGTGGAAGAGCGGACCCTAACTGTGGACAGCAGTAGTGATAATGCAGAAACCTTTTCAGATTTTGAAAAGAAAATGTAGGTGATCGAAATGATAAAGCTATGGTTAATGGTGCCACCTATTCTGTAAAGTTGACTAAAAAGCTTAAACTTGAAAACTTTGTATTAGTAAATATGAAAACAGAAAAAAATATTGTTAAACCGGTATGTTGCACAGATATTAAAAATTGAAAATTGCGAAACATATTTATGTATATTTTTAAGGCACAGCAACAAAGTACCTGGAGTTTTTCTATATCCACAAGCGGATCAGTGGATGATATAGCAACAGTTGATAATGCTGATATTTCCGAATAACTCTCAAATGTACAGGGTGGCCAACTAAGAATGCGAGGTATTGTACCTGGGAAACTATCCATCGTGGAGGTTTGCGCAAAAAGAAGTTATTACTAAAACGGCCAATACAAGAACCTGTAAAATGTTTTCAAGTTTATGAAATGACCGCGTAACTGCAATCTTGAATCTAAGAAAGTGGTGTTTCTGTGAATTCTGCTATATTAACCTAATAAAAAATAACATCTTTGAAGTCGAGGATAATCTGAACTTTTTTTGTTTGGCACTTTTTGACGTATGTCTAAAAATAAAGTAGTGGGGGGTATTCAAAGGTTTCCTTAAATACACTCTATATCTTCAAAACGGCTAAGCCGATTTTAACAAACTTGGACTACAAATGTTTACGTTAATATTTGAAGTTTTGTTAGTTGCACGTGTCGTCGCTAGAGGGATTTGTTCGACATTCCGACAGAAACAGTTAATTTTCGCAAAAAAATTAAATGCATTGGAACTTTTTTTCATGAACAAGTAGCTAAATGATGCCTAAACAAGCTCGCGAAAACCGCATCTCGATATCTTGTTCCTAACCTAAAATATCGGCCAAAGAAACTTTATACGAAATCTTAATTTTATTTTTTAACTATATTTTTCTGGAATTGTTTCTATTATGTAAGTTGTGGCTCTAAAAAGGACCAATTTAAAGAAGAAAGGTTTTTAATTCCCCCGTAAATGCTCGAAATGCTGACCATCACGCTCTATGCATTGCTGAAGCCTCTCATGACTAGAAAAAACTGCAGCTTCAATTTCGGCTCTCGGTATGTTACGTATTGCGTTACGAATCCGATTTTTCATATCTTCACTAGTAGTAGGTTGAGTCCGAAACACGATGTCCTTTAAGCGCCCCCATAAATAAAAATCGAGGCAAATTAAGTGTGGCGATCGCGGAGGCCATGGAAACAGACTTCCTCTTCCAATCCACCGCTGTTGAAATATTGCATTAATATGCTCTCGCACATTAATAGCAAAATATGCTGGGCAACCATCCAACTGCAAAAACAATTTTGCCTTGTTTCCAGAGGCACATCTTCCAACAACAACGGTAATTGATTGGCCAAAATCAAATATTTATATTGCCATTTAGGTTGCTCGAAAAATATGGCCAATAATTCTGCCTCCCAGTATGCAACACCACACATTTAAACTCCAACGTCCTTGGCGCTGAACTTCACGCAACCAATGGGGATTTTCTGCAGACCAATAATGCATATTGTGCAGATTGACTCCCCCGTCACTACTGAAGGTGGCTTCATCGGTCCAAAGAATTTTAAATAAAAATTCTCTATTTTCGCGTATCATGCATAACATCCAATGGCAATAGTCTAACATTCGATCAAAATCTTCTTCTTTCAAGGCCTGATGCAAAACGACATGATATGGGTGCATTCTTAAAGTAATTAAAAAAATTTAAACGAATACCTATATATTTTGATGGGCATTAGAACTTACCCATGGTCCTTCAAAATATTTTGAACCGTTGTCCGTGATGGGTTTCGGACAATTCACAATTCGCCCTGGACAATTGGTCACAATTCCCCGCACAATTCCACAATTCGCATTTAAAATTGTAAAAGAAGTCAAAACTAATCACCGTTTAAAATTTATTTTATTTATTTATTTAATAATGACTTATAATCAAACCAACATAACAAAAATTACTCACTCTCTGGTATTTATAATAATAGAAATTAACAACTTAACAAAAAATATGGAAATACCTACTAAGCAATCAAATTAAAAGAAATATTTTTTTATTACCTACCTACTTTCGAGTAATTGTAATTAGAAATAACAGCATTACATAGTAATTAATGGTAGTTAAGATAATCAGATAATAATTAAAATTGATATCACCAAGCTAAAGGATTTCTTTATGTTCTCGATAATTAACGGTAATGACTACGACAATATAAAAGGTAAAATTAAAAGTAAACCCTTCATTATACCACAAAATTTTGGCGAAAAACGTTTGTTATTTAAGAAAAATGAGTTTCGCAAGTTCCGAAAAAGGTAAACGGAAGTTTGTGAGTGATGATAATTTTTTGCGAGGAATCGCGCATAATCTTGCCTTTTAAATGTTTAATTAAGTAGTTTTTAAATTTTTTTTACATTTTCATAATAAATAAATATTATTTTTGTGGTTTACATTTTTCTCTTTATACAGTGCGAGGGCGAATTGTCCTCAGGGGCGATTTGTCCGGGGCAATGCCAATTTCAGGGGCAATTGTGGGGGCATGTCCTAAAAGCGAGTTTTTCCCCGATTAGTGGCGAGCCAATGGTAGTTTTTTTGGCCTACGTTTCAACGGCAAAGAATTGGAAGAACACACGAAAATATTAACTGTGTACTGGGCTATATTGTAGAAAATCCTCATGTTAACACAAGAGCATTATCTACTGAGTTGGGCATATCACGGACGCTTTTAGGACAATTCGTATTGCGTTACGAATCCGGTTTTTCATATCTTCACTAGTAGTAGGTTGAGTCCGAAACACGATGTCCTTTAAGCGCCCCCATAAATAAAAATCGAGGCAAATTAAGTCTGGCAATCGCGGAGGCCATGGAAACAGACTTCCTCTTCCAATCCACCGCTGTTGAAATACTGCATTAATATGCTCTCGCACATTAATAGCAAAATGTACTGAGCAACCATCCAACTGCAAAAACAATTTTTGGTTGGCCAAAAAGTCAATAAATACATTGCCATTTAGGGGTTGCTCGAAAAAGTATGGCCAAATAATTCTGCCTCCCAGTATGCCATACCATACATTTAAACCCCAACGTCTTTGGCGCTGAACTTCACCCAACCAATGGGGATTTTCTGCAGACTAATAATGCATATTGTGAAGAATTTGAAATAAAAATTTTCTATTTTCGCGTATCATGCCTAACATCCAATGGCAATAGTCTAACCTTCGATCAAAATCTTCCTCTTTCAAGGCCTGATGCAAAACGACAGGATATGGGTGCATCCTTAAAGTAATTAAAAAAAGTTTAAACGAATACCTATATATTTTGATGGCTATTAGAACTTACCTATGGTCCTTCAAAATATTTTGAACCGTTGTCCGTGATATGCCCAACTCAGTGGATAATGCTCTTGTGCTGACATGAGGATTTTCTTCAATATAGCCCAGTACACGGTTAATATTTTATTGTGTTCTTCCAATTCTTTGGCGTTGAAACGTAGGCCAAAAAAACTACCATTGGTTCGTAAGCTCGCCACTAATCGGGGAAAAACTCTTACATCGCAAGGACGTCGATTTGGATATCGAGCCGCGTAAACTCTTTTAGCTATAGCTATAGCGTTCTGAAAACATTCAAAATAAACCGCAAGCATATTAACAGCTTCATTATTCGTAAAACGCATTTTGAAAGCACAAAAATTGCTTAAAGTAACGCGAAAGTATTGACAATTTGAGGATTATGTATGTTTTGTTTAGGTATCTGTTTCCATTGCCTGCTTCTATTAATTGTATGTTTCGTATATATCCATAGTCAATATGCATTTAAACAAACAAAAAATAGGCCTTTCGTATAACTTTTAGCATTGCTTACTTGCCCGTAGTAATTTCAAAAAGGGTGATTTTATTCTGGTGAGTAAATTTACAAACATTTAAAATCGCAATTTCTAGGTAACCTATTCACAGCCGAAATTGAAACTGCAGTTTTGTCTACCCATAAGAGGCCTCAGCAATGCACAGAGTGATGGTCAGCATTTCGAGCATTTACGGGGGCATTAAAAACCTTCCTCCTTTAAATCGGTCTTTTTAGGGCCACAACTTACATAATAGAAACAATTCCAGCAAAATATAGTTAAAAAAAAATTAAAATTTAAGGTATTTTCGTATAAAGTTTTCTTTGGCCGATATTTTAGGTTAGGAACAAGATACCGAGATGCGGTTTTCGCGAGCTTGTTTAGGTATCATTTAGCTACTTGTCCATGAAAAAAAGTCATACCAATGCATTTAATTTTTTTGCGAAAATTAACCGTTTCTGTCGGAATGTCCAACAAAGCCCTCTAGCGACGACATGTGAAACTAAAAAAACTTTTAACATTTGTAGCCCAAGAAAAGCTGTTTTTAACGCGCGCAAGTTTATTAAAATCGGATTAGCCGTTTCGAAGATACGGGGGGTGATTTAAGGAAACTTTTGAATACCCCCCACCACTTTATTTTTATAGATACGACAAAAAGTGCCAAACAAAAAATGTTCAGATTATCCTCAATTTCAAAGATCAGTTATTTTTTTATTAGGTTAATGTAGCAGAATTCACAGAAACAAGACTTCTTTAGATTCAAGATTGCAGTTACGCCTCCTAGCGGCCCATTTCAGGAACATGAAAATATTTTCCAGGTTTTTGTATTGGCCGTTTTAGTAATAACTTTTTTTCCGCAAGCCTCTACGATGTATAGTTTCCCAGATACAGTACCTCGCATTCTTAGTTGGGCACCCCGTACAAGAGCTAAGACGGGGGAGAATAAAAATCCCTAGATTACTTCATAAGAATTTGGGTTTTTATCTTTTAAGAGTCTGTGTTAAAGTATGTGTTTCTGTTCTTGTAATATTGACAAATGGGAATACCACTTCGGAAATAGCATGGCCTGCTCTAATATAATGTAATGTAACATAGAACAGAGAATAGATGCACCATAAAAACTATTTGGCTAGATTGTACAGTTGCACATTCTTTGTTTTTGTTAAAGACTGCACAAGCAATTATTTATAGTACTACAGTTATAAAACCTTGTAAAAAGTTTTTGTTTTTGTTACAAAAGCAAATAAAACGGTGGTGGTGTATATAATTACGAACTTTTAACAAATTAATCCTAGCATAATAAAATTTAACAAAATTGGAGATATTAAAATGTACCAAAACGCAAAAAATCGTATTAATTATTTTTCTAAATCGCATTTTAAATAACATCGTATTCAGACAATTTAGAAGATTTGTCATACTATTGTCATCAAAGTATACAATATCAATTTAAGGCCTTTTCAGCGTTTTTCATCTTAAATTCCGTTATTAAATACATGAATATTCATGACGTTAGTTACGTTCCTATTCATAAAACTTTTAACCGTTTTATAAATTTAGCAGATAAAAGATTTTTTCCCTTAAATCTCAATAAAGATGCGAGAATTACAGACGTAGAATTAGGTGGTATTGAAGCCGGCGCTTGAAAATAGCGCAATTGTCGCTTACATTTTTTCATTTAAAGATTTTTAGCCTAATTGTATTTGGATAAGTGGCACTCAAACTGTCTTTAAATAACAAATCTGCAGTTTTATATAAATTACTTCCAATTTTATACATACACAAAAAATTATGAAAAAAAGTCCCAATTTGATATGACGAACTCACCATTTTTTAACAAAATTTTTCAAAATTTAAATAAATTTGCATGAATAAATTTTGTAAGTGTAGAAGCACTGGAAAATGTAATATAAAGACTTTAAAAAGCGTATACAAAAACATAAAACTTTTGTAAATTTACACTTAATTTTACGTAACTAAGTTTTCTTTTCATAATTGAGTTTATTTTTAAAAGTTTCTGAAGATGCACTGCTTACATTTTTTGCTTTCTATTTTTCAAACACACAATTTGTAAGATTTACCTTCCAACCTACATATACATATGAAGGTATATTACATTCAAACCTACATATACATACAGGGTGTCCCAAAAGTGCGGTGAAGTTCTTTTATAGCGTTAGTATAATAGATACGAAAAAATTATAAAAGCACAATTGTTAAGCATCTCAAGGTGCACAATCCAAAATTATTTATAAATATACAGTGTACTCTATAACTTCAAACCTACCCAAACATACCTTTTTTTAAATGGCATAACATATTTTTTATTTTATATTTGAACTCGGCTCGTTGTTACAAATCTCCTGTTATGGTGTTTGATTGGAGTATAATACCGAGGATTTTAAAAGATATGGCCACTTTAAGGTTAAAATCGTCATGAATTCAGGACCCTGTATTCCAATGTAATCAATTTTCTGTATTTTATGACAAAGATTATTTTTGTGAAGTTTACCAGATCAATTATGTTTCGCAATTATTATACTTTGTATACAGGACGAGTCAAAACGAAAATTCGTACTTTTCTCACTTAACTTAAATAGAACACCCTATATTTTTTGTGCTCTCTAGGAAGTGACTAAATAACCATTTAATTTTTATTAACATTTCACTATACCTAACTTCGGCGGTTTCTAGGATATTTTCCTTTTATTAACAAAATCCAGTTTTTTTATTTAATTTTTGATTTTATCAAGTTAGCTATGAATTACACGAACTCTTTCACGATCTGTTTTGGTAAAAATCAATAAATGTTTCTTTTTATCTTTCCTTATTTTACTTTAAAATACTGAATTTAAAATTATAAGAATATAAATAGTATAAATACTTTTATAAAAAAAAATTAAAATGGATTGTAATTTCGTCATAATCTGAATCATTACTTAATAAGTGCTGGTTTTTGTTATGTGTGGCTTTAGTAATAATAAACACATTATAAAATTAAATTTAATAGAACTAGTACTAACAGAAACTCATTAACAAATAATATCAAAAAATAAAAAAAAAAACAAATGAAAACGTTTAGCACAAATGACCTCCATTGACATCAATACAATGTTGTAGTCTTTCTTCAAAAGATCGTCACACATTTTGAAGTCCATGAACATTAATAGTTTGAAACACGTGTCGTATCTTTGCTTCATGTCTTGCTGCGTTGTCGGTGGAATTTTATACACTCTTAATGTAACCACACATAAAAAAATCAATATTAGAAAGTCCCAGATCTAGGAGGCCAGCTAAATGGCCCGCCCTTCCTATCCATCCCATCCATTTTTGATTTTATCAAGTTAGCTATGACCTACACTAATTTCTGTACGATCTGTTTTGCTAAAAATCAGTAAATTATTTTTTTTATCATTGCCTATTTTATTTGAATATTATTAATGTAAAATTGCAAGGATTTAAACCTTCTCAATAATTTTTATCACAAAATCTAGATCAGTTTGACTGTCAAAAAAACGTTGACAATTAGGTAACAATTAGAATTATTGTCAATTTGAAGTTGTGTTGTGTTGTTCTGAACTGTTTAGTTTCACAATGAATTTTCCAATAAATGAAATGATAAATATGGTCTTGGTATATAGTGCAGGTGACCAAAATATTATACATGCAACCGACATAAAAAATCGTTCGAAAGCTTAATTGAACGATATGAACGTACAGGTAATGCTGATTATGAAAAAAGGGAAATAGAAAAATCTCATTAAATCAAACAAATGAAGGTAACGTGCTTTTAAAAGTAACAGAAGATCCTCACATCAGTGTCCGTCAAATAGCAATGGAGCTTGATATAAGTAAAAGTTCTGTGCATAAATTTCTCAGAAGACACAATATGCATCCTTATCATATTCAACTCCATCAGGAATTAAGAAATGAGGTTTATCAACGAAGAATAAACTTTTCTGAATGGACCCAAAACAAAATTCATCGACAAATTAACTTTTTTGATTTTGTATTATTTGGTGACGAAGCCACTTTCCATAGAAATAAGTGTGTCAACAGACACAATTTTCATTATTATTCAATAACTAATCCCCATCACACTGTAACACGCAGCCAAACATTTCTTTGATGGTGAGTAAATGATAGGGTTTATTTAGATTTTTTACAAAATTACTTACACCAAGTTTTACATGTTGTAATATAACAACTACCTGAACAGCGTGTTTCAACAGATAAATCGCCGCGACTTTCTAATAAAGTCGATTTTTGATGTGGGGCTACAATAAAAATGAAGTGTATAAAATACCACCGACAACGCAGCAAAACATAAATCAAATAATACGTGACGTGTTTTAAACTATTAATGTGCATATGCTTCAAAATATGCAACGATCTTTTGAAGAAAGACTACAACATTGTATTGATGTCGATGGAGGTCATTTTTAACATTTGTACTAAACGTTTTCATTTGATTCTGTTTATTTTTTAATATTATTAGTTAATGACGTTCTGTTAGTACTAGTTCTATTTAAATTAAATTAAATTTAATAATGTGTTTATTTTTACTAAAGCCACACATAACAAATAAGAGCACTTATCAAATAATTATTCAAATTATGATGAAATCACAATCCATTTTAGTTTTTTTAAATAAAAGTATTTATACTATTTATATTCGTACAATTTAAAAAGAAGTATTTTAAAGTAAAATAGTGAAAGATAAAAAAACAATTCATTAATTTTTACCAAAACAGATCCAAAAAATTAAATAAAAAAACTGGATTTCGTTAAAATAAGTAAAACATCTCAGACACCGTCGAAGTTAGGCATAAGGAAATGTAAATCAAAATGAAATAGTTATTTAGTGGCTTCCTAGAGAGCACCAAAAATATAGGGTGTTCTATTCAAGTTACGTGAGAAAAGTACAGATTTGCTTTTTGACTCGCCCTGTATACAAAGTATAATAATTGTAAAACATAATTGATCTGGTAAACCTCACTTATTCACAAAAAATAATCTTTGTCATAAAATACAGGAAATTGATTACACTGGAAAGGATACAGGGCCCTGAATTTATGACGATTTTAACCTTAAAGTGACCATAACTTTCAAAATCCTCGGTATACTCCAATAAAACATCATATCAGGATATTTGAAAAAACGGGTCGAGTAGGTTTGAAGTTATAGTGTACCCCTACATTTCTAAATAATTTTGGATTATCTTGAGATGATTAATATTTGTGCTTTTATAATTTTTTCGTATCTATTATAATAAAGCTATAAAAGAACCTTACCGGACTATTGGAGCACACTGTATGTAGGTGTAACAGGTTATGGAATCGTGTGTGTGTGCATGTGTGAGGGTACATGGGTGCGTGGGCACGTGGGAGCGTGCGTGTGTGTGTGCGTGCGTATGTACGTGTGTGCGTGTGTGTGTGCGTGTGTGCGTGCGTGCGTGTGTGCATGTGTGCGTGTGTGCATGTGTGCGTGTGAGCGTGTGTGCGTGTGTGCGGGTGTGCGTGTGTGCGTGTGTGGTGGCGTGGTGTGCGTGTGTACGTGTGCTGGCGTGCGTGTCGCGTGTGCGTGGTGGTGTGCGCGCGTGTGGCGTGTGCGTTGTGCTGTGTCGTGCTTGTGCGTGTGCGTGCAGTGTGCGTGTGCGTGTGCGTGCTGTAGTGCGTGTGCGTGTGCGATGTGCGTGTGCTATGTGCTGTGCGTGTGCGTGTGTGCGTGTGCGTTTGTCTGTGTTCGCGTGTGTGCGTGCGTGTGCGTGGTGCTTGATGCGTGTGTGTGTGCGTTCGTGTGCGTGGCGTGTGCGTGTGTCGTGTCGTCTAGGTGTGCGTGGTGCGTGTCGATGCTGTTTTGCTTGCGTGTCGTGTGGTGCGTGTGATTAGTGCGTGTGCGTGTCGTGTGCGTGTGCGTGTGTGTGCGTGTGCTGTGTGCTTCGTGCGTGTGTGTGCGTCGTGCGTTATGCGTTCGTGTGCGTGGTGTTGTGTGCGTGTGCGTGCGTGTGCGTGCGCGGTGTGTGTGCGTTGCGTCTGTTGCGTTGCGTGTGGTGTGCGTGTGTAGTGCGTTGCGTGACTGTGCGTGTGCGTTTTCGTTGCGTGTGCGTGTGATGCGTGTGCGTTGCGTGTACGTGCGTGCGGTCGTGGTTGCGTGTGCGGTGTCTTGCGTGTTCGCGTGTGCGTGTGTGCGTACGTGTGCGTGCGCGTGTGTGTGCGTGTGCGTGTGCGTCTGTATTTGCGTATGCGTGTCGTGTGCGTGTGCGTGTTATTGAACCAGTGCGTGCGCACGCGCGTGCCTGTGCGTGTGCGTGTCTGTGTGCGTGTGAGTATGCGTGTGCGATGCGGCGTGTGCGGTGTGTGTGTGGAGTGCGTGTGCGTGTGTGTGCGTTGTGCGTATGCGTGTGCGTGTGTGTGTGCGTGTGCGCGTGCGTAGGCGTGTGCCTGTGCTTGGCGGTGCGTCAGTGTGCGTGCGTGTTGCGTATGCGTGTTCGTGTGCGTGTTCTTGAACCTGTGCGTGCGCAGCGCGTGCGTGTCTTGATGTATGGCTGCGTGTGCGTGTGGTGCTGTGCGTGTGCGTGCGGGTGTGCGTGTACGTGAGCGAGTGCGTGCGTGTGCGTGTGCGTGCGTGTGCATGTGCGTGTGCGTGTGCGCGTGCGTGTGCTTGTGCGTGTGCGCGTGCGTGGGCGTGTGCCTGTGCTTGGGCGTGTGCGTCAGTATGTGCGTGTGCGTGTGTCTGTACGTGTACGTGTGCGTGTGCATGTGCGTGTGCGTGTGCGTGTGCGCGTGCGTGTCCGTATGCATGTGTGTGTGCGCGTGTGCATGTGTGAGTGCGTGTTGCCGTGTGGGCGCGCGGGTGCGTGTGTGTACGTTGCGTGCGGCGTGTGCATGTGCGTGTGCGTATACATGTGCGTGTGCATGGGCGTAAGCGTGTGGGTGTGTGTACGTGTGCGTGTAGGTGTGATGTGCGTGTGCGTGTATGTGCGTGCTGTGCAGTGCTGTGCATGTGCGTGTGTGTGTGCGCTTGCGTGTACGTGTGCGTGTGCGTGTGCGTGTGCGTTACGTGTGCGTCTTCATGTGCGTGTACGTGTGCGTGTGCGTGTGCATGTGCGTGTGCTGACGTGTGCGTCTGTATTTGCGTATGCGTGTTCGTGTGCGTGTTCTTGAACCTGTGCGTGCGCACGCGCGTGCGTGTATTGTATGTATGCGCATGCGTGTGCGTGTAAGTGTGCTTGTGCGTGTGCGTGCGGGTGTGCGTGTACGTGAGCGAGTGCGTGTGCGTGTGCGTGTGCGTAAGCGTGTGCATGTGCGTGTGCGTGTGCGCGTGCGTGTGCTTGTGCGTGTGCGCGTGCGTGGGCGTGTGCCTGTGCTTGGGCGTGTGCGTCAGTATGTGCGTGTGCGTGTGTCTGTACGTGTACGTGTGCGTGTGCATGTGCGTGTGCGTGTGCGTGTGCGCGTGCGTGTCCGTATGCATGTGTGTGTGCGCGTGTGCATGTGTGAGTGCGTGTTGCCGTGTGGGCGCGCGGGTGCGTGTGTGTGTACTTGAGCGTGTGCGTAAGCGTGTGCATGTGCGTGTGCGTATACATGTGCGTGTGCATGGACGTAAGCGTGTGGGTGTGTGTGTACGTGTGCGTGTGAGTGTGAGTGTGCGTGTGCGTGTGCATGTGCGTAAGCGTGTGCATGTGCGTGTGCATGTGCGTGTGTGTGTGCGCTTGCGTGTACGTGTGCGTGTGCGTGTGCGTGTGCGTGTACGTGTGCGTCTTCATGTGCGTGTACGTGTGCGTGTGCGTGTGCATGTGCGTGTGCTTGCACGTGTGCGTCTGTATGTGCGTGTCCGTGTGTGCGTGTGCGCGTGTGCATGCTGCAGTGTGCGTCATGTGCGTGTGCTGCGTGTCCGTGTGCGTGTAGGTGAGTGTTCATGTGCGTGTGCGTGTGCGTAGCATGTGCGTGTGCTGCGTGTGGCTGTGCGGTGTGCGCGTGCGTGTGCTGCGTGTGCGTGTGTGTGGTGATGTGCGTGTGCATGTGTGTGTGGCGTGCGTGTGCGTGTGCGTTGCGCGTGGCGTCGTGTCGTGTGCGTGCTGCGTGTGGTGTGCGTGTGCCTGTACGCGTGCGCGTGTGTATGCGTGTGTGTGCGTGTGCGTGTGATTGTGCGTGTGCGTTTGCATGTGCGTGTGCGTGTGCGTTTGTGTGTGTGTGTTTGTGTGTGTGTGTGTGTTTGTGTGTGTGTGTTTGTGTGTGTGTGTATGTGTGTGTGTGCGTGTGCGTGTGCGTGTGCGTGAGCTTGTGCGTGTGTGTGCTTGTGCGTGGACGTGTGCGTGTGCGTGTGCGCACGCGTGTGCGTGTGCGTGTGCGTATGCGTGTACGTGTGTGTGTGTGTGGACGTTCCGAAGAGAAAATTTTGGGTGGGCAGGATTGTCGTGATTTGGCCAACTTGTGTAGGAAAAATGACCAATCTGATAAATAACGAAATACAAAAGTGTGTAGCTGGTGTAGTTAATGCGAAAACAATATAAATCGTTGCGTTCTTATTCAGCATCTATCTGTTCATCATGTGTAGTCAGGACGTTGATGATATCTTTGCAGTTGTGTAATTTCGCCTACAATGTCTTTTCATGTAGAAGCATTAATGAATCCAGACGTTCGTATGACATTCTCGAAATAATGTCGTTTATTTAAACTGAAACCTCTACTTGTGCATAAGCGAATATCCTGTTGAACGATAAATCTGTCCATCATTGAATGCCTACGATGGTTTCGTGCAGCTATTTTCATGAGTTTTGAATGTTCGTCTACAGATTCGATAATTTCAAGTCAATGAGAAGCATCTATATTGAATCCAGAGTTTCAACCGTCTCTTCATTCAAATTGCGAACAGTAATGCGTTTCAATAGTTTAGTGTAACTGAAAGCCCTCATTGTTCAAATCTCGAAATCCCGTGTTGAATAAACTGATAATTCTTTTCGATAGAACTCGGTAATATCCAGACGCGCCTCATTTTCTGGATTGTCATCCAATCGCCTGGGCTTCAACCTCCTCCGATGTGTTCTATTGAAGTCCTCATCAGGGTTCACATCCATGCTTTGGGCAAAAGATTTTGCGCTGCTTATCAAGTTATTGACTTCATTCTGTGAGTTTGATCTGATGGTTGGGAAAGCTGAGATTAGCGCTTCAATCTCCTTCATTGCGTCCAAGATATTCAAAGTATCACTCTCGAGAATTTTTGTCACCACTTTCAATTTCATGAATACTGTCTTTGAAAACATCAGGAACGATATGAAATCGAAATGCAGAATCCGTTTTAACAAACCAGATGCTTTCGCTTTGATTTTTTTATCTTCATCGCTCTCACAGAAGTCAGCTAGAACTTCTGCAATGTTCATAGCGGCGATTGTCTAGAAATAAACGTGTTAGAGCTGTTTGATCAATTGTGATGAACACATATTCTTACCTCAGATGTGGCTGTTCAGCGAGTTTTTGAGAGATTCTTGAGGGTCAGACAGTTCTCGAGCTCCTCTAGTTTGATTGATAATGAATTCGACCTTTTCACGCTCGAATGGAAAAATACGTAAATTTCTCCCAGTATGTTGAAAAACTCCTGTAGGAGACTGCTCCGTCCACACGCATGCTCTATAGCTGTATTCGTTCTATGTGCTTGACACGGGATGTACGGTATTTTACGGTGTAGGAGCTCGAATACTTTCTGCTGCGCACCGTTGAAATCCCTAGACATGGCCGATGCGTAGTCATAAGACTGGAACGCTAATTTGTCAGTATCGATGCCATTCTTATTTAGTATGTCCAAGATATCTGCTGCAGTCCCGTCACCAGTTTTTGCAGTAGCTTCTGTGATACTCAACAAACGCTTTCTTGGAACACCACAATCATCGACCGTTCTCACGACTACTGACAAAATTTCCTTATTGGAGAACTTTGGTTCTGACCGAATTCCCCAAAATATCGATGAACTCGTTCTGTGATTTGATGCCGAGATAAGTTGATTGATATTTTCTGGATTTCTTCTCATCGAGCCACTTCTTCAATAACGGGTTGTGTCGAGAAATTAAGTAGACAAACTGGTGAAATTTGAGTTTTCGTAGTCATCTCCCCGGAACGCGATGCCTTGTGGTCCAAGCGTTCTTGAAATGTCAAAAAGAATATTGATGATTTCCGTATTAAATCGTAGCTGTCGTTCCTCTTCCACTATTTGTAGCCGCATATTTTTACTAAGCAGTGTATCGATATGTCCAGATTTGTGCAGGAAGTTGCTATAATCAGTGAAAGCACCTTTGTGGGACTTCGACGAAAAGTGTACACTGAGTTTTCCTTTTTTCTTAGTGCCACTACTCTTTTTCCCCAACTCTTGACTCCATCCAATGTCCAACAATTTTCAGCTTTATCTCTGCTGGGTCCATCAGGAAATAGACAGCATACGAAGCAAAATGCTGTGTCCTTCGCCGTGCGGTACTCCAGATGATTGAACTGCTTATACCATTGCGCATTAAATCTATGACGTGTGTGATCTTTAGGAAACACATGCAACATAGGTTGATGTGGTCCCAATTCAACTAGATACTTCCGCTGAGAATTGTACACAATTTTTCCTCGCAAACCTGGATCGTGAGAAACTATATCAGAAGACTCTGTTGCGAATGATGATGGAACTGGTTCAGATTGTCGTTCCACTTCTTCAATATGTAGTTTGCAACTGTCCAATACTTCACTGCAACGATCTTTGATGTTGGAGACCAGGTTGAAAATTTCCAGTATCGAGATATAATTATCAATCAGTTTCATTTAGATGGCTTATCATTTTCTTTGTGGAGTCGAATGAATCACACAAATACAAGAATTGCCCATAGTACTGAGCCCAAGATTGCCGGTTCTTGTCACTTTATTTATCCAGTTTGCTCGCCTGCTCACTTGTTTCTGTCATCTCTTCTTGATCAGACTCAAGAATTACATTGAAGTCTAGAATTGAGTAAATTAGTATATACTGAATTTCAATAGCAATAATATTTGCACCTAAGCTAGTTGCAAGTGTGTTTATCCCTGCAAATTTGACGTGAGGTTTAATTGCTTCGTACTATCCGATAACTGTGGAACTACAACAACGTTTACAATATTATTTTTTCATTTATCATAAACACCTCTTATTTGCTTATATTTACCTTTCTCTGTAGAAACATTTTCATGTGCAACTTCATAACTCATGTTTTCAACTTTTAATTGAGTATTGTTCTCATTTTTAGAAAGATCAGTTCTTTTCCTCTTAGAGCAATGGTCTATTGCTACATCGCTCAGTTGGTCAACTGCATCTCCTGAGTTATCTTGAATATTTCCATTAAATTAATATAATTTCAAAATTTTAAACAATTATACAACAATAATTGAGCAAATGAATATGTTCAGCTACAATCAGTAACCCACCAATCTTCAACGACAGTTGAATTTCCAGAACCAGAAGCGCGATGTTGTTGCACTAGGGATGCTTGCATGAAAGGATTTTTAGGAATTCCAAGCCGGATCACCTTCACAACCCTGCCACCATGTTTTTTTGCTTCATGCATTGAGTTATAGTCATTATTGAAAACAGCACTGCACTGAGTGCACTGTACTTTAAATCGCTTCCTCATATCACTACTAACAGGCTACCCTCTACAACAATAATAGATTTATGACATAGGTAGGGCACAGCTTACGCGTAATAGATATTTATATATTAAGGGCATAATCAGAAGATTATGGCTCGAGGGAATGTTAAAAACCCGACGCGAAGCAGAGGGCTTTTATATTCCTGAGAGCCATAATCTAATTATGCCGTGGTACATCCAATGTTTGATTTTATTTTGCACCATGAAACTGGAACAAAATATTAAAAAGATTCAGTATTTTCGACAAGTTTTTAAATGAAAATGCAGTGAAATAAAGTCGACAGTAGGCTAATTTGTTGTTACTAAGATACTGTGATATTGCTAAATTGTTGCTAAGGTACTGTTTGTTTGTAAATAATTTGCATTCTAAAATGGAAGGTGAAAACGCAAAGACTAATTTGTTGTTACTAAGATACTGTGATATTGCTATTAATATTACTATTGTTAAATTAGTAAAGGTTGTATAGTAAGGTTGTTGTTTCAATAATTCTTTCAACTTACGTGAAATATCATGTCATGGGTCAGATGTCAATCATGCTGCTTAGCAACAATGACATTTGCGTGCTATAAAGACCACATTACGCCCGCATTTGGAGGCGTATAAAGAACATTATGGTGGCAAAATAAAATAAAAGTATATATAGTTATTCTACCTTGAGGTCGAGTTAAATACCATGAACCAAAACGAGATTAAAGGGCAAGCGCAACAGTTTCGCAATAACTATCGGTGTCTCTGATGTCTCTGTCGCTACGCGCTCTCAATAAGCGGAGCACTCCCTTTCCCTTGCACTTCCTTGCACAACTGATGGTGATGGCGTTCGTATAAGTGCGCATCTATGAGTTGGGATTGGGAGGGGGAGCGACGGCAGGCACATTCCCGCGTCTCGCTTCCCGCCCACATGCTTGCGGCCGACTGGCCGTCCAACTTTTCAACCGGAGCGCGCGCTGAGTCCAACTTTTCGACCAAAATATATTTTTGGGGGGTCAGACTGCCCTCCTTGACCCCCATAGGAACGTCCCTGTGTGTGTGTGTGTGTAGTCGCGCGTGTTTGTGGGTGCGTGCGTGTGTGTGTGTGTGCGTGTGCGCGTGCGTGCGTGCGTACGTGCGTGCGTGCGTGCGTGCGTGCGTGCCTGTGTGTGTGTGTTTGTGTGTGTGTGTGTGCGTGTGCGTGTGCGTGTGCGTGTGCGTGTGCGTGTGCGTGTGCGTGTGCGTGTGCGTGTGCGTGTGCGTGTGCGTGTGCGTGTGCGTGTGCGTGTGCGTGTGCGTGTGCGTGTGCGTGTGCGTGTGCGTGTGTGTGTGTGTGTGTTGTGTGTGTGTTTGTGTGTGTGGGTGAGGTTTGTTAGTATCCACGATAAGTGCAGAAGAAAAATACCTACGTACTAAAAATTTTGCATGTAAGCTAGTATTCATTTGGTTTAGAGCTGATTAGATTCTGTGAGTAATTTAGCGGCGTTGAGGGGGGTTTATTATGGTCAGTGTTTGGTTTTTATCAAATATTTCTAAAACAGCTCTGTATTTCAAAGATATAAATATATCTAGGCATAGACCTTAAACATACCGATTAATTATATTCTATGCAATTTTTTGATAAGACGCATAATTTAGCGGCAAAAAATTTCTAATGTAGATTTTAAGCGTTAGTTCAATTTTTTTCATTATCTGAATAAGGATTGATTTTATAAGAAAAAGAGTAGATGTGTTTTTAAAGAAAATGTTATGTTACATAAACTTTCTCTATAAAGTTTTTTAATGTAAAGCGAAATAAATGTAAAAATTAAATAAATATGGTTGAAAATGTTGAAGATGTATTATCGATACTTTCATAGAATCGGGAGGCTTTGGAATTTTTTTTTTACGTTTTCATGTATTTATGTTTATCTGACATGAAGTTTTCAACGTCATCCTGACATAGCTTATTGTTTTTGTTTTTACAATGTTGCCTGTTTTCGTTGTGAACGCGTCATAAAAAAGAGGTTGCAAAGTTATCCTAAAGAAATTAAAAGCAAAATTATTTCATTTCTCTTAATTTAAGGGGAGTCGGGAGATCCTATCTTAAGAATGTTGATTTGGCTAATTTTAAAGTACATTTAAAAAAATATAAGAGATAGAATTGATTTTATTTTTTTATTTGATTTTGTACACCTTTGTACACACTTTAACACAAGGATTTTTTTTAACAAAAAAAAATATTTTCTGGGGCATTTTAAAAAATATATTAAAAATTACTTAAAATTTTCGAATATTAGTTATCTTTAAAAAACTTCGGATAAAAATTTCTTCAAAAGCCTGTGTTAAGTTGTACAGTTTAATACCCTCTACAAAATAAAGAAACAATTATTATTTTATCACCAATGTTTATTGATTCACCTTATTCACAAAAAAAACCAATGTTTACAAAAAGCCAATTTTATTGAAACAAGCAGTAACCATGGAAACTATAACTACCTCAATGCATTCCTGCCCCATAGGAAGGGTTGTCTGGATCTTCTGCTGCTTCATAGTCATCTTGTAATTTTCTATTTGCCAGCCTGGACTGCTGACGATATTTATTTTCTATTTATTCTAGCGTTTTGTGTGCTTTTTTTATTCGTAGGATGGCCATGTCTTCTAGTACTTTTACGCAGTTTATCCCACTTGCTATTCCCAATTTGTCCAGAACTTCACATCTGGCTACATTTCTCTTGTTGAAGCATTCAATAGCCTCATAAACTCTAAAGTTTTTAGCATTACAAAAGTACGTTTAGGGATGCGTGATCATATCATATTGTTCAGGGATTCGCTTGGGTTAGAAGAATAAATTATTTATACTTTACCAGTACTATATAAAGTATATGATATGTAATATATAATACTATATAATATGTAGTCAGTACTATATAAAGCGCTTGGTGTCTTGTGTTGTTCACATCGCCGCAACTCTTATAAACGTTTTGCAAAATCGGATTGCATTGCTTAACAAAAATATGTATAAATAAAACTACTGGATTTTTATGTAACTAGTCTTAAATTAACCGCCATTATGTGAGGATTATTAACCTCTGTCTGTTATGAAGTTTTAAATGTCTGCTTGATATAGATTATTGTTTTTGCGTTTGCAATGTTACCTATTTTCGTAACGAATTTCTTATAAAAGCGGTTGCGTAATTATCCTTAAAAAATGTTATTTAAATTATTTCATTTCTTTTAATTTCCATTTTGTAGGTTGGAAGGTGTTCCACGCCAGATATTTTAGGATAACTATGCAACCTCTTTTTCTTATACGTTCATAATGAAAACAGGCAACATTCTAAAAACTAAAACAATAATGTCAGAATGACGTGTAAAGCTTCATGTCAGATAGAGATTAATAGACATAAATACAAGTTAACGTAAAAAAAATTCCACAGCTCGATTCTATAAAAATATCGATAATACAGCTTCAGCATTTTCAATCATGTTTATTTAATTTTTACATTTATTTCGTTTTACATTAAAAAACTTTATAAAGAAATTTAAAAAAATACGTCTACACTTTTTCTTACAAAATTAATCGTTATTCAGGTAAAAAAAAAAAATTGCCGCTAAATTACGCGTCATATCAAAAAAGGTGTTTTTATATCTTTGAAATATGCAGCTGTTTTTCGAAATGTTTGATAAAAACCAGAAACTGCCCCTTGCAAATCCTAAAATATGCTAATAAGTCGATTTAGCGATAGCGAAATATATATATATATATATATATATATATATATATATATATATATATATATATATATATATATATTTATATACAACCAAACTTATATGGAATCACCTAGTATTTCTTACTAATATTGCGAAATGTATGAAAATTTTTCATGCAGATAAGAGATAAAGATAATGAAAGTGTTTTGTTGAAAATAACAAAGGTTTTTGAATTTGTCCATCACGTATGCCGTGATAACAATTGAAAATTGTTGTTAGTTGTAAAACTAAAGTGACAGCTTAAACTTTTCAATTAAGAAGTTTGTGTTCAAAATGCCTTACGTAGGCTTGTCCGAAGTTCAGAGGGGAAGAATTATTACTCTTGTTGAGCAGAGAATGTCACAGAGGCACATAGCAGCAACAGTTGGTGTGTCTCAGGGTATTGTTTCCAAAATTTATACAAGATTTTTGGAATTGGGAACACTGAAGAACAGACCTAGACAAAGCCGTCTCAGAGTGACTACTGATGAACAAGACCGATATTTAGCTCAAATAGCTAGAAGAAATCCAACCTCTTCTATTCCGGAGCTCAAAAGGCAACTTGTGCAGGCTACAGGTGTTGGTGTTTCTCTTGAAACAGTACGAAAGAGACTTCGTGCCCGAAATTTATTTAGCAGGAGACAGTTAAGGGTTCCCGAGTTATCCAGAGAGAACAAAATTAGTCGGCTAAATTGGTGTCTCGAGCACCAGAACTGGACAGTTGAAGATTGGCAAAATGTCCTTTTTTCGGATGAAACCAGAATTGGTCTGAGATCAGATGACCGTCGAATTCGAGTTCTAAGAGGTCCAGGTAGACCAGCTAGACTGCAAACGGCCAGATCTGTCTCAAAATACAAAGGAGGAACGGCAATGTTCTGGGGCAGTATCATGATAGGAGATAAAACTCCTTTGGTTCCACTACGCCAGAGTTTAACAGGTCCTAGGTACATTGATTTGGTGCTAGAAGCAATAGTTAGGCTGTGGAGAGGTGCAGTGGGAGACAATTTCGTCTTCGTGCATGATAATGCCCCTCCACATACCAGCTGAGTTGCTACAGAATTTCTAGAAAAAGAAGCTGTGACGGTTCTAGAATGGCCTGCCTCTTCACCAGACCTGAATCCCATTGAGCATGTGTGGGACTGTGTCAAAAAAGGGATTAGGGCTAGAAGAAATGCTCCAGGAAATGTGGAACAGCTCATTCCAGCCGCCCAAGAGGAATGGGCAAACGTACGTCAGGAACACGTTGACACGTTGATTAGAAGCAGTCCTCGTCGAATTGCAGCTTGTATTAGGGCTAGAGGTGGTAACACTGACTATTAAAGTGAAAAACATGTCCGAAAAAAGGTATCTAACTTTTGTTTAACCAACTACCTACATCTTTAGTTTTCGCATTTTTATTGTTTTGTTCATCTTAAATCTTTGTTGTAATTTTTTCTCGTTGTAATTTAATAAACTAAGTTATAATAAAGTCCTTCTCACTTTCTATACGGTATTTGTCAGAAATACTGAGTAACATCGAAATATTGGGTGATTCCATATAAGTTTGGTTGTGTGTGTGTGTGTATATATATATATATATATATATATATATATATATATATATATATATATATATATATATATATATATACAGTGACCTGCTAAATTATGGAATAAATTCAATAATTCTTAAATCGACAACTTCAGAGAAAAATCCCGATACCCGTCGATTTTTATTTTTAGACGCGCGGTTGTTCAGGTTATTAATTTATTTTTGAGGTTACCTATGTAATCGTGATGACGTCATTGATGATTTTCTTTAATGGAAAGGGAAGTGTTGCAATGGAACTTTTGAGAGATCTTTTAATTATCTAATCAGTCGTAGCAATAGTTTTGAGTATTTGCGTTACATATACAGGGTGATTCAAGATTATTGTTGTTCTATCAAAATACAAGCGAACTAAAAAAGACAACTATTCCAAATTTGGTATGTGGACATAATAAGTCATGATCTTTCTTTTAAAACTATTTTCAAAAGTGCAACGTTGCCATTTCTACCAGAAACCCAAGGCAACTTTGAAAATTCAAATTGAATACCCTGTGTGTTATTGCATTTTCGAACTCTGCATAAAATTCTAAGCAACTTTTGTTAATATTTTCCTATACCCGTCTCTAAGCGTTACATAAATGACCTCTAAAATAAAATAATAATCTGACCAAACGCACACTTAAAAATAAAAATCGACTGGTTTCGGAATTTTTTTCTGATTTTATTTGGTTTGAAAGTTCTGTCATAATAATCTTTGGAAAAAAACTGATTCATTTCATATGTCGAGCAGTTTAGTATCAAGAATACAGAAATAATTCAGTATAAAACTGACAACAAAAAGAAAGTAGCAAAAAGAATAGATTTTTTAGATATCGAGTTGGCACGAGTCAAATTTAAGACACTTACTACTTAGTTCAGTACTTGATGGTATTACATTGTAGGTATTTGTACTAAATAAATAACTGATAATTAACATAATAATGGCACCATTAAGTGAAACACGAGTTGAAGTATTAACTATGATTGGATGTGGAGATAAAACCAGAACGCAACTACAAGTATGTAACTTGTTTAATACAAAATATCCTGATACACCTATTGGACTATCAACAGTTAGTAAAATTGAGAGAAAATTTAGGGAAACTGGTCACGTTAAACACATTGCAAATGCTGGTCGTCCAAAAATGAACGAAAATGTAAAACTTGATGTGTTGTTAAGTTTGGTAGAAAATCCTCATAGTAGTTCCAGAGAAATTTCAGCTGATGAAGGCATTTCACAAAGGTCGGTGTTACGTGTACTTAAAAAGGAGAAATACCATCCGTGTAAAATCAAGAATGTGCAGGAACTCAATGAAGATGATCCGGATCGCCGAATGCAGTTTTGTGAAGTCATGCAAGACTTATGTAATCGCAACCCAGGATTCCTTCGTCAAATTCTTTTTTCGGATGAAGCTACATTTTCCTTAAATGGTACAGTGAATCGACAAAACTGTAGATATTGGAATAAGGAGAATCCTCACTGGATGAATGAGTTACACACTCAGTATCCTCAAAAAGTGAATGTCTGGGCGGGGATAGTAGAGAACAGAATCTTTGGTCCTTTTTTCTTCGATGAAACTCTTACAGGGCAACCATATCTGGACTTTTTACAAATTGAACTTATACCTGCCATTGCAGTAATTTTCCCAAATGAAAATGATCCTGATTTACCAATTGATAATATATGGTTTCAGCAAGATGGTGCACCTCCTCACTATACACGTCCTGTTCGCGATTTTTTAAACATAACTTTTCCTGGTAGATGGATTGGTAGACGAGGATCTATAGAGTGGCCCCCAAGATCTCCAGATCTTACACCTCTTGATTTTTTTCTATGGGGTTATTTAAAATCTAAAGTATACGTCGAGAAACCACGAAATCTGGAAGATTTGAAAAATAGAATTAGATTAGAAATGCGTAAGATTAGTCCACAAATGATCCACAATGTTCAAGAAGCTTGTGGTCATCGGTTCAATTACTGTCAAGAAGTGGGAGGGTGGTAATTTGAACATTTAAATTGAGTTACAAACAATTCTACAATGTTAAACAATTTTTTCTCTGTTTTGTGTTAATAGTAGATACTAACTTACCTGTGTTAATTAATTTAATTTTACATTTTCGTTTATTTGTAAATGACCAGTGTTTGCAACGTGTTTAACGTAACCAGTTTCCCTATTTTTTTTCAATTTTACTAACTGTCGATTGTCTGATAGGTTTGTTAGGATATTTTGTATTAGATAAGTTACATACTTGTAGTTGCGTTCCGGTTCTATCTCCACATCCAATCATAATTGATATTTCTTTTCGCTATCATTTTTAATGTGCTTACTATATTCTTGATACTAAACTGCTCGACATATGAAGTGAATCAGTTTTTTTCCAAAGATTATTATGACAGAACTTTCAAACCAAATAAAATCAGAAAAAAATTCCGAAACCAGTCGATTTTTATTTTTAAGTGTGCGGTTGGTCAGATTATTATTTTATTTTAGAGGTCATTTATGTAACGCTTAGAGACGGGTATAGGAAAATATTAACAAAAGTTGCTTAGAATTTTATACAGAGTCCGAAAATACAATAACATGCAGGGTATTCAATTTGAATTTTCAAAGTTGCCTTGAGTTTCTGGTAGAAGTGGCAACGTTGCACTTTTGAAAATAGTTTTAAAAGATAGATCATGACCTATTATGTCTACATACCAAATTTGGAATAGTTGTCTTTTTTAATGCGCTTGTATTTTTATAGAACAACAATAATCTTGAATCACCCTGTATACGTAACGCAAATACTCAAAACTATTGCTACGAATGATTAGATAATTAAAAGATCTCTCAAAAGTTCCATTGCAATACCTCCCCTTTCCATTAAATAAAATCATCAATGACGTCATCACGATTACATAGGTAACCTCAAAAATAAATTAATAACCTGAACAATCGCGTGTCTAAAAATAAAAATCGACGGGTATCGGGATTTTTCTCTGAAGTTGCCGATTTAAGAATTATTGAATTTATTCCATAATTTGGCCGCTCACGGTATATATATATATATATATATATATATATATATATATATATATATATATATATATATATATATATATATATATATATATAGGGTGTCTAGAATCTACCCACGTTTTATGGCTATCTTTGTTATTATAAGAGGTACAGGGTCGGTTAAATTAGCAAGGTTGGGCAGAATTACATAACTTAAAATTGTTCAAAATTTCAATCGGCTATATCTATTATAAATTCAAAATACGAAAAAGTTATGAGAGACTTTTGATCGCTATTTTTACCCAAAATGGGAAAATGCGAATAAAAAATTTTTTTAGTAATTATTTTTCGAGCTACAACCCAAACATACATTCTTTTAAATGGCTATGGACTCATTCGATGGCTTATTTTTTTCTGATTTCAAAAATGTATAGCTTTGTATGTTTAGTATAGTTAGTATTAGTATTTACTAAACAAATGCAATGTTTGCCGTGGTGTGCTGTGACAATTAAAAACAAAACTCTGCATTGATTGACTGTCAAATAGTAGATATTGAATTATTTGTTGTAACCAGTTGTAGTTCGTACTTAAATAGTGAATATTAATTTATTAATGGCTTATTCTTCGGAAAAAAGAAATGATATGTTTCTTTGCTATTGCGTGTGTAACAGAGATGTTAATGCTGCTTCGGAATTATATCTTCAAACTTATGTGGAAAGAAGACAACCCGATGTGAGATTATTTGCCAAACTCTAATCGAATTAAAAAAAATATGGGGCTTTTACTAAACTTCAAAATTTTAAAATTAATGTTAACACAGAAACAGAAGAACGTGTTTTAGTTTACGTCGAAGTTAAACCTACTACATCTCTTCGTGAAATTGCGAACGAGTACAACACTTCCAAAGATGAAGCCCACGTTATTTTGAAACAAAATAAATTTAAGCCATATTATTTTCATATAGGAAATACATTGTATGTTGAAGATTATCAGACAAGATTACGTTTTGCTACATGGTTGATTAATGAAAGTCGAGCAAACAATCAATTCTCGAAAACCATTCTTTTTACCGGTGAAGCAACATTTACAAACAACGGCATCTGCAGTAGAAAAAATCATATCTAATGGTCCCACGAAAATCCTCATATTACTGTTGAGAGGAGAGATTAATATGCTTTTTCAGTAAACGTATGGTGCGGTATTATTGGTACCGAAGTCCTTGGGCCGTTTTTTTATGAATGCAATTTAAATTCCGAAAGATATCTAACTTTTTTACGAAACGAATTTGAAGAAATTTTGGACGACCTTCCGTTGAACGTAATTCAAAATTTAAATTATTTCCAACACGACGTGGCACCAGCACATAATGGGTTACTTGTGTGTAACTATTTACAAAAACGTTTTAATAATTGGATAGGAAATCAAGGTCTAATAGCTTGGCCGCCGCGATCTCCATCTTAACGTCCCTGGACTTTTTATTGTGGGGTGCAATTAAAGACAAAGTGTACCGAGTAAAACCTGGTAATCTAGACGATTTAAAAAATAAAATTCGTGTTGCTATACAACGAATTAGAACCCAACGTTTATTAAAAGTTCAAAACGAAATTTTAAAACGATGTCAAATATGTGTTCAAAATAATGAAGGGCATTTTGAAGCACTTCTATGATTGTGTTACCTGTTTTTCTGCTGCTACTCTTCGTTGTAAGTTAAATTTATTTAGAACTTTTTCATTTTGATAATGTAGTACATTATTTCTTGTTTCCACAAATTTAGTGGTAGAACATGAGCTTATTTTGTTATTTAAATGTTCACGGCATACTTTAATTTGTTTAATAAATATTATAATTACCTTTTTTTTTAAATTGTGAGTTAACTAATAATATTAAACATACAAAGCTATACATTTTTGAAATCAGAAAAAAATAAGCCATCGAATGAATCCATGGCCACCTATAGTTGCCATTTAAAAGAATGTATGTTTGGGTTGTAGCTCGAAAAATAATTACTAAAAAAATTTTTTATTCGCATTTTCCCATTTTGCGTAAAAAATAGTTATTCAAAGTCTCTCTTATAACTTTTTCGTATTTTGAATTTAAAAAAGATGTAGCCGATTGAAAATGGAGGTTGGAAGGTAAAAATCTTGCTGGTTACTTAGATAAAGACTTAGATAATATTAAATCACTTAATTTTTTTTTTTGTATGTATTAGTAGGTCATAATTAGAATTACGAGTATATTTTTGAAAAATATGTTATACCTTATAGTAGCTGCCTTTAATAAGTACGCTATTGACTTGTCGCTGTCAAGATGATTATTACTCTTTGATATTCTGGAACATGTTATAATTCTATTTAAGTAATCTTAAATTTTATGTTGTCTGGTATCAGGTACAAATATGTAATCCGTGTATCTTACTTAATAATTTTGTTCTAACAATGTCAGAAAATGCATTCGAATATATCATTCCGTTTTTGAAATATTAAAATTAACACCCTGCATCTCGAAAACTAAATATTTAGGAATAATAGTTTATTAAGTAGAGTAAGTACACTTATTTTTAAAATTCTATGAGTCGCTGAAGTTTGATCACTCTTATAATTAACGCCCTGTGTATGTGGATTAAATCAATGGGTGGTATAATATCACAAAGTGAAAACCTGAACTGACAACTGACAACCACATATACTTTAATATTTGCCTACAAGGAAGAGTTATTACCCTTAATTAGTATTATAACGATTATAATTAACAAACTTTATTGCACCTATTCAAACTTTATCCATAACAAAAACACATTCACATTGACAGTTGGGTTCGACATACACATCTTATCTATTAAGCAATAAAGGAATACAATAAAAAAAAATAATAATAAGTGAAATTAAGATATAAAATTAGTTTTAGTAAATCCCAAACGTTTAATAAAAGTCAACATCGTTAGCGAATTTGAAGAGTAGAAATCTTGATCAAATTCATTTGGCAAGAATTCTTTCAACTCAATTAACAATCAACGTCGATTGTATTAAACAAAAGGGAAAGAAAAAGGCCACAAAAGGCGTAAAAAGTAGCGAGATAACATTATTTTTGTATTGTGGAGTCACGGGGTGGTGTTGTTATCATACAGGTTCGTTCATTTCCGGAGCCTCGCTGTGGCGACACTGATAACCAGATATCGCTAGTATTTGAACATTTTATCTCAAGAAAGAATAAGAAAACGGCGCAGAATGGTCCATTATGTTACGTACAGTAAATCCTATTATACTGGGCGTTATCAAGGGAGGCAAGGCTGTATACTTTATCGGTATCTCTCGCACGTGCGCGGCCTGCCATAAATTGTCAGCTCTTTGCAGTTTGCGAAGATAGCACACAGACACAACCGAAATTAGCGTTACATAAAGAGGGTGCCAAGTTATGAAATTCTACTCATAAACATTATAATGTAAGTGTCTACAAATGAGATACTTACTTTTATGTTCAATTCATTTTTCTACAAAAGCGCTTCTTTATGCATTCAAGGCATTTACAAATACTTTCTCATTTTCACCGTTCAACGAAAAATAACTAGGAAATACCAATTGTTAATTACAGTACTTGATATTTTTCCTCTCAACGAAAATGTTTTAATCGAAATTACTGTTTGTATAATATACGAGTATCGCTGATATTAGTATCGATAGAATAGACTTCTTCATTGTAAAGAGATTTTCGATGAATTGTATGGGGTCTATTATGTAGGAGCACTCGGTTGTTAATTCACATACACAATAGATTTATTTTCACATTCGTGTTTCCTATTCACAAAATAATAAATGTATATGGCATCAAACAAATATCACTCTTAAAATACGCATCCACCTAGAAGATCATAAAATCCGTTCTTTGTGTCTATATGTATTTACTAAATTGAAAATACTAAAGAATCAACTTGAACACCTAAACTCCATTTATAATTTTATTGAAATTACATATTCAAACATAAAACTTACCAGGTGTTTCTAACCTACAAATGTTACAGGACGACAAAAAATAATCTGGAGTATCTACGCTTTACATATGTGTGTACATACGCTGTCCCAAACTTGGCTCACATTTATTGTGGAAACTATGTTAGCTATAGGATTGGTTAAATCTTGAAAGTTTTAGAAAACTTTATTCCAAATTTCGATCTGTCTTAAGATTTGATTTATCTTTAGAGGTTTTTGAGATAATGGAAAGTTACCAAAACGGTGCATTTTTAACTTTTTGCTGGCAGCTCTATTAGGGCACTGTTATAAGAGGAATAATTTTCTGCCTTCATTTGTTTTCGAGATATTTAGGTACATGAACTTTTTATTTTCTTACTGACGCCATATTGGATTTCTGCATTTTTGGAAAAAAGCCTTTGAAGAGTTCAAACGGCCGTAGCGTAAAGTAGGGGGACGTTGAGCATTTTCAAAATGTATTTTTGATTTGTGGAGAAACGGCGCGGAGATCTGACGTAAAAAAAATGCAACGTGTTACCCAACACACATACAAATGTACAGAGCCAAAGAACTTTAATTTTTGAAATAAACAATAAATTGTTGGTCATCGAAGTCATGCCTCAAGTGGGGTTACTTTGATCGACTGTTTTATAATGCGCCAAATTACCCATATGGTTCCTAACCTTGTAGGTGGTAGGCATGTATACTCCATGCCAGCCGGGAGGTACCACCACCCTTACCATGGGCTCCTTAATATTGAGTCTCCGATTTTCTGAGCTCGGTAAGGGCTGCCGGTTACCTTTTCCATCATCCTTAATCTGTTCTCATCCTTATTCTTCCTTCTCGCCCTCACTGTCTTCCTATCGGATTAAAAGTCCCAAATTGAAAAATAAGATGGCTGTGGTTTCTAGGGTTATAAATTCCGGACGTAAAATCCTGCCCCATTCGGATGTCCGGGAGGGCAGGGCCCAAGCGACCTCGGTCATCGAAAGTATCAACTTTCTGATTCACTACTGCAACATCCGCGGTATCAGGTCTAATCTTAATGCTGTTCACCAACATCTTGAACAATTACAACCTGATATATTGTTTCTATCTGAAACACAAGTCTCCTCTGAAAGCTCCGAGTCACCCGACTTGCAATTCCCTCAATACCATCTTCACTCTAACTTTCGATATAAAGGAGGCGTATGTGCGCACATCAAGGACAGAATTGCTTGCAAGAGGGTTTCTTCTTAGAAAATAAAATTTTTACGTGATTTGGTTTAAACATTCTGGTCCTAATTTTGTGAAATTCTACTGTTGCATTTATAGGTCTCCTAATGACAGTAACTTTCAAGACTTCTTCGATTACCTTAGTATGAAAGTTGACTATCTCCTGTCTCAGTTTCCATCTTGCGATATCTCAATTGGCTTCAATTTTCATCTACTTCAAATCCCGCTGGTCATAGTGCAGAAACATTTGCTATTTATGTGATCTCACACAAATGATTTCTGAACCCACAAGAATCCTGATAACCCTAACCATACTCCACATCTTCTAGATCTATTTCTTACATCAAACCCTCTTGTTTATAAAACTTCCGTTCTTTCGCCTTTAGGTCTTTCCGACCATTGTCTAATAAAAATCATTTCTACTGTACCTAATTCCACTGTTGTTCGCAAAACCAATAGAACCTTGTGGTGTTTTAAGTCAGCTCGATGGAGTGATTTACGGGATTTCTTTGCAACCTTTCCATGGCGTGAATATTGTTTTAAGTCGTCCTCTTCTTCGGACATCGTTCTTTCAGTATCTGAAGTCATCCTCATGGGAATGGAGTTATACATTCCGAAAAACAGTACCGTGTAGGTCATTCACGTTCCCAACCCTGGTTCAATAAGGCTTGTTCTGATGCAATATCTTTAAAAATAAATGTTACATTAAATGGAAATCTAATAAATCGGTTGACAGTCATGTAGAACACGTTGGTGCTAGAAATATCTGCAAAAGTGTCATCACTAAAACTAAAAGTTGTTCGAACAACGAAAATGCAATGAACTAGCTACATCTCCTTTAGGCAGTCGTAAATTTTGGTCTTTAGCAAAAGCCATTAGTAAAACTTTCGAACATCTTCATTTCCCCTGACATCTATTGACGGATCGGTAGTTGCTAATTCTGTAGACAAAGCCAACGTTTTTGTGGATTTGTTTGCATCAAACTCGTGTCTCAATGATTCTGGAAAAGATGTGCCCTAGTCAATTCTTCTTCATACGTTATGAAACCAATTCATTTTCGGTACAAGCTCTTGGAATCGATCATCAGTAGGCTTGATCTCAATAAGGCGACTGGCCCAGACGGTATCCAGCTATTGTCTTAAAGAAATGTTCCCCGAACTAGTACCAGTCCTAACTAAGCTCTATACGATCTCTATATCTTTGGGAATTCCTTCATCATGGAAGTTAGCAAATGTTCAACCTATTCCCAAAAAGGTGGTAAGACCGATCCCACAAATTACAAACCAATTGCCATCACTTCCATTTTGTCTAAAATCATGGAAAAAGCCATCAATCAGCAACTGCTCACGTTCCTTGAAACTAACAAACTCCTTAGTGACCACCAATATGGGTTTAGGCAAAGTCGTTCAACAGGCGATCTTCTTTCATATGTGACCCAAGTTTGGAAGAATACAGTAGAGCAGTCTGGTGAAACAGTTGTAGTCGCTTTAGATATCTCAAAGGCATTTGACCAAGTTTGGCATAAGTGTTTACTTGCCAAACTCACCTCGTTTGGGTTAAATGATACGCTCATCAACTGGGTTTCTAGTTTCCTTGATAAAGACGAATACGTGTCGTAGTTGATGGCTTTTTTCAAAAGAAGTTAGCATTAACGCGGGCGTACCACAGGGATCCGTTATAGCGTCTACACTTTTTCTGTTGTACATAAACGACCTTATTTCTTCAACAACTAACCCCATCCATTGCTTTGCTGACGATAGCACTCTTCACTGTAGTTCATCTCAGTCTACTCATAGTGATAATCCACCTTCTTGTCAAATCAAGAAATTAAAGCTGAAATGGCAAATTCAATCAACAAAGACATTCAACGTATTATCGAATGAGGAAGCAATAATCTAGTTAAATTTAATGCTAACAAAACTCAGTGTTGCCTTATGTCCGCCAAAAAGATCGATCATTTCTGTTGTAAGTATGAATGGCTCAGTTCTTAAGTTTTCAGGCTCTATTACTCTGTTGGGTATGACTGTATCTTCAAATCTCTCATGGGTTGACCATCTTCTGTCAGCTACCAAAACAGCTGCCCGTAAAATAGGCTTTTGTACAGATCTAAGCAGTACTTTCCTCTCGACAACTACTTCTGCAGTATAAGGCCCAAATTCGGCCTCATCTGGAATATAATTCTCACCTTTGGGTTAGTGCTCCCAATACCCCAATAAATGACCCGTCCTTAACTTCTCACATACAGTCCCTTGAGCATAGAACGATGGTTTCAGTTCTTTCTTTGTATTATCGTTATTACAACGGCTATTGTGCTGGTGAATTACATTCTTTGATACCATATCCGGCTATCTTTGCGAGAAACACTCGGTTCGCTCATTCACATCATCAGTATGCAGTACAAATCTCCACTTGTCGTACCAAACGGGCGCAATCCACATTTTTCTACACGGCTTCTAAACTCTGGAATGATCTCCCTAGTTCCTGTTTTCTATTACTTATGATGAGGAAATTTAAGGTAGCTGTTCATAGGCATCTATTGGAATTCATTATCCCTCTATCCATCCTCCTAAGTGTTCCTGAGTGCTTTAGCACGATAGGCCTAATTTAGCCTGTTCAGGTCCACAATCATAAAAAGCAGATCATCCCTGCCCCATTTGCAAATCGGTCAAGCCCTTTTCTCTTTCATGCATTGTGCATATATGTTATGTCGGGTGGTTAGGGTACAAACATAGTGGAGCGACGAGGTTCGAGACTAGCGGCGAGGCTAGCGACGAAATTAATTTTGCGCAATGATATTTGAATATGAGTGCAAATAGTGGAGCAACGAGTCTTCAATTGCAGCATCGAGACAAATCGAGCGACGAGGCTAGAGCTAAAATTTTATTTGTTTATCGCGCGACATGAAGGGACAAGTTCAGACCAGTTGGGTTGATATCAGAGCACGGTACAACCAAAATGAATGAGAGTTTAATTAATTGCGTGTACAACAAACGTGCATTATGGAATCAATCGCATCCCGATCATCGTAATACATACATTTTGGATCAGATGTGGGTTGAGGTAGCCAGGGAATGCAAAATATCAGGCAAGTAGACTATATATTTTTTTATTAAGCAGTTTTATAGTAGTAGTAATTGTAATTAGCAACAAATAGGAGCTAGGTAACGTATCTAAATACTTCAGTTTCTGTTTCTATTTATAGAAATACAATTTGAAGCCGTATATACAGGGTTTTACAAATTCGAGTGTATGCAACTTTATTTTTTAAATAGGAACCTGTATTTTTTATGTCAAATAGAAGCTTCTCAAGCCCCAAAACACTAATAAGTGGTCGCCAAAAATACATTTCTTGCCTCTTTTCAATACATTGAGCTTTTATGGAAAGTGCCAATAATATCAAGTTTTCGAATAAGTGAGATATATCAATGGTTTCGGGACATCATCAGATCCCCATGCATACACTTGGATTTATAACATCCTGTATATTAAAAGTAACAATATTAGGTATTAATATACTGGATAGCAAACGAATTAATATGATTTTAAAGATATCTTCTACACACTGGGCTTGATTAGTAGCTCGTCCTCTTGGCCTTTGTACGACAATTTCAGGAACTTACTCAGTAACCAGTTTTAAATGTTTCTCAAAACCTTCTTTGTGCACGATAGTGTTATGCAAAATACATATTGCTTTAATAATTTGGTCTGCAGTTTTTTCGTCAGTTTCCATTGATTTTGATAATATGCGACATTTAGAATAAACAATGCCAAATGCGCATTCAATTGTTTTTCGTACTCGAGAGGCGCACGTTGAAATTGAGGTTTTCTGGTGTTCAATTTTATCTGTTATATGATTTTAATAAATGAACCATCAGGGGATATGCTTCATCAGCAATAACAACGAAAGGCGCTTTAATGTTGGTTTGTGGAAGAAAGCTATCTGTTGGAATTTTTAGCTTTTGGGTTTTGAGTAATTTATACATATTCGAGTTTTGAAAAGTGTCTCCATCACTTTGCTTTCCAAACCCTCCAACATCAATAATTGTAAAAACATAATGAGCATTGCACACCGCCTGAAGAACGATAGAGTAGAACTGTTTATAATTATAATACATTGTGCCTGAATATTTGGGACTTTTTATTCTGATTTGCTTTCCATCCAGTGCAACAATACAATTGGGAAAATTCCACAGATGTTCGCAATCATCACTTATTTGAAGAAAATCTTCTGCTGAAGGTGCGGGATATGTTCTGGTTGCAAAGTTTCCCACAAAACCTTGACTGTTTCTTTCACAATTGCACCTACTGTTGAAGCGCCCATTCGAAATGTAAAGATAAGCTTTTAAAGGATCCTCCAGTTGCCAAATATCTGAAAACAAACAACATTTTAAAATAATTTATAAACAGGGTGTTCCTGGATGTCATGTACAAATGAAAGCGACTATTTATTCGGCGAAATCATTTAAACGTTTTTTACAATTCACTTATAACTCCTTGTTGCATTTAATGATTTCTTACATTTTAGTAAAAGAAGCACAAACGAAGTGGAAAAATCTGAGGATTATTTCAGAGGAAAACTTAAAAAATTACCCCCTCCTCGTTCGGGAAATCCTGGAAATGCAGAGTTGCAGTCTCATTGGCCCCATTTCAAACAAATGTTGTTTCTGAAGGACCAATTCACACCTCGGCCAACGCAAAGCAATACTTCTATAACATCCGATCCTGATGGACATGATTTTGAAAACTCCAGTAGCATATCTTTCAACAGTCCACCATACCCGAGTAACGCTCTTCCTGATAGCGAAGACGACACCTTACAAAATTCAGCAGAGAATACCCTTCGGAATACGCACTTATTAAAAAGCCGATCAGCTTCTCCTTATCCAACCTCTTCTGCATCTTCGGCTATTTGAGCTTATGAGGAACCTCGAACAGTTTTGCAAGCCAGACGCCGCCACAGAAAAAATCAAGTTGACGCCTTATTGGAAACTGAAAAACAGAAAGTGGACTATTTACGGAAGAAACAAACAATGGCAGTCCGTCAGCCGGAAGCAGCACCTGTTGAAGATAAGCAACTTTTGACAGTCTCGTTCCACAAGTTAAAAAATCCCGGATGATCAAAAACTAGCTTTTAGAAATGAAATTCAAAATTTAGTACAGCGGTACGCCTATACAAAATACTCTGAACCACAGCGTGGCACACAACAGCTTGAAAGCCAAAATTTAGTAACACGGTATTCCTATCCACGACAGCTCAAACCTTTAATTATGATGACCTTAATTATACCACTCCTGTCCAGGGGTGATATATGATAGATACCTAATAGTTATTGTGTTAAGAGCATATAGGTATAAGATGACATGTTGTATCTATTTTGTTACATATAGAAGTTTCCTATTATATTTTTAGTTTTTTTCAGAAAAAATGTATCTATAGTTTTACTTACCTTAAAGTGGCCAAAAGCCTTTCTGCGGGAGAAATAGGTTGTCGTAAAAAATTTGTGTATTTCTTGCTTAGAAATCGTGATACTTTCTCTAGGATGTAAAAAAATGTGGATAAATCCATTTTCACATAAGATCTTTTTTTAGTTCTTTGAGCAGAGTGTAATAGGCTCCACATTGTATTCTTCTATTATTAATTGGATGCATAGCATGTTCCAGATAGAAGAATTTCATCTTCGCTATCCGATAACATTTTGGCAACTGAATTATTTTTAGGTTTTGTGTCTACTTAAAAAATCGCAAAATTATCGCTCTACTATAGAATCTGTGTTTCTTCGCTTTGATCAGGTTCAAATGGAATAAAACTTGAGTGTACGAACACAGCTTTAAAATATTTATTACAGAAAAACATTAAACCTCGAAAACATGAACTCTGTTTGGTGTTTGATATTGCAAATCAGCAGCTACAGCACTTACAACAGATGACTGTAGCAGAATAGCCAGAATATCTTTGACTGGCACTATAGATATACCTATCGTTCTTTACAAGGCGAAACAAATTGTGTGTTTACTGATTTGAGCCCGGCAACCGTAAAGTCGACTGCAGAAAATCGTTCTTTCACTGCACAGACGTATTTGTAAGTTACATCATACTAAGCTGAACGTATCTGGTGTTAGAACTTCCAAAGTAGACTCCATGTAGGTCACTTCTTAAGGTTACAGCTTCTTTTTGAACGATGTCATCATCTGAAGGCCCCGTCGAACTCTTTTCAACGTCTTCTTCTGAATTGCTGGAATCCTCCTAAGTCACACTTTGTATAGGTTCTACTGCCCCGTCGTGCCCTTTTTCTGCGGGGTGCTCGTTCTGAGTCGTTTCCGTATCGTTTTTCTTTCGACAATTGAATTCATGCACTGATTGTGATGGGTCATCGTTGCTGGGGAATTTTCTGAAGCACTGTTTGCGCATTTAGAGGATGGATGCCTGCAACTTAAATGTATTTATTAAGTTCCGTTTGATGTCTGAAATTTCTGCGTAGTCGGATTTATGTTTCGTTTGAGCGAGCACCGTGTCCATTTCCTCTAGTGTGTTCCTAAGAAGCATTCAAAACACATTCCTTCGTAGTCGTATTTGACGATTGTCTAATCTTATAATTCGCTATTATTAATCTCCGTTTTCATTGGTTTGAACACGGACTAAAATATTATTTTGGGGAGCTATGTCCTTCAGCATGTCACTTAAATGATTACAATACTGGTGTCGTTGCTACCACCCGTGCTTTATGTTTGTTGATACACCCAGTGCGACGCATCGTTGTGGCGCTTAATAGACTCCTAGCCTAGTCCTTCCCCGGCAAGTTGTTTTCAGAGCGTTGAATATATTGCTTATTGTGATCCAAATAGGCAGGCCTTTGTAAACGTTCTTAGTTCCAATGTAGAAAGAAGAACACCACAATCGGCGCATTTTACTAACTCTTTGATTTCGGAGAATGTCGTTTGCCTTCCAACAATTTTAATGTTGCGCCCATGGAATTTGTTAATACGAGTACCGAAAGGGATTTTGTATTGTTCAGTCGCAGCCCTCAACGGCAAGATATCTTCAGTCACTTTCTCGAGAGCTTCCTCCAGTTGCTCCTGAGTATAATGTTTATAGTTTCTGGTACCAGACACGACACAATATGCAAATTACGTATTTTTGTGTGTGAAATAAAACATGCAAACATGCCCACGATAGCTACATAAAGCGCTCATTATGATGTATCTAATATAAAGTATGTAAGTCACATACATACCTTTGTGTACAGAAAGCTTTTCAGCAGTTGAAAATGCAGTAAAGATGCACGTCCAGCGACGCGAAAGCGCGACACACAAGGACATGTGTCGATATCAACGAAATGTACGAACACTAATGGTTTGAAGAATAGGTGATGTGGTGTTGCAAATCCCAACTTTTTAAAGTGTCGCGTTGATCAAAGCGCTTTCCGGAACAAAAATATGAAGCTGTGATCAAAGCCGTCTGCCGATATCAGTCACCCCACTTTACGGTACCAAGCTTATAAAAGGTTAATAAGAAAAAATATTTTAATAGTAAATATAATAGCAAAATAATTTCTACAAATTAAAGGTTACCTAACAATCAAATAAAATTAACTTAAAGAAGAACAATAATTAATTATCCTTATAAGGTACACGATTTATACGAGTTTCACACGCCTAGCTTCAATTTCAGAAAACTTTTAGACAATACTGTAAATATTGAACACATCCAGTATTTCTGACTCAATAGAAATCATTGTTATGTAAAAGTTCTTAATCAAGATAGGTTTGGAGAACGATCTCTCAGCTGAAGGAACTGAAACATGTAGCGTCCAAATTATCCTTGGTGCAATTAGTGTATTAGAAAAACGTTGTAGATTCTTTGTACCAAATAACGTAGAACTTCAAAAAGGCCACTGTTTTTTTCTAAACTAAACTACAACGCATATTCATTTCATCAAATAGTTCTATTCCATCGATATCATTCTCATTGTTGTCAGCTAATATTACTTCTAAGTCTAGGCAGTGTTTCTTCAGATCTGATTTAGAATTTTTTTTTAATTCCGGTACGTTGTATAAAAACCCAAACCAAGTAAAATACTCATTAAGTAGTGCAAATCGTTTTAGCAGTGAGTTAATGGTCACATCTAAAATAGCAAAATAAAAATTCGGTTTAAAATTCTTCTTTGGGTCATTTTCCACCCAATCTTCGTGTTCATAATCAAAATTGACGTTTTTCTTTCGACATCTAACAGTTTCCGGTAAACAAAGTACGACATTTGTTTCAAGAAGATCAGCAATTTTTATAACTTCCTGAACAAATTCTTCAAAGCTGTCATCTGTCCGTTTTTGCTTGAAATACGCTATTATTTTATTCAATAGCTCCAAGTACTCCGTAATGTTATTAGATATTGAAAGAGCTTACTTACTATACTGATCTGCACAGTGTGTCATTTTACTATAGAACATATAAATTTAAAAGCTTCCATTTTCTTGCTCGGACATGCTGCCTGGTGTCGAGCTTTAATGCCTTGGCCGTTTTCACTTGAGATCGTGATTAATGCTTCACATATTCTTTCTAAACCTTGCTTTAGAGGGCGTATCAAATCTATCCTATCCCATCGTGTGATAATGGTTTTAGTGTGAAGTTATTGCTATGTTTTTTCAAAACATCTCACCGTTGAGTTGAAGATGCAAGAAATGCGAGTTACTTAACGATACAAAAAAAACCAACAGATTTATATTATCTGTATCATTAACGACCAAATTTAAAGTGTGGGATGCACAACGAACACTCTCGGGTTAGAATCCAAAATCCGTTTTTGCAGCCCATTGTGTTTCCAATTGATGTTTGACCCATTGTTATGTCCTTGACCACCAATATTTTTTGGATCTAAATTTAGAGATTCTAATTGTTTATAAAGTTCTGGAAAAATTTTAAGATATTGCGCTCAAGATTCGGCAGAACCCTAGGAAATGCTCATGGATTTCTACAGACCTCGTTTGAAAATTCAAACCAACAAAGAGTACTATAGCTGTTAATTGTTCCTGGTGATCTTTGGCCGGTGGACAGTTTAAAATTGTTGGGTAATACACTACGTTTCAAATGAAATGCACCACTTAGAAATAATAATGCGATGATCTTGAAAGTATGGTAAAATAATGTTTTATTAACATGTACAAGATGATGAAATTTTGAAGGCAAAATATTAACAGTTAACATGAAAATGTTAATAGTGTGTAGCATCGCCACGCACAGCAATGCAGGCGTTCACTCTCCGAGGTATGCTTTCTATGAGACGGTCTATATCCTCCTGAGGCACTTCATGCCAGGCTACCTGGAGATGGTGTCGTAATTCATCCGAGTTGTTTGGGGACCTTGGTAGTTGCCTTAGTCTTCGACCCATCATGTCCCATACATGTTCAATAGGCGAAAGATCTGGCGATCGCGCAGGCCACGGCAATACTGGTAGCTGCACTTGATCCAGAATCCTTCTTGTAACATGTGCGGTATGTGGTCCTGCTTCTTTCATGCCGCAAACTTTCGTCGTTGTCTTACTGGGGGCACTTTTTCAGAATAAATGTGTCAGTTAAACAACAAAAAATTGCCACTAAACGACTAGATTTCTTAAAATGTATAAATAAAGATTGTTGATATTGATGTTAACGGTGGTGCAAAGTATATAATGACTTGTTCTTTTTCATTAAAACTTCCATCGTTTTCTATGTGATACTGAAACATTCTTTTGCCAAAATTTCAATATCATAGCATTACTATTTCTAAGTGGTGCATTTCATTTGAAACGTAGTGTATTTAGCACCTGCTAGAAAATGTAGTATATGCTTTTTAATTTCATTTGCTAACGAAACTATAATCTTATTTTGAATCTTGCCTCCTTAATAAGTAGGGATGTGTTTATTCGTTTCTTATACGTTTGAATCCTACGATAGCGTACGTCTAACGTTATATTAAAATTTGATAGCGTTTCTATTGGTTTTAAAAGATTTCCATTGTCTTGTTCAAACAACTGATTTGATCCTCTACGAAAAGCTAAATTTTGCCTATCTAGAAATTGTATAACATGCACAATTCCCAGTATTACATCATACCAGTGATTTTTTCCCCAATCAGTTGTGGTTTTGCTCTTTAATCAAGTGACAGATTTGAAAGATTTCTAAAAATGTTATTGTGCATTTCGTGTTGCTAGTCATTTGTACCAGTCTCCGCGAAAGTATTGCTTTTTGAAGTAAATAACTTGCAATAAAACACTATACACAATCTTTAGACACAGAATATAAAAGCCACTTCCTCACCGTTTACCAAAGTTCGCGAATAAAAATGATCCGAAAATTTTCTGCTTGTCTCATTTTTTTGGATATGGGTACCCTTTAACTTGAACGGAACCAATTTTAACCAAAAGTTATATTTCTGCGTGTGAAAGCGTCTCTGTCCATTTACCTGGTTCGTCACTTAAGATAGTTTGTGAGATATGTAAAGCGTATATATCCGTGCAGGCATCATGAATTGTATCTGACGGAACAGTATCCTTAGTCTCACATACTCTTCCATCACTACTGACCCTACTCTCAATGACTTGAAAGGTAGCACTAACATCGTGGAGACGGTACCGATTCTCCAGTTTTCACATATTTGAAAATCGTACCCTTCTCTTTCTTTTTTCGTACTTTGGCTACTTTTTCTTTTTGCATTGGACACCGGAGAGTCTTTTGCTTTCCATTAATTTTGTATAAGTTGGAAAAGATTGTTACCTCACTACTGTAGAATAACTTCAACTTCCCAAGATCTTTATTTAACGTAATTAAAATATTTTCGCTTATTTTTACAATTCATATTTGGAAGTCAACCAACAATTGATACTATACAGGATACAGGCGGCTGATAACTGCGCCTTTGTTGGTTGATAATGATATCGATTAGGATTTCTACACATGCGCCGAATGAAAGCTGATGTATTGTACCTAAACATAACTAAGTCGCGATCCTTCATAAACCGTTTAAACAAGGAAGTTACAATCGCACTTTGTACAACAAACAGCGGAAACAGCTCTACTTGCACCAGATATGTACTTTGATTAAAAACCACATTTTCAGACACTCCACTTACCAAATAAGTCTGCCTTTCTTTAAATAGAACTTTAACAGAATTGATATAAAATATCTGGTGTGGAACAACACACGACCTTCCAACCTTCAAAGTGGAAATTTAAAAAATGAAATAATTTTAATAATTTTTTTAGGATAATTATGTAAACCTCTTTTATACTAAGTTCATCACGAAAATAGGCAACATTGTAAAAACAAAAACAATTATCTTAAGTCAAACAGACCTTTAAAACTTCATGTCAGATGAAGGTTAATAAACATTTAGATGCTAACTTTTATAAAAATATGGATAATACAGTTTAAATATTTTCAATCTTATTTAATTAATTTTTAATGCATTTTGGCTTTGCATTAAAATACTTTGGAATGAACAATTATATAAAATTAAACTGTCTTTAAAAATTATTGAACTACATTTTCGCATAAAATTAGTCGTTATTGAGATATTTTGCCGTCAAATTACGTCTCGTATCAAAAAATCCCATAGAACATAATCAATCGATATGTTTAGGACCTATATCTAGGTCTATATCTTGGAAGTATGCTGCTGTTTCAGAAATATTTGATAAAACTAAAAACTTTCCCTAATAACTTTCCCCCTACTACGCCGCTGGATTTCTCCCAAAATCCAATCAGCTTCTAGGAGAAATGAAATGGAGCTTAAATACAAAATTTCAAGTACGTATGTAGTATGGTTCTGGAGTTACGGTGGATACACACACGCACGCGTTCACACACACAGGGATACGGACAAGGACACGACCACCGACAAGCACACGGACACGGATACGGATACGGATACGTACACAGACACAAGCACGAACATGGACACGGACACGGACGCGGACGCGGACGCGGACGCGGACGCGGATACGGACACGGACAAAGACACGGACACGGACAAGGACACGGACACGGACACGGACACGGACACGGACACGGACACGGACACGGACACGGACACGGACACGGACACGGACACAGACACATACGCAGACGTACTGCCAATATTAGTAAAACCTTGTCAAACGTTGATGTAATAATTCTATTTAGCGATAGCGAAAAAAAGTCCATTGCATTACCTTCTATACCTACATATGTAAATGGAAGGTACAGATCTAAAGATATAAGGTCTGGTGACGTCGTCAACCAAACGATGGGGTTATTATTGGATTTAATATTTTCTCCAAAAGTGTCTGGTATTGTGGACCGGACACCTATCTTGTAGGGAGCGAATGATAGACCATTCATTTGGAGGAATACCATTCCTAATATCAGGAATAATTTGTTCCTTTGATTATCTGGATTATCTTCCATTTTCGTGTTTTGTGGCAATTTTGATAAAACAAAAGGCGAATAGATAAAATTTTTACTTTTAAAATTAAGACATTACCAACTGCCACAAAAACCGCTAAATCAACTAAAGTCAAAATTTTTGTTTAAAAACGGGATAAAAAAGGAAGTTTACAAAAAATTGCATAAAAAACGTGTTTCGTAAGACCATGAAGTACCCATTCTTTAAAAAACTCGCGACTACACCACTCGTTTTTTAAACTTGAATTCGTGCTTCAAGACTGGTCTTGAAACTTGTTTTTTAATATACAATTAAGACGTTGTAGAAACAAATAAATTTACAATTTAATAACAACTCAGCGACATGGAATTATACGAGGCATTCTTTTGTTTCATGATAGAGTCAGACCTAATCAATGCCTACTATGAAAAAAACAATTTCAAATTTTGAAGCTTACGGAAACTAATTATCTCGAAAATAAATTAAGTTAGAATTGTCTTTATTAAATATCTCTTATAAAAAAAATTACCCTAATAATGTTGTACAACCCTTAAAGTTCTATAACTATACTTCTACATCCATGGCTACAAATTTTAGCTACCTAACAGTTTGGGTAATAAATAGAAGATTTGGTGCCTTATGCTCAGTCGTAGATTAAAGTGGGCCAGGTTCATAAAATTATCGATCTACCTTATTAACCAAAAAATATTTACATGAATCTAGATATGTTCGCTTTAAAATCGGGGTTGCTTCTTCCTGAAACTAATTGTTAAATATTCGGACGCAAACTTGTTTTTAAATATGGAATAAACAAGTAAACCATTATACAATAAAGTTAAAAGAAAATTTCTACAATAACAAATTTTATTACACAACCTATACTTAACTATAAACTGAAATACTTAATGCTAATGTTAGTAACGTTATAATCTAATGAATAATTAATGTTGTGAGTAATTAATGGAATCAGAATACCTTATTCTTAGTCACACTGTAGATAACGAAACGTCTGTATGCTGGGTCAGCGTTTTTGGAAATAAATTGAAATAAATCTGGATTTGTATGCTTTATAATTCCCAAATGAATAAATCTCACTCTTGATTAATCGTACTAATACTGTAAATTGGAATAACGGTAAATAATTAATTGCGTAGATGTTTATAAACGTGTGACCAGTAACATTAAAGGTGAAGTTAAAGTAAAAAATAAAAAATGCAAACGTCTCAAACATTGTAAAATAACTTTAAATAAACTCACCATAAAATTTATAGCACTTTCAATAAAAAAAATATTTAACAGAGCAAAAATGGATGTTCTCTACCTTCCAGTATCGCACAAAAATGACGCTCTCAAAAGGTCTTTGCGCATGAACATGTCTGAAACTGAATGTGCAAACAAAATGCGTAGAGTTCTAATTGAAATAATTAAATGCATGTTTTTATGCAACTGTGATATGCAGCACACATGACACCCAATGCACGTTAGTTGCCTACATAGAGGTGAATTATTAACCACACGTTCGAAGTTTGTTACAATGTACTAATCAAAAAACCACAATATCACTTATTTGTATAATTTACATAATAAAACTCTACTTACAATGCAAAAATGAACCTGAATTGTTTTGGTTTCTTGTTTTGCAACACTTTAATTCTACTCTAAAATAAAAATTATATATTGACATAGTGTTTTAAGATGCAATATTAATGTAGGTCATGTCCAATGCCTTGTATTTCAAACAAAAATCAAAATATATTTCTGAATGGTTTTGAATGTTTAACGCCTGTACACAATTATGAGTAAGTAGGCCACTTTAAAGTGTTAATGCATATTAAAATAAAATTTAAAAACAATTTTGAGAAGAAAAAAATAATTTCCTCGTCGGAGGTTAGAACTGTTATTCTTTGCATTACCAGTCCGATCACTTGACCGCACGGCTATTAGCTCCATCTGTATTTAACCGCTACCTAGCGGTGTGGCATATCGCTACTGTTAGAGTATCCGCCCCACTTATTAAAATCAACGTCACATCACCTTGAAATCCTTAGTACCTTAGTAGCTTAGTACCTGGTGTCGAAAGGTCCTTTTTACACTTTTTATGATTTTTTTTAGTTTTTTAATTTGTAAAATGCGCGCAGGGAGCGAAGTTACCCCGGTGCACCCGGATGACCCAAATTTTGGCTGGAAGAGGACGATCATGTCGTAAGCGATGAGGATCAAGATTATACGATCGAAATTGAGCGCGATACGGTTTCAGAGCAGGAAACAAGGAAGAATGTAATGATTCTGAAGAGAATGCATAAAAGCAAAATTATTTTTATGAGCGCGAAAAACAGATTCTTCAAAATGGTTGTAAGCATTAGTATTTCATTTCCGGTTGTGGTTTTGTGAATATAATAGTAACATTCATTTCAACAATGCAATGTACCTTTGTGGCAAAATAACATTATAAAAAATGTCATTGTTGAGATGGTTGAGAGCTTGTCTGTTTTACGTTAACGAATCCACCTCCACTTCACAAGAAAATATAATTTGGAGGTCCTACGAAAGTATTTGGTGAATAGGTAAATCATGTTCAAGCTTGGGCTTTGCTGTTCAATGAAGATATGGCGCACGAAACTAGACAAACCGTAAACTTTTGCACTGTCGGGAAAAATACCAAAGACCAGTCCACCCAACACTGATGAATATAGACGTTGACTTTGAAATCAAGTGCTAAATGTAAATAGGAATATTGCTGCAAAAACTACTGAGGTATTGAAAAAATTACCCACAGTGCCCTAGTGCCACCAGTGTTCCGAGTCCCACAATTTGGGAACCGCTGGTCTGGACGCTTAGGTTTTAAACATTTACGTCAAACTTTAATGTCATCTTTGTACAGGTTTTTAAGTTATATTTAAGTTATGGTGTATAGATATACATGTAGGATGTCTATTTAGTACTCTGTTCCTCTCTTGTGGTGTTATGTCAGATCTGTCACAAGAAATGGCTTAGCGAATAATGAAGCAAACTGGGATAATTTAAGAAATTACTTTAGAATACACAGGATGGTCAAAAAGCGTGCCAACAAATTCTAAGTTTCTTTAAATGACACCCTGTATATTCTTGGATTCATCTAAAAATGGACTTTACATAAACATTAGGTTTAATGACTTATTGATAAGGGTTTTGAGGTTAGAGACGAAAAACGGTATTTAAAAAAAGCGCTCACCTAAATAACGGGATTTCTATAAAATGACAAATGTTTGGAATATGCGCTTTTAGTACAGCCTTTATTAAAGAATAGCGCAATTAAATTTTAATTTAAAAAATTCAATAACATACAGAGTGTTCTGCCGTTTAAGCCGAATAATCATATTTCAAAAAACCATAAATCCATCTTTGTAAATGAAATGACCCAATTTTTTTGTCGGAACTCGATTCGTATTTAAATTTTCTACCAAAATGCTATTAATTTTGTGTATCATAAAATGAGTGAGTTATTATGAAAATTATCGAACTCGGCTAGTAAAAGAATAACTTCAATTGGGAATAAATACCCTCATAAAAAAAATGAAATTTGCAAATAAAGATGACGACTAAATATACACATAAACCGGATTCTTCTAAAACGGATGTAAATTACATATTTCACATTGATGATGACACTACGTTAAGGTGCAATATAGGAGGTGTCCAAGTAGACATGATAATTGATTCTGGCCGTAAATGCAACATCTTAAGTGATAAGACGGGTCAATTTAAAGAGATGCAAAATGGATGTCAGAAACCAAATAGCTAAACCAGATAAAACATTTGTCGCTTATGGTAGCGACGAGCCCTGACAGTGATCGGGTCATTTGAGACAGATACACGAGTAGGTGATCAAGTGCAAACGGGTACTCTCTACGTTGTTAAAGATGGCACACGCGATTTGTTGGTAAAAGATAAAGTGCTTAAACTCGGATTGGACGTCAATTCGGTAAGTGGAAGTAGTTTTCCCAAAATTAAGAACGTGCAGCTTAATATTTCCATCGATAAGTCGGTAAAACCTGTAGCACACCCATGCCACCGAGTTCCTGTTTTACTAGAGGACAAACTGAATGGCACCGATAGTGCCAATACTTAAACATGATGGGGATGTTAGGGTATGCGTACATATGCGGTGTGCTAATAAAGCCATTATGCGAGAAAACCACCCCATACCTACGATGGACCAATTACTTCCAAAATTTAAAAAGGCGCGCGTTTTCTCCCAGTTTGATATTAAGGACGCATTCCATCAAGTGCAGATCAGTGAGGACTCTAGGGACATAACAACTTTCATAACAGGACGCGGCCTATATCCCTACACAAGGCTAATGTTCGGAATATCTTGTGCACCAGAACATTTCTAAAAGACTTTTAGAGGGAATCCTCCTGCCATGTGATAGTGTGGTTAATTTTATTGATGACATTGTTATCTATGGTCGAAATGACCCCGAGCACAACGCTCGGCTGGCAAAAGCGCTTGAAATTTTTAAAGAACAGAATATGATCCTGAACCATGATAAGTGCGTCTTCAGTGTTAAATCTATTAAGTTCCTAGGGCATGAATGGTCTCCTAATGGCATTAAGCCTTTAGATAAGTACATAAAGGTCGTAGAACATTTCAGAAAACCCACATCCATTGAGGAGGTGCAGAGTTTCTTGGGACTCATAAACAATGTTAACAAGTGGATTCATGACATAGCCACCAAAACAAAACCTCTCAGGAAATTACTAACCCTTAAATAGGAATAAACTCAAGCATTAGTTCTCATTGGAGACAGGAACAAATTAAATCGTTTTAAGAGTTAAAGAGAACCTTGAGTAATATTCGCACACTGGGATATTAGGACCCAAAGGACAAAACAACTGTTATTGCAGACGCCAGCCCTGTAGGGTTAGGAGCAGTGCTAATTCAGTCTGATAGTAGCGGACGACGTGTAATTGCGTATGGAAATAAGAGCCTGACCGTTGTGGAAAAACGCTATTGTCAGACTGAAAAGGAAGCACTTCCACTGGTCTGGTAAGTGGAACATTTTGGAATATATCTTCAAACGTCTTCAAACTTAGTTTCAAAGTAGTGTATAGACCGGAGAAAACAGACATTGCGGATTGTTTGTCTAGGTTGTGCGTCACAGATGACCCCCGGCCGTTTGAGGATGGTTAACCCGTTAATAAAATCGTACAGCACGCTAGGCCATGTGCAGTAGGTATGGATTTTCTTGCGGAAGCGTCTTTACAGGATAATGAAATAAAATTAGTCAAGGAGGCTTTATCATCAAATACTTGTGATCTAGTAATAAACATTTACCGGATATTTCAAGCAGAGCTCTGGACACACGACGATCTTTTGTTAAGAGGAAATAAAAATAATCATCCCACTTAAATAACGTCACCAAGTGTTGGAGGCAGCCCACGAAGGGCATCCTGGCATTGTCGCTATAAACGCACGTTTACGCATCAAGGTATGGTGGCCCGAAATAGACGCTGACGCAGAAAGATTGATAAAAAGCTGTAAGGGCTTCACCTTGGTGTCTGCACCGAATCCGCCGATGCCATTGACGCGTCGTGAGCTGCCATTACGGGCTTGGATTGACGTTGCCATCGACTTTTTAGGCCTACCAACCAGTTGACATCATTTGTTTGTGATAGTTGACTTATAGTAGATACAAAGAAATTAAGACCATGAGGACCATCTATAGAAACTATTCAAATATTAAGAGATTGTTTACAGGCCAGGGACTGCAGTAAGTTTAACCGCTGACAAGGGTAAACAGTTTGTTAGTGAGGATTTCAAATTATTCTGTCGCGAATTAGGGGTAAAAATATATTTCACAACTCCGTTTTGTCCTCAACAAAACGGAGAGGTTGAATGACAAAATCGGGGCAGTGATACCAATTAATAATTCAAAATAATAAAATGTATTGCAGGCGACAGAAGCCGTAAACAAATCCAGTAGCAAAAAAACCCAAGATGTTTATATTATGTATTTATATTAACTTGTGATTAGAGATTTGTTAAGAAATAAAAATATTGATATACCTGATTTTGAAAAAAGGGGAAAGGTGTGATGTACTGCAAATCTAAATACATAAATATAGTAGTGAGCGCGGACACACGCGGCGGGTAGACCACTTGTCCGGTGTCAGTCGTACCGTGCGGACGTGCGATCTCTGCTATAGAGAAATATCAATGCTGTGTTTTATTACTTGCGTGTACCTGTGTGTTATATACCTAATACTTACCCCCTGTGACAAGTGGACGTTACAGCGAACAATGTTCATTTTTATATTGAGCGCTTGATTTGAAGCTAAGAAGCGCATTGTAATTGCGCTGCGAATCAAAACGTTCAGTGTTCTCCGGCTTCAAAAAGTTTGAACAGCACTGGTCTAGATTAGACTATAGATTGGTGATGATCGGTGCAAAAGTTACAGACAAATAAAAATAGCATTAAGAAAGAAACGTTAAATATTGTGGTACAGCAAAATGCGTAAAACGCGACAGCCATTGTGGCAGAGTATAATTTGATAATTTGGAATACACATTAATTTGGTTTATTAAATTACATTAATATTTTGATATTTACATTGTACCTCATAATAAGCGTAAATTAAGACTAAGTTTGATTGTCTGCCTTTCAGTTGTAATTTAATGTCAATCATAAAAGATTTCCGTATCACAGTTATATCAAATGTAATAAAACGTAAGATACTGGTGCGAATCTGGAAATCGTGTTCGTGTGCGTGCGTGTAGATATATGTTAGTATCCACAATAACTCCAAATTCACAATACGTACCGACGTAAGAACATGGACACGTACACGCACACGCACACGCACACGCACACGCACATTCACACGCACACGCACACCTACACGCACACGCACACGCACACGCACGCACGCACACGCACACGCACACGCACGCACACGCACACGCACGACACGCACACGCACACGCACACGCACGCACGCACACGCACACGCACACACACACGACACACACACGCACACGTACACGCACACGCACACAGCACACGCACCGCACACGCACACCACAGCACACACGCACACAGACATACACATACACACACACACGCACACATACGTATACGCACACTCATATGCGTAACCACACGAATACGCGTATGGACACTCGGCTTGCCGAAAATGGTCAAAAGGCATTCAGTGATACACAAAGCGTGAACATCAGTCAAAATCTCGAGGTAAAATTTTTCATGATCGCAGTACGCCATTCGGCCGAATTAGACCTGGGTCATTGCGTCGACAAAGACCAAAACGCCGAACCAGATTTAGGACATTCCAGAATGCCCAAAACGGCGACACGATATTTCAAAAGTCCAAAACGCCGAACGTGATCAAAGTGCTTACGAAGATTTCTCCTACTGAGACCACTCCGCCGACGACTTTTCCAATGGATGCGCCCAATCTTAATGTAGGACTACTTCTCCGAGAATTTGACGGTAGCGCCGAATGAACAAATCGCCAAATTCATAAAATGCCAAATGCCCAAAGCGCTGATACGATTATTTCATATGTCCATAACGTTTAAATCTAATGATGTAGGACGACTTTTAAAATATCGTAGACGCTTGGGACATTCGGCGAAATGTCCTAAATCTAGTTTAATGTTTTGGTCTTTGTCGGCGTAATGGCCTTACCCTAAAATTCTCATTTAAATAACCTTGCACTTGTTTTAAACGAAAATAAAAAGCGAAATTGTATTGAATATCAATACTCGCTTACGATTGAAAATGTTCTTGATGAACCTGCAAAACTTTTGAAATTGTATTGATGGAAGTAACGGCCTCCTATGAACGTCATTCACACGGTGCTGATATTTGGTCAAAGTCAAATTACTTTTTGTACAGTTGCCATGGACATCTAAGAATCCCAAAATCAGTCATTTATACGGCGAAAAAGTTATGATAAGCTTTATTTAATATTGCAGGAAACATTAAAGGGCAACAGATAGGAGGGCTGGTGGCAGATAAATTAAAGGTGTAGTAAGGAGGAAACAGAAATGAACGAGATGATGAAGACGGAAAGATATATGATAAGAAATGAACTAGAAGTAAACACAAAGACAACAAAGATACTGGTATTCACAAAGGAAGGGATAATCAAAAGGGTAGTGAATGGGATATACGATAAGATGGGACAATAAAAAGTGTGGTGTTACACGGCACAGAAGTGTGAGGGTGGGAGGAGCAAAGATAGGTGGAAGAGGTACAAGAATAAATATTGAAAATGGTATATTATAAGAGAGGAAGTGCAAGAAGAAAAAATAAGGGTGGAGGCTGGAAGCAGGGCAATAAAGTATGAGGAAGAAATGAATGGAATGTAAAATATTACCGGCATGTTGGACAGAGATAAAGGAAGGGAGAGTGAAATGTGGCAAGATAGTAGAAAGGAATATTATAAAACCGGCGCGCGAATGAAGAAGTAGAGAGATTAAGGGAAGAGGGAGTGAGGGTAGGAAAGGACATGGTAAGAAGAGATAGGGACGTACAAAATCAAGAAAGATGGAGAAAAATAAAACAAACAAAATACTAGTGCAATGTAAATCATAGAAAGATTAAAGACGAAGGGATCCCAGAATATATGGAAGGAGTAGGGAAAAAATATAGAAAAAATGATATCGAGGTTCACATGCGGTAATGAACAAGTATTGGAGAAAATAGGAAGAAAGGAATTGTAGATTATGCGGGGAAGGGATGGAGAAAATGAAATATATCATAAAAGAGTGTGGGGAGTTAAGGCAGGATGACAGGAGTGTGGAAGAAATACTAGAGGAAAACGGAAGGGGCGTAGTGGATAGAGAAAACTTGGAAAAGGACAAAACAAATCATGGAAAATGGGATTAAAGGGAGAAGATAGATAGTGTGAGGTAAAAATGTAAATGTAAATATGTGAATAGTAAAGTAATTAGAAATTGTAAAACTAGAATACTTTGCAACATTATAAAAAATGAGCACATAAAGATCAACTATACAAGAGAATTATTCACAAAAATAGTTTCCGATGATCTTCGGAAGTCTTAAAATTTGTATTCTTTAATAAAATTCATGTTATTCAATTCAATAAGGAGATCCTGTTCTGGTAGCATAATCTGCTTCAGTTCTGAAAGTAAAAGAAAATAATTTGTATCAGATAACGTAGGTGAAGTAAATTGTATGATCAAGTGTAGGGAAAAAGACGATTTTACAAAAGATTCATATAACTTACAATTGAAAAATGTGAAATTACATAATTATTATGAAAATAAGTTACATATTAGTGTGAAGGAAAGTGTTGAAACTTAAATTAACATCATAGATGCAAGTTAAGCGCAAGTGTTGAGAAACCAGGTTATGTCATTTCTGAACATAGATGGTGAGATGGAATTTTTCAAATTAAACTATATTTGTGTTAGAGACTGGTGTATCCCTATGTTTTTTGGGTCATAAAATCCATTGCTGTTCATATTTTTCCTGTAGATAGTAAAATAAGTTAGATATAAGTAAATTTGTATATGTAAAATTGCATAATTATTGAAATTTGTTTGGATTAATTAATTTAAAAGTAAATAATGCAAGTGGTGTATCGTTGGACAGGAAATTTTGTATAAAATCCAATGCTAATAATATTTTTAAGATCAATCCTCATATAAGAAAGTTATGTGAAAAAGTAATAATTTGAAAATTTTAGAAAAATGAATTAAGGGCTGTTGTATTTGTATGGTAAAATTGCTTCAATCAAATTGTTAGGAAAAAAATTGGTACTGCATTTGTTAACTTTTCAATTTAGTCTGCATATAATCTTCAAGCTGAAAGCATGTTACTCGATATGTACATGTGATAACATGTGAAAACAATTGAGATTTTTTTTAAACTACTTAATAGTGAGGTTAACGTGAATTATTTTTACGAGTGATGTCGAAGTGATAAACAATCAAATGTTAAATCATGCTTTCAATTTTTTTTAATATAACATTTTTTAAACAAAGTTAACATTGTGCTGTTATTTCAATGCAAATAAAATTAAAAGTTCCAACTAAATAAAATTATATGCAGATAAATTATTGTAAAAGGTTTTCCAATAAGAGGTGTTATTTTGATATTCAAAGAAAAATGGAATTTTTGAGATAATTGATCGGATATTTATTTCATTATAAAGAGGAAGGTATGCCGTTAATAATGGAAAACAATATCAGCCAAATGGCTACCACGACCACACTAACAGGACCATATCCTTTTCATGAAATTCTCCATAACCAAATCGCAAAGTGGCTGCCCTATGTCATCGATAACCTCACGAATTCCATCTTTGAGGTCTTGAATCGACGCTGGGCTGTTGGCGTAGACTTTATCTTTCACGTGCCCCAAAGGAAGAAGTCGCAAGGTGTTAAATCACAAGATCTCGGTGGCCAATTGTGATCACCTCTTCGAGAGATAACACGGTCCGGAAACTTTTCCCGTAAAAGATCAATGGTTTCGTTGCTTGTGTGATCCCGCCAGACCATAAACCGCACCAAACAGTCACACGTTGGGGATGGAGAGGCTTTTCAACAATAACTCTTGGGTTTTCCGAGCCCCAGATGCGACAATTTTGCCTGTTGACGTACCCACCGAGGTGGAAATGGGCCTCATCAGTCAGGATGATTTTTCGATGGAATTCGGATCATTTTCATGCATTTCAACGACCCAATCAGCAAAGATACGACGTTGTTGATGATCGGCCGGCTTGAGTTCTTGTGTTAACTGAACTTTATAAGCCTTAAGACCCAAGTCTTTATGCAAAATACGGTGTAATGACGTTTGTGGAATGCCCAATTCAAAGAACGACGAGGAATGGACAAACCTGGGTTTTCTTCAACACTTTGGGCTACAGCAGCAATATTCTCAGTTGTCCTTGAGCGACGTGCACGGGTTTTATTCTTCACATCATTAACTTGTCCCAACAGTTCGAATTTGTTCATCAATTTCTGTATTGCGGTCCGACAAGGTGCTTCACGACGACCCAAAAATGTTTTAGTTTTACGAACCGTCTCTGCCAAATTTTCACCATTTTTATAGTGAATTTTAATAATTTCAATGATTTGTTGAAGCGTGTATCGTTCCATTTTATTAATCGCGTAGTTTTTACTTGTCAAATGTCAATAAATGCCAGCTTCAAAAGTGACATCTACCGAAATAGCGGGCTATTCAAAATAACACCTCTTATTGGAAAACCCTTTATTTAATAATACGATAACCTAAAATAAGATAATGCATCATCGTACCTATACAACCTGATGCGGTATATCAACCACTGTTGGACCAGTATACTTCATGGGATTCAAAACACATATGATTTGGATAGTGGACCTTCAATAATTGAAATTGGAGCAGCTAAAAAGATCTATATCAATATAAGCTAATGAATCTTATAATATTATTCGAGGTTATGTTGATGATTATTACTATCACCTAGGTGTACCTTTACATATCTAAAGGATTCGAGTAGATTACATACCAGTTTGCAAATAGTATAATTCATTGATTTTATATTGATACAATCTCATTTTAAAAAGCAAAGTATATTTACTGAAATTGTATATGATTCATTGTTTAGCCCTGATGAAAATTCATTCAACGCAGTGACATCGCATGCGCGACTATGTTGTGTAATTACATATGATACAAGGTGTTGGAGAATAATAAATTTTATACAATTCCAAATTTATTTCTAAAGAATAATTGATTTTATTTTACTATAGAATTTAACATAAACGTTTAATAACATCCAAAATTAATGGCGCCAAAACTTTTCTTTTTAAACAATAATTGAATTTTATTGTACAAAATAACGTAACGTAAACGTTTAATACTATTTTAACTGAGATAAGCTGGAACTCCCTGATGAGCTATTCGAGGCAATTATATTAAACAATATTTCTAATAATTTTTATTTGCATTATACTTTTAATCATCAAAAAAAAAAAAAATATATATATATATATATATATATATATATAATGCCGCAAAGTGGGGCAAATCTTATTAAATTATATATAGGGTCCACCAATAGTGCGTGGACGAAGCTTTATGAGTTTATACAATATCGTTTTCAAAATTATTTATTGCAGGATGGTGTGGGATCTTTCGGGTTACAATTAGAAAATATTTTCGCAAAAATTACTAATCGTATACAGGGTATTACAACACAAAGTTATATGTTTTTAAATGGAACATACCGTATATTATTATAAATTTGGATTCCTGGTTAATTTTAAGGGCACTTTATTCACTATATGAGGTATCTTAAACGCGCAATTTAGCGCTGCATTCAATTTTTGAAAATTTAGAGGTTGAAAAGAAAAATTGTAACAACCGTATTGAGAAATGTGTAACACTAAAATTTTAATGGTTGATTAGTCATAGACTGTGCTACATAAAATCGTAAAATAATAATATTATCTTTTTAATTTCGAGATATCGTAATGCAAAGTTTAAGATTTTCAATCATAGATAAATTGATTTTTTAAATGGAAAGGTATACATTGTTTTACATTGTTAGATAGGAAATTTAATTACATTTTTTTATTATAACATTGTTGGTATTTATGTTTTGCCGTTTTTGATAATCCAGCTTTTTACTGAATTTGCAAAGTTTAAGAGTTTTAATCATAGATAACTTGATTTATTTAAATGGAAAGGTATACATTGTGTTACATTGATAGATAGGAAATTTAATTACAATTTTTTGATATAACATTGTTGGTATTTATTTTTGCCGTTTTTGATAATCCAGCTTTTTACTGAATTTGTCGATTTTCGTAGGTTTACATATGTATGTATAATTGTTTAAATCACATCAAGCTATGAAAATAAAATAATATTAGAAACAAAATTCAGCAATAGTATCTGTTTTGTCATTTCGCGTGTATGTTCAAACGTAACTGAGTTAATTACATTATTGCAGTGTGAATGTTTGACGCTTAACTTTACGACATCATATACGTAATACGTTTATTTAAGAATTATAATGAGTAATTTTTGCAAAATGAATTAGTTGACATGATATTTGTACTTGGAGAATCAAACAAAATTGTTTATTGGCCCGTCGAATCTACGGGCAGCGTTATCCTGATCGAAGGCAACTAAGAGAAGAATCGTTTCGCAATCTTTTAGAAAGATTTGAAAGTACTAGAAGTGTTGGATATCCTAAAAAGAAAGAGCTAAAGTTGTTACAAATGAAGAAAATGAATTTCGTATACTTGTAGCTGCAGTTGAAAACCCCACGTTAGTATTCCGAAATTAAGTGACGATTTAGAAATCAGTCAAACTTCCGTGAGACGAATGTTAAAGAACAATAAATTTCACCCCTATCATGTACAATTACATCAAGAGCTGAAAGAACAAGATTTTCAAAATCGAATTAATTTTTGCCAGTGGGTTCAACAACAGTTAAATGCGAAAGAAAATTTTATATCGGGGATATTATTTACCGACGAATGTATATTTCATCGAAATGGATTTGTGAACAGACATAATTTTCATTTTTATTCAAATAAAAATCCACACCAATTTCAGTTAGTCTCTCAAAATAAATGGTCAGTGAATGTTTGGGCAGGTATATTCGGCGGAACTATTGTTGGTCCTTTTTTTTTCAATGGCACACTCACTGGGGTAGAATATCATAATTTTCTAGAAAACGAATTATACCATTTAATGGAGAATGTACCTTTGACTCAAAGAAGAGGTATGTATTTCCAACAAGACGGGCACCTCCTCATCATGCCAGAATTGTAACCCAGTGGTTAAATTCGACGTTTCACGAAAATTGGATAGGAAGGCAAGGACCGATACCTTGGTCAGCTAGATCTCCGATATAACTCCATTGGATTTTTCTTTGGGGCTTTGTGAAGAATAAAGTATATGAGGAAGAACCAACAACTGCTGAGAATATGAAATTACGTATTAGAAATGTTTTTGCTACAATTACTCCTAATATGTTAGATCGGGTCGAAGCTACTTTTATTAAAAGAATTTAGTATTGTCTAAATCAGCGTGGTCGACAATATGAACATTTAATTTAATATTATTTTCTTCCAAAATCGATAAATTCAGTAAAAAGCTGGATTATCAAAAACGGCAAAAATAAATACCAACAATGTTATATCAAAAAATTGTAATTAAATTTCCTATCTATCAATGTAACACAATGTATATATTTCCATTTAAATAAATCAAGTTATCTATGATTAAAAATCTTAAACTTTGCAAATTCAGTAAACAAGCTGGATTATCAAAAACGGCAAAACATAAATACCAACAATGTTATATCATAAAAAATGTAATTAAATGTCCTATCTAACAATGTAAAACAATATATACCTTTCTATTTAAAAAATCAAGTTATCTATGATTGAAAATCTTATACTTTGCATTACGATATCTCGAAAATTAAATAAGATAATAGTACTATTTTTACGATTTTATGTAGCACAGTCTATGACTAATCAACCATTAAAATTTTGTGTTACACATTTCTCCATACGGTTGTTACAATTTTTCTTTTCAACCTCTAAATTTTCAAAAATGGAATGCAGCGCCTAAATTGCGCGTTTAAGATACCTCATATAGTGAATAAAGTGCCCTTAAAATTAACCAGGAATCCAAATTTATAATAATATACGGTATGTTCCATTTAAAAAATATAACTTTATGTTGTAATACCCTGTATACGAGTAGTAATTTTTGCGAAAATATTTTCTAATTGTAACCCGAAAGATCCCACACCATCCTGCAATAAATAATTTTGAAAACGATATTGTATACACTCATAAAGCTTCGTCCCACTTATATATATATATATATATATATATATATATATATATATATATATATATATATATATATATATATATATATATCCAAACTGTCCACTCCTGAAGTCATACAGTATTGTATGAATTCTACTATGCTATTTTAATCGTTACTGCCGTTTTATTACATAGCCATATTGACTACAGTTGCATCAAATCTAAAAGTGTGCTTTATACTATGTTTCACCTATTTTAAACACCTGTAAGTAACTCTATTTTTGAAGCATTTTTGTTAATGCATTGGCCAACACTCGCACTTTTTAGTGTAGGAGGACTTTTTGTTGCATTTTGAAGCATTTTGCAGCATTTTCTGAGTAATTTGGGTTATTATTACCAAAACTGACCTATTCAACCATTTAATCAGCCCCTCAGTTAAATGTTTAAGCATTGGTCAGTTCTTGTCGAAATGTGTACGTTAATTAATATGTACATTTTTCGTCTTTTTGATCCAACTTAACGTAATTAATTATTCCGAAATTAGCATCACGGTCTATTTTGCATAATGCAGTTTAATAGTGAATACTAACAACTTAGAATGTATTAATAAACTTTTAAACCTCCTTATTCAACCCCGCAAGTGTTAAAAAGCGTAACTGAATATAATTGTTTCTCACTTTTTGTTGTTTTTACCCTTCAATCAGCATCTCCCATTACCAACGCCCCTTACATTATTGTAAGCTGAATATAAGTACTTGCTTACCCTCCAAAATGATAACACCCTATTCGTTTTGAGGGAATTGATTTTTATGTATGGATCTTTCAATTAGTACGTATAAAGGGGTTTGTGTTTATCTCCCGCTAATAAAAGGGAGAAAAAAAAGAACGCAATGAAAAGATTTAACTAAGTTTGTAATTGTTTGTTTTTAAATCATATTAACTATATCTTTCTATGAACTATAACACGAAACTTCTATTGTATTATTATATGAATATGTATGCATTATGTGTGTCTTTTCAAATATCAATTGACGTATTTTCCTGCACCCGCTCACTGTAGATCACGCGCAAATTTTCCGCTTTGTATCTTGATTGAGTACACACGTGACACGAATTCCAATTTTATAATACTACTTTATACTCAATTCGATCTCACATTCATATTTTTACTGTATTCGAAGACGTATAAATAAAAATACATTTTTTATTGCAATAAGTGTAAGCCAGGAATCACGTCTTCTCATTACTAGAGTGTATTTAGGAATTATGAGGATGTTACGTTTTTTCTCTCTGGGTTAACAACTTACATTATTTATCGAGCAAACACGGATTTATTCATTGAACAACTAGAAATTAAGTATCATTAAAATAAGTCAGTTTCAAGAAGTGTAACATACAAGCTCGATGTTTTTGGTATTATGAAAGATCACATTACATTACAGTTTCAATAACGCCGTGTCTTCCTTATGCTTATGTAAAGTATAACTTTCTTGAAAAAAATTTGAATCAGTCAATTTGAAAAACTTCCCCACTATCAATTATTTGTGTCAATCGATTACTTATGTCATATTTGATTACAGTCGCTTTTCAAGTTATTCAGTAATTGACAACCGAAAAGAATTAAATCCACCATTATTCTTACCCCACACCAACACAGATCTCTCTAGACATTTAAGTTTACAACATTTATGACAAATTTCAATGCAATCGTTATTTAAGTTTTTGTTTTATTGCGGACGGAAGAAAACCGAATTAACCGCTCTTACTCTTTACCCCGCAAACCTACCACAAACAAGAACCACAAGTATCTACATAATTAGATGATGAACAATTATATTAGTTTGGAATTTAACATTTCAAATTTTTGAGTTATTCCGACTTAAAGAAATTATATTTACCTCCCCTTACCCCGTAATCCACAACCACCAAAAATGAAAGCGATTCAGATATTTATGTACTTAAAACATATGCCAAACTTTAAAGTTTTTGAGTTATTGCGGCCGAAAGAATATCACCTCCCAAAAAAAAAGGGGTTTATACACCTACGTCGTAATGTAGTATATCGCATACGCACACGCACACGCTCACGCACAAGGCATGCGCACGCGCAACGAGCATGATCACGTGAACGTGCATGCGCACGAACACGCGCACGCACACGCACACTTTCATCGAACATGAATGCTGATTTGTTGCCTTTGCTAATGTAAAGTTTCCATATTGACAAGTATATTTTCACGTTCTCTGATATCACTTAACCTGTTAACATCGCTTATGAGACTGTAACCGAGATGAAAGAAGTAATCATATGTATGCTCATCGTTTCCATGTGCCTATGAATTTTTGGAGTGAATGTGACTCTGCTAAACTCGCCTTGGTAATCGCTTTAGGTGAATTGGAACCTTGCATGATATTAGTGATCATAAAAGTAGAACAAGCCTACGAGGAACGGTACGTTATGCTTAAAGTTAGTCTGTAAAAACATCAACAGGACAGCTTCCAGTTTCATTATGAGAATTGTATAAGAAGATTTGAGACTTTTATTGCATTCTATGTCAATGCAAGACTCAATCTGGAATGAAGATGCTGCCTATCTGATGGGGATATATACACAAATAAGAAAAGAAAAAACAAAAACAGTAAAAGTTAAACTAGTTGTTTTAGGCGTTGGTTGTAAACCAAACTCATTCTAAGCTGAATCTAATGAGGATACTTCTGATCGCTTTGATTCTTTGATTTTTCATACAAAATGCTTGTAAAAGCACAACTACGTCTCTTAGTGGCCTCTGGAGCATTTGGATTTGCTTCATAATAACATACACTGATTGATTTCAGGTTATGACTACAATTTGATTGGTGGTTAGGCGTATACATTTGAATAGTTTTCATAGTATATGACTAATGGGAAGAGGTCTGTGTCATCCAAACTACGTGAATAAGAGTATATTTTCACATTATTCGGAATCTATGGTCAAGATAATTCACACGATTATAATTAATAGAGGTTTCTGTTGGGTTCAATTCATCCATTATCACATCTCTCAATGTTTGATGAATAAAAAGCCAATATATACGGTTTTGAAGTAAATACTCTGATCAATACTCGGTGTTGCTTGTTCATGTTCAAAGTTGTCCTTGTGTGCAGAATAAACTGTAATGAGACCAATAGACAATGTTAATGAACACAGTTTGCAAGAAAACTATTTCGCTGAAAATCAAATGCTTCTCAAATTTCATGACGGCTAATGAACCATTTTTTTTAAAGACCAAAATTGAGAAAGCATTTTATTCTACATTTATTCAAATTTTGTTGAGATTAATGGGTACATAGTTTTGAAAATCTTGTTAAATGAATCAGGTTATTATAATACGTTAAGTAGCCTCTTTCATTATCTTAATTATTGTGAAACCTTTTTGTACCAATTTGTATTTTTTGTTGTTTTCTTATATCTTACTATGTTAAACAGTGACTGATTTGAAGTTTTCATAGAATCAATGCCGGTGAAGGTTTGTCTCATTGACTACTGTGCCATTGCCTAGAACTTAAGTTATTAGTGATAGTGTAAGATTACAAGATTACAAGAAATTGTGCATTTTTTGTTAAATTGACAGTTTTCGTTGGATGATTTTTTCATGGAATTTGACATCACAACTCATTAAAGTAAACCTTTCTAATTGGTGGGCTAATGAACTTGTTTAAGAAATTATAGAAGGACAGTTAGTTTGCTTCCTTAGGAGATAAAAACTAGAACTCAAAGCGTTAAAGTATAGTACAGTAACGTTATGGTTTAGGCAGATGCAACGTCGAGCGTCTGCCAGTTGTGAGTTAGACGTTATATCCATACGTTGCTAAGGAGTGGCTAAGTAAATTAGTGCTCACATAAGCGGTTATTATGGAAAATTTACAATTCTAAGCAACTTATCTACTGTTGTGGGAAATCACAGTTTAGTGGTGCACGGAGTGGCTGTTCTTGCGTAGTTAATCTCTGTGGATATCGCCTACAAAAGGAGAGACAGTCGTCATTAGTGTACTATTATCGTTAAAGCCTTATCGTGTTGCCGTAAACATTAAGATACTGTAAGCTAAATATTGAATTGTAACGTGGAGACTACGTTTGGTTGGGTTTATGAGGCACAAGTTAAGATTTAGAAACTTTTATTGAGAGTGTCAGAACATTGAGTAAAAAGATTATGATTTAACCGTCAAAATGCATGCTCGATAAGGAACATTTTGGTTAGTATCTTTACATGCAAGGCACATTATTGGGTTTCAGGAAAGGTGTAGAACATTGTTCTTTTTAATTGATCATCAATGAAGTGTACTAAGGGTATCATAGGAATTTAAAATTACATGTAAGTATCCTTAAAAGAACAAGCAAGTATCTGTAGAATAACGTTATCTGTATCTGGTTTAGAATTTTACCTATGAGGGGAAATTGCGTAAGAACAAACTGAACGTTTATTATTTGTATTCTTTGATCTTCGTTTATCCCGTTCTGATCGATAATACAGTTTTAAGTTAGAATTTAGTCTTTGATTAGGCACGAAATTACGGTATTTTAATAAAATTAGTATCCTGAATTTGGGATACTTTGTATTAATGAGTGTAGATTTCTCGTTGCCATTGTATTTTGTGGTAAATCGGAGTTTGACTACCTAAACTACCGTATTATTATTACTATAGGCTTTGAACACGCACCAGTTAGTATGCGGATTTAGTTTGTTTTTTTCACGTTTATTTTATTTACTATAGAAACTTTTATATAAAATTTGTGATGTTATTTATAAACACTGATTCCTAAGTACGCCCACTACCTTTGACATACTATTAGTGGGTAAGTCAGCTTTTCAATTACGCAAACGCTTTGAGTTTCACTGTACAATGATTAATAGCTAATTGAAGTTTCGTTCAAATAGCGTAGTCAACTATTGGATGTATTAATGTGTCAAGTAGTAAGTAACATTAAATTGCTACATGATTTATATGATATAGTTATTAACAAAAATTGGACAACTGGCAGCTTCATTATTTTAATAAAATTATAATTTGGATAGTTGTAATACCAATCTAGCAAAATTTCAGAATGAATTATTGCGTTTTGCAGATTTGGTAGGAAAGCTTCAAGCTTTTAATTGGTTTAAGTGAGATTTTACATAAGCTAGTTTAAAGCAAATTTTACAGATTGCGTTGGTATTAAACAACGCGTAGCCTAGTAAGTAGATGTTTGTAAGTAAGGATTACGACCCATCCCAATGTGTTAGTTCGGAAACATAGACTTTGCTTGTAACAAAACATAACATAACAAACAACAATCAAGACAGAGTTAAACTTTTGCAAGCACGGATACTTCTAATAGGCTTTCAGGTCTACTCTTACCATCAAATCCTTTTTGAATATGAACGACGGAAGCCATTAAAGAATACAAGTAAACAGAATGATCATAAAACAAAAAGAAAATATTAAATTATAGCTAACAGTTGGAGAGTTACTTTTCCAATACAGTTTCTTCGGTAATCACAGTTGGCAAGAAAACTATTTCGCTGAAAATCAAACGCTCCCCAAATTTCATGACGGCCAATGAACTCTGTGCTAAATAGGAACATTTTTTTAAAGACCAAAATTGGGAAAGCATTTTATTCTACATTTATTCAAATTTTGTTGAGATTAATAAGTACATGGATGTTTTGCAAACGTTGCTGAGAAAATCTTGTTAAATGAATCAGGTTAGCACTAAAAGTGCCTTAGAAATTTTAAGCAGACGACCAAATGGCATAGACAAGTGCGTACCCAATTAAACGAAAATTACTACTATTGAAATATGGATTTCAGGCAGCATTAGTTTAATGTGTTCAGATAAACGTCCCGTTTTCTTCAAGCGTATTAAAATTTGCGAATTACGAGTATGTTTCTAAATAAGCAAAGTAGAACAACGGCATGGTTGTACTAGTACAATAATGACGACGCTACTGAAATTATTTGTCACAGATGACAGTTCCTATTTGGAGGTTTTGAGTTTTGCCATTTCAGTGAAACTATTGTAACTGATTATGGTAAGATGTCTTTTGAAGGAAAAGACAAATATATAAGTTCATAGTTAAAACTTTAATACATGACAAGCACTTAAATTGTGATTATTAAAAATTATCAATTAATAATATGCAAAGGACCGTTCTATTTTCGGATAAAATTTTCTCGAAAGATTTTTAGTATTTAACATTCTGAAACCAAAATCCTGATCCGGAGACGACGGGTTTTGATTTGGGATGTTACCCATGATTTTGCCACTATAATCAGAACGTTATTGGTCGATATTTAAGATTTTAAAAAGGTGATTGGTACAATGTAAATACGGGAAATAGACAAATATTAAACAAAATAAATCTCATCCTACTATGACCATTACTGTAGATTTTTAACTAAATTTATCAATTAATTAACCTCTGTTTAAATATACCAAGATTATCTTTATAAATGCTAAACTATTGGTCAAAGTCACAAATTTTGGTAGATAGTGATGGAGTACATTATACACGTAAATATTTGGTATGGAACAAACGCCTTCCAAACATGGAAATTACACTACGAGAATAAGCAACATTGTAAAAGCAAAAGCAATGATGTGTCAAATAAACGCTTAAAACTTCATGTAAGATACACACACGCACACACGCAAACATACACACCAGCAAACACGCACACACATAAACACAAGCACACACACGCACACACACACACACACACACACGCACACACGATAATAACCAAACACCCACACACGTATACACACACGCACCTGCGCGCACACACAGGCACACATATAAGCTTACACACCGTACACCTACCACATACACACCACACACACACCCAGACACACGAGCGCACACGAGCACACAAACGCGCATACTCGCATCATCGCGCATACGCATGTGCACAGATCCGCACATACGCGTATACACGCGCACACACGCGCACACGCCCACAAATGTGGAGACACGCGCACAAACGCAAACTCACGTCCATGCACGCGCACCCAAGCGCACACACGCGCACACTCTTACAAACACGAGTGCGCACACCACACACGCGTGCACACCATACACGCGCACTTTCGCACGCACACACACGCATACAGGCGCACACTAGCGCACATACGCGCACGCTCGCACCCAGACACACACACACACGCGTACACACGCACACACCGCACACAAAGGCACATACTAGCATACACGCTCAAACACGCGCTCTCGCGAGGCCACAGACGCTCAAGTACGTGCATACACGCAGAAAATACGCGCATATACGCGCACACATGCTCACACACGCCCACACACGCGCACACAAACGCACACATCGGCACACACACCCACACACGCGGAAACTCGTACACATTCCGCACACGCACCACAAGCACGCACACAAGTGCACATGTGCATGCACTCGGAAACAGGCGCACAGACGCGCACACAAGCACACATACACGTATACACGCGCACAATCGTACACACGTACACAAGCGCACACAGGGAGGAATTGGCGTAAACACGCACACGCACACCACACGCGCGCGTACACGCGACACACGCGCACACACGCCAACGTACGCATACGCGCACGTACACGCACACATGCGCGCACACGACAGATACGCATACCACAGACACGCACACACACGCAAACGCGCGCAGGCATGCGCACAAACGCGCACACACGCGCATACACGCGGACATCTGCGCGCACACGCTCACACGTCTGCAGACGCACACAGCACACAAGCACACACGGACATTCACACATACTCACACACACATATACACTGCGTACACACAGCATGCTCACACGCACGTACGTACGCACGTACACACGCACTCACACACACACACACACACAGACACACAGACACACACTCACACACATACAGACACATACATGTAGGTTGAAAGTAAAAATGCATGGATGACAAAAATTTACCCATGTTGAATAGCGGTACATAAAAGTATGTGCCCTTATTAATGGTTTTGTACCTTAATACTTACACTTACTTCGTAGAATTTCATGATCATATATTCTACACAACAAATTCTGTTTTGTAGAAATTGTACTTTATAAAAATTAATGTGCCTGGGTTTTTGGGATTTGCTGCCAGCACTTGAAGAATAAACAGTATGTATCACTATCTTGTATTTGATATATGGGTCTCCACAAAAACAGGTTACTCTCACTAAACCACAAATTTGTTAATATCATAAAAAGCATCGACATCTGCTGACATCATTCTGGCCGCATATCAGAGAGGAGTGGTTGCAGAACTATCATGTCAAGATGATGGAACGCCCGGATCAGCCACTGCCACCGAAACCGCTGGACGTGATGCGTTGCAGCTCGACCTACGATTACCCTAACCAAGCAGCGACGGACCACCGGCTACCAACACTCAGATTCCATCTAGAGACTGTTACCGAACGTACATAGGTCCTACAAACAGACGAGTCAATGTCAGATTGGAAGAACATCGATTATCGGCAAGGAAAGACATCACAAAGACAGCAAAACATGTTCAATCGACATCACTCAATATCAACTTTGATAAAAACAGAAAGATAGCATCAGCAGAGCATCTAAATAAAAGAATAATAAGAGAATCTTTACAAATCAAAATCGTCCAAACAGCTTTACTACCTGAGACGACGCGCAGAGACTGCCTAATAGAAGTTGGTATTTAACAAAAGCGTCAACCAATAATACATAATAGACCTCTTATGAAATCCGCAGAAAACCATTGAAACAGAAAAGGAAAGTAAAGAAAGTGAAAGCTAGCGAAGGTATAGTTAACAAGGAATGCACAGCAGACAATTTAATTCGAACAATGCGAAGCAGAGCAAGAATATTATTGACGTGAGGATACCAAAGGAGAGTTTGCCCAAACATCGCCAATCAACGAAGGTTTTTACAAGAATCGTATAGTATATTATTTATATTACTAGGCGTAAAACACTTTCATTTTGTGCTGAATCCAGATTGTTGCTGAAGTTGTACAATTTGAATGAAGAACAAAGAGAGTTTTCAATTCAATCAACAACGTTTATTAAAATTTTGATAAATGGTCTTTATATATATATATATATATATATATATATATATATATATATATATATATACAGGGACCGCCATAAAGTTGGACATATATGGGAAAATTTTATTATTGAAATTTCCGAAAAACTCTACTGGCGGTTCGCTTCTGCATGTCTGACAACCAAAAATCCATTGTGATATTTGTCACGTGACCATAGATTTGGCGAATTTTGAAAAATGTTAACTGTGATGCCGAAAAATGGGTCAAATTGACAAGATATCGAAAATGTATGTAGAATGAAACAAAGACCCCATATACCATATATTCCAATCTGCTTTTATTACGTAACATCATAAAATCTCGTTTTACCTGGAAATAATTTTAATAATATAAATTACATAATTTTAGGTCAAAATTAATCAAATATTTGTAAAATAGACAATTTGTGAGAGGAAAATTTAAAAATACGATGAAGCCTCGTCGTTGGTTGCGTTCATGCCCTGTATATTGAAGCGAATGAGCTGATCTAATATTTTTAACACGTAAATAAAATGTAAATGAACTAATATTTGCAATTAAAACTTAACAACACATTATTTATCCTTATTAAATTTAATATTGGTTAGTACATTTGAAATTCGCGATTTTTTTTTAATTTAATAGGTTGGCTTTGAAAAATCAAATATTTCGGCTTATGAGAATGAAAATTATTGCTCCTTAAAGTACACCTCACAGGACACCTAGATACCTAAAATTATGTAATTTGTGTTATTAAAACTATTTCCAGGTAGAACAAGATTTTATGATGTTTCATAATAGCAGCAGAGGGGAATAAATGGCAATTTTTATTTTTTATTTAGTTAAAAACTGGTATATGGGGTCTTTGTTGCATTCTAAATACAATTTTTCGATATCATGTCAATTTGACCCATTTATCGGCATCACAGTTAACATTTTTTAAAATTTCCGTCATATCTATGGTCACGTGACAAATGTCACAATGAATTTTTTGGTTGTCAGACATGCAGAAGGGAACCGCTAATAGAGTTTTTCAGAAATTTCAATAATAAAAATGTTTGCCATATGTGTCCAACTTTATGTGGTCCATGTATATATATATATATATATATATATATATATATATATATATATATATATATATATATAAAGCCCGGCTGCGGGCTTCCTAAGGTACCCGTGTGTATACCATCAAAATACGATTGTACATATGACAAAACGCGTAAATACGAATTTTAGGGTGGACTCCATAATATATCTTTTATGTGTGCAGTATATACAGATTGGTTTTTGTCATCACACTGCAGAGATCTCTTTTATATACAGCTTGTCTGAATATAGCTGTCTTCGGGCTCTTTAAGGGCTACTTCGTATAAACCAAATGAGTCCGAATTTGAAACATCGATTTATTTGCAGATTATTATGTTAAGAAAAGCGCCCACAGGATGCAGTAAATAAAAATATATATAACATTTTTTCAAGAAGGAAATGTCTAAAAATTAAACTATTGAAGTGTACATTGTTAATTGTTAGTTAAAACTATTTTTTGTAATTGTGACATGCAATAAAATTTTGATAATCAGTTTGAAACCAGTTAGTGTAGAAATAATATAAGAATATTGAATATTTCACACAATGAATTTAAAGATATCTGTCTACCTGCGTAAGACGATTAAACAAAAGACCTTTTTCTGATGCTTAAATTATTACGATTGTCTAGGATTGAGGGGAATATTTAATTATTCGCAAAACTAATACACAAAATATGAAACTGGTATCAGATTTTTGGAATTATCCTTTTTTTCAGTTTGAAGTGCAGAAAAACAAACAATATTAAATATAAAACTAATTCTTACTTTACATTTTTTCTTACATGTGAGACAATTTCCACGTAATTGCTACATTTCATGTTGTAGTTGTCAAAATTTTAATTTTAATATTAAAATTCAGTGTACTTCCCTACATTTACGATGAATGTTATTCACGGATTCGTCAACTACTTGGCAGAACTTATTTAAATCTGCATTAAATAGTATTACAACTTAAATTTAAACATTTACCCAATTTACAGTGTCGCCTTTTTAACTTAAACGTGAAACATTTTTTCTCGCCCATAATGTCTAAAGTCGACCTTGTATGTTTATATTTAAAATATTCGTGTTACAGTTCTACACGTGTACTTGTAAATTCATATTTTGTAACAATTTCTTGGTATATTCTAAAAACATTTTTAAATTTTTATAAAACATTTAAGTACAGTCCCGGTTTTAAGAAAGTTTTAAAAAATTGAAATGCATTGGATTATATAAGCACCCTTGTAAGCACCCTTGCATCTATTTGTCGAATATGAAGTCTCCATTCGTAGTAGATCAGATAATATTGGATGTCATTTCTAACCAAATTGACCTTGTATTTTATCCCTACAAATACTTGAATTATAAAAAATGTAGGCTACATATTTCTAAAAGAAATTTGAAAATTGTATGGTTCAAACGACAGATACGTTGCATCACCCTCCACTTTTCTTTAACTCTTAATTTCACCCCCTACAAAAAATGTCAAAAACCGCCTTGTGGTATCCACTTTGGTTCAATAAGAAACTTATCATCCAAATTTTAATCTAATGAAATTAACCAGGAAAATGATATCGACCTTCCACTTCATGTTGCACCCTCTCAAGGAGAACATCTTTTTGAATCGTTTCTTGTTTTACCTCCACCGTGTAGGATTTCATACCTAAACATTTCATGTCTGTAACTTAACTAGTTCGGACTGTGGGTTGATGGGTGGATCAGTCAGTCAGTCAACTTTGAGATTCATATATAAAAATTATTGAAATCGTGATAGTCTTAGTTTTCATAATTGTATTACGAAATTGTTAAAAACAAGACGAATACTCATTTTCGATTACTGTATAATTAATCCATCTAAACACTTTTTAAAATTTAAAAGTATATGTCATTTATGCGCTAAAACGGTGAGCTAAACTTTACTTCGGGTCACTAGTGACATAGCTTTACTTAAACACTCAATGTTGTTTTTTCATTTTCTTTAAAGACTACCTTACAAACTTAATTATTGATATTTACATTATGTTGAATGTGAAATCAGATTTGTTTTGTAGAACACTGTACTGCGACAGATAGCAGCTGTTCCTTTTATCGGCACTTGCCTCATTGTATTGTTTTTCCTGAATTTTTTTCGCAATGTTAATTTAAAAGAGATTTAATTTTTACATATCCTATGGGCATTTTCACTTACCGTGATATTTAAGTGTGTAAATATGATTCCCGGCGTGTTGCCGAAGTACAAAGCATACTATGGCTAGTACATAAATCTTCATCTGTCAGACACATGTTGTAGTCAAATCAAACGGATTTACCAACGTTTTTTTGTAAAACTATGAAGCTCCCTGCTTGGTATCGAGTAACAATAAGTGTATAAAATGTATACAATGTTTATAAGGTTGAAATAGGTCAATTCATCGTAGAGGCAAGTACCGGTAATTTCTAGTATCAGCGCACTCTACGAAACCCCAAATAAATAACTAAAAGCAAGAATATTAAGTTAAATTGCTGCCCTTGACATCAAAGTCCCTTAGCCTTCTTGGGTTTGAACGTTCCAATTTTCAAACCCTTGAAATTAATTTGTATACTATATTTGAGACTTCTCTGAAACAAACCTAAAATCAGCTTTTTTGGCATCGACTAAATCTAGCATTTTGCTATAAATTATTATTAAATAAGTCAACTAATGCATACATTTCCTAAATTTTTATTGTGCTGCTAGAAATGAATGATAGGAAATGGTTGGGTAAAAACTTTAAACTACACATGAGTTATTATATATAATTCACTTATAAAAATTAGCCTATTTCTTCAAAATGTTCACAAGCTAAATATTTTCGTAATATATTTGTAACATTGCTCACTTGTATAATAAACTATTATTATCTTTTACTTTATGAATCTCTAAAAAAACTGAATTGGTAATCCATTGGTCCATTTTTTGTGCAATCACCATTACGATAAAAAATATATTGTTGCTCTATTCAGTAGTATTAATCCAAAAATGAAATATAAAGATATTAAATAATCGTATTTAATATAGCTAATGTAACTATCACAAACCTTCCGGTTTATTTTTAAATTAGAGATGACAACGATTTATTTCTAGTACCTATTGCCTATAACATAAGTGTTTTGTTTCAAATATAGCGCAATCAGGGATAAATTTATTACTGTTAGAAGTACTAATAAAAATTTTAAAGTATTGAAGATTACTAAATTAAAATAATCGATTGGACGTGTCACTTTGATTTTTAATTGCTGTTAGGATCAAAGAAGTATTATTTTAATTTTACAAATGTTTAAAGCTCTCAAATTTATTATGTCAACGTAGTTAGCCATTTTCGTGTATGTCATATTATATAGTTGGTCTTTGATGTCTTGCTACAGTTTGCTTTTACGGCGGCAACGTTGTCGGGACTCACAAGTACCTAAGAGTATATACTTTGTATAAAAAAACGAGTTGTGTAAGCAACCCCTACCTCGGGATTCATAGCGACCTGATAACATATCGGGCTCAACAGAGTACACTTTGTAACTATATATATATATATATATATATATATATATATATATATATATATATATATATATATATATATATATTATATATACAGGGTGTTACAAAAGGTTGGGCTGGCTATACGTTTTGGATTTTATGGACAATTTTGAAAAAAATCAAGAATAACTTTTTTCGATTTCGGATTCATTTAGCCGCTAACCGCCATTTTGTATTTTTCTAAATAAAATTATATCTGTGTTGTTTTTAAGATATTTTCATAAAATTGGTACACGGATGTATCTTACAAAGACACAACATAGGAAAATATTAATTAATTAATTAACGTGGGATTACGAAAAATCGTAGCCCAAATGAAAATTTTAGAATAGACTAAATAATTTCGAAATTAATTTATCTTTCAAGTGACACCTTGTTTGTTGAAATCGGTTAATAAATAAGGAAGATTGTAGTTTTCACGTTACGCGTTACTAGTTAATCGCGGCGCGAGTAATTCAAACAACAATTAGGCGGCAGGCTTTGTCCGCACAAGAAAGGACGTGGTCGCCAAATAAATAAATACAATAGCATAAATAATAATAAATAGCATAAATAAATAAATAAATACAACAATTCTCATAAAACAAATCCAATAAATATTTTGGTCAACAAATTGCTCATATTAAGTGTTCAAAGTGACCACCGTTGCTAAAAACACATTTCCGCAGTCGACATAACATGGATTCCTAACTCGTTGTAACAGTCCTGGCGTATCCCTGATTCGTCTCATTCCATGCTCAATCCGCTGTCTCAGCTTCCAACATTGGCAACCGGAGTTGCGTAGACCAGGATTTTAAATGTCCCTAACGATAACAGTCAACACGGGAACTGTCCCTGGTAGTAATGCGTTTGTTTCGTTTACATTTAACAGCTGTTCGTTAATTATTATCAGATGTTTTCATTGTTGCGGCATTGTATTGAAAATGTAGCAGGTTAGATAACAGTATACCGGAATTTTAATAAAGTGACATTGAATGTGTTTATACTAAATGCCTTACTAACCTTACTTAGATAAATTTCAAATAAATCAGTAATAGCGACCTAGCTGAGTCCCGCGATCGCGAACTTTGTTGTGAAAGTTTTTATAGTTATTTTTTAATCAGTAAAACATAAATTTAGCCTGAAAAGGTAATTTTATTTTCCTTTGTAAATAAATTGATTGTTGCAGTGACAGTTGTATTTATTTATTTATGCTATTTATTATTATTTATGCTATTGTATTTATTTATTTGTCGACCACCTCCTTTCTTGTGCGAACAAAGCCTGCCGCCTACTTGTTGTTTGAATTACTCCGCACCGCGATTAACTAGTAACGCGTAACGTGAAAACTACAATCTTCCTTATTTCTTCACCGATTGCAACAAACAAGGTGTCATTAGGAAGATAAATTAATTTACAAATTATTTAGTCTCTTGTAAAATATTCATTTGGGCTACGGTTTTTCGTAATTCCACGTTAAAGAATTGACATGGCCGCCATTTTGAAAAAATTAAATTACGTAAATGAATATTTTCCTATGTTGCGTCTTTGTAAGATACATCCGTGTACCAATTTTTATCAAAATATCTTAAAAACAACACAGATATAATTTTATTTAAAAAATACAGAATGGCGGTTAGCGGCTAAATGAAGCCGAAATCGAAAAAAGTTATTCTTGATTTTTTTCAAAATTGTCCATAAAATCCAAAATGTATAGCCAGCCCAACCATTTTGTAACACCCTGATATATATATATATATATATATATATATATATATATATATATTCTTCCAGCCAACGTTAACAGACCCTGTACATACACCAGGCGACCTCACACCCATTTGAAATAATTACCTGATGAGAATATAATTTATAGTGTACAGGGTGTCCCAACGATAGAGTAAAGTAAGTTTATGCTTAACTAGAATTATTTGTGTAAATATTGTATGGACCATGGGGTAGAGGTAAGAAGTGTGCATTTTTTAAAATATTGGAAGTTATACAGGGTGTGCCAGAAAAGCAGGACGTGAAAAGTATGATTTTTTAAATAGAACACCCGTATTTGATTTTAGTTTTAATTCTACGTGTCCATACAAACATATTTTGTCATACAAAAGATTGGCTGAAAGTTTTAGTTCTTGAGATATTCGCGTTTAAAGATTATTATGGTCATTTTCGTGGGGTTGATGAATGGGCAATTGTTCCGTTATTCACAATAAAAAATTGATATTTCGTGTGAAAAATGAGTGATATTATACTAACGTTTAGACCGAGTAGTATTTCTAATTTTCTCAACAGGGTGTTTGTTATAACCATTCAAATTTGAAAATTCTCAAATTAAAAAAATCAGTTTTTTAATTGCACACCCTATATATTTTTATTTCATTTTATTCGGGATTAAAAATCTATCATTTTTGTCAAATATATCCTATATCTATCTTTGATAGTTTTCGAGGAATTTCGATTTTTCTCACTAGCTACGTTACATACGATACTATAACATTATTGTGGATCGTGGTAGCCATGTAAAACAATCGCGACGAAATAAAACAAACCACCTAAGCGAGAATATTAACAGTTTTTATTAATGAGAAACAGTAATTCAATAATTATTCAACATTGCGTCTTAGTAAATGCTCAAATAGACGGCCTTCTTGCTGAATACACATATTGAGCCTTTTCTCATGTTCTGTCTCACTTCGGATAACATAAGAGGGCCACTGTGCGACAAGCTTCGCGAATTCTATTTTTCATGTCCTCCCTTGTTGTAGGTTTAATAATATACACCGATCTTTTATGTATCCCCATAGGAAAAAATCCAGTATAGTTAAATCGCATGACCTGGGTGGCCATAATATAAAGCCATTACGTCCTATCCATTTCTGCGGGTATTGCTGGTTCAAGAATTCCCTTACGTCCCGATAAAATGTGTAGGTGCACCATCCTGTTGCAACCACATATTTAGTCGTCCTTCTAAATTGATATCCTCATAACACAGGCAATTCTTCACGTAAGAAATGCAAATAGCTGCGGCCCGTTAATGGATCATCAAAAATAGCGACCGATAATTTGGTCATTAAGTATACCACACCACACACTTAGTGACCAATAATTTTGGTTTTGAACTTCTCGTAGCCAAAATGGATTATCAATGGCGTAATAGTGCATATTATGCCGATTTACAGCCTCATTACTTTTAAACGTCGCCTCATCGGAAAACATTATGGAGTACAAAAGTTGTTATTTAATTGCAGCCGTTGATTAATGATATTGCAGAATTCAATTCGTCTTGCAAAATCCTCTTCTCGCAATTCTTGATGAAGCTCAATGTGATAGGGATGGTACTTATACTTCAGCGTTGTTCGATTCACGTTTGATTTGGAGGTATCACATATCGTCGCTAATGTTCTAGAACCCACTTGGGGATTTTCTTGAATATTTAACAATATTTCAAGTTCTTTTCTTCATTAGCTGCCCTTTTATTAACAACTTTACGTTTGAAGTATTAACACTACCGCTAGAATCAAATCTATCCATCAAATTTTCCAAGCCAACAGTAGTAGGTATTCGACGTTCAGGATATTTCATTTTGTAGATTCGTTGTGCCAATAAAGGGTTTTTCAGCCTCGCCCAACACGTATATCATATCAATTAATTCATTTGTCGAATAATCCATAATTGATACAAGAATTGATAACAAGTTAAATGCGAAAACGACAAATTTAATATGTGTTTATTTTGACAAGTAGGAAACCTTTGTATCTTAGTAACGCAATTATTATTTTCCATGGCTACCAAGATCCATGCAATGCAATGTTATCGAAAATAAAGTAGCTAGTGTGAAAAAATCGAAATTACTCGAAAACTATCAAAGATAGATATAGGATATATTTGACAAAAATGATAGATTTTTAATCCCGAATAAAATGAAATAAAAATATATAGGGTGTGCAATTAAAAAAAACTGATTTTTTTTAATTTGAGAATTTTCAAATTTGAATGGTTATAACAAACACCCTGTTGAGAAAATTAGAAATACTACTCGGTCTAAACGTTAGTATAATATCACTCATTTTCACACGAAATATCAATTTTTTATTGTGAAATAACGGAACAATTGCCCATTCATCAACCCCACGAAAATGACCATAATAATCTTTAAACGCGAATATCTCAAGAACTAAAACTTTCAGCCAATCTTTTGTATGACAAAATATGTTTGTATGGACACGTAGAATTAAAACTAAAATCAAATACGGGTGTTCTATTTAAAAAATCATACTTTGTCACGTCCTGCTTTTCTGGCACACCCTGTATAACTTCCAATATTTTAAAAAATGCACACTTCTTACCTCTACCCCATGGTCCATACAATATTTACACAAATAATTCTAGTTAAGCATAAACTTACTTTACTCTATCGTTGGGACACCCTGTACAGCAGTATTTGTTAATCGAATTAAGAGCAACCTGTGAGGGGTAAAATAATTTGAAATAATTTTGTTTGCATATTCAATAAACGTTACTAGTATCAGCAAAATTTACTGCCGTTTTCATACCTAGGTACATCACTCGAAATAACACACCGACTTTACCAGTCCCGGTAGAGTTGACATACATATGGGTCTGTTATCGAGCGTTGTACTGTTATGTTTAGCAATCAGTTGATGTATTTAAGCTGTGAGTGATCCATACATATAATGAATCGCGGAGAATTGATGGATCACCTAGTTACCAATAATGATTCGAAAAGTAAGTGAAATCAAGCTTTCTAATTTCGTATGTATGCGTGCTATTTTTAAAGATTCATTGATGATTTTCATACTGATTTTAATATCTTCATGTAGTAAACGTGGGTGGGTGATGTATACTCTCTGTTCAAGCATTAACGCTGATTTTAATGTTTTGTATACACTGCTCTGACGGTGTTCTTTTATAACCCGTTAAGCTAATGAACAGTAGGTGTTATGATAAATCAAATTTTTCCTGTTTTGAGAAAGTTTCCTTAAAAGCTATAAACACTACAAATACCGATTAAAGGGACTCAATCAAGAAATTGGTTGAATATGTCAATTTTAAGCTAAGAACAATTATTACACTAAAATGATTTTTTTAAACTTAAATAGTACTAGGTAAGTTGGTTTCTAGAATTCTTATAAAAATTACATATTGAGCAGCATATGTTTAATGTTTTTTTGAAAAATTTCCTATATGAGTTTACAAAATGTAGGTTTTGAATTACTGTTTCAGCAACAAACGGCAAAAGTTTCAGTAACATTGTAACAAATGGAGAAGTATCGAGGGGTGTCGAAATGGTAAGAAATAATTGCATAATTATAATTTCCAGATACAGGTCACATGCAAATCATAGTATAAGTAGTCTTTGCTCGCTCGTGTATTAAAGTAGTTCGATTATTAATCGCTTTTATTAATGGATTTGTCTTCCTTAAATAACTAATAAATTGATGTATCACATGACCCCTCATCCCATTTAAAATTAAGGGGTTTAAGTTTTGCATTGGGTGAACGTGTATAATAACAAATCGTGTGCAGTGTGATATTTAATTGCATTAATTAAATTTAATTGTTAAATGGTTTAGAAATGCTTTCCTGGGGCGCATGCTCAAATTGAACATCAAAGATTTGAAATTAATAAAAATTTCTAAATTTTATTTAAACCACTTAATGACCGAGTTGCAAATGCTAAGTTTAAATACGGTTTTTAAATAAAAGTTAAAAACACCTGAAACTACCCAAAACCAAAACTAAAGATCAAATGAAAAATGTTAGTCTTAACCACATCATAAACCTTTAACATGTTGTCTGCTTTGAGTAAAACAGACTGGATAGATTTAAATTAAAAATGCCTTGTAGTCTAGTAAATTATATGTGTGTAAATAAAAACGTGTGTTTTGTAGATTTTTGTATGTAATAGAGCCTGCATTTATTTTAATTAAATAAAAAACACGATATGTACACTTCATTTGTGTCATTTACGCATTAAGTATAGCTATTTTTTTTTTGCAGATTTTGGAGCAAACACCAAACTTATCAAGTTCAGAAAAAGTTTACCATTATTTAGAAATTTTACCGCCTTCTTTTGTTTATTTTTCTGATGACAACGTTGATCCTTATGAGTTTGAAGAGTCTACATCAGGTATTGAAAACAACAATGTTATTGACAATTCACCGTCTTGCTCCAAAGATGAAATTAACAAAAAAACTATAAATTTTGAATATTTTCAATCTATAAATACAGCAACAACGGAATTTGGAAACGACGAAAACGGTAAACATATAAGTGATCAATTCGAACCAGATCAAAGCATTAAAAATGTTTCCATTAATCCTGTCGAGCAGTGCCGCACGATACTACAAAATAAAATTTATATACTTCTTGCGACGTCGAAGGAAAGCAGTCTAACAACAATTATAAAAATAAGGATTATCGATAATATAATTATTAAATCAAGCGATTACTCAAACAGTGAAGTTATTGCCGATCATTCGCGTCTATACCAAACACAAATTTAGTGTATTTAGAAAATAAGTTTTGAGAATAGTTAATTTTTAACATAGTTTAAATGACAAGTCAACAGGCCTGCGTTAGTTGCCTTTGTACATTCGCTGCCTTTTTTGGTTTTTGTTACTTTTAGTATGGTTACCTATTTCATCTTTTCCAAAAAAAATATGGTGATATTTATTCTTTATAATACAACTTTTTTTACCGAACAGTGACTTTGTGGGGATTTACAGGACGTTTTCAAAAAAAAAGTGTAAGGTCCCGCTCAAGTCTTCCAAATTTTAAATTGTTGTTTAAGGTAAGAAAAAAGTTACACGTTCTGTTTTCACTCGGTAGATTTAGATAGACCAAAAAAAAACAAATAAAATTCGCTACGTTTCAATTAAGAATCAATCATTAGAACTTATTTTTGGTGAATCCGGAAATGGTGTAAATATTCCCATATTTCCAGATTTTTCAGATGTCAAAACTTCTGAATAAAATTAACCTTAACAAATTAAATTACATTTCTAAACGTAAATTTTGAGACTCTTGCATGATCACCTTGCAGATACTTACATTACATAATGTTCAATAATTTTTTTAGAAACCTGTACAAAAAAATACTTGCTTTTAAGTACCAGAAAACTCTGAATCATAATCATGGTAAAGATCATTGTCCTTTTTGTTTTAAAGAAGTGGGTCATTTTTCTCGACATTTGAATCGAAAACATAAAGACGATGAAGCAATTCGGAAAATGTCTTTGAAAAGCAAAGATCGCCGAATTGGGCCATTAAGAAAAAGGGAATTTTCTACTTAAGCAAGAAAAAATAAATTGAAACCAACCAGAAAACGAAAGCATCGATTATTAGGTGAAACAACTGAGAAAGTAGACGATACTGAATACTTCCATGTACTAATTGTTTAGGTTATTATAAAAAAAACTTACTTATGGAGACATAAGAAAATCTGTAAATCAAAACGTACTGTTGAGAATAGATCTAAGAAACAACATCTAACAGAAACACAAACCTTTTTAGCCAGTACTGGTTTATTGAGAAATCGTCTAACCAAAAGTCGTCTTAAAAAAGACGTTTTCGGAATTATGAGGGCAGATAAAATTAGTTTGTGCTAAGACTGATCCACTGATATGTCTTTATGGAGAGTCGTATTTGAATAAGCACAAAAGAAAACAAATGAATATTGTAGCGTCAAACAAAATAAGAGAACTAGCAAGATTAAAACGTGCATTATAAAATTCTACCACAGTAACTACGTTGATAGAATCTCTTAAACCCGAATTATATGATACTATTATAGCATCTACAAGAGTAATTAGTGGGTACGATCCAGATAATCCGACTTTTAAATTCCCTTCCTTGGCTCTTCACCTCCGAACTACTTTAAAATTTCTCTGTGGCATAGCAAGAAAACCATTAATTTCAAAACATCCTCTATTTCATTATTTAAAAAGAGATGAAACGCTCAAGAATATTTCAGAAATTTAAGAACTGATTACGTCACATTGGTGCAATGATATTTCTAGTATAGCGAACAAAGTACTAAATGAGAAAAAATGGGAGAAACCAACATTTTTACCAATAACCGAAGATGTACAAAAATTTAAAAATTATGTTACGGCTTTAGCTGATTTGGTATTTGAAAAACTAAAAGGATCAGAAAATATTTCACATAATTATAAAGTATTAACAAAATGTACTTTATCAATTGTGCTAGTATTCAATAGGAAAAGAGTTGGCGAAGTCCAATTATTAGATATGGACACTTACGAAAGAAACTTTTCTACTGTAAATCAAGACGAATGTCTTAATGCACCTTCTGAATTCGAAAAATGTGTGAGCACTACATTCAAGCGAGTAGTGGTATTTGGAAGGGGAAGCAAACCTATACCCATTTTATTCACTAAACGAATGCGGAGAAGTTCAGATGTAGTTCCTAAATCGAATAAATACACTTTTGCAAATCGTAGGTCAACAGACAGATGGATGAGTGCATCTATGTTAAGAAAGTTTACAAACAAATGCGGAACAAAAAATCCAGAACTTCTTACAAGTACTAGATTTAGAAACCAAACAGCTACTATTCTACAACTTATGAGCTTTGAAAAAGATGAGATGGAACAGATGGCCTGATTCATGGGTCACACCGAAAAGACCTATGTTGAATTTTATCGGTAAATTTATCACTTCAAATCACAGGTGTTGTTTTATAATCACGGATGCTATTCTACTTCTACTTAGGCTTTCCGAGGATATATACCAAACAGCAAAGGTTGCAAAAGTATTATTACTCTTAAATGCTGGAAAAGGATCAGAATTTAAGGGAAAGAGTTTAGAAGAAATTGAAATTGCAGGAGAAGTTATAGACTATAATGAAGACGAACAGAAAGATAAAGAGAATAAAGAAAACGACGAAGAATGGAAACCAGATGAGCTGACTTCGACTGACAACGAAGAAACTGACAATATTTTCCAAAAGTCGAAGAATACAAATTTTACTGATTCGGGCCCAAGTTGCTCCGAAGCTAAAAAAGGACGTGTTAGTTGGCCTGCTGATACAAAGAAAGTTGTAGTTAACTGTTTAACACCATGTTAAAAGTAAAATTGCGCCCGAAAAGGAAAAATGTATCACTCTAATACGTAAACATTTAAATTTTTTTAAGGAAAGTGACTGGGTACGTATTAAAACGTTGTTTATAACACGTATCGCAAAAAGTAATTAAGTTTTTTAGAACAAGTACTTATTAACCACAAATTTTTCTTTTTGTTTCTTTAATATTGAATTTATTATTTTTATTGTTTAATATTTTCATAAAATAAATACATTTATGTTCATTTTTGGGCTTATTCCAACTGTAATAAGTGATTCCACTCCATAAAATCGTTTAAATTGTATCTGAGGCAGTGTTGCCAAGTATGTTGTCTGTTATCGTCGGTATATTCGCTATATTATGAAACATACATTATATACAGAATCAAGACGTACGCCCTCTATACTATTATGTGGTGAACCAGATGTGTATATGATTTGATGTACAACCGTCTCATCAAGCCCAACATACAAATTTCAAACGCAACTCGCACTGCCTTCTTTTGCCTAAAACTATAAGAAAATACAATAAACGCAGTCAGTCCCACAGGGGGTCTGACAAAGTCACATTTGGACTGGTAACGAAAGTAGAATCTAGCGAAATTGGTCTGTATAAGCGGTATAACGAATTTATAATAAGCTTTGTTTACTTGAATTGAAGACGGTATTTTGTTTATCAAAATTGCACAGCTTCAGCTACAATCTGGGTTCAACACAAAACTATCGCGTTTTACTCCTGGTAATATAATATACAGTGGTGTGAAAAGTCCTGCATCACTTCTTAAAATTAATGAAAAATGAACTTTAAAGCACTTCACGCGAATGCACTTCAATTATATTCTCAGCTCTATCTTAACTAAGGACTTAATCACAATGATAAAATAAAAAAACATTGAAGTAACTTAGTAAAAAAAGGCTTTATACAAAATATCAAAAAATTACAAAAAAAAAAAACGTATCTGCATTATGCCAAATATGATCTTATTTAAAACTAATTTTAGTTTTTAATCGGCTAACCCTTGTTTTTGATGACTAGTTGACATCTTTTAGGCATGGAATTCACAAGTTTTTCCAGTTGTTCCCTAGTGATGCAGTGATTCCAGGCGTCAATTAGAGATTCGATGAGGGCGACCTTTGTCGTTTTTTTCTCGATATGATGTGAGATATCCTGTTCCACAAGATTTCGATGGGATTCAGGTCTGGAGATTGCGCTGGCCAGTCCAACCTGATAATTCCATTCATCTCCATCCATGATTGAACAATCTTAGCTCTATGGCAAGGTGCGTTGTCATCTTGAAACTGAAAGCTTTCTTCGCCACACAAATCGTTTCCTCTTCACAACATTTTGTTCTGTAGCACTTCGATGTATTTTGTGGCATTCATCATTCCAGAGATGATGTGCAGCCGACCAACTCCTCGGAAGGACATGCAACCCCACACCATAACTGAGGTTGGATGCTTAATTGTTGGAATGATACATTTTGGGGAAAATTCTTCCCCTGGAAACCTTCTGACATACGTATTTCCAGCATGATTATTGATGTTAAATGTTGATTCATCACTAAATAATACTCTTTACCACTGATCTGTTGTCCACTTTAGATGTTCCTTTACCCATTTCAAACGGTTCAGCCTTTGCTTCTCGGAAAGTAATGGTTTCTTACGTGCTTTACACCCTCTCAATCCAAAATTAATCAGTTTTCCTCGTAGTGGAAGTGCACACACTTATACCTGTAGCTTCACTCCATATTTTTGTTAACTGGGTGGAATTGAGACGTCTATCTGCAAGGCTTGTTCGTTTTAAGACAGCATCATCTCGAACGGAGGTTTTCTTTGGTCGCCCACTATGCAGTTTGTCGTCGATTTTCCAAACTCAGTATACAATTTAATGATCCGAACTACTGTAGATTGGTTACATTTTACTAATGACGCGATTTCGCGACTAGAAGCACCTTGGTTATGATGAAAAATAATTTCAAACCGCGTTTGGTCTGATAATTTCGTTTGCTTCGGTTTAGAACACATTTTAACTTTCTACACGAAATGCAAAAAGTGAATAATGGCTTAAAGTATTTTCAGCCCATACATACTAACAATTTAATGAATTTATTTTCTTCAAATTTATTTTAAGTAGATTTTAACGACTTCCCTGTACGACCTAATAATTATGCTATTTTTGGAATTCTTTAAAATCTGCTTAATTAGCCGATTTGATTAATTATAATGACATCATTAGCAATAACACTAATGATATATGAAGTACAATAAGATAATTCAAGGTAATTAACGAAAGAATTCGAAAAATTTCTGTTAGAGTCCAAAAACCATTGTAGACGTGGGTGATGCATGACTTTTTCACACCACTGTACTACTATTAAAAAATTGATGAATTAGGTAATATAGTCCATTATAATGGTAAATAATGGTTTATGTAAAGGTAAAGCTGCATAAATATTTTCCATTGCAAACTTTAATCACATTTTTAGTCAATAACAACCGAAATAATAAATGGAGTAGGTATAAAGCTCGCAAATAAAATTGATGAAAACTAAATTGTTAAAGCGAAACCTCTTACAATGGCCGATCTCTTGTTCAGTAATATAAAGTCTTGTTCAAGTTTGTCAACACGAATTAATGCCAACAATCAAACCACGCTAAATGTAATTGATCTAAATTTAATCAATTTTTTTTGTAACAAATCAATTGTGAATAAAAGTAATTTAAGGTTTCAATTTTATGCAATTGTAAAATCTAATGGATGTTTTTAATTTGTTTTGGGATTAATAAGTAAATATTTAGTTTTATTTTCATTAAACTTTCTAAAAGTAATTAAAAATATTTTTATTTAATTAAAATAAAGTTTTATCTTTACGTCTTTTGTTTGATTGAACAACTTGTTAAATTTTTTTGAAATCGTAAACGGACATATCGATTCCTATTTGTTAATGGTTGTTGCGTTTTGGTTTGATAAATTCATGGATTGCTAGTGATTGTGTAATTATCAAAAAGCCCGTAAGCAAAACTCATACAATCAATGCTAATTTTGTCACATTTTTGTTTCCGGCCATACTATAGCATCTATTATTACATAGTTATAGGTACATTAATTATATTACATTGTGTATGTTACGCTATGAGACAGTAAATGATAAATTATTTGTATCATAAGTTGGAGAATGTATTTGAAAAACAAGCATCCACTAGACGCCATTATTAAATATCGCTGTGAAAAAGGTTTTTATACCCCTTTCAAAGAAGTGATTTAATTGCAATTTCAACTTTAATTTATCTATTCCAAATAAACATAACGTTATCGAAAAATATATTCCAACTACTTGTAGTAATTCGGAATTCTCGATATACGTAACCGAAAAACAAATCTGATGACAGGCACGTAATTTTTTTGAGAGTATGAGGTGTTAAATTAGTAAGTTTTAAAGGTGGTAGGCATGTATACTCCATGCCAGCCGGGGAGGTACCACCACCCTTACCATGGGGTCCTTAATATTGGGTCTCCGATTTTCTGAGCTCGGTAAGGGCTGCCGGTTACCTTTTCCTTCATCCTTAATCTATTCACATCCTTATTTTTCCTTCTCGCCCTCACTGTCTTCCTATCGGATTAACAGTCCCAAATTAAAGAATAATATGGCTGTGGTTCCTAGAGTAATAAATTCCGGACGTAAAATCCTGCCCCATTCGGATATCCGGGAGGGCAGGGCCCAAGCGACCACGGTCATCGAAAGTATCAACTTTCTGATTCACTACTGCAACATCCTGCAAGTCTCCTCTGAAAGCTCTGAGTCACCCGACTTGCAATTTCCTAGGCGTATGTGCCTACATCAAGGACATAATTGCTTGCAAGAGGGTTTTTCCTTAGAGAATAAAAATTTTGACGTGATTTGGTTTAATCATTCTGATCCTAATTTTGTGAAATTCTACTGTTGCATTTATAGGTCTCCTAATGACAGTAACTTTCAAGACTTCTTTGATTACCTTAGTATGTCTCAGTTTCCATCTTACGATATCTCAGTTGTAGGCGATTTCAATGTTCATACTCTAATTGGCTTCAGTTTTCATCTACTACAAATCCTGCTGGTCATAGTGCAGAAACATTTGCTATTTCATGTGATCTCACACAAATGATTTCTGAACCCACAAGAATCCTGACAACCCTAATCATACTCCACATCTTCTAGATCCCTTTCTTACATCAAACTCTCTTGTTTATAAAACTTCCGTTCTTTCGCCTTTAGGTCTTTCCGACCATTGTCTAATAGAAATCATTTCTACTGTACTTAATTCCACTGTTGTTCGTAAAACCGATAGAACCTTGTGGTGTTTTAAGTCAGCTCGATGGAGTAATTTACGGGATTTCTTTGCAACCTTTCCATGGCGTGAATATTGTTTTAAGTCGTCCTCTTCTTCGGACATTGCTATTTCAGTATCTGAAGTCATCCTCATGGGAATGTAGTTATACATTCCCAAAATACATTACCGTATAGGTCATTCTCGCTCCCAACCCTGGTTCAATAAGGCTTGTGCTAATGCAATAACTTTAAAAATAAATATTACATTAAATGAAAATCTAATAAATCCGTCGACAGTCATGTAGAATACGTTGGTGCTAAAAATATCTGCAAAAGTGTCATCCCTAAAACTAAAAACTAGCTACATCTCCTGTAGGCAGTCGTAAATTTTGGTCTTTAGCTAAAGCCATTAGTAGAAACTTTGGAACATCTTCATTTCCCTGACATCTATTGACGGATCTGTAGTTGTTGATTTTGTAGACAAAGCCAATGTTTTTGTGGATTTGTTTGCATAAAACTCGTGTCTCAATGATTCTGGAAAAGATGTGCCCTAGTCAACTCTTCTTCATACGCTATGAAACCAATTCATTTTCGGTACAAGCTCTTGGAATCGATCATCAGTAGGCTTGATCTCAATAAGGCGACTGGCCCAGACGGTATACCAGCTATTGTCTTAAAGAAATGTTCCCCGAACTAGTACCAGTCCTATCTAAGCTCTATACGATCTCTATGTCTTCTTGGGAATTCCTTCATCATGGAAGTTAGCAAATGTTCAACCCATTCTAAAAAGGCGATAAGACCGATCCTCAAACTACCGACCAATTGCCATCATTTCCATTTTGTCTAAAATCATGGAAAAAGCCGTCAATCAGCAACTGCTCAGGTTCCTTGAAACTAACAAACTCCTTAGTGACCACCAATATGGGTTTAGGCAAAGTCGTTCAACAGGTGATCTTCTTTCATATGTGACCCAAGTTTGGAACAATACAGTAGAGCAGTCCGGTGAAACAGTTGTAGTCGCTTTAGGTATCTCAAAATATTTGACCAAGTTTGGCATAAGTGTTTACTTGCCAAACTCACCTCGTTTGGGTTAAATGATACGCTCATCAACTGGGTTTCTAGTTTCCTTGACAAAGACGAATACGTATCGTAATTGATGGCTATTTTCAAAAGAAGTTAGCATTAACGCAGGCGTGCCGCAGGGATCCGTTAAAGCGCCTACACTTTTTCTGCTGTACATAAATGACCTTATTTCTTCAACAACTAACCCCATCCATTGCTTTGCTGACGATAGCACTCTTCACTGTAGTTCATCTCAGTCTACTCATAGTGATAATCCACTTTCTATGTCAAATCAAGAAATTAAAGCTGAAATGGCAAATTCAATCAACAAAGACATTCAACGTATTCTCGAATGGGGAAGCAATAATCTAGTTAAATTTAATGCTAACAAAACTCAGTGTTGCCCTGTGTCCGCCAAAGAAGATCGATCATTTCCTGTTGTAAGTACGAACGGCTCAGTTCTTAAGTTTTCTGTCAGCTACTAAAATAGCTGCTCGGAAAATAGGCTTTTTGTACAGATCTAAGCAGTACTTTACCTCTCGATAACTTCTTCTGCTGTATAAGGCCCAAGTTAGGCCTCATCTGGAATATAATTGTCACCTCTGGGTTAGTACTCCCAATACACTCTCGATATCGTTGATCGTATTCCAAAGAAAGCGATTAGGCTTATAAATGACCCGTCTTTAATTTCTCACATACAGTCCCTTGAGCATAAAAGGATGGTTTCAGTTCTTTCTTTGTGTTACCGTTATTACAACGGTTATTGTGCTGCTGAATTATATTCTTTGATACCATCTCGGCTATCTTTGCTTCACATCATCAGTATGCAGTACAAATCTCCACTTGTCGTACCAAACGGGCGCAATCCACACGGCTTCTAAAGTCTGAAATGCTGTTCATAGGCATCTATTGGCAATTCATTATCCCTCTATCCATCCTCCTAAGTGTTCCTGTGTGCTTTAGCACGATAGGCCAAATTTAGACTGTTCAGGTCCACAATCATAAAGAAAAAGTAGTGGCAAGAGTTTTTCGGCCACGATACGGCTAGTTTTATCTTATTAATATTTGCTCTTATTATTGTATACACGAGAGTTGGCGTTCACGCCATAGGTTTCCGAATGAATGCACGACATTCCTTTAAACAATCATTAAAGCTTAATACATGTTTATGATAAAGATGACAATACAGTTTGCATGTGTTTTAAGTAAAGACGTGTGTACAGGTGATCGTCAGTGAAAATAAGAGAGGAGTGAGTATGTCCGTATGTTCAACAGCTGACTTCAATCAACGCTTCAACTTAATATTGCACGGATTCTGATTTGACGTCAATCTGTCAAACTTACTCATTATTTATAACCTCATCGTTTTCTTTTAGTTTACGCCATCTCGTATTATTTCTGTTCGTTGTTGTTTTGCCCTTTTATTTACTCGTTCTTTATAGTTATTTTGTTCAAATTATCAAATTATCAAAAGGAAGAAGATTAGTTTGCGCACAGTGACAAGGATTAAAGCACGCAGTGCAATTAATCCCATTTTGCGTAGTCCTGGAAAGAAACGACCTCGCAAAAAAGCAAAATCAGTTGATTTACCGGATTGTATAAAGGTAAACATTAGAAATACTTTGTATGATATGTATGCTCAGAGTAAGTGATAACTTTTTGTTTAATTACCTATAAATAAATTTATTGTCTTTATAGAGAAACATGCTAGTGTCGGAACCCTAAATGCCGAACTTCAAGAAAAACAGATTATGTTAAGTAAAACTATCTATTCTATTCACAATAAAATTATACATATTGTTTTAATCAGAAACTCATTTAAGTGTATTATTTGTAACTAACTCCTTAAATTATGCTGCGATTTTAAGTTCTGGGATTTGGTTAGCGATACAGATTCTAATTGGCATTTGAAAACAATAAGTCAATTCACACAACAGCGTCTGTTTACCTGTAATAATAAACATCAATGCTGGTAAAAATAATTTAAAAAAATTTAGATTTCAACTGGTTTTAATTACTATAACATAACCTTACTTTTGATATATAAGGTATTCCATTATAGCGTAAATTTTTTCTGTACAGTGGGGTTCCGTTCTAATACATGTTTGAATGTACGTATAAAATATACTTATTACATGAATTTACGAAAATTGCAATATTTTTAACCACAAAACAGCATGATTTGACTATCCAATATAACATTAGTGCCAAACGTACCGTCCAGAGAACGAGTTCAATCGCTGTAGACGTTAATATTTTATTACACTTATTAGAATTCCGTCATTCGAGGTTGAGGTCTCGAACCGAAAACATCTACTGTAGACAAGACTAGCCAGTCTAATTGAAAAAAAAAAGAAAGATACCGTCGTTTTTACGACGATGGAGCCAAACGACAACAGGCGCCGCTACCAGCAGTACATGGAAGAGCTGGTAGCCCGGGGAGACCCGATAGCAGCCCAGGAGTTGCAGGAGCTCCGGGCACCGCGAGCGATACCGTCAACAAGTACCGCCAGCCCGATACCGTCGCTTCTGTCCCTTTCGTGGGAGGGCGCCAGAAGCAACGCGCATCAGCCGCCACCGCACAGAAGAGGAGAAGGCTGAAGAAGACAGCACCGCCCGCAGAAGACGTCGCCCCGCCAGCCGAGGCAACATCAAGAGCAGCCCCGCCGCCGCAAGCCGCCGCCGCCGAAGAGAGAAGAAGCGAAGACCCCCGTCCTGGATCCACCAGCCCCGATGACTTCGTGGCGCAGAAGAAGAGGCCGAAGAAGGCGACCGTCCGCCCGCCTACGCCGCCACCGACGAGCAACGTGTACCACGCCCTGGAGCAGTACACGGACACCGCCACAGCGATGGAGCAGACCGCCGCAGCAGAGACCAGGGAGAAAGTACCCCCGGTAATCCTTCGTCAGAGGGAGAACTGGGTTACTTTCTCCCGCGAACCCGACCGGAAGAAGATCGCCTTCACCAGGGCCAAGGTGACCTTTGAGGGAATCGGATACAGCCTGCCTCACTCCAGGACCGAGACAGGCTGATGAGGTATCTCGATAAGTGTGGTACGCCGTACCACACCTATCAGGCAAGGAGCGAGCGTCTTGCCAAGGTAGTAATACGAGGCGTGCCCGTAGAACTATCCGAAGCGGATGTAAGCTCCGATTTGACGACGCAAGGGATTAACACAGTTTCTTGTTTCAGGATGAAGCAGCGAGGCCGAGCGATCCCCTGGTTTTGGTACACCTACCGAGCGAGGAGGACAAGAAGAGGATTCGGAGGTGAAGCACGTCGCCCGCCTCCGAGTCACCGTCGAGGATTTCAGGCGGAAATCCTACATCGGGCAGTGTTACCGGTGTCAAGGTTTCCGTCACGCTCAGCGCTGCTGCAGGGCGGCAGCACACTGTGTGAAGTGCGCCGGTGATCACCACAGCAGTCAATGCACTTTACCCCGTACCGACCGGGCTAAGTGCGTTAACTGCGGTGGGGACCACCCAGCTACCGTGGATGCCCGAAGTTCCTCGACCTCCGCAACGGAAGAAGATGGAAGCACCGCAGCGACCGCCGAAGAGGACACCACCGGCGCCTTCCTCCACTCGGACCGGAGTCAGCTACGCCCGTGCGACGGCAGGCAAGGCTGAGAAGACGGAAGTACCGAGAGTGGCTCCCGCCGGTACCGTTACCCCGCCCGATCAATCTGCCTTAGGGTTCGACTCTATTGACCTTCCTCGGAGGGCTCAATATGGAGAAGGCCCTACCTGTCATCCGTAAGGTGGCAGAGGCACTCGCTAAGGTGGAATCTGCGACTGACTTGTGGGGGTTGTCCTCTCACACAGTCAGGAGGTGGCTACCCTTTAGGGTAAACACACGACGGTCCGGATCGAAGTCTGGCGCCCGAGATAAGTATTTAGTGTCGATTTAATTACCTAATTACTGTTCTGTAAATATCGACAGTGTTAAACTTTACTAACACATATTTCCTTGTATTTCAGATAAGCAACCCAGCGACAACAGGACAACCCACACAAGTCCACACAAACCCACTATACACAATCCCAAACACTCAAACACCAATATACATACACATATTTAACACATTTAAATTTCTTTTTTCCACACTAATCATAAATACCAATATTGTTACCACTTGCAATACACATCAAAATACAACACACAAAACTACCAAAACCCAGGGCTGAAGAGGAGAAGATCCTAAACTGCCCGAAGAAAGAAGACCTTATGGACCCATGAAGAAGTGAAGATCCCGAATAAGAAGCAAACGATTAAAAAAAAAAAGAGTTCCGCATTTAGCTTTATTAAGCTCTAATTAATTTTTAAGATACGTTTTATACATAATGAATTAATAAGCACGTAAAATATTACTACGACAATTTTAAAGTAGTACAAGTAACTACCAGTGGGTAATTAAAGCATAATTTGCAACACTGCCTTGTTACGATTAGACATATTTCATTCCTGACGTCATTATTTCTTAAATATGTAAAAGACACTCCATTGACTTCAAAGTAATGATTACATACTACATATACATTAAATCACATGTAATCAATTAAACATATACACGTATGCAAATTTTAGTATTGTGAAAAAATAATATATATTATACCTGGTGGCTCAGGAGGTCTGGTCAAGTATATAACTTGAAAACTAATTAACGGATCTTTTTTTAATTTGGGATGTTTATATTAGAACTAATTTTATAACAAATAAAAAATTAGGGAGGATTGATTGTTACATTACAAAAGGTAAATTGCGCCACGGTCTAGCTCAGTGAAAGCATTTTGTTCGTTGGACGCCACTCAATTTATAGGTTTGATAATTAAAAAACAACAAAAATGTAGAAAGTTGTACCTTAAAGCCTAATAGGTAATCTTAATAAACACTAAACAACTGTATTTATATGTATATTTAATAACGGAAAATGTCTTATTAATATCAGCATAACATAACTAAACCGATATTTCTCGCAAAAATTTACGATTCTAAAATTACTAAATTCAACACAACTACATAAGCTTATAATCTATGTTTTCTTAAAATTCAAAATGCAATATGATCAGCATTGTATTGAATAATAATGAAACGTATGCTGACCTATGGCAAATGTTTTTATCTTAGGAACAGAAATCAGCTATTCCCTTATAACCGGATCAACACACTAACTGATTTGTTAGCTTAAAAGATACTTTGAGTAAAAGGATTCTTCTTACTTACATGTACTCAAAATAAATATATTACTTCGATTTAAAATGTACTGTAGTAGGAGAATTTCATCTCTAATTCATAAGATAACATACGATAATTTGCATTTGTCAATAACGTACCAATAAACCAACTGTAGACCATATATATAAGTTAATGTTCTCATTTTCCACATACCAATAATGGAAAAACTACAAACGAAGGCAAACTAACAGCAAGCGGTAATGATACGAAGGTATCCCTATTTTTAATTATTCAAGGCAAAAATTGCATATCATCCACGCCATTTTATGCAAGTTAAGTTCGCACGTCACACCACGCTTCTACAACGATACGGAAACTTATCAAAATAAAAACTTTTTCTTAAGACAATGTATATAAAATGTAATTAGATGCCTTTACACACCTTATACAAGGGAGTAAAATGTAAAAAAAGGTAACGTATTAAACTGGACTGAACGGTAGAAGAAACAGAAATCAAGCGTCAAAGCGTATTGAGCTGAGCACAAAACCGAATCGGTGTGGCTAAATAGCCAGTGCAGACGATCAAAATACACACAGAGGTACTTGTAATTATGTACACCAAAGAGAAAATATTGAGATATTAGAATTCAATTATTGAAAGAAAAAAAGTTACCAATGTAATGTAAGTATATTTATCAATAATAATGCACATTTCGAAACTTAATTAAGGCAACGATAGCGAAGAATTGAAAACAAATTAACGTAACAATAGCCAAGAAAAATCTATGATGGTCAACTTCCGGTTTTACCGTAAATGAATCCTAGTATTGATTTTTAATTGCAACACCCGGCATATTTTTGCATATTTGGATTCTAGGAGTCAAAATACATACAACCCAAGTATCAAACGACAGCTTGATTGAAAAAATTACTTTTACAAAAAAAAAAAAAATTACGCATACTATATACTATATAGAAAATTTGAGGTAAAATTTCGTAATGAACCTGAAAATGTATTTATTGTGAGCGAATAAGCAGAAACTAATGTATTGGCATAAGAAGAATTTAAATCACATGCTTCTCTCCAAGAAATTCAGATGCAAGTAACTGAAAAAAATGCCAGACGAATTTTGTACAAACAGAAATATCGTTCTTATAAGTACAATATCCATTAACACGTGACGTCATCAGTGGTGAGGAAGGCGTCGGGGAGAGTGGGGTTGTGGGTAGGGCGAGGAGTGGAGGTGAGAGTGGGGGTCGGCTTCTTTTTGGGGGCAATTTTCAACCCCTTGATGCAATTTTCACCCTCTTGATGACATTTTCATCCCTAATTAGGGCTCTTTTGGCAGTATTAAGAGCCTTCTTGTTAGTCCGCCCCCTGAGTTTAGGGGTGCGGGGTGGTCACGTGACCGGGTGGGATTTAGTACCAGGATGGTGGTGAAAGGAGTGGGGGAGGGTGGGGGTCAGGGTGTGGGGATAGGGTAAGAATGTACTAAGATAACGTGTCTGCAGTTGCTTACCCTCCAAGGGTGTATTGTGAAAAAGTTTCAGGATGCTGACATCTTCTTACCCCACCCCCCTCACTCTTTCTTCCACTACACCGAACTCCCCCCTCCCCGGTCACCACTAAACCCAGGTGGCGGATTGACAAGGTACTTTTTTCTGATGAATCCAGGTTTACCAATAATAGAAATAATTCAAGATGTTGGGCTAGAAAATACGCATTTACTTCGTGACGATGTATTTTTAGAATGTTTTGGCTTCAATGTGTGCGTGTGCGTGTACGAGTGTGTGTGCGTGAGTGGGGATGTATGTTAGTATCCACTACGATAACTTCATAACGACAATACGTACGTACCTAAATTTCGTATTTATTAAGCATGGTTTCATTTCACCTGGAGCTGATAAGATTTCGAGAGAAATTCAGCGGTGGTGAGGGACAGCTTTTTATCAAATATTTCTGAAACCGCTGTATATTTCAAAAATATAAAAATGTCAGCATATAGGTTTTAAAGATATAAATTTATTATAGTCTATGCAATTTTCGATATAGGCGTAATTCAGCCACAAAAATTCCTAAAGTGCAATTTAAGTATTCGTTCAAATTTTTTCAATGACTGAATAGCGCCCAACTTTATAAAAGATAATTCAATTTTACATAACTTTTCCCTATAAAATTTCTTCATCCAAAGCCTAAACTGTATAACGACTTTGGAAGTGAAGTGAAGTAAAAACCTTATAATGAGTGTGGCCAAGAAAAAATGCTGGAAATTATTTTTAGTTTCCTACTATTGTCGCCAGAGGGCGTTTCAGTGATTTCAAATTGAAATTTCCATTTTTTGGGCAATTTTCCTTAGTAATGTATTTAAAATAATATATCCATTGTAAACTTGTGATCAATATGTAAAACTTTGTTTAATGAATTTTTACGATTGCTGTCAAAGTAAATGGAGGGTGAACCATATAACGTGTTACTGGAGAAAATCGTGTGACTTCGAAACGGGTTGCTTGAATTTTTCAAGATTGGTTTCGATGTTAAGTGAATACTTGATATTACCGAACAACTCCAAAATCACAACAATTTCTTCTCTCTGTCTACCAATAGAGGGCGCAACTTGTTGAAGGAACAAAACGGACTTTTCTCAAAAAATTCAAATGATAACAAATGTTTTTTTCACTGCTATTGGAAGGAAAATTAATAAGGGAGTATTAAAAAAAATATGTAAATAGATCTTATACAACCGAAGATATAGTCAAAAATGTGGCAATATAACAGGAAATTTGAGGTACATTCAAACCGTACGTTTAAAATAAATAAGTAGGCTGTGAAAACTTTAATTTTTTTAAAACTTCTGTGGGCCTAACAAGTCCGATTTAATAAATAATACTTTTAATGATGCCCTAAGTTCTCAAACTGCCGACTATCATTTTCAATACACAACTGGATCTTATCTTATGTGGACTGACACTGCAGATTCTATTTCTTCCACCGGTACTGAACGTATTCGCTCTTGAATTCTAATTAGTAGATCGTCTCTTGTCGTCACTCTAGTTTGATATACCATATCCTTTAACCGGCTCCGTAAATAGAAATACAAGCAAGTTAAGTTCGGAGAAGAGGAGGCCAGGGGAATATGCTCTCTCGACTTATCAACCTGTCTGGATATGTTTCATTAAGAAGTCGTGGTACATTTAATGAAAAATGTGCTGGATACCCGTCAAGTTTAAAGAACTTTGTCTTTCTATTTTGAAGGTCAATATCTTCAAGTAGACCAGGTAGTTGGCTCTGAAGGAAGTCTAAATAGACACTACAAGTCAAAGTTCTTTCGAACACCATAAGAATTCTTCCGGCAATTATTTCACACCAGACATTAATTTTTCACCTCCATTGGTGCTGCACCTCGCATAGCTAATGAGGATTGTCTCTTGACCAGTAATGCATATTATGCCAATTTACTTTTCCGTCACAACAATTCGTCTGTCCACAAAATTCGAGATGACTCTTATGTCATAATTAATAGCCAGTTGCAAAAGTTCAACCTTTTATCAAAATCTTGAGGTGTCAAAACTTGATTAAGGACAGTATGACATGGATGGTATCTAAAAAAGTAGGAATATTATGCGTGGGAATGCAGGAATAGTATACGCAGGAATGAAGGAATAAATAATATAAATATAAATAAAATATAAATAATATTAAACATTTCTTATGCCTGGAAATCAAACTTAGAAATTACACAAAGAATATTTTTAAGAAACCTAGTTACTTGTACTTTTTTGAAATATTTTGAACGTTTCCATGCGATATCCCTACATTTTGTGATATTGTCCTAACACTTAAATTCGAATTAGTTTCAATATATGCCAAGACATTTATGGAGTTTCCCTCAGTACAACCTCGAACTCGTCTATTAGACATTGGATGATGGATACTACCGGTAGCACGTAAACGTTGTGCTAATCGAACAAAAACTAGACGCTAGTATCTCCTTATGTTGGGATATCGCACACGATAAATTCGTGCTGCAACAGTTGCATTTTTCATGCATTCAAGATATGCGGCAAGCATATCAAATGCTTCTTTATTGGAAATTGGAATTTTTGCTTATAATAAAACTACCGAAATACACTTTGTTATCTAGTTTATAACTTTGACTTATTGGCGAAAAATCATTCATTTTTCTCATGTCCTACTTAGTAATCTTAAGCGTACGATTTGTTTATACCTCCAATTGCGTGTTATATTGACCATATCTTTGGTTCTATAAGACCTGTTGACATATTTTTGTTTCTTCAGCAAGTTGCGCCCTCTATTGGTAAACGGAGATAAGAAATTGTCGTAGTTTTGGATTTGTTTGGTAATATCTAATATTCCTTAAACATCGAAACCAATCTTGACAAATTCAATCGACCCGTTTCGAAGTTATACGATTTTTTCCAGTAACACGTTGTATGGTTTCCCCGCCCTTTATTTTGACAGCAATCGTAAAAATTCATTAAACAAAGTTTTACATATAGATCACTAGTTTACAACGGATATATTTTTTTAAATACATTACTAAGGAAAATTGCTCAAAAAGGGGGAATTTCAATTTGAAGTCAGTGAAACGCCATCTGGCGGCAATGCTAGGAAATTAAAAATAATTTTCAGCATTTTCTCTTAGCCACATTTATTATAAGATTTTTAATTATTTATGTACGAGGACGGGATGATAAATGCTTAGCCTAAGAATGAAAGACTAATTTGATGTTTTCAAAATCGTTTTATTTTTCAACATAATCACCTAAACGATCTATACAATTTGTCCAACGATGGTCTCAAGCCTTGATCCCATCGCGAAAGGTGCTTTCTTCAAGGCTTGCAAAATATTCATCAACCGCGAACGGCGAACTTGACCTCTTCGTTAGTCGAAAATCGTTGATCGACTAGGAAGATTTTGAGTTTGGGGAATAAGTGGAAGTCTGACGGAGCTAGATCGGGCGAATAAGTGGGATGTGGAAGAAAATCATACTTCAGCTATTCAATTTTGTTCCATCGTTATAACACTTGTGTGGGACCTTGCATTATTCTGGTGCAAAATGATTTTCTTGTGAGCTAAACCTGGTATTTTCTGTCGAATAACTTGGTTTAATTTGTCCAACAGGTTAGCATAATAAACCCCAGTTATGGTTTACCCTTTAGGTAAATAGTCTACCATTAAAATCCCATTGGCATCTCAGAATACAGAAGCCATCACCTTACCCGGCTGATTTGACACACAAGGATTTCTTCGGAGGTGGACAACCATGTTCAATCCACTGTTTTGAATGCCGTTTTGTCTCAGTGGTATAATGATGAACACAAGTTTCGTCAGTGGTTATCAATTGCCTCACAAAGTCAGTCTGATTTGCTCGAAAACGATTCAGGCATTCTTCCGATATTTGCATTCGGATACATTTTTGGTCTAGGGTGAGCAAACGCGGCACCCATCTCTCAGAAAGCTTTTTCATATCCAATTCTTTAGTTACAATATTATGTACCCGTTCTTTTGAGATGTTCACGATGTTAGCTTAACTTCAATGCCCGATGTTCTAAAATCATGGTATGGATTTTGCTTACCATTTCCGTAGTAGTGATACTTTTAGGGCGTCCAGAGCGGTGTTCGACTTTGATGCTCGTACGACCACGTTTAAATGCAGCCACCCAGTTCTTTACCGTGGCAAATGATGGTGCAATTTCACCCAACATGTGCATTTCTTCAAAAATCTCCGCATTTTTCAACCCTTTTTTAAACAGAAATTTAATAACGACACGATGATCGATATTCTCAATTGTTAAAAATACCCAACACAGACTGGTAATAGGCGGCTGCTAAGAACAAAGTATGACACTGACGAAATTAATATTTTCAATACTGTCAAATCAAAGATGACATTTTAGAAATATGCATTTATTTTTTACTTAACAACGCCATCTACGCGTAGGCTAAACAATTTTAACTTTTAATAATTAAAACTTATCACGCATGCGTAAATTATCTGCCCGTAATTTTTCTAATATTTATTTGCATAAAATAATAAATGAAATTTTCTTTGGCAGAAGTTTGTCAATTATTGAAATGTTTCTTTTGCAGTTTCATATGCGTATTAAAGCACTACCATTTGGCTTAAGATGGATTTTTTTTTATGACTGAATAGGCTAAATTTGGCCTATCGTGTTAAAGCACTCAGGAACACTTAGGAAAATGGATAGAGGGATAATGAATTGCCAATAGATGCCTATGAACAGCTACCTTAAATTTTCTCATAACATAAGTGAGAGGAAAACATGAACTAAGGAGAACATTCCAGAGTTTAGAAGCCGTGTAGAAAAATGTGGATTGCGCCCGATTTGTACTGCATACTGATGATGTGAATAAGCAAACCGAGTGTTTCTCGCAAAGATAGCCCGAGATGGTATCAAAGAATATAATTCAGCAGCATTGTACTGCCGTTGTAATAACGGTAATACAAAGAAAGAACTGAAACCATCCTTCTATAGTCAAGAGACTGTATGTGAGAAGTTAAGGACGGGTCATTTATAAGCCTAATTGCCCTCTTTTGAATACGATCAACGATATCGAGAGTGTATTGGGGAGCACTAACCCAGAGGTGAGAATTATATTCCAGATGAGGCCGAATTTGGGCCTTATACAGCAGAAGGAGTTGTCGAGAGGTAAATTACTGCTTAGATCTGTACAAAAAGCCTATTCTACGAGCAGCTGTTTTGGTAGCTGACGGAAGATGGTCAACCCATGAGAGATTTGAAGATACAGTCACACCCAACAGAGTAATAGGGTCTGAAAACTTAAGAACTGAGCCATTCATACTTACAACAGGAAATGATCGATCTTTTTGGCGGACACAAGGCAACACTGAGTTTTGTCACTACAGTGAAGAGTGCTATCGTCAGCAAAGCAATGGATGGGATTAGTTGTTGAAGAAATAAGGTCATTTATGTACAGCAGAAAAGTGTAGGCGCTATAACGGATCCCTGTGGTACGCCCGCGTTAATGCTAACTTCTTTTGAAAAAAGCCATCAACTACGACACGTATTCGTCTTTGTCAAGGAAACTAGAAACCCAGTTGATGAGCGTATCATTTAACCCAAACGAGGTGAGTTTGGCAAGTAAACACTTATGCCAAACTTGGTCAAATGCCTTTGAGATATCTAAAGCGACTACAACTGTTTCATCGGATTGTTCTACTGTATTGTTCCAAGCTTGGGTCATATATGAAAGAAGATCACCTGTTGAACGACTTTGCCTAAACCCATATTGTGGTCACTATGGAGTTTGTTAGTTCAAGGAACGTGAGCAGTTGCTGATTGATGGCTTTTTCCATGATTTTAGACAAAATGGAAGTGATGGCAATTGGTCGGTAGTTTGAGGATCGGTCTTATCGCCTTTTTGGGAATAGGTTGAACATCTGCTAACTTCCATGATGAAGGGAATTCCCAGAAGACATAGAGATCGTATAGAGCTTAGATAGGACTGGTATCAAATACTTGCATAAATTTGTCAATCGTTTAAATTCTTGTAAGTTAATAACAATTTTAAGTTGTACCTAAAGGCAAGCCTTAAATATTATCTTAATATACGTTTTTCCCACCCAAAATATTACTTTTCAAACAGCGGTATTTATGTACGATGTGGTATGAAATTTTCACAGGCGAGGAAGTCATTTTAACACTAGAACCATCACACGATTCCTATTCCTAGAACCGCTGCCACCGCTCAAATTGACCGACATAAGAATAATCTGTTGTAAAATGCTTTTTATTCAGAATTTTAATATAAACTTACAAATTAAAGGAAACTCATAATAAAAACTCACATTTTAAGCTTAACAACATTAAAAAAAAACAATTCTGCAGCTTTTGTGATGAACCTACATATGCAAAGAAACGGTATGCAGTTGATTACACGATCATTTTGCAATACGTCTGTTTATGGCTACACTTTCCACATATATATTGTTGACATGGTTCGAACTCATCCGGAGTTTTGTTCGGCGTTTTCGTTTTTTAGTAGTTCTGCTGGTTGTTGCTCCTTCTACTTCTTTTGTTTCCACTTTAGTCTGCTTTAGGGTTTTGCATCCATTTGTCAATTCCTCTCTGCTTTTTACCTTTTTTCCGCTTATCTTCTTGTGCAGCACGTATGCATTTATTGCTGCCAAGTCCAGTATAATGTAAAATACATCAACTGGCGATCGACGGGTTTCATCAGCTTTTACAGAATACTTGTGATAACACCAACCCCGTATTTTGTATAATTATAGTAGAGTACCGTCTCTGGTTTTTCTTCGGATTGGGCTCAATACATACCGATGTATGGAGAGTACTGATAATAAGAACACTTTTTGACTGAGATACTGTAATAATGCTATTTTCATCTTCACTTTCCAGTAGCGTACTTTCGTGTAGTTGATCTTTACCATTTTTTAATTACATTTAGAATTTCTCTTCGTAGTCTGTTCATTATTCCTACAATTGATGTGTTCAGACCAGATAGTTTTTCCACTAGCTTGAAACTTGTCAAGAAAGCAGTAAGATTTCTTCCTTTTTTTTACAATGGTTCTAAAAGTCACAGAACTACATTTTTCGAAAGTGGCTGATTGTTTGGTCTTGCTTCGTCTTTTCCCAAATAAGGAAAACCGTTCACAAGGTACTTTGCTTTGGTATCAACAGCAAACCAAAATTTGATACCAAATTTGTCTGGCTTACTAGCCATATACTGCGTAAATCATCATCTAGCTTTGGTTGGTAAAAGCTGTTCGTCTACTGCAATATTATCTCCTGGCACTTGGGAGATTTTGCAATTATAGATACATTTTTCCCACACGTAGGAAACGAATGCAAATTTGTCGAGTTCCAGCCGATTCTTTCGTATAGACTTTGTATCAAATCTAAGGAAATGCACAATTTCACTAAATTTGTTTCTAGACATTGTTTCTTTGAAGAAAAAAGAACCCCACTTATTAGACCATAGACCATTCACTTCTAAGTTTTCGCATTGTATGCACCACGCACATAAGGAATAGCTATGAAGGCATCCAATTGCTCGAAGGAAAACGTACAGTATTGACTTCCTGCTTCAATTTCAGTGCAATGTTTTGTAGGTTTTAACATGGCGTTATCTATAAAGAATCTCTAAAAGCTACTTATTTGCCTAACATTCGTTTTATGCGTAATAAGTCGGACCAGGCTTTTCTCGAAGTACCTTCCTCCGGGCGATTCGTTCTACGGAAGGCTTGCTAGTAGCAGTCATTGTCCAAACCGACCCATCCTTCGACTTGTATAACGTATATAGATCCATCGAAAATCCTCTTTTTACTTTTTCAGTTTTTCAAGTTGTCTGATTTCTTGTTTATCACTGTTAATAGTCGTCAGTGAAACTTCATTTTTGATCTTTACAGGATTATAGCCACTATCTTAATCACTATCCTAAGCACTACTCACTAATCTAAAATCAATACTATCTTCACCGTGGTTCGAAATAAGTGGCGATTTGGATTCAAAGTCTGCTTGCTTGACCAACCATCTAAAAAGGACATACGTTTGTGATTTTTAGACGAACAACAATTAAACGTGATTTATGGACAAAGTCTCATGCGATTGAGTGCGAACCAATTTAAAGGAACTTCAAAGGAACAAAACAGAAATGTACGTTGGAACTCAATTTGTTTACACTTTGTCTCCAAATATTTGAAAGTCGGTTTAACCCTTCCATTGTGTTAACATTTGGTTTCACTTATTGTGTTCGGGTCATTATGACCGGGGAGCCGATAGTTGCCGTTTTATTGTTGTTAAATTGATATAACAGCAGTTAGGTACATATATTTATTTGTTACAGTCTTGACAGTAGTAATATATATATATATATATATATATATATATATATATATATATATATATATATATGAACTTTACATAGGTATTTTGAGCAATTACAACACACCATATTAATTTTATTATCATTTGAAGAGGGCCAAAAATACATCTTTTACGCTTGTTTGTGGTTGTTTGTTCCCTTACTTCAGCATTGCTGGTTGAAGAGCGTGACTGTATAACCATTTCAGCTGCAGGAATACTTCGAGGGAGACGTTTTCTTTCTTGCAATAATGGAGTAAACAAGGAATTACCCAGGTCTTCAAGAAATAGTTTTGTAAGTTTTCCAGCATTCCAGATAGGAGTCACTTCGCACCACACAACATAAGCGTTGTAAGCTAAAACGTCCATGATATTGTAAAAGATAGTCATTGGGCGTCTTTTGTTGTAATCTAAAATCATAAACGGCTGTTTATGATCTTGGTTACACACTCGATTACCGTGGTACATGGTGCTCATGAGCGTAACATTTTTATTCCGTTTCGGAATATTGGAAACTATTGACGTGTCCTTGTTGCAGTAAAATTTTTCAGAAAGAACTTCTTTCCTGTTACAGACTAATGCGGCTGGCAATTCAGGCTTATTTTTGCGAATAGTGCCAAGCATGGTTATTTTCCTTCTCAATGGTATCTGCCCCAGATCGTACGAGGTAAAAAAATATCACACGTTACGTTGTAATCTTTTAGACCACAAGTAAGATCTAGTACAACTCTTACCTTGACCTCTCTCTGGAAGTTCACCTTCTTTTTCCCGAGGTAAACTTGCATGTTGCATGCATAAGCAGTTACAGAATCGCAAATCTTGACTCCTTATTTAGCAGGTTTATTCGCGATGTACTGTCTAAAAGGACAACGGCCTCTAAAAGGTACCAGTTGTTCATCTACTGTTACAGTTTCGTGAACATTATAGAGCTTAGGTAGAATTGCAACCCACTGATCCCACAAGTCCCATAAGGGCGCTAATTTATCAGTTTGGTATCGTTGTGGTCGAGTTTGTTTTATCGTCAAAGCGAATTATTCGTGCAATTACATGAAATCGTTGTTCTGAATATTGAACGACCTACATTTCCATCCCACAGACTGGCTCTTGCCTCTCCATGAGATTTATACACTCCAGCTAGAAACACTAGGCCAAAATATGTTTCTAGTTCAACTAATGTTAGTTCTTGAAACGTGTCGCCACAAAGTCTTTTGCCTTATAAATTTGACATTTGACATATCAACGACATTTGCTACTGATAACCTTCCTAATTGATGTGTCTTTCATTCCATACTATATTGCCATTTTTTGAAGTTACGTGATTATCCGTATCAGCTCAGCTTCATCTGAAATCGTAGCTTCCACTTCATTATCCGATTCGCTATTATATATCTCGGTTTCGGACAAATGGTCTTCTTCTTCAGAAGCATTAGAATCACTATCAAAAACACACAAAGGTTTCTCAAGTTCACTCCGTAAGCACTCTCTCACTACACATCTTCAATAATATATCTCATTTGATAGGTATTTCTTAGTATATATCAAGTTTGATATTTACTACGAAACTAACACACAGATGCTCACTGGCTGCGGAGCCACAGACAAGTCTCAATAGAAATAAACTTGTTTACCGGTACGCAAATAACGCATGCAATATGCGCAACATTGCGCAATAATGTGGCAATATTATGTAAGTTATTTATTGTAGGCGCGGAAAAGATAATTAGTGGAGTTTTAATATCTTGATAATACGTCGTAATTTGCTAACGTTTTCAAAACAATTTATTTATATATTTTATGTAAGAAATGTGAGAATGTATGTAACTGATATTTGAAAAACACATATTAGGGTCTGACTAGCTGGTGTATGCTTAAAAGAATGCTTTACTGAAGAGGCGTAACGAATCATTGGAATTTCTTATGCGCCGATTCTTAATGTAAAAATGTCACTAGTTTAATAAGTAATTGTGTCGGTACAAACCGCGATCAAAGCATATTTTCGCTTGTTACTTGGAAACTCGAGAGAGAAACGTAGGGTTGTTACGGACGAACGCATATTTTTAAAATTAAGATGTCGTGCAATAATTAATATGAAAGTGTTGTAATAATGTTTCTTGTTTTTATATTACTTTTGACAAATGGGGGTTGATTGCGGGAGTAAAGATGGTTAGGTTTGAATTCGCGGTTACAGAGAGTGTCAATCGAGCCAGATCGATTTTGGAGTTAATTAAATACCTTCATTGTAAACAGTTTGTCTTTAAAATATTCCGTGCATGTACATTTTCTTTTGAGTAAGCCAACACTAATTTATCTTTTCTTTCGGGGTTAGTTGTAATGTATTTTTCAAATATTAATCTATAAATAACAGTCACCCTTTTGGAAGTTAAAACGCGCATGTTAACCATTTGTGTCTGTGATCAATTAAGGGAATATATATGTAAGTGTAAGTAGGTATTTTTATATAAATTAAGGCTGGCTGCAAATAATTCTACAAGCCTATATAACCTATTAAACATCGAGAATTGCCTTGCAAAGGTATCTTATTTGCACGCGAGATCCTTAAGCTGAAATCTATGAAAATGAAAGACAGTACAGGGCTCCCACACTCTGGTAATGGAATGAATTAGCACTGTTGTTTGTTGTTTATATTTATATCTGTGTAGAGGTGGGCTGATGAACGGGTACATGATACCGCTTTGGTTACTAATTGTAAAAGGCAATTACCAAGTGGGTACACACTCTGGAGATCAGATAACCATTAAACACCTCGAATTTTATTTTTATTGTTTTTATTGTTGTATAGATGAATGTGTAACCTGAGAAAGGAGGACTATATTTTTCTAACGTACTCAAATTTATATATCGGTCACGATGTTGTGGTCTATGTTATCTTCTTTATTTGTACTTGATAGGAGTAGGAGAGCTTGATTAGGAGGCTAAAACAATTATTACGGCTAAAGGTTTAATAACTATTAGTTTATTATGTAAATGTATTTTAAACCGGACGATGACGATACATACACACCGATTCTAAGGTCGACGCTGATGACACGCTGCTCATGACTTAAGCATGACCGTAGTCGATGGCAGTGTTGCCACACTGACCAACATATATCACACGCCCTTCTTAAGTAAAAGGTATTAAAGTTAAACATAATCAATAATTATTACAATACAGCAACTTATAAATATATAACAGCATAATTATGACAAAATTATAACATAAGTAACATCTTTTAAATAGAATTTGTACTTTAACTTATAAGTTAAGCTTAGAAGGAGGTTTTACCACACGACCACATCTGATGTAATAATAACATTCTCAGCACTTTCAAGTTTAGGTATGGACATATTTTGTGAAGAACAGGGTTCGTCTTCATCATCACTATCAAGTATAATTTCTGGTTTAATACTTATAGCCTGTTCAGGATTATAATTTAGATTTTTTGACATTACCTCACTATTAAAAGTAACTTTATTATATGGTTTTATAAAATGCTTATTTCTTCTATAGTTTGTATCATTTATTTGAACAATATAATCATGAGCATTATTTTTTGAGACAATAATACCCGGTTTCACTCCTGGACTTTTGTTGTACTAATACATTTTGCCCCTCCTTAAAATTTTGACGTTTTTAACATTTTTATTACAATATATTTTTGTTTATTTTGATTTTTTAACTTTGCTTGTATACCTTTTAAAGGATATATAGGTTTTAACAGGTCTGAGCTTACAGGTAAGTTAGTTAGAAGATTTCTTCCTACAAGCAATACACAAGGTGGTAGATTTTGCTTAGAAGTTGTATTATAACTCAGAATAGTTAAGAATGGATCTTTACGATCCCGATAGCCTTAACAAACAACCATGTAACTGTTTGTATCATTCTTTCAATCATGGAAGACCATATAACGCAAAACCATTTTTAATGTCTGAATCACACTAGTGGCATTTTTACTGGATAATTTATTAACTATGGTAAATTTACTATAGCAATCTATAATCACTAAGAAATTTAATCCATCAACATACATAAAATCAATGCCAATTTTGTGCCAAGGCAAAGTAGGAATCTGACGGGGAGTCGAGGGCTTCTTTTGATTAGACTTTCCATACATTTGACATGTGGGACAATTTAAAACTAATTTTTCAATATCCGCTAAAATACCAGCATAATAAATAGTTTGTTCTACTTTCTTTTTACAAGATACAACACCTTGATGTGATTGATGAATCAATTTCAAAAATTTTTGCTTCAAAGACTCAGGGATTATAAGTCTTTTATTATAGAACAAAGCATTTTTATGCAGAAAAATTTCATTTCGGATACTCCAAAATTTCTTAACACAGGATGAGACATTACTCTTATGACGAGGCCATCCATACATAACATAATACTTTATTTTTGTAGAGTTGGATCGCTTTCTAACCTGGCTGCATTTTCTTTTGAAGTAGGTATAACCGCAAATATTTGAAGATTAGGCTCTAAATATTCTGTATTAACTATATCACTAGAAGGATCACGACTCAATGTATCCGGGATTTTCATCTCCTTACCAGGAACATAGACAAGATTGAACCTATATCTTAAGAGTCGTAAAGTGAGTCTTTGTAAGCAAGGAGACATATCGTCCAATGGTTTTTTAAGAAGACCAGCCAAAGGTTGATGACCTGAATGGATTTCAAAGGTGTTACCATAGAGATAAAATGAAAACGCTCACACTCAAACACAATAGCAAGAAGTTCTTTTTTGATGTGATTATATTTTTGTTGAGTAGGTGTTAACTACACTGAAGCAAATTCTACAGCAAATAAACAATCATACCAAGAAAACGTTGTAAATCTTTTTATTGTTAGGAGACGACATATTTCTGATAGCTTGTGTTTTAACAGGGCCAGGAAAGATACCTTGAGAACTAATCATATGACCAAGAAATTTTATTTCATTCACACAAAATTGTGATTTTTCAAGTTAAACCATTATTTTTATTTTAAATAGTACCTTATTTAAATTGGAATTATGTTCCTCCAATGTTTCTTCCAAAACGAGGATATCATCAAAGTAACAGGTCACTTTAGGAAGATCACCTACTAGATTAATAATAAATCTTTGGAAAATTTCTGGAGCTGAAGTCAAACCATAGGGTAGTCGTAAATACCTATATCTCCCAAATGGAGTATTAATGGTACATAAAAGAGAACTTTCGTAGGTAAGGGGAATTTGCAAAAAACAGAGGATGCATCTAAAAGTGTAAAGTATTTAGCACCACTAAGTTCAGAAAATAAGCTTTCACAAGTCGGTATTTGAAATAATTTTCTCTTAATATATTTATTTAAGTTTCTAGGGTCCATACATATTCGTATGTCACCATTGCTTTTAGGTACTACCACAATGGGATAAACCCAATCTGTCGGTTCATTCACAGGGATAATTATATTTTCAGACATCATTTTGTCTAATTTTTCTTTGACTTTGCTTTTAATAGCTATTGGCAATTTTCTACAAGCAGATACATGTGGTACTGCATCATTACAGAAAGTAATTGAACATTCTTCTTTAACTTTACCAATACCAGAAAATACTAAAATGTTATTATCCAAAATATTTTGTAAAGCATCTCTTGACTTAAAGTCAAAATTGTTAACTACATTTACATTTTGCTTATCAGGTACAATAGTTAACTGTTTAGAAGAACTAAGTCCTATTATAGATTTTTGTGAATATTCATTTAGAATGTAGAACGGAAACTTTTTCTTAACATTATTAAATTCAGAAAACAAAAAGATCTCACCTAATATATCTAATACATGTCCTGAATATGACAAAAGTTTGATTTCACAGGAGAAAGTTCACTAGAACTAATATTTAGAGATTCAAAATCTTTTCGCTTTAATATATTACAGAACTTCCTGTAGCAATTTTACATTTAACAACATATTATTTATTCTAATATTTTCTAATTATTCAACTGCACCTACAATATTGTCAGTAATTGACCAAGTAACAAAAGAATCAAAATTATCATTACTTTTAGAACCGTCACCTTGAAACTGTTCATTTTCTATACAATTTTCTGAAATTTCATATACAGGGTTATTACAAATCATGTTCCGATTTCAATTATAAATATTACTGGATTAATCTGTTTTAAGACCATTTCACTTGGTAACACTGGAAAGAAAAACTCATAAAGTTTCGTTTACATTGGTTTAGGTACGTATGTGCTGTTTGTTAAAGTCACTTGTTGTCAATTGTGTAATGGCTGAGTTTGAAGACAGGAAAGCATTTTGCGTGTTGGATTACCGCATCAATAAATCAGTTATTAGTGTGCAACGACACTTTAGAACCAAATTTAATGAAGATCCTCCTAGCAATCACTATTCGAAAGTGGTAAAGCAGGTAAGGTAAAGTTTTACGCGTACTCGACAGAAATCTACTGTTAAATGCAGCAGAGAGCTTGGTATACCACAGCCAACAGTGTAAATATCAAGCCTTACAAAATTCAGCTTGTTCAAGCATTAAAACCAAACAACAAAGGTTCTAAGACTTTCATTTCGTGATACCATGCAGGCCTTGATGGAAAATGGAAACTTTGTAAAATGGTTAGTCTTTAGTGGTGAAGCCACATTCCACTTGTGTGGTAAAGTGAACAGACATAATGTCAGAATATGGGGCTCGGAGAACCCACACACCTACATCGAGCACATGCGCGATTCTTTGAAAGTTAATGTGTTTTGTGCTATCACGTGTAACAAAGTGTACGGGCCTTTTTCTTTGTTGGACAAACAATAAATGGAATCATTTTCTTGTACATGATGACAGAATGGCTTCTACCGCAATTAGAACAAGAATACCCAAATTTCATTCTGCAATTAGACAGTGCACGTCCACATTACTACTTCGTTGTTAGGACTGAACTTCGAAATCGATGGCCTGACAGATGGATCGGTCGTGCTGGTCCAAATGATGGTGCACTCTTGAACTGGCCTCCAAGATCTTCGGACATCACCCTCTGTGATTTGTTTTTGTGGGGATACATCAAAGATAGATACCGTTACCAAAAAACATATCTGAGACAACAACGGATTACCAGAGCCAATGAAACAATGAAACAAGATACTCAACAAAGTATGGCAAGAGTTTGAATACAGCCTTGACATCTGTTGTATCATAAGGGTTCTCATATCAAACATTTTTAATTCTTGACACCTATGATGAAACTTTTTGAGGTTTTCTTGAAATGTAACCATTTTATTTTTATATGATAAATAAAACCAGATTTATGTACACTTGAAATCATGAACATCATTTGTAATAACCCTGTACATTTTATTAATACATAATTTACGGTAGTGTCCACGTCGACGACACAAAGTACAAATACGATTGAATGCTGGACATTTATTTTTGCCATGATTGAGACCACATTTATTACAAGAATAACTTGAGTTACCTGCATCACTGGGCATTTTATCTGCCGCCCTGAAAGTTACATGCTTCATTGTAGCATTTATGACCATATCCTTGCCTTGATTGATGAAAAGGAATGCCTGACTTACCATATTTATTTTTCTCTTTTATTCTTATCGCTTTTAATAGCATTGACGCTAATAGGTTCTTTAACTATTTGTTTTGGGTTTGCGACACTATTCTCCATTGATTGACAGATATATATGGCTTCTTGTAGTTCTAGATCTCTACATTGTAGCAATTTTTCTTGTATTCTTGGGTCACGTACACCTAGTACAATTCTATCAAGTATCAAAATATCTTTTTGTTTAAATTCACATATTGAAGCCAACTGACGGAGCGCCACAACAAACTGACCAATAGTTTCATCACCAAGTTGATCTCTCTTGAAAAACTTATAGTACTCATACACTAGATTTTTTAGTGGATTACAATATTTTTCAAATTTAGTCAATATTGTACTTAACTGTAATTTATTTTCATCTTCACCATATTCGAAGGTGTTATAAATTCGTATTGCTTCATCACTCAGTAAGTTTAATAAAATAGCAATTTTTACATCGTCTGGTTTATTACATTTACCACTTGCCAAAAGGTAAAGTTCGAATTTTTGCTTCCATTTTTCACTAAGATTTCCACTGTGAAATTCTAAGGTTTTTGATTTATTGCACAAATCCATTTTACAGCTAATATTTTTAGTAGGTACACTTGAGGAAAACCAGCACTAATTATAGCAAAGATATTTTTTAGTTGCAGTATCACCTCCTAGTACACAGATAGTTAGCTTCTTTTGTGAACACGCTTTCGTTTGCCGGCCCAACAATCACAATAAAAAAACCTTTAACACGCTTTTTATCGCTGCCACCATGTTATCTTCTTTATTTGTACTTGATAGGAGTAGGAGAGCTTGATCAGGTGGCTAAAACAATTGTTACTGCTAAAGGTTTAATAACTATTACTCACTACTAGCGATAGAATATGTCATTAGTAGGCCGATTTTGGAAGCGAGATTTCGTTTTCTCGACCTGCTTAATTTTTCTCTTCTAGTAGTAGATAATGAAATTGACAGTTGGGTTGCCTATCTAATACCAATAACAAAAGTCGCGTTAAAAGCCGCGTTCCTTTAAGGACGTGCATGTTCTTAGGATCTACGCATTCTTTTCTTTATTTATAAAAGAAAGAGAGGTTAAGTTTTACTTTAATTCGCTTACGCAACAGAAAATTTAAGAAAATGAAATGGAAAAACAACAATTAAGAAATTAATGATGAAAATGGTAATTAATTGTACAATTATTGTACGTAATGTTAATTCATGACGCATCTGCATTAGAAGTAAGATTTTCTATAGGTTTGTTTACATGCGATGATGATGAAGCACAAGGAGTAGTAGGCCCATCTTCATTCAATGGGAAATCTTGCAGGGGTATATTGATGCTAGAATAACAAATCTCTTCAAAAACTGATTCGTTTGTAGCATTATCGATACTTGAGGTTGGTGTGTCACACGGTGCAAGAATTTCCTTGGACCATGTGCGCAATTCTTCTTTATCGGCAATAGAATCTTCTACGTATCCTTCTGCCACTGTAGATGATTTCCACCCACCATGCCGTTTTAGAGATAATAAGTCACCGCCAGTATCTGCTAAAATTGTGGCCGATGTCCTTCTCAACGAATGTCCCGTAAGCTGATATGTATTAGGGAGATTTAAATATTTTGCAACCTTTTAGGAACACCGCTTATTGAAGTATGGCCCATATTTTGCCTAGTTGGTTTTCCCGATCGGAATCCGATAAAGGCTTTTCCATGTCTGGATGGGGCCTCTGTGACAGGTAACTCTTCACGAGATTAACCCACTGTGGTTCTACAATTACAAATTTTCTTGCAGATTTTGTTTTCGTAAGCGGGATGTTGACTATGATTATGTCATCACGAACATCAATATCTGCCACTCTCATATTGCATAGCTTATCCGTCCTGCAAGCTCCTGCTACGCCTATTACAAGGATGACCTGAAACACAATAATAATTGCTTAATTTGACTATCCCATCAAAAATTTACCTTAGTGCAAAGAAACATGACATCAGGAGCTTCGGCGAGAAATTTTGCTAGGTCCCCTTTTCAAATACGGGTGATTTTTCGGCATATAGGAATCATACTTTCTTTTAAGAATGAAATTACTTTATAATATTACGAAATGTCAATATTTTCTTTCAGCTTTAAAGTTTGTTTTAACATCGAAAATGTAGCCCACAAACTGGAAGCTTTCCTATTTTCGGAGCTCTCTTGAAAATACACTAAGATCACATTTTCACTCACTTTTAGTACGCCTTTCGACTGGCACCAATCTTTGAAATTTGAATACACTTTAAGGTAGTACTCTTTCGATTTTTCAGGTAATGAGCTGCCTGATGCTACATGCTCTGCTGCCTCTTTAATTTCTGGAGGAGTACTAGATATTTCAATAATTTTCATTTTAGCTACTGAAACTACCTAAGGATGATTAAAAGTTAAATGTGAATGTATTACAAAATGTCAACAAATTGAAACATGTGAAAATCTCAGGCCACTTAATTTTTATGTAATAATAAGATTACTTGAATTGTATTTATTTATTGTCATATTTACAGAATATGTGTGCTAGTAGTGAATAAAATAATATATAAACCACGGTAGAGAAGACCTTCTGAGCCTCGTACACTTATTTCCCTCGACGCTCCGCGTCTGAAATAATACACCTCGGTCAGAAAATTGTCTTCTCTACCTTGGTGTATAATTACTATTAATTTATTATGTAAACGTGTTTTAAACCGAACGATGACGATGCATACATACCGATTCTAAGGTCGACAGTGATGACACGCTGCTCATGACCGTACTCAATGGCAGTGTTGCTACACTGACCAACATATATCACAGTCTAATTATAACTTACCCTTGTAAGGGTTTGTTTAATGAGTTTGTGTTGTATCAGTTGTTAGGTAGAATTATTTGCCTGCGAGCGATTTTTCTTTGTATGAGCTTTATTATAATTTGACTTATGTATTCTGTGATTTAGTGGACACTAAACAATTGGGTACGTGTAAATTCCTTGTCTATTTTATTTTGTCCTTACGTTTACCTTATTATCGTCTGTGCAACTTTACTGTTGTTGTATTTTATGTGTACCTTATGTGCTTATTTACTTAAAGACCGGCATGATTGGCTTTAAAGGGCCACATGTTTTTATTTTGACTATTTATAACCCAATTGTGCTTGTGAATACACGCGTTTTTTTATTATTGTGTTTCTGTGTAACTAAACTACTTTCTATTCATTTTCTCTTAATGTTATAATTTTGTACGAACTTTAACCTGATTTAATGGTGTTTTATTATATATTTGACCCTTTCATTGTTTTTTGTGTTATTTGGTTTATTGATGTACTTGTACAATTACTTATTTATGAATAAAGTGGGTTTTATTGGTGGTTTTTTCCCACAGTAGTAGATTAACGGGCTGAACCACCGCTGCGCAAAGTTCGTTGATTTTAATTTAAGTAGTTTCATTTTTTACCTGCCCTTCATGATGCACGATGCACCTAACACTAGACGGCCACTTCGTTTGATCAGATTTGAGGTTTGCAAGTAATTAAATATCAAACTTGTAAATAAATTCTAATGTTTTAATTATTGTCAGGAAGGGCAAAGTAAGGCAGGAAATTAATTTGAGTAATAGTGATATTATTGTCAGTCAGTCTAGGTAAATCACTTAGCGATTGTTTTGTTCTCGAATTTGCATTATTGCAAATAAGTACGCTTTTCAAAATAGGGTATCTGGGGACGCTACATTATATTTATGAAAATTAAACAAACTAATAAAATAAATTCGTCTATGATAATAATCTGCTTCTCGTTCTTCTAATTTGAACCACACAAATCACCGGGTCATATAGATCCAAATACAGTGAGTGTAACAAATGCATTAAAAAAAAACTAATTATAATTTTCTAATATCAATCTTGGTATACCGTTATTTGAGTAATGAAATAAAAGTCATGTAGTGGCAACGAAATATTTAAATAAATTAACGAATTATGCAGATTCGAAGTACGCGATTGGGTCATATTGACCCGAACACAATAGGAGGGTTAATCATGCCATAGTATATTTAATAATTTATGAAGTACTGAAGGTTAGTGGATTGTAAACGTAACATACACTTTTACAAATAATGAAGACTGTTACATATAAAGTTATTTAATAACCTTCCTTCGTAAATTACAAACGGCAATAATATTATGCGTGGTTAGATGAAGCGAAGCGCAATCTTAGCAGCTCATTTTCCGACGCATCTTTGAAAAGGAAAAAAAGGCCACGCTTCCTCTCTATATACCACGATTTAATCTTAAAAGAGGAAACATCTTGTTTTCCTTCAGTTAACTAACGCAAAACTAGAATGACTTAATTACAAAGTTATTTAACTTAGGCAATTTGTAACAATTAAAAAGTTTTCCAGTCTTGGCATCCGTTATAGAAATTGTACAAAGTTTACATATGCTAATTATAAGTTTGCGTTGTTGGGAAATACAGCACGATTACGTTCTAAATGAGCTATAAATCAGAACCACTTTCAAAACTAGAAGAGCCTGCAGTTTGCTATACAAAATATCTTATATATTTTCTAATTATGCGCGGTTAACCTTCTTTAGCTTCAAACTTAACAGTTATCAAAAATCTCTTTTTTTAGTATAATTGTAATAAAAATTACACTAAATTTAATTAAAACGTGTTATTATGTAAATAAATTAACGTAGTATGGAGGAGGGTTAGATTTTCCGATTATACCCTGTTTAATGTTTTCCTTATTAAATCTTATAAGCGGTCTTAATGACGTTCTGATCTATTTAGGGTATTCTAATTATCTACTTCATAATTGTGTTAGAAGACTTAATATTCCATAATTTAGTTATTTATTAGACTGTAAATTAAGATTAAATTACAAAATATTTTTAAGTTCATCGGGAAAAAGTGAAGTGAAATTCAATTTTAGAAAAGTCTAAAATCTATTATATTTCTCTTTTATGACATTATCTCAAAACACAATACACCATAAACGCGTATCTGACGTTCAAAGGGTTACAAGAAAAGCGGAAATCAGCAAAAAAAAACCTAACAAAGAACAGGGAGCTGCAGAATGGAGTAACGCAATAAGAGAAGCTGAGTGGTCTTTAGGGTGCATTCATCGCCAATGCCGGCCAATTCTGGCACAATGCCGGAATCATGACTGCTTCGCCGCCGTTCCAAATCTCAATTTTTTTACAACTTCGTTATAAAATATAGATATTTTAGTAAAATGCAAAAAACAAAAATTTGTTCCTTACACTTTTATATAAACAAATTACAATGGTTTAAAACGTACAAATTTGGCATCATTCCTGTACATCGTTCATTTCATTGTAGAATGTCCATTGATATATTGTGAAATGTTAAGTTACACATAAACCAAACAGAGCATTAATTTTCTTATTTTGTCTATCTACCTACTTTATTTCATACTGTGGCGAGCAGAATCATTCAATCCATTTTTGTACGAATTCCCGACATTAATCGCCCGCAATAGATTTCAGCAAAAATTTTTTCAGTAAAAAAACTGTAGAACGAATTTCACCTTTTGGGTGGAATTTCATACAAATGAATGTACTTGACTCTATCGTATATGCAAAATATTAATAAAACAAAAGGGATGAAAAATAGTAGTGAATGTGCATAACTCTCTCGTTTTGAAATGACTTAATTTTTAACGAACTGCAACTTTAAATGCACCATCGCCGTATCGAAAGGGGTGTTGAACCCCCATCAAATGTTAAAATTTTTCACCAGCAAACGTATAAAAGCGAATACAAATATACACACCTCTCTTAATAATTATAATAATAATATTTATTTGTTCAACAGGAAACCCACTTATAGAGCATATAGAATGTACAAGAACTAAAGGCATTCTTAACAATAATATAATAACACAGCAATGAAAATAAATGTAAACTATAACAATATAAACTGTAATAATATATCAAAAATAAAAAAGAAAACCAAATCAACTACAAAATCACACATAACCTAGGGTAAGCCAATTTATCTAAATATATCCGGAAATAATTTTTCAGCATTTCTACACATAAGGTGAATTGGGGATCTGCGTAGTAAATCGGTATGGTTTCGATTTGTGTAACCAGAAATGACACCCGACTTAGCAAAAATGTAGCATCAATTCTATTGAGAATTATCATTCTGAGAAGCTTCGCTGTTTGTAGCTCTCTCCTATCAGACAACGACAACATAGAGTGGCGAAGAAGAAGGCTATTGTAACTGACGCTTCGCTCCGGATGCTCATGGTCCACTTTGAAGTACAGAAATTTCAGGAAGTTTTCTTTTGGGTTATATCCAAAGGTAAGCAATGCGATACATTAATGGGGTACCATATTAAATTAGCATATTCCAGTTTACTTATAGCATACGCATTATAAAGAGTTTTAAATAGTGTAACGTCGGAGAAGTCTTTACATGTTCTTATAATAAATCCCAATGATTTGCTGACAGATAAGCAGAGAGTATGTATGTGCTCTGAAAAATTTAAATTAGAGTTAAACACAACACTGAGATTCTTCATTTTACTCATTCTGGGAAGATCAGAACTATTAATTTTATAAGGGTGCAGTACCGATGTGGCTTGGCGTGCATAAGAAACAATACCACATTTCGCGACATTAACTCCAAGGCTATTGCAAGAACATCAACTCACTAGAGTGTCAATATTGTCTTGGAGTATTTGAGCATCCTGTCCTAACGTAATTTCAATGTAGCGTATCATATCGTCAGCATAGTCTAGTACTGGGCATCTCAGTGTGTGAAGAATCTCATCAATAAACAGCAGGAAAAGTAGGGGGCCCAAGGTGGATCCCTGAGGAACACCAGCAGGAAGTGTAAATTGGTTCGATGCGAAACCATTACAAAAGACATAGCAAATCCTGTTTTCTAGATAAGAACGAAGAAGATTAGTTGGTTTCGGTGCGGCACCGAAGTTATAAATTTCATTTAGTAGCAGAGCATGGTCTATAGAATCAAAAGCACTAGCGAAATTGATTTCCGTAAGAAATAGTGTGATACACGCAAGATTCTTTGCAGTTGAGCGACCAGGCAAGAACCCATGTTGATCCGTAGACAGGAACGGTTTGAAATTATTAGTTTTTAAGAAACGCGATTTAAAATGCACCATGGTCGTATTTTTTTTTAATGGTGGACTTGAACAAGCTAAATTTGGCCTATCGTGCTAGAGCACTCAGGAACACTTAGGAGATGGATAGAGGGATAATGAATTGCCAATAGATGCTTTAAATTCTGTCATATCATAAATGAGAGGAAAACAGGAACTAGGGAGATCATTCCAGAGTTTAGAAGCCGTGTAGAGAAATGTGGATTAGGCCCGTTTGGTACGACAAGTGGAGATTTGTACTGCATACTGATGATGTGAATGAGCCAACCGAGTGTTTCTCGCAAAGATAGCGCCAGATGGTGTCAAAGAATATAATTCAGCAGCACAATAGCCGTTAATACAAAGAATAATACAAAGAAAGAACTGAAGCCATCATTCTATGCTCAAGGGACTGGATGTGAGAAGTTAAGGACGGGTCATTTATAAACCTAATCGCTCTCTTTTGAATACGATCAACGATATCGAGAGCGTATTGGGGAGCACTAACCCAGAAGTGAGAATTATATTTCAGATGAGGCTAAATTTGGGCCTTATACAGCAGAAGGAGTTGTCGAGAGGTAAAGTACTGCTTAGATCTGTACAAAAAGCCTATTTTACGAGCAGCTGCTTTGGTAGCTGACAGAAGATCAACCCATGAGAGATTTGAAGATACAGTCATACTCAACAGAGTCTGAAAACTTAAGAAATGAGCCATTCATACTTACAACAGAATGATCGATCTTTTTAGCGGACACAAGGCACACTGAGTTTTGTTAGTATTAAATTTAACTAGATTATTGCTTCTCCATTCAAGAATACGTTGAATGTCTTTGTTGATTGAATTTGTCATTTCAGCTTTAATTTCTTGATTTGACATATAATATAGATTATCACTATGAGTAGACTGAAATGAACTACAATGAAGGGTGCTACCGTCACAAAGCAATGGATGGGGTTAGTTGTTGAAGAAATAAGGTAATTTATGTACAGCAGAAAAAGTGTAGGCGCTATAACGGATCCCTGTGGTACAAGTTAATGCTAACTTCTTTTCAAAAAAGCCATCAACTACGACACGTATTCGTCTTTATCAAGGAAACTAGAAACTCAGTTGATGAGCGTATCATTTAACCCAAACGAGGTGAGTTTGGCAAGTAAACACTTATGCCAAACTTGGTCAAATGCCTTTGAGATATCTAAAGCGACTACAACTGTTTCACCGGACTGCTCTACAGTATTGTTCCAAACTTGGGTCATATATGAAAGAAAATCGCCTGTTGAACGACTTTGCCTAAACCCATATTGGTGGCCACTAAGGAGTTTGTTAGTTTCAAGGAACGTGAGCAGTTGCTGATTGATGGCCTTTTCCATGATTTTAGACAAAATGGAAGTGATGGCAATTGGTCGGTAGTTTGAGGGCTAACTTTCATGATGAAGGGAATTCCCCAGAAGACATAGAGATCGTATAGAGTATAGTATAGTATAGGACTAGTACTAGTTCGGGGGAACATTTCTTTAAGACAATACTGGGATACCGTCTGGGCGAGTCGCCTTATTGAGATCAAGCCTACTGATGATCGATTCCAAAAGCTTGTACCGAAAATGAATTGGTTTCATAGCGTATGAAGAAGAGTTGACTAGGGGCACATCTTTTTTAGAATCATTGAGACACGAGTTTGATGCAAACAAATCCACAAAAACGTTGGCTTTGTCTACAGAATCAGCAACTACCATTGAAGGAAGTGTACCGTTTTTGATTTAGTCAGCTATTTTAATTGAAAGGAGTACACGAGTTTTTAAATGTAGCCTGATGTTTTCCTAATTTTAATTATAGACAAGTGTTATCGACTTATAATTCAAGCTAAAGTCTTTGACCTTGGGTTTTGGAAATTCATAAAATAATGATGAGGCTTACAGCGATTTTAATGCATCATCGTCGAATTGAAAGTGGTGTTGTACCCTGTTATACATACGAATATTTTTATTTATTTAACTTTTTATGTTACATGGGTCTATTGGCAAGAACATAAGTGCGAAAAAAGATATACATACCTCTCATTTAAAAAAATTACCTAATTTTAAAAAACGCGCTCTTAATGTACATCGCCGCATTAAAGGTTGTTGAACATCAATATTTTTATTTCCCAACTTTTTTGTGTTAAAAGGGTTCACCAGCAACCGTATAGGAGCAAATAAAGATGTATATATCTACCGTTTTGAAATTACCGAATTTTTGAAGAAACGCACTTTTAGTGCACCATCATCATACTGAAAGGGTTGATTGCCGTTAGTAATAAAGTTTAGCTCCAGAGGTAATAAAATATTATTGCTGTAACCAAAATTTCTTTTTGACAAAACAGTTACAATATTCTGTATTATAAGTGTTTTGTAACTATGGTTTCGAATTAGTTGAGTTGATCGGCCAATTTCCACAGTTTTTGCTTTTTGAGCGCGACGTTTCGGAAGCGGACTCTGCTTTCGTCATCAGGGTTAGTCCTGAGAAGGACTGTTTGCGCACTTTAGTCGAATTCATATGTTATATATAATTTTTCCACACTACGGCTTATTGGATTTTCTGCTAGTGCGATGTATGTGTGTATGTATGTGTTCGTCCTTTCTATCTGTATGTCATCCCATTGAATGCGGTGGTCTTCGTTCCAGACATATTCGGAGATTCTTGATTTTTCTGTTTCGCCCATGCGGACTTTGTTCTTATATTCTTACGTTCTCACTTTTGAGTGGTCTAGCTCTCTCCAATATATGCTCTGCCATTCGCATGGCAGGTTGTATACGCAATTCTAGGAATTCTGATCTCCATTGTGGTTTGGTTTGGTTTAGTATTCCCGTGAGCTTTCTGGTCGATTTGAAGGCAGTGCGTATCATGCATTTGCTGCCTCTCCTTCGTATTTTGTCTGAGGTACCTTGTACATAGTATTATCGCTGTATGTTTAGGTTCTTCTTTTCGGTTACCCTTTCCTGTTTAGGTTAGGTGTTAGATCGGGTAGCCATTTTCTTTGAGTGTTCTAGCAATATTTTCTTTCTTTGTTCAGGTCCTCTTGTTTTGAACATATTGTTTTGCTCTATCGTAAAGCGTTTTGTCACGCCTAACTTAACGTTTTGTGGTGATTGAGTTGTAGCGTAGGTATCTTCCCGTGTTGGTAGGTTTCCTGTATACACCTGTCGTGAAATGTTGTCATTCTTGTGTACAAGTACTTCAGGAATGGCAGTTTTGTTGACTCAATTCCATAGTGAATTTTATGGAGGTGCGCGGCTATTTAGATGATCTATGAATTCATCTAGCTTATACCTGCCGTGTTGCCAAACTAAGAAAGTATCGTCCACGTATCTAAGCCACCTCCTTGGTTTCTCTGTGTATTCGGATATCGCTTGGTCTTCAAAGTCTTCCATATATATATATATATATATATATATATATATATATATATATATATATATATATATGATGGGTGATAGTGGGGAACCCATCTCCATCCCAAATTCTTGTTGGTAGATTTTGTCTTCTACCTGGAAATACGTAGTTCTACTGCATATTGTCAGAAGTTCCGACTATTGTGTTTACCGAGAGTTGCGTGCGTTCGTCTAACGCTTCATCCTTTTCCAGCTTGTCCCTTATGATAGTTAATGCCTTATCGGTAGGCACAATGTAACTTACCAGTATTTCTTCGTGGTTTGGTTGGAAGTTTCTGATGGTTTCCACGAAGTGCTGCGTATTTTGACCATAGACTCGCGATGATAAGGGATGTGATGATACCTAGCAGGTAGTGTTCTAATAAATATATATTGGATTATTCAGTGGCTCAGCGGTAAAAGTGTCAGACTAGTAAGTGCAAGGTACCAAGCTCGAATCTGATAGTAGTCAAGTGCTTGCGAAAAAATTATATATAACATATGAATTCGACACAAGTGCGAAAACAGTCCTTCTTAGGACTAAACCTAATGACGGAAGCAGAGTTCGCTTTCAAAACGTCGCGCTCAAAAAGCAAAAACTGTGGAAATAGGCCGATCAACTCAACTAATAGTTACAATATTGTTTAGAAATCCAAAATCATGTTATTCAAAAATCACCATCCCACAGCATTCTTTTTATGACCACAAAAACAGTTATTAAGTCAAAACAAAACCGAAATTGCTTTCTTCTTAATTTGTTCTTTCCTTGCTGGTCCGGTTTTACTTTCGGTGGAAAACTTATTACCAGCTTTAATCCATTCACGAACGTATGGAAGTGGATCCCATTCAAGTAGCTCTTGTCCATTAAGTGAAATAAACATCAGGTGACTGACATGTTCTATAGAAAGCCGATTATGAAGCAATGTCTTAAGTTCATGGGTGAGAAACCTCTTCACATTCAGCGATTGAAACTGGAAGAGTTTCAACTTGGGCAACATCTTTTCAAGCCTAGCACCTTTCAATTTCGGACAGAGTTTCCATTCTCGATATTCATCTAAAAGCCTGTGCGTTCTTCAATATCCCAGTTGAACTTTTGGCACGTTGATTCAATTCTTGAACACCAGCGTCAGCGCTATCTGGCCAATACTCACGATATAATGGCTTGACAATACGATTCAACTCGCTATCTGGAAAGCGGTTGCTAACATTGTCAATTAGAGCTTGGTATATTTGAGCAGGAACAATTTCAAGTAAATGTGATGTTGCTGAGCTCACAGAAACACCTTTGAATATCACTTCAACTTCCTCATCATCTTCTAGATGGTTATTAAAGATTTGACAAACTTTGTTGGAGTTTGGCCCCCCATCTTCTTTGTACTTTTTGAAGATATCCACAGTTTGCTTGATCCAACGTTCACTATCGACGACTGTTACAGATTGTCTCTGAAGTTTCACTGACAAATTGGAAAGTTCTTGTAAAGCATCTTTCATTAACGCCAGATTTCTCACAAATATTTCTGAAGCAAGCTTTTTGTGAAGACCATTAAATTTTTCCCGAACTGACGACGACAAGTGAGGATCCATTGAGAAGTCCATCAAATGCTGCGCAAGAGCAGGATAGCATTTCCATACATCATTGACACATCGATGAAGATGCCACCCAACGTATGCTGAAGATCTGACCAATTTTCATAATTTGCTTTTCTAATTCTTCAGCCGTTTTTTCAAGTTGTTCGCGAAATTGGCGACATCGAGTACACATTATGAATTTCTGATATAAATATTTCAAAGTGATTTGTTGCAGTTCAAGCGATAAGCAACACAGTGAAACGAATTTATCAATGGAAGTTCTTTTTCATTCGAGTGACAACTCGATTGTCTTCCAGTCATGGTTTCTTTTAGAAACTCTTTGTTCAATCCACATTCTTAGAGAGATTTCAACACTGTGTTTGTTATACGTTCAGTAGTTTCACATCCATTGAGACCAACTAAGAACATAAACATGTTTTCAACCGATTTGCAGAAATCACCACGTAAGTAGATTATCACGGATACTTTACACTTAGATTAGTACTTTCATCAAGCATGATTCCCAGGTGTGGCCGAGTAACTTGACAATGTTTGCCAAGGCGCTTTCGCATGTCACTGGTGATAAATAAAGTTAACTTTTGACAGGAATGGTGCGATCTCAAGATTTGACCAACTTCTAAACCGTTTTTTTCTTGCAGTTGAAGAATGTTGTCTAAACTGCTATAACTAAAGTTCCACTTAGCAACTGCATAAGCCGAATTAAATACTCGAGTTGTTAAAACAACGTTTTTCGAAAGCTGTTCTATTCAAACAGTTCCGGGACATTGTGTGATCCGTCAGTGTGACTTTGCATCAAGAAAATCTCGGTGTGTGAAGCAGATGTGCGGTGTTTGTAGATATTGTTGCGAAGAACCTGAATAATAATAGACTCTTATTTATTGTAATTGACTACTGATATTATCAAAGGCGAAGATTTTTAAATATGCATATTACCTTTATACTGCTTGCTGTTATTTTGGATTCAATCCACCGCCTGGAATTGTTGTTCGATTGTAAACGATTCTTAAATTGGATACATAGTGAGCAGCCCAAGTAACTGCCATTTAAGATAATCCATGGATTATTTTTTAACCAAAACTCCTTTTGCTCAGCAGTCCAATGAAGAGAAGAATCGATTTGTTTTCTTGGCTAAAAAGTGTGTAATAAGGTTATTTTCAAAAACATAATTATACTTTTGTTACCTCTTCATCGTCGTCTTCTTCACTATCAAAAGCTGATAACTCGAGCATGGTCATTAGGAATAGGAATGGCAACACTATTATTAACTATAATTAACATGTGGTGCATCCGAATATTCATTTTCAGGAGAGTCCAATTGAAGAGGTACTCCTTGGTGAGCGTGAGCGGTATTTTCAAACGATCTGCTTTCACTATCTCGTCGTTGTCGCTTGCCAGTCTTGCCACTGAATGCTGCCAAAATATCTTGACAACCCTTGGCGGCTTTCTTTAAATCATTAAGTTTTCGTTCACGTTTGGGCATATTGTGCACAGTTCGCCTTTTCTTTCCAGCTTAGTAGGTCCTATTTTGTTCAATGAATAATCATTTCTAATTGAATTCATAAAATAAGTAAAATTGTCTGAGGCTTACAGAAAACATACTATATAATATTAATTATAGAAATTTCGCAAAGTAATAACTTTTCAAATGTTGACTGTGGATATTGAATTGCAAAACCTTTCCGCATTAAATTAATTCGTTGAACGGCATTTTCGTAATAAACTAATATTATAAATTACGTTCAAACTATTCGCATGAAGTGCAAAAAGACACACGCGATCTTACAACACTGTAACACAGACAACAATTAAAGCAGACCCGCCACGCTTTGTTTATTATTATGCCTTTAACATAAGATTTAGTAAAAACATATGTATAAGTTTTCTGTAAATGAAATTAAATACAGATGGAGCAATTGTTAACGACATTCAACAAGACCCCGCAAAAGTTTTAGTGATAAAAAAAGATACGTATTTATTTATAAACTTGCGGTTCAAATATTTTTATTTGTTTAGTTATTTTGTGTTAAAATAGTTCACTAGCACATAATCCGTACATACCTTCATCTTGGAAATTACCTAATTTAAAAAAAAACGCGCTCTTAATGCACCATCACCGTGTTGAAAAAGTTGTTGAACCCTGTGGTACATCAAATATTTTTATTCCTTTAATTTTTTATTTTAAAGGGTTCACCAGTAATCGAATAAAATCGAATAAAAATGTATACACGTCCCGTTTTAAAATTATCTAATTTCTAAGAAAGCGCGCTCTTAATGCACCCTTACCGTATTGGAAGGGTGATCGAACCCTGTTAACATCAAATATTTTTATTTATTAATTTTTTTATATTAAAAGGGTTTACTAGTGATCATATAAGAGCGAATAAAAATGTACATACGTCCCATTTTGAAATTACCTAATATTCAAGGAACCGCGCTCTTAATGCAACATCACCGTACCTATTGAAAGAGGAGTTGAACCCTGTTGTACCTTAAATAGTTTTACCCCCTCCATTTTTTACGTCACAAGCCACGCCCCAGGACTTGGCCGCCATTTTGTTTTTGTGACGTCACTCTTGGGACACCTTTGGTCGCCATTTTTTTATACGCCCACGTATCGTATTTTTCATCTGAGAATAAAGATTTAATCTGTTATTAATATTTATTAGGTTTTTTTATCAAAGGAGATTTCATAATTGTTATTAAAATTATTATTACATCTACAGACTGTGACCTTTACCTATACGAAAAATTTACTTATGCGTTGGGGGTTGTATTCTAATAAGGTAGTCCTGTAAGACGGAATCTGTTCGCGCTTCCCTGTTATAAAAATTGTATTCTAATAAGAGGCCCTAGTCTCGTAAGGCATAGATACCGTAAGACTAAAAATTAAATATGAATGAAAATGATTAAACCGTATTATTGATGTTTTATAGAAGCAGTTGGACTTGGTATTTTTTAAAGCTGGTGTTTATGCCTGTCTAACATGAAGTTTAAATATCATTCTGCCGGGGATAAATGTGTTTGTATTTACAATGCGGCTTATTTTTCGTAACGCGTTTATTATAAAACACATTGCATAATTGTAATTAAAATTATTATTACATTTCTTTTAATTCCTATCTACAGATTGTGACCTTTTACATATACGAAAATTTATTTATACATAATTTAAATCATTTCACTTTGATGTCATTAAAATAAAACGAATTAGTTTGCTTACGGTAATAACATGCTTTAAAATGATTTTACCTATAGAATGCATGTATTAAGCTGTTATACAATGCAATCGGAAAGTAACAACCACGACATCGTGCTAAATGAATGTGTTTTCGTAATAGGGTTTACTATAGGGAGACTGCGTAATTGTTATTAAAATTATTATTACATTTCTTTTGAGTTCCATTTAACGGTTGTGGCCTTTTACCTACATACGAATTTTATTACAATATGCTTATTTTTACCTTGAGAAAGTCAAATTCAACATTATACATTACTAAAAACGAGTAATTATGCTTTAAATGATTTCTACCTTGAGAACGTTAAATTATGTGGTTTAAGTGGAAAAAAATAATACGTTAGTTAATACAATATTTATTAAATGTAATTATTGAAAGTTGACAGTTAAAATTATGTGTACAAAGCCTAAGCAGAAAATAAATGCATTAAATGGTTACATATGCATTACAGTTGTTTGTTTTATGCTTCATATATGTCAAATTTTGGACCCCAGGCTTTCGGCGAAGGCTGTTTCGACTCCAACCCTGAACATAACCGAGATTGTAAGACAGGTGTAGGGCGTCGAAACCTGTTCGGATCTTCGCCCTTGTCGTGATCGGAACTTGTTCGTGGGCCTTCGTATTGTCGTACCTTTGTGAAACATTTTTATTTGTATTATAATAAGCATAATGCTAACTTGTAAGACAGGTGTACTTAGAAACTTACTCTCAGGCTTGCCCTTCGACCAAAAATTTGAATTTCTTTGTGAAGAAATCTATGAGAAATTTGAACTAATAAGCGGGCCTAATGCTAACTTATAAGCCAGACATAGGGCTTCGCAACTTGCGTTCGGTCTAAGCTCCTGGTCCCTTGACGAAATTTGAATTTGAATCTGTGTTTACATTCTGATTACTTACTGCGAGAAATTTGAAGTTGTATTTTAATAAGGTCTATTGCTAACCTATAAGACAGACATAGGAACTTGTGTTAAGGCCAGCTCCCTCCTGTCGTTTGTTTGTGTTGTCATCTAGTTGTGTATGGACTAATTAATATTTTCTGTAATAAAGGTGGCACCACCTAGCGTTATATTTTTAGGACTAATCAAGGTTTTGTGTGACACCATCTAGTGGTATATTTCTAAACTAGCGAATGTTTTCTGATAAGGAGCGCCGCCTAGCGTATATTTCTAGGTATATTTTCACCAAGTACCATGAGAATACACGAAGGCCCACGAACAAGTTCCGATTACGACAAGGCAAAGATCCGATAAAGTTGCGACTACACCTGTCTTACAATCTGTTATGTTCGAGGGTTGATGTCGAAAGTCTCGCGTCGCAAAATCCTACCTATATGAAGCGTAAAACTAACAACTGTAATGCATATATGTGTAACCATTTAATGCATTTATTTTCTGATTAGACCTTATACACATAATTTTAACTGTCAACCTTCAATATTTACTTTTAATTAATATGTGTATTAACTAACGTATTAATGCAATTTTATTTTCCACTAAATGTTGAGCATATAACTTAATATTTTACTTTTAATTGATCGCACTATTAAAGAGAGTGCGCAATATAACGTAAAACAGACTATAATGCATATGTGTAACCATTTACCGTATTAATGATTTCTGCTTAGACCTTGTACACATAATTTAACGTTCTGAAGGTAGTAATCGTTTAAAGCATGGAAACTTAATTATTCATTTTTAATTATGTATAATGTTGAAGGTGACTTTCTCAAGGTAAAATTAAGCATTTTGTAATAAAATTCGTATATAGGTAAAGGCCACAATCGTCAAATGGAACTCAAAAGAAATGTAATAATAGTTTTAATTGCAATTATGCAATGTCTTTTATAAAAGACGCATTACAAAAATAAACCACATTGTAAACCAAAAACATTTATCCCGCAAGATATTTAAACTTCATTTAATGCATAAACACCAGCTTTAAAAATCAATCCATCTGCTCTATCAATAATGCGATTTAATCATTTTTCATACGTATTTAATTTTTAGGCTTACACTATCTGTAATAATTTTAATGGACATGTTAACTTAAAAAAAATACCAAGTCCATCTGCTTCTATAAAACATCAATAATACGATTTAATCATTTCCATGCATATTTAATTTTTGATCTTACAGAATCAATGTCTTATGAGACTAGGGCCTCTTATTAGAATACAGTTTTTATTACAGGGGAGCCCGAAACCCGCGAACGGATTCTCGTCTTACAAGGCTAGGGCCCCCCAATGCATAAATAAATTTTTCGTATAGGTAAAAGGTCATAATCTGTAGATGTAATTAAAAGAAATGTAATAATAATAATTTTAATAACAATTATACAATCTCCTTTGATAAAAACAACGCTAATAGATGTTAATAACAGATTAAATCTTTTTGTTCTCAGGTGATAAAATACGACCCCCACGTGGGCATATAAAAAAATGGCGACCAAAGGTGTTCCAAGAGTGACGTCACAAAAATAAAATGGCGGCCAAGGTGTCCCAGGGGGCGGGGTTTGTGACGTAAAAAAGTGGAGGGGATGGTGCCCTGGTACAACTTATTACTTTCATTATTTATGTTAAAAGCGTTCACTAGCACCTGTATGAGATCGAATAAAAATGTACATGCCTCCCGTTCTGAAATTAGCTAATTTTTAAGAAAACTCGCTCTTAATGCATCATAACCATACCGAATGCGTTGTTAAACCCTGCTGTGCACCAAATATTTTTAATTATTTAATTTTTTATGGTAAAATGATTTGCCAGCAATGATACAAGACGAAATAAAAATGTATATGTATCTTCAAAGGGTTTACTAGCAATTGTATAGGATAGAATAAAGTTGTACATACCTTCTTGTTTTAAAATTACCTAATTTATAAGCGAACGCGCTCTTAATGCACCATCACCGTACTGAAAGGGTTGTTGGAATACTTTTATTTCTTTAATTTTTTATGGTAAAAGTATTTACCAGTAATCGTATAAGAGCAAACAAAATGACGTACCTCTTTTGCATTTACTTAATTTTTAAGGAAACATAATTTTAAATGCACAATCGCCGTATTGAAAGGGGTGGAGGATTTTTGAAATCTAGCCAGCTATTTGATATTTAGATATTTTATTTTAATTTTAAACAAGTGTCATCGACTTATAATTTAAGGTAAAGTCTTTGACGTTGGGTTTCGGAATTTTTAAAATAATAATTATTACATCTCTTAATGTACCATCGCCCTATTGAAAGAAGTGTTGAATCCTGTTGTATATATAATAGTATATAACATTACTACCAAGGTAAAAAGGGTTTTACTGGCTTGACAGGTAGCTTCTGGAGCCAGTAAAGTCATCCTCAAAGTACCAGCGTGAATATAGCGAAAAATTGTCAGAAGGACAGTGATGTGATTGGAGTCGCAGAAGGTGTTCTATTAGCTTACATGAATCCACTATCTGTTGGATTCAGACCTAATTCATTATGGTCAAAATGGTCTATGCTCAAGAGTTGCTTAGAAATCAGGGAAAATGTTCCAGTTCGCAGGTTTGTTTTTTTTTTAAATAATGAAAACGTGACGTTTGTTGACATTTGTAGGTTTCAAAAGGTCATTGCGTTTCTTAAACGAAAGAGTGAGCGGTATACCCCCAAAAAACCAAGGTTCTAACTAAAGAAGAGGTTGAACGATTTCTCTTGAATAAATGCTATTAATTTATACAGCTGAGAGTTGACTAGTAAAGACAAGTTAGTAACTTGTTAAAATAAATTTTCTTGATTAAGACAGTGTTTTGGTAAATTAATGTTTACAAATAAGTAATAAATAAATAACTTTATTCTTTGATTTTTTATGTTAGAAAGATTGTTTAGTAACAATATACTTTGGTATAAAAATGTACATATCTCCCGCGTTGAAGTTACGTAATTTTTGAGAAAACGCCCGCTTAACGCACCATCACTGTATTGGAAGGAGTTTTGAACCCTGTTGTACATTGAATAGTTTTATTTATTTAATTTTTTAGGTTAAAAGGGTTCACTAGCAATCGTATGAGATCGAATAAAAATGTACATACCTCTCGTTTTGAAACTACTTAATATTTAAGGAAACACGCTTTTAAATGCACCATTGCTGTATTGAAAAGGATGTACGATTTACGCAATGTAGCCAGCTATTTTTTGATTTCCATTTTAGACAAGTGCTATCGACTTGTAATTTAAGGTAAAGTCTTTGCCCTTGGATTTCAGACTTTTTAAAATAATTATTAAATCTACGGCATTTTTCAAACAAACTGAAAAACAGATAATTTGGTTTTAACTTGGGATTGGTATAACACCTAAAAAACTACTCTACTTATATTGACATCAACTGTTTGTACAAATTATCTTTGAATCCAAATTCGATAAAGTATATTTGGATCGATGTTCAATGTTCGTAGGAACTCTTTTGTTAAATTAATTTAATGTAGAAGAATCAACTACGATGATTCTTTGTGTTTGATCGAAACATAAAAATACTTTTTTGAATTTGTTGACAACTTTTCGGAATTTTAGACTGGGCTAAAGGTTTTAAACGCCTACCTGGAGTTCTTTAAACTTGCAAGTTTAAAGAATTTTTTGAAAGAACATTTATTCGCATAATTTTGTTGTTAAAAATCTACAACAGCAATATTTTGTTTTGCAAACAAATTTTTGACCTAAATTTAATATTGTTTATTTGTATTCTTGGAAACAGTTTTTTGGTCTCAAAAGATGACCTGTGCAATTTACTAAGATTTTGCCATTTTACAAGAAAGATTTTGGCCATGTTTGATCTCAAGTAGTGGCAAACACCGCAAAAAATGCAGTGTTTGTCCATTGAGATAATACGTTTGGATTTTTTCAAAGAATTTGGTTTTTGAATGAAGATTTTGGACATTTTGTTACGTGTAGAAGCGGGATGCGGAGGAAAAACAAAGAGAAAAAGTGGATGGCTCACTACTAACCTGCTGATGTAAGGAATCGCCTACGTCAAACGGTTTGGGCGGGGTCAAGCATGTTCCGGTAGAGATAAAAAGGGTGCCAGAAGAACTCACCGTTATCTCAGCTTCTGGATAACGTTGTTAGTAAGAGACGAGTGGTTAACCGTAGGAAAAAAGGCAGAAGAAACTAATAGGGCAAATAAAAGAGTATTGTGGGATAAAACAAAACCTATAATTATTAAATCACATAAAATAATATCGACAACACAAGTTTAGGCAACATTATTTCGTTAAACGTTAAAAGCTAAACTGCTGTGCCCATGTTTTCTTTGATAGTTAATACGCCACAAACATTAAAAGTTAAAAATATGGCCGTTTACAAAACGGTTGTCGTTAAAAAAAAGATCTAATGAAAAAGTAAGTAATTTAGTGATAAAGCAATACACTATTTTTAACAATTATAATTATAGATTGCAAACAAAAAAACAAAGAGAAAGGAAGTGGAAAAAGGGATTTCAGATAAGGTACAGAGGTAAATAATATTTTAGTGAAAACAAGGAGTTATTCTAGTAGTTTTTCTTATTTTAGGATTAACGAAAGGAGCAGAAAGGAACGGAGGGAACGGAGGCTGTAGGTGTGAAGATTATGATTAAAAACGTCTGACCTTTTTGTTGATTTCTACGACGATATTAAGTTATTTTTCTACGAGATGAACTAAAGATGTATGAAGACGGATTTCAGGGCAAGTTACAATATATTCAAGTACAGATGGTATACTCTTAAACCTCTTTTAGTTGTATAAATAAATATAGAAGAGTAACGACAATAACCAGAACAAAAATAACTGCAAATGCAACTGCGAGGTCAACGTAAAGTTTAAAGCAAGGAAAGTTCCAAGCAAAGTTCAAATGAAAGTTCAACGAAAGATTCACATACCTCTAAGATGGAAGGAAAGCTGTTCAAATTAACTTGTATGAATGGTATACTTTCAAAAACGCAATAAGCGAAGAAAACAATGAATACTCAGCACTCTCCAGTAGAAACTTTATTTTCTTTGTGAAACAATTATTTTTTAAAGATCCTTCTAGCGCAGATTGAAAATTCATTCAGAAACTGATTTAGGAATGCTTCAGCAACCAAACACAAAAGCTAGCTCAATAAAAAGACTTTTATGTAAAAAGAAAGAATGTTTCCTATAAATTAGCCAAATGTGTGTTAAACTGAATAGATTAGGAATTTTGAATAACCAAATGTAAAATTAAAATGTAAGAGATAATAAATTGTTGAAAAAACATTGTATTAATAAGAGGTGTTTTGTATCAAAGTATAGGCAACTAAAAGTACTTTAGTGTATATTTAATTGGATAATGTTTAAGGTTAATGAAAATGAAAAATTCAAACTCAATTAAATGAAAATTAAAACTTGAGAAATTTTTGTTACGATCTTTCGCCCCAAATGACCAACACCATAAAAGCGATGGAAACATAATTCCTTCAATATGGCGAGTTTAAAATTTAAGTATATCTCGAAACGTTAGTTTTTCTCCTTTAAAACGACTTGTTTTCCATTTTTCTGTTTGGACATCGTATAGTTTGATCATGGACGTATTTTGGACTGTTCGCTTTATATTATTGCTAGTGAACGCTTTGAATATAAAAATTAAAGAAATAAAATATTTCATGTACAACAGAGTTCAATATTCCTTTTAATACAGTGATCGTGCATTAAGAGCAGCGCATTTTTTAAAAAATTAGGTAATTTCAAAACGAGAGGTATGTACATTTTTGATCGCTCTTATATTGTTCCCAGTGAATCCTTTTAACATAAAAAATTAAATAAACAAAAATATTGTTGTAGAACACCATTCAACAAGCCGCTCATTACGGCAAGGTGTATGAAGTGCTCGGATTCTTAAAAATTACCTAATTTCAAGACGGGATGGGGTACAATTTTAAATCTTGTTTTATCTTTATTTTAGTTTAATCAAAGAATAAACTTTTTTTTTAAATTATGTAAACCAACACTACCAGAGTTAACCCCTTTCATCCCTATAGTTATATTATGAACAGCTTTGACATATGGTAGGGTCAAGTACGTTCATTTATATAAAGTTCCACCCAAAAAGTTAAGTCTGTTTCACAATCTACTGAAAAAACGTCTATTGTGAAAATTTATTGCAAGCGACAACAATGATATACAACATAAATTGTAATCTATTATGTTATTTTGTTATCCACGCCCCTCATGTAATACGTCTCTCACCAATTTATTGCATCCCCAATTAGACAAAGTAGTCACAAAAAATGTAAATTGAGTGCATTACTCCACAGATGTGCTTCGTTTTAAAACCTGGTTTACTTGATTGTTCACTAATTTGGGATTTTATGACAAACTTGTTCAACAATTTAATTTATATGAAATAACCACTAAATCAAAGTAGAAATCCAAATAATGATCAAAATTCTTTGTGGAAAAAATTGCCGTGATTATATATCATGGTTCGTTACTGCAGATGCTGATAAAGTCACCTCGAGATTATTTTATATCAAACCCATGTCAAGACCGATAAGGCATTTAGAGGATAAATATCACGGCTTGAAATGGCGATCAGGTATGTGCCATACAACCATTTCCAAGAGGAGTTGGTGAGAACTCTGCTACCGTTTAACAAAATTCACGTTAAGGGGAGTGAAAAACAACAGTTTTTAAGATTCCTTAACCAACCAACACTAAATTTGGACGAGGTTGATTTTCCGTGGATTAAAAATTTGAAGAGGAAGCAAAGGCGTATAGTTGTTTAAACCATAAGATCGAGGAGCCTATGTGTGCTCTGGAAAACGCATTACTACTGCAAGGCTGGGCGCATACTAACTCCAAAGATGTATGCAGTAAGTGTTGAAATGTTTAAAATCGATCCCCAGCCACAAGAATGTATTTCGTCTTGTATGTGCTTCTAATCAGCTACCGAGACACGCACCTAGACCTTGTGCAATTATTGTGAACACGCATCCTGCAAACAAACCAGGTCCGTATTTGAGTGCTATCTACATTGACGCGAATGCTAACGGGGAACATTTTGATTCCTTCGGATGACCCCAGCTAGGTTACCTTTTACGTTTCCTAGAGAAGAATTCTAGTTAGTTCCGTTACCACAAAACGACGCTGCAGGATTATCATTCGGATCTATATGGACTTTATACGATAATGTTTTTGTATTTTAGAATAATAAATAATTTACCAATGCTTGGTTTTGTAAATAAGTTTTTCACTACATGTTTAGTTATAAATCATGAGATAATCAAACTACTGCATAATGTTTGTTTTTCAAACATTCTACTCTGATGAATAAAACCCGTTTTTAGTAGTTTAGCTGTTTTAATTAAGAGTTACGTAACAAGAGCCGAGAGAGAGAGAGAGAGAGAGAGAGAGAGAGAGAGAGAGAGACGTGCATGACCAACTTCTATTGCAGAAAATGTTCATTAGTCCATACACCACTAGATGGAGCCGCAAACAAAACCCTAATTGGTCCTTAGAAATATACCGCTAGGTGGCGCTACCTTTATTACAGAAAATATTCATTAGTCCATACACCACTAGATGGTGCTACAAATTCAAAAATTTTTAGCTAAGAGCCTACGACAAGAGGGTACAGACCCTGACCGAAGTTCATAGCTGTCTTACAAGTTAGCATTAGGGCCTCTATATTAGAATACTATTTCCAGTCAAGGGGTCACGACAAGAGGGGCACAGACCTAACACAAGTCCCCGAAGACTTGCCTTATGAGATAGCATTAGGGCCCCTTATTCAAATTTCAAATTTCGGGCCTACTAGGTTAGGCTACCTAAGGTCAATCTGTTTCTCAAGGGAGACAACTTTCTCAAGGTAAACCTGTTTTTCAAGGTAAACCAGTTTCTCAAGGTAAACAACTATATCAAGGTGAATAACTTTATGAAGGTAAACAACTTTCTCAAGGTCAACCAGTTTCTCAAGCTCAACCCCAAGGTAAACAATTTTCCAAAGTCAACCCTACGGTTAACCACTAACTCAATGTAAATCCTAAGGTCAACTACTTTCAAAAAAGTAAATCAGTTTCTCAAGGTAAAGAACTATCTCAAGGTGAACCACTTTCTCAAGGTAAACCAGTTTCTCAAGGTCAACCTCTAAGTCAATCACTATCTCAAGGTAAACCTGAAGGTAAACCAATTTCTTAAGGTAAACAACTTTCTCAAGGTAAACAACTTTCTCAAAGTCAAACCGAGGTCAAAAAGTGAAAGGTGAGGTGCCCGTGTTCTACTGTTAGTACTGCATTGCTTCATATGGATGATATTCGGAATTCAGATATATTTTAGGGTTTGTGATGCTATGTGATCAAAATTTTCAGCCTTTATCGACTTGGTGTACCTTTTACCCTGTTGGAACACAACAATTATACAACGTGGTTTTTTTAGTTTCGTAGATGTTTTTATTCGCCATATGTCTGAGATTGCTTGGTTTAAAGTAAGTAATTCATATAATTCGCATTGACGAAATGGAACAATTTTTATTGATTCCTTCAAACAAACTCAGCTCAGCGGCATTGTTAAAGGTTGTTAATAATGGTTAAGAATGGAGGTATTAAATTAAACGTACTACTGATTTTGCTGTCAAGGTATGACCCTGTCTATTTAATAATAACTAACTGAGTCTCGTGTATACGTACATTAGTTCATATTTATTGATTCTAAAGTAGGACAGCTGAGGTGTGCATTTAACACATTTGCACACAACACCTTCCCCATTAGATTTTATTAATTTTTATTAATTACGTTAATTACTTATATAACTTATTAATTACTTATATAACTTTCCTCCCCCTTTTTTTTTTTTTTTTGTTAAGCTAACGTAGAACTAGTATTCATACAACACACATTCCTTAATCTATTTAACTCTATGTAATGCAAAGTACTAAAATTAATGGAAAATCTTGCATGAGGTTAATAACAATAGTAACTTAAAATTACGTACTGGAATAATTATAAATGATTATGTATATATATATATATATATATATATATATATATATATATTATATATATATATATATATATATATATATATATATATATATATATATATATATATATATATATATATATATATATATATATATATAATGACTTTTATACTATTTATGAAAAATATTAATAAACATATAATAATAAATGCTTAATATGCGTTTAAGTAGTATAGGTATTCGTATCTAACAGTATCATTACCTACTTTAAAAAAATTATCGCACAGTCAAGCAAAATAATTATTATGCATTTTTAACTTGAGTTTAAATTTATATTTATCTAATTGGATCCAATTTAAATATATATAATAATTAATATTAATAATGTTATTTTAATTAAAAAGGTAATAAGTAGAAATACCTGTAAGTAACTATATTGAATCGCTTAGTAATATTTTCTTAGTCTATTTTTATGGACTACTAAATATTTTGAATTTTGGTCCCTTAAAGTACAGTTTACATCTTCAAAACTAGTTACTGTATATGGCCCTTTATACATCGGGTCCAATTTCTGTGTTGCTTCATTAGATAGCAATACCAAATCTCCTATATTTATATTGACATTAGGATTGATTTTCGTATCAAAGTTTTCCTTCGTTTTATGTTTTGCGTGTTGCAAATACTTTCTGGATCTAACTAATGCGGTTTATAATCTAAATTTCACTTCTTTGGCATAATTTTCTATATTATAGATTGGTGAAATAGCCTTATTGGAGGAGAAATCGCTCGGTAGATTTGGAATCTTTGCAAAAACAAGTTCGAAAGGGGTATAATGATGTACTGTGGATGGGGTTGTATTGTAGCAATAAGTATAATAAAGCAACCACTCATCCCAGTCAGATCGCGAATCATTAATATACATCCTTAGGTACTCATTCAAGACTCTGTGATTTCTTTCCACTGTTTCAACTGTTTGTGGCCTATAAGCAGTAGAAGTTTTTTGTGAAATATCTAATAAATTTGTCAATTCAGTTAAAGTTTCATTTACGTATTCGGTACCCATGTCGGTACGTAACTGTCTCATAGGACTGTAAATTAAAATAAAATTTTCGAAAATTGCACGTGTCACGGTTTTAGCTTCTTTATTAGGAATAGCAACAGTGATGAGTAGGGAGCGGATAGTTAGCAAATGCCTTTTTTGAATTAATGAGGATATTAAAGGCAAAGTTGAATTTCTACAAGTTTTAAGACATGACGACTCCAAACATGCAATTTTTACTTTGCCTTTTTTGCCCTTTTTGATGTTTTTGGCGGTTTTTGCCTATTTAAAGAAATTTTGGATTTTGCCTTTTTGTCGATTTTTATTTTAATAAAATTGAAAAATGTGGTTTTAAGTGAACCGTAAAAATAAACTTAACTTAACCTTCACGCCATTCCCTTGCGGGGTAGCCAAAACAATCCCTGCCTCTTATTTATTTTTCATTCACAATCTATATCTTATCTTACCTCCGATACCTCCCTAGCTTCCACAAGATTCATACATAGTCTCTGACGATGCCCTTTTGTTTTTAAAACTGCTTATCTTTCTTTCCTTTATCATAGATTCTACTACATTCAGCCAAGTTTTACGCGGCATACCAGGCGCCTTTCCTAACCTCACCCACATATATTTGTTTCGTTAATCTTGCGTTGTTCATTCTCTCAATGTGACCAAACCAACGTAATGTACAACTTTATATCTATCCATCATCGTCTTTTCCTCACCACACTCCGTCATTATGCATTCATTCTCAGGAATCTCATACCCACGGCATTTATTTTTCGTGCTTTTTTGACATACCCATGTCTCACTTCCATACAGTACTGACGGGACGAATATGCCATTATAGACTCCTCGTTTCGCAGCTAGGCTCATGCTTTTATTTCTCATTATCGTCCACATACTCCCAATCACTTTCCTTCCAGCATTGACCCTTCGTCCAAACTCGTTCTCAATTGTACTATCTGCAGTAAGCATTCTACCTAAATATACCAGCTCGTCCACAATTTCATCTTGCAGACTAAATACTCTACTCTTCTTTCCACCTTCCCGATTGAACACCACAATCTTAGTTTTGTTCACGTTTACCTTTAGGCCCATGATCTCACAGACTATATCAAACTTCCACAGAGCAGTTTGTAGCTCATCCGCACTGTCACTTTATAAAACTGTGTCGTCTGCATACACCAGAACTCATACATTTACGTCACCAACCATTACACCATTTCTATCGGTACATACTTGCTTTACACATTTATCCATGTTTACATTGATCAATCACGGTGACATCACACAGCCTTGCCGCACTTCTTGCTCAATATTAAATATTCACTCACATGTCCCTCACCCTAACACATGCCCGACTACCGTTGTATACTGCCCTTATTCCATTTATTAGACCTTTATTTACGCCATATTCATTTAATATTTCCCACAGCTTCTCTCTATTCACTCTGTCATATGCTTTCTCCAGATCTACAAACGCACATTACAACTTCCTTTTTACTTTAAACACTTTTCGATCACCTGCTGGAGAGCAACCATCTGATCGACACATCCTCTCCCTGTCATGAAGCCACCTAGTACATCCCACGTCTTAGTTTGTGTAGTTTCGTACATCTTCAATCAGTATTCTTCCAAATACTTTCCAGGTACGCTGAGCAAGCTTATTCCTCTGTAGTTCTTACAATCATTCTTGTTACCTTACCCTTATACAATGGTACAATGATGTGCTCTCCAATCATGCACTTTTCACATAAGGCATACATTGAATACTATAATTCCTCTGTAGTTCTTACAATCATTCTTGTTACCCTTACCCTTATACAATGGTACAATGATCGCTCTTCCAATCACTTGGCACTTTTCCACACATAAGGCATACATTGAATAATTCACGCAATCTTCGTATAAGCTTTGCACCACCATACTTGAGCATTTCACCAGTGATTTCATCTACGCCTGCTCCCTTGCCGTTTTTCAACCTTCCTGCCGTTTTCTCTACCTCATTTATTCCAATATCCTTCTCAGTTTCATTCATCATTTCTTCTATATTCTCCTTATGTAACCCTTCAGTCTTACTTTCCTCACTACTGTACAGCTTTCCGAAATATTCTTGCCAGCATTCCCTCACTTCACAATCGTCTCATACTATTTCGTTTCTAGCATTCATAACTGCTGCAGCGTTCTGTTTTGGGCCACATTTTGTATTTTTGACCCATTTTCATAAGAGTTTTTTGTTTCCCTCAAAATCATTCTGCATTTTCTCTCCTTCCACAGTCATCACTTCCTCTTTACTTATTCTCACTGCCTCCTTCGTTTCTTTGTTTCTTAATCTGTACACCTCATATAATCGCTTCTTCTCAGTCTCATTTTTTGCAGCAATCATTGCCACGTCAATGTCTTTTATTTGTCCGTTCCACACTGTTTCATTCATATTCAACTCTTTACTCACAGCACCTGCGTATTTCATTCTCGCACCATTATCCACTAATTTGTCAACCCTAATTTCGCACTACGTTTGTTTACCTTCTCCAGACCCACTTTTGCCCTAAACACACTCTCGATACACACTCCGCGCATTACTTTTGTGTCTTTCACCAGGTTTTTAAGCCGTTCATCATACACTATTAAGTCTATCATACTTGGTTAATATACAGTTTTTGTTTTAGGTATTTTATTTCCTAACGAAATACCTGAATCGAAGATATTGCTTTCAGTAAGCGACGCGGCACCTTACATGCTAAAAGCCGCACGGGCTCTAAAGGTATTCTACCCTAAACTGCATCTTACTTGCCTAGTACACGCACTGCACAGAGTGTGTGAATGCATTCGCAAGGAATTTAGTGCTGTAAATAAATTAATTTCTTCCGTGAAGAAGGTAAATATTACATTGTCTATGTGCTGCTGTTACGATTTAAAAACTGCAGGTATTTGTAAAAGCACCATTACGAGTTTCTGAGTATAAAGAAAAGCTGCCATCAGTTCCACTCTCTCTCCTGAACCTGTGATTACCAGATGGGGTACCTGGATCGAGGCGTGTAATTTTTACGCGCTTCATTGAAACTCAATTAAAGAGGTAAACACATGTTTGCAAAATCTGTTATGAATTCTGCAAAAATGATATGATAATTTACAGGTAGTGAATTCATTTCACCCTTCAACGGCTGCTGCTATACAAAAAGCTCAAGAGAGTTTTGAAGAAGAAAACGTCCGTCGAGGTATAATGTATATAAACACCCATTTCTGCTACCTACTCGAAACTATAAAGAAACTCGAAGCAAGGAACCTCGCGTTAGTGGAAGCGTTAGGGATAGTGGACGATGTGGTAAATGAAATCGCACGGGTACCTGGTGCCTGTAGGATAAAAGTAAATGAAAATATATTATCTGTATTACAAAAGAATCCAAATCTTCACATAATAAAGGAGATTGTAAATGTACATAGAGGAGAAGAGGCCATTGGCTTGGATGCAAGCCCTCAAGAAGTCGCTGCAATTAAACATGCCCCCATTACATCCTGTGATGTCGAGAGATCTTTCTCGACATACAAGCAAATTGTCAGCAATACCAGGGCAAATTTGTTACCTGACCATACGGAACAGTACTTGATTACAGCCTGAATAATAATGTTAACGTAGATTAAATGTTTTGTTATTTTTATTTTTTTATTTGTAAATTCATTTTACGTAAGTAGTTATTAAATTATTTTAAACAATTGTGTGCCTTTTTCGAATTTCAATTTTGCCTTTTTCCTTGCCTTATTTTACTGTTTTTGTTGCCTTTTTGCCTGCTTTTTTTATGGGTTTTTCTTGCCTAACTATCCGCTCTCTAGTGATGAGATACTTTGTTAAATCACACTGAAGTGTAACCGCGTAAGAATTTCCTGAGTTTGTTTTTACAAATGGCCCGATTGTGTCAATGATTACTGAATCAAAGGCATTCACGGGTGTTTCTGTAATACAAACTGGTTCAATTATTTTTTTTCCTGGTTTATTCACTTGACATTTATGACAAGTTTTAACGAATTTTACGACATCTTGACGCATTTTCTTCCAGTAAAAATAGGAACGAAGTTTAGCTAAAAGTCTTGTTTTACCACAGTGTCCACCTAGTAGAGGATTTGTATGAAATTAGATTTTGTTTTTCTTCGTCAGTTTTTACAATTTGAATTGGTTTTGTCAAAAGTATGGTCAAGTTCTTGAGCATTGATTACTAATTCTTTTAAATTCATATAAATTAACGAAATTGAAAATACCACTGTTAAGCTCGAGCTTTACTTTATCAATTCCATGGTTACCAGCTAATGTTTCAAGCTTGGAAATTACCTGCTTTAGTGCGGGCTTTCCTAAGTAACTATGAGAATTATACTTAATAATAACTTTAATGTTTATATTAGTATTATTTAGTGCACTTTTTATAACTTTAAAATTCAACTTAGGAATTTTATAAGCTTCAAAATTTTCTAGTGTTTCGTAGATTTTATATGTAGTAATTTCGTCTCTTTTTGGTTCATCTTCGGTTTCTTTGAGTTCCTTTTTGTCTATATAGTCATTCTGTTTAGCAGTTATTGATCTTGTCTGAACAGAGTATACATGTGCTTGAGTCTCTTTCAATTGTTCAATGTCAATTTTCGAAAGTGCGTCACTTCCTACATTATCTTTCCTCTTAATGTATTCTATTTGAAAATTATATTCTTCTAAATCTAATCTCATTCTAGTAAGTTTGGAATTGGAGATCTGACTGTAAATTTGTTACCGTAAACATATGGTCGGAAATACGAAATCGCCCAATGAACTGCTGCGAGTTCTTTCTCAATTGTTGACTTATTAATTTCACCTTTAGTGAAAGCGCAGATGCATAAGCTGTCCGGTAGAACTGAACGGGTATCGGATTAACAAGGAGGATTGTCAATATATGGTTCTATTGTGCTTGAAACCGCCTTAATGCTTTGCTGTCTCGTACTTATTGTACTGACAAAGAAAGATGGATATATTATGAATAATGCCTCTATTTCTGCCGAACAAAAGCGTTTGCAACTTTCACACATAATGACAAGGCAATAAGAATCAGATGCAGGTAGAATAGAAATTCAATAGGTATAATAAAATGCCAGTGGTTCTCAACACTGCTTTAACATTATATAATTTGTGAAGAAATGCAACTTTTGTATAATAAAAATAATAATCGATTACTAATTACCTATAAGTAATTTCAATTGACACCTTTCACTTATACTTATAACAACAATAACAAATACATTTTTATTATAGTTAGTAAATATTAATTAAATTACAAAGATATACTTTTATAATTAAATGTAAAATTATAATTGTCATTCGGCTTCAGATTCATCACTTCCTGAGTCATCCAAATCTTGGAAAAGATCATCGTCATCACTTTCTTCAGTGTTAACTGTGAAAATAAGAGGTCTTACTTCATCCACAATCTATTATTAATTACTTATTGTTACAGTATTGCATATTTATTTGGATTCTTTTGTAATTGAGTACACTAAAACGTCATTACCATACTTAGGTATACAATGAACTTTCTAAATGTAAATTGAAATACCTATACTTAATCGAATATTCATTATTATGAATGGCTTTTATAAATGTTTATTATAAAACTTGCATTCTTCCATAAATTTTAAATGTAATGTTAAAGCAGTGTTGAGAACCACTGGCATTTTATTATACCTATTGAATTTCTATTCTACCTGCATCTGATTCTTAATTGCCGATATGTCATTATTGTGAAATTGAAACGCTTTGTTCGGCAGAAATAGAGGTTATTCATAATATATCCACTTCTTTGTCACGTACATAAGTTCGAGCAGCAAAGCTTAAGTTTCAAGCATCAATAGAACCATGATATTGCAATCCTCCTTGTTAATACCGATACCTGTTCAGTTCTACGCAATCATCCTGATTCGTTATGTAGTTAACTGAGAATTCGCAAACGCATAATTAGCAGGTCCGGTAGAAATGAATTATTTATTGAAATCTGGATATTGCGTATTGTGTTGAATTAGCGCCAGATTTCTAAATTTTGAACAATTTTCAATTCGTTTGTCCAGTTGATTAATTTTTTCTGCAAAGGTAATTTAATGGGTATGTTAAAAGTGGAAATTAGATAAACCTAGATTAAATCGATAGTAGTAAAACGCTAGAATGCTTCTAACTCATCGCATTTAACGGCTTAGGATAATTTGATAACTTCGGATTTAGCTTGGATCTGGAGAATTCCTTTATCTGTAATTAAATGGTCCTAGGTAAGTCACGTCCTTTCTAAAGAATTGTATTTTGGAATTTAGTTTAAACAGTATTTTCTGCAAGTTTCAAATACAGCTTCCAAATTTTGCAAATGATGCTTTTCTGAACATCCGACAACAATTATATCATCTACATACATAAATGCTTTTTCATGAAGGAATGCAAAGGATTTGCATCATAATCTATCAGTAATTTCGTTTGTAATGGAATAAATGTGAATTTTCAAGATTTTCAGTTTATTTAAATGAAATAGGATATCTTTATTATTGATATTAAGAAAATTTATTAGTGCTGTGTTCTCGTGTTACGGTTCGTTTAACAAATATACCTTTTGCTATTTCTTGATTTGGAACGTAGTGCCAGAAAATCATTATTTAATTTTATCTCACGGGTAACTTCCGACCAAGCTGGAAAAATAAATGTATCTTCGTTTGGTCCACCACGAAAAGGAATGATAAAATTATGCGAATCCCGTATTGTTAGCGACCAAGTATTATAATCCAGTATACATCTAAATTTTGATAAGAAATCTCGACCTAAGATACCATCGGCAGCTAGGGGAAAATCATTTTTAACTAACTGAAACTCTTGATGAATTGATTTATTATTGTCAATGAAAATTTCTAATTTAATTGCCAAATATGATTCTATACATGTATTTGTAATTCCGCGAATTGTATAATTTCTCTTTCTTGTTTGAAGTTGTACGTCAGAATTTTGAAAACTATCTTTTAAAAGAGATATGTCTGCCCCTGAATCTACTAAGAATGTAAAACATCCAAATTTTGTTGATAAATTTACGAAGTTTGAAAATGATAGATTAAGAATGCTTATTGGTTGTCGATTTCCGTATCCCCCATCCCCATCGGAGGGGGCGCTAGCGAGTTTTCGGACTCGTATGCCCTCACATTTGCTGAAAACTGGCTATTCGCAAAACCTTGACGTTTTCCAGCTCTTGAATCACCGCGATCATATAATAAGGTCTACTAGTATTATTTGTACCATGGTAATTTTGGCGTGAAAAGTTACCGCGATTTCCATTTCTTCGGTTAAAATTTCCACGATGATAGTTATGGTAAAAGCGATTAAAATTGCCTCGTCTTTTAGGGTTTCCTCTCATTGAGTTGCTAAACATAATTGTCGCATTACTGTTATCTGAATCAACACTAAGATATTTGGTTAGAGCATCCTGAACTGTTTCAAACGTACCTGCTTCTATAACTATTTTTACTCTTTCAGATTTAGAATTTGAAATGAAAGTTTTAATTACTTTATTTTTCAAAAAAGACTGCGCTGTGTCTTGACGAACTCCTTCCGAGATGTATGCTTGTTGAAGACTTTCTGCTAATTTATCAATCTGTTGCGTAAATAGTGACGTATATCTGCCTTGTTGTCTAAGATTTAATAGTCGTGCTTCGATAACGTCGGATTTATCACCCCTGCATTTGAACTTTAATTCAGTAATAAGTGTTTTCAGATCGGTAACCTTATCAGTAGTTGCAGATCTAGCTTTTCCCGTTAATCGCGTTTTTAGCATTATCCTCGTTGCCCGTGCAATTTTTGCTAAGTAGTAATAATGAATCAATAAACGAGTCTAGTGCCGACGAATTACCGTCAAACGATTTCGGAAGAATTTTATCAGCTAGATTAATAGAATCTGATAACGAAGTCATTGTGATTATTGTTTGTGAAAACGATTTTTGAAATTCTTGTATTACCAAATTAATATCTAATTTCTTTAATTTATGAGGAATTTCGAAATCCAAATCAAGTTTCGAAAACGCATTGATTGTACGCTCACGAATTTTGTGAAATATAATATTTATTATGCCTTGATGTTCCAAACTGCATTGGCTCCAAGAAGTAGTTGCCAGTGTAACATATTCATTGTATATATTGATAATTTCATATAATATTTCAAGTCTAACTTCTTCAGCTTTGGAACTAACCTCTTGATTACTCTCTTAGTTTGTACATAATGCTCATCTTGCAAACGTTTTAAATTTGCTTCTAAGACTTCCCACAGCATTGATAACGCTAATTGTTAAAATTGAAAATTACCTCGACCTTTGACATCATTTAGCATTAATTTAACAAAAAAATTTTTTTTTCTTTTTTTCTTTCACACTATCAAAATTAGAATTGCAATTGACAAAGTGAATATAAAAAAAATTTTTTTTTTCTGCTAATTATTAAATAAATGTTCCCATTCCACAATGAATACGCAATATTGCATATTTACGAATTTGTGTATTAAGTCAATTACCTACTATTATCAGCAATTCTACGTTGTGCCGTTGTTGATTGCTTCGACTGGACTTTGGTGATATCTTCCATATGTCGAAATTGATCCTTTTGGTTATTTCAATTTCCTTGGTATGATTTGTGATCTTGAATTGTCTGCACTTTGCGCTCACTCAGTAATTTATCACGTCGCGACGCCAGCGATTTGTCGATTGTTCATATGTTTGTTAATTAAACTACATTTGCTGATGATGCTGCACGTCTAAGCGTTCTACGCTTGATGTGACTATTATAAGTTTTTACGATTTTTAAAATAAAGCTTACTACCACAATTACGAATATTATGTAGAACATAATTTTTACATCACTAACTAACTGTATATTAGATGTCTGCGTAATAAAATTTGCATTTACCGCATCGTTTTCAGTAAGCTCTTGATCGGCATGATGACTTTGAGTCTTACCCATTTGTTTATATTTGGTTTTAGATTTAGTGGTAATAAGAAAATGTAAACTTTCACCATTAACACTCATAATAAAATACTTATCTTTTTTGGGATTTTTTAATGGTGTACTTTAAATTATACAATCTAAACGTTTCGATAACACTTACAGTTATCTTCGTCAGTAGTAATGTTTGTTAAAAATTACTAAAGATGTAAACAATTTTGTCAAATTTGAAAAATTCAAACATAAACATAAGCCTGCTATTAATATAACAGTTTGAGAAACGTATAAGCCAACTATAAAATTGTAGTAAAGAATAACTAGGTCATTAAAATTAAATATTGTTAAACTGCCTCAAAGATGACAAACCAGAACACTCTCTACGACGAAAGCTAACAATGAAATTTGCCAGCCAAAAAACACATTTAACAAAATTTAATCGAGTTATGATGTAAGTGTAAAGTTGTGAAAAACTTCAATTTTAAAATGATAGAAGCATTCACAAATCCAAACATTACATCAAAAAATAACCCAGTTAAATCTAACAAAGAGATATCTTTATCAATAATTGGAAGTGTTATTAACAATGAAAAGCACAATGCAGAACGTTCTTTGTAATTTTTAATTTCAACTACTTATGTTAAATTATAGTGCTGTGGAAATTTAACATATAATTGGTAAAGCATTTGCTTCAAGGTCTAGGAAAAACATAGCAAAAAACCTAGACATACCAAAAGTTGAAAACAAATCAAAATCAAGGCGTATAATTATGCTCTTTTTTAATTATAAGATGCCAAAACCTATTTAAACGGAGATTTTCTTCTTGTCTATTAAAATTATTCGAGTGTTTATATATCTCAATAGCTTCACGTTGCAAACGAACATAATAATGGGTTTGTCTTGACAATATTTTCATATTGTTAAATTGACTGTCATGATTTAGATTATTCAGGGCATGGTCAGCCACAGCAGACCTCTCTGGTTGACCCAATCTACAAAATCTCATATGTTCTTTGCGTCTTGTATCAAAGCTACGTTTTGTGGTCCCGATGTATACTTTTCCACATGAACAAGATAACTTATACACTCCGGAAGATGATAAAGGGTTTGACACATCTTTAGGTGATCTTAAATGTTCTTTAATTTTTCTTGTAGGTTTAAAAATAGTCCTAATGCCATATTTGATTAGGATTTTTTCAATTCTATTTGTAACATTAGCTATAAAAGGAGGAAAAGCAGTACCAACATTAAGAACTGGTTTTTCTAAGGTTACGCCTAGAAGGTGTAATAACATTATTAATATCTGTAAGTGAATATCCATTATCTTGTAAAGATTTTCTTAAATATTTATATTCATCATTCAAAATTCAGGGTCACAAATTCGTTTTGCTCGATCTACTAAAGATTTAATTACACTAATTTTTGACGTGGATGGTGGTTGATAATTTATGAATATCATCATGTGTCGGCTTTTAAACCTTAAAAGATAGTGAATTATTATTTTAGATTCAGGGTCACAAATTCGTTTTGCTCGATCTACTAAAGATTTAATTACACTAATTTTTTGACGTGGATGGTGGTTGGATAATTTATGAAGGTATCTATCAGTGTGTGTCGGCTTTCTGTAAACCTTAAAAGATAGTGAATTATTATTATTATTATTATATATATATATATATATATATATTATATTAATTGTCAAGAAATGGTAAACTTCCATTAGTTTTTTTTCCATGGTAAACTGAATACTAGGATGTATACCATTTATAAAAACCAAAAAGTCATGCAGTGCTTCTTCTCCATGTCTCCAAATAACAAATGTGTCATCTACATATCTATACCAAACTGAAGGTTTTTTAGGTGTATTTTGTAACGTTAATGTTTCAAATTTTTTTTCCATATAAAAATTAGCTATAACAGGACTAAGGGGACTACCCATTGCTACACCTTCAATCTGTTCATAAAATTTACTATTCCACTGAAAATAAGTTGTAGTAAGACAGTGCTAAAAAAGAATGGTTATGTCCTTTGGAAAAAGATGATCTATGTATTGAATAGTTTCTTTTAGAGGTACTTTTGTAAAAAGTGAAATAACATCAAAACTAACCATTATATCACCCTCTTCAATTTTGAAACTATGCATTTTTTCAACAAAGTCGGCAGAATTTTTAATGTAATGGGGTGTTTTTCCTATGTGAGGTTGTAATAACAATGTAAGATGTTTTGCAAGGTGATATGTAGGAGAACCAATTGTACTAACAATAGGCCTTAAAGGAATATTAGGTTTATGAATTTTTGGTAAACCATATAGTTTTGGTGAAATAGCTTCAGAGTTAGATAGTTTCTTCTTTATTTCTTCAGGAATAGATGATAATTTAATCAGCTCTTTAGTTTTTAAAAGAAACTTTTTTGTTGGATCTTTTGGTATTTCACGATAAGTTTCTGGTCCCAACAATTGTTCTATCTTAGTGTTATAATCGTTCATATTTAATATAACAGTTGCATTACCTTTATCTGATTTTAATATTATAATACTTTCATTGCGTTTAAGATCAAGTAAAGCATGTCGTTGACGAAAGGATAAGTTGCTCTTTGGAGGTTTTGTTTTACGTAATATGTTAACGGTGTTGTATCTAACTTCATTAGCAGCATCAAAAGTAATAATCTAATGGAGTTTTCGATGTTGGAAATTATATCTTCAAAAGGTATTACTCTTGGTGTTATCGCAAAATTTCCTCCTTTAGAAAGCGCTTCAATAGCATAATCTCCGTTTAAATAGGTTTTGGCATCTTATAATTAAAAAAGAGCATAATGATACGCCTTGATTTTAATTTGTTTTCAACTTTTGGTATGTCTAGGTTTTTTGCTGTGTTTTTCCTAGACCTTGAAGCAAATGCTTTACCAATTATATGTTAAATTTCCACAGCACTGTAATTTAACATAAATAGTTGAAATTAAATTGAAATTAAAAATTACAAAGAACGTTCTGCATTGTGCTTTTCATTGTTAATAACACTTCCAATTATTGATAAAGATATCTCTTTGTTAGATTTAACTGGGTTATTTTTTGATGTAATGTTTGGATTTGTGAATGCTTCTATCATTTTAAAATTGAAGTTTTTCACAACTTTACACTTACATCATAACTCGATTAAATTTTGTTGAATGTGTTTTTGGCTGGCAAATTTCATTGTTAGCTTTCGTCGTAGAGAGTGTTCTGGTTTGTCATCTTTAAGGCAGTTTAACAATATTTAATTTTAATGACCTAGTTATTCTTTACTACAATTTTATAGTTGGCTTATACGTTTCTCAAACTGTTATATTAATAGCAAGCTTATGTTTATGTTTGAATTTTTCAAATTATAAAAATTGTTTACTACATCTTTAGCAATTTTTAACAAACATTACTACTGACGAAGATAACTGTAAGTGTTATCGAAACGTTTAGATTGTATAATTTAAAGTACACCATTAAAAAATCCCAAAAAAGATAAGTATTTTATTATTAGTGGTAATAAGTTTTTCGTGATTCACTCACTATTCCGGTACCCGCACTCATATTTATTTTACTTACACTGTCACTGTCACGGTGTTAAAGGTTGTTAATAATGGTTAAGAATGGAGGTATTAAATTAAACGTACTACTGATTTTGCTGTTAAGGTGTGACCCTATCTATTTAATAATAACTAACTGAGTCTCGTGTATACGTACATTAGTTCATATTTATTGATTCTAAAGTAGGACAGCTGAGGTGTGCATTTAACACATTGGCACACAACAGCATCACTAAGTGTTAAATGTGGTACTTTCCACTGGATTTTATTTAAGGTTATTGTTACGTCAACGTCACCATAGGTCAGTTAGTATCGCTTCTAGATCGAATTGAAATCAATTCTTGACGCATATTCACAATTGCTTAACGATAATCCTCCATAATTCCAAACATATAATTCAATAGTATGCACTCTAAAAATTTTTCACCATTTTGCTCATAGAATTCTACTTGTAATGGTTCTTTGGTGACCAACCCAGACGGCTGAATGCTTTGCTCTTGCTTGTCGTATAGGAAATATATCCTGAGCACAGACGTTATGTCCGGATTTCTGCAAACCTCCACTTCTTGACCACCTAGCTCATAACGCATTTCTTCGGAAATAAAGTTGGGAAAATTATCGATTAATTTGCTTATATCATAATCAGCCTCCTTTTTGAGCTCAAGCTGGCTTTCTATGTACAGAAAACCATCGCAGGTAGCCGTAATTAGATCCTGACTTGGAATTAAAATGCATATTTCTTCGGAAGGTCCGTATTTAGAAGATCCATATGTAATTATGAATATCCGATCTAACTGTAATATCATCAAAATGTACGTTTTGAAATACGTGATTCGGCTATTACGGCTGAGAACTTTTAAACCAATTGACGTTATAAGGCATTTCTCAGTAGACGTTAACCGCAATGAAGGTTGATGACTAAATTAACGACTTTCTGTCGTGATGATGTCTTTTATATGGATTTTTGTGAAGCAAACAGGAAACAATTTCAATAGAAAGACCTTGTAGCACAAATATGTAAGCGCCGTTCCTGTATTTCCTAGCTGGAAACCATTGGTAGAGCACTTACGTTAATTTTTAGGAATTCTCGCTTGTACATTGAAAATATATAAGTGACCTCAATGTGCACAAATATTTCTGAGTCGATTTTGTTCTTGCGTAGATTTCCCTGCCTTAGAATGAAATTAATGTGTATTTAATACTGCACTTTAATAGTAATAAGTTGCATTTTGGGAACAAGTACGTACAATATCAAACTTATATTTTAGGCATTAAAATTATGTATGTTAATCTAATTTTTTTAGGCAATAAAGTTCGCTATTAAATTATAAAGTATAATCTTTAAAGAGTAACCGATCACTCTTGTAAAGTGATTTTCATAAACTTCCCTTTTACCCCACAGTTTATCACAAATGACTAAAATAAAGTAAGAAGTAAGTAAATAAAATGGAATGAGTGACCGAACATGACACTACGTCATCTGATAACAATCTCGTATTTCCGGACGCTGACCAAAAGACGCTCATATTTTCAAGAAGGCCGAATGTTTATCTAAATAGAAGGTCGGCACGTATGTGAAAATATGTATTTTGTGATATCGACAATGATATATATTAGAAAATAAATATTACTTTATATTTGAAGCATTTTTCAAAAAGTTGTTCAGTTAAATTGAGTGGATATTAATGCCCATCTATTTGATTAGCATTATGTACATACAATGTATTTAATATTACATTATTTCATAATATGTTATAAATGCAATAGTGGTAAGTGGAATACTTGATTACGATTATTTTTAATTTTCGTTGTATCGATCGTTAAATGAAAGCAACGAGAGTCCTTATTGACTAAGCCAAGTGGAAAATAGAAACAAAAGTTTAACTAAGTGAAAATTGCTTTCAGAGTAGGTACAATGGATGCCAAGTACGTAAGTTATTGTAGGGGATAAATACTTAGAAGTTAAGATAGGGGTTGTAATATTACATTTTTAAATCATAAAAAATATGTACCTACTCATGTAATAATTTTAATTATTTTTATGTTTCGCTACATTTCGTACATATATTGTTCGATATAGACATAACACATCGTTATCAAGTGCTTTTAACAGTGAAAACTAACAAACATAGGGAGCGATATACATAATAAAGAATAGCTCTTGTTATTATTCCTTGTACCGATTTACAACCATAAGTTGGTTCTGTGAAACTAGAAACTTTGACGAAAGAAATGTCTTGCAAGTATCTATAACCTTCCTTTGTAATCTCAAAAAAATTAAATTACGAATTAGTTTCTTTTTAATTAGTAGAAATACGAGAGTCGAGTAGAATCTATTGAGAATAAAAGGAATGGTTAAGATTTTGTAACGTTTTATTTCAAATCTGCTTTTAAGCCTAAAGTTTAGCTCGAAAAATCTGGAACACTGGAACTGTGGCAGGATATGTAATAAACGAAATACACCCAAGTACCACACAAAAATAAAAAACACGGAACGCTTTTCAATAGCTAAGCTGTCATCATTAGCGGTCGACTGGGACGAACTAAGGAAAATGTTTAATATGTATACAGGATGTCCGGAAATAGCGTGTACAACGTTTAACCAGAGATTCCTTGGTCAAAATAAGGCGATCCGGGTTAACATACCTATATCCGAAGTTGCTTGGTTTTGCCGCTAGAGAGCGTCAAAGTTTTTAGAATAATTTCGTTTTTTCGAAATAATTTCTAAACGCTGTAACCGATTTTAACTAAATTTGGGAAGTAGAGTTGTAACATAAATTGACATAATTTGATGTGAATGGAAACTTCTTTCGATACGTTGAAAATGACAAAAACCTACATGGTGTCCAAAAAAAAAAAGATTTCCTTACTCCCTGTAGATATGACTCATTTTTTTTTGTACTAACATGTTATTTTGTTTACAATATTTTTGTACTACTCTAAAATTTTTGTCAAAAGTACAGTTTCATCGCAAAAAAAGTAATTTACTCAACCGGACATTTAATCATTTTCAATCACAATTATGGATGTTTAACGCAATAAATTATTATCATAATTGTCCAAAATGTTCTCCGTTTTTTAAATTAGCTTTTCAATACGAAACTGTAAGTAACTACTTACAATTATTAGTAGTTAGTAGATACTACTTTTAAACTTAATTTCGTCATTCGTGTCTTTTCTCCTTATGGTCAGTTTTTAGAAAGTTCTTTACAAATTTTCAATTTAGATAACGTTGGCTAGAAACGAAATGTTTTACAAATCAAGGGCGTAGCAAAAAAAAATTCGAACAATTATCATAATAATTTATTGCGTTAAACCTCTTACAAATTTTAGTTGGGCAAACGGTTTTAACAAAAAAATATTTTCTAATTTCCTTCTGAGTCAGTAATTGTAACTTAACACTAATAATGTTGGCTATGATTTAGATAACTAATGGAGATAATGAATGTTTAATTACCTACTGTTACAACAAATGTTCAAAATGGCCACCTTTTTGTTGTACACATGCGTTAATTGTACGTTGAAAGTGAAATTGTACTCTTCGTAGTGTAGCGGGATTCCGAAGGGTGCTGGCAACATTTAAAATTATGCTATATAAATCCTCCTCAATTTAATAGGAGAGGAGTAAATCTTTGTTTTCTCATAAAAACATCACAGGGTGTTAGATCCGGTGGTCTTGCTGGGAATTTTACAGGAGCATCATTACTTCTTCCTATCCATCGATTTGTATAAATCGTATTTAAATACTGACGCACTTCTAACAAAAAATGCGGCGAAGCACCATCACGCATAAACCACATGTTCTGTCGTTGTAATAAGGTCAAATTCTCTAGTAAAGCCGGTAATGCTTCTTGCAAAAAATTTAAATAATTATTTCCAATTAAGTTATTTGGTGTAATAACTATACCTATAAGGGATTCGTCAATAATTCCCACCCACATATTAAATTTAAATATATGTTGGTAATGAGTAACTTTCCATCAGAGTAAAGATGATCATTATGTGAGTTAATTACACCAAGTCTTGTAAAACTTAACTTTGTCGGTACATACAATTCTGTTATGGAAATTTATGGAAGTTTCTGATTTCCAATAAAATTGCAAAACGTTAAGCGGAATTCTAGATCAATAGGTAATAAGTCTTGAATTTCTTGAACATGGTATGGACGTATAATTTATTCTTTTAAAACCTCATTGACAACTGATTTTGGATTTCCAGCCCTAGGTGTCTAATACTTACTTTTGAATTTTCCTCAACTCTGTCTAAAATTTGTTCCTTCATATCTACTGTTCTTGTAGCACGCTCACGGCCACAATCAAAAGATCGTGACTTTAAACTACCATTCTCACGAAGACGTCTAATAATTTCAAAGTTTTCAAAGGTTTAGTGATGTGGCGCTTACGGTTAAGAAACCTTTCCTTGTAAACTCTATAGGTAGCGGACCGCGGAAATTTTATTATTGTAATAAACTTTTGTCAAATCGCCATTGTTACAGCGATAGAAAAGATAATTAGTGAGTTGTTAATATCTTGATAATAAGTCGTAATTTGCTAATGTTTTCGTAATATTTTATTTTATGTATTTTTGTGTAAGAAATGTGGGTATGTAGGTAAGTGGTATTTGGCTAACGATTGAAAAAACATATGTTAGCTAGCAGGTGTCCGCCTTTACTGAAGGAGTGTAACAGATAGTTTGACGCGCACATTCTTGATGTAAAAATGTCACTAGTTTAATAAACGTCGGTAGATGTCGTGATCAAAGACATCTTTATATAGGTTTTGTCATGAACGAATAAGTTCAAAAGTAAATATGTAATTAAAAATTATTATTAATTTTATTAAATACATAAATAAAAAATTTATCTCTAGTAGGACTTGAACCAACGACCTGTAATTTGCTAGAGTACCGCGCTAACCATCTGCGCCATCGAGATACAAGCCCCAATCGATGTAAATTTTGTCTTTATGTATGTAGAACTGATGTAAATTCTAAATATAATGAGATTACAATCAAATTACGTATATTAATGAAATGTGAGCCTGCAGTAACGCAAGGATTCACACATACCAAAACAACTTGACTAATATTAAATTATTATAGGTATTGTTATGAACGAATAAGTTCAAAAGTAAATATGTAATTAATAATTATTAATTTTATTAAATACATAAATAAAAAGTTTACCTCGAGTAGGATAATAATTAATTAATAATTTAATATTAGTCAAGTTGCTTTGTTATGTGTGAACACTTGCGATATTGCAGGCCCACATTCCATTAATATACGTAATTTGATTGTAATCTCATTATATTTAGAATTTACATCAGTTCTATATACATAAAGACAAAATTTACATCGATTGGGGCTTGAGAATCTCGATGGCGCAGATCGTTAGCGCGGTACTCTAGCAAAGTACAGGTCGTAGCTTCAAATCCTACTTGAGGTAAACTTTTTATTTATGTATTTAATAAAATTAATAATAATTTTTAAAGACATCTTTGTTTGGTATTTTTAAAATTGAGACCTAAAGGTAGGATTTGTTACGGACGAATGCATATTTTTAAAATTAAGAGTTCGCTGAATAATTAATATAATTATTGTGTTTACCGAGAGTTTCGTGCGTTCGTCTAACATTTCATCCTTTTCCAGCTTGTCTCTTATGATAGTTAGTGCCTTATCGGTAGGCACATTTGTGAATAGACTGACAATGTCGAAGCTTACCAGTATTTCTTCGTGGTTTGGTTGGAAGTTTTTGATGGTTTCCACGAAGTGCTGCGTATTCTTGATCATAGACTCGGTATTTTACCGATAAGGGTGCGATGATACCTAGTAGATAGTGTGCTAATGGATGGCAAGGTGAATTTCTCGAGCTCACAGTTGATCTCAGAGGAATTCCCTCCTTATGAATCTTTGGTGGGCCATACAGATGCGGAGGTTTGCTGTAGTGTGGGGTAAGTCTAGTTCTCTGGTAGTCGGAGAACTCCGTTTCGCCAGTGTCAAGTATATCCGTCTTTCGATTGATAGTGTGGGGTCTTTTGGTATTTGTTTGTACTCGCCCCCGTCTAGTAGTTCTTGGACCTTACTGCTGTAAGTGTCCATATCCATTACCACAGTCGCGTTTCCTTTGTCTTCCGGGAGAATTTTGATCGATGGGTCATTCTTAAGGGAAATGACCGCTCTCCTTTCTAGGTTAGAGAGGTTGGGTTTAGTTCGCCTGGATGAATCTAGGACTGATCTAACCTTACTTCTGTATTCTTCGGCTTCTTCAGGATCTAATTTTATAGTTGTTTCTTCGACTGCGGTTATTAAATCTACTTTCGGAATATACCTCGGTGTTATCGCATAGTTCAAGCCTTTGTCCAGAACCTGCATTTCGTTTTCGTTCAACCGTCGTTTGGAGATGTTTATGACAGTGTTTTTTCGATTGATGTTGGTTGGTTCTTTCTTTTCCTTCATTAGCTTTTCGAGTTTCTTCTGCTGAATTTCCCTGTGCATTGCGTTGGTCTTCGAATATTTACTTCTAGTAGCCGTATTTATCCTATCAAAGTCTTGTTCGTTCACTCGATTTCGAATGGTTTCTCTAATCTCGTTGGATTGGTGTTCGAGCTGGTACTTTCTGAAACGGTGATGTCTGATTCGCTCTTTGACTAACGCTTCGCTAGCTCTCTTTGCGGTTATTGATATTTTTCGGCTGCGTATCGGAGTTTTGATGTGGGTATTACGTTGTTATCACGGGATTTGCAGAGGAAGGTTAGATGGTTCTCCTCTAGTGCGAGCTTGTTCATTGATGTTTCAAACTTTCTGAAAAGTTGTTTGACGTCGGGCCGTACCGAGTTACTAATTCTGTATGATAAGTGTTTTGTAACTGTGGTTTCCTATTAGTGGAGTTGATCGGCCTATTTCCACAGTTTATGCTTTTTGAACGCGATGTTTCGGAAGCGCACTCTGCTTCCGTCATCAGGCTTAGTCCTGAGAAGGGCTGTTTTCGCACTTGAGTCGAATTCATATGTTATATATAATTTTTTTTGTCAAGCACTTGACTACTCTTAGATTCGAACCTGGTACCTTTCACTTGCTAGTCTGACACCTTTGCCACTGAGCCACGGAGTAATCCAATATATATATATTTTAGAATCCATATGGGTTTCATTTCTACACTAGCTTGGCTTATAGGATTTTCTGCTAGTGCGATGTATGTGGCTTCTTTGAGTTTTCGTCGAGTTGTGTTCTCGTCCTTTGTCACTATCTGTATGTTATCCCATTGGATGTGGTGGTCTTCGTTCCAGACATGTTCGGCGATTCTTGATCTTTCTATTTCGCCCTTACGTTGTTCTTATGTTCCTGTGTTCTCACTTTGAGTGGTCTACTGCTCTCTCCTATGTATGCTCTGACGCATTCGCATGGTAGGTTATATACACAATTCTTGGAATTCTGATCTTTATTGTATGGTTTGGTTTTGGTTAGTACTCCCCTGAGCGTTCTGGTCGATGTCGATGTTCAAAATGTTCTCCGTTTTTTTAAATGAATTAAATTAGCTTTTCAATACGGAAACTGTAATTAACTACTTACAATTATTAGTAGTTAGTACTACTTTTATACTTAATTTCGTCATTCGTGTCTTTTCTCCTTATGGTCAGTTTTTAGAAAGTTCTTTACAAATTTTCAATTTAGATAACGTTGGCTAGAAAAGAAATGTTTTTTACAAACCAAGGCCGTAGAAAAAAAATTGAACAATTTTCTAAATTATAATTTATGCTTAAACCTTCAAATTTTGTTGAAACGGTCTAGCATATATGTATTATATAACAATATTTGGAATTTGATCTTTATTGTATGGTTATTTGTATACTACGTTCTGAGTCAGTGTGATGTTAATAATGTTCTATATTTAATGAATCTAATAGTAATGAACTGTAATTACCTACTGTTACAATATAGTGTTCAGAAATGGCCACCTTTTCTATTTCGTACATTCTGTCTTAATTTACGTTGAGTTGAAATTGTTACAATTTCGTCAGATGTTAGCATTCCGAAGGGTTGGCTGGCAACATTTTACAAATTATGGCGTGATAAATCCTCCTCAATTTAATAGGAGCAGAGTATAATCTTTGTTTTCTCATAAAACATCTACAGGGTGTTAGATCCGGTAAGGTCTTGCTGGGAATTATTACAGACATCATTATTTTCCTATCCATCGATATTGTATAATCGTATTTATAATATCTGACGACTTCTAACAATCAAAATTGTAAGCACCATCACGCATAATACCATGTTCTGTCGATTTGTAATAATGGTCATAATTATTAGTTAATAGCCGGTAATGCTTTACAAAAATGTTAAATAGACTTATTTCAATGTTAAGTTATTTGGTGTAATATACTATCCGTATGGGATTCGTCGAATAATTGCACACATTTAAATTTATATATAATGTTGGTAATGGAGTAAATCTTTTTCCATCAGAGTAAGATGATCACTTATGTGAGTTAGATTACACGAGGTCTTGTAAAATCTTAACTTTGTCGGTATCATACAATTCTGTTATGGAAATTTATGGAAGTTTCTGATTTCAATAAAATTGCAAGCACACGTTAAGCGTGAATTCTAGATCAATAGGTAATAAGTCTTGAATTTCTTGAACATGGTATGGACGTATAATTTATTCTTTTAAAACCTCATTGACAACTGATTATTGGCATTTCCAGCCCTAGGTGTCTAATACTTACTTTTGAATTTTCCGTCAACTAATGTCTACCACATATTAAATCCTTCATATCTACTGTTCTTGTAGACGCTCACTTTCCACAATCAAAGATGATCATTAGTGACTTTAATTACTACCATGTCTTGTAAACTTAGACTGTCTAATAATTTCAAAGTTATGAAAGGTTTAGTGATGTTTCTGCTTACGGTAAAATTGCAAAACGTTCGCGAATTGTAAGACTCTATAGGTAATAGTCTGACATATTCTTGAACTTATTGTAATAATACTTTTGTCAAATCGCTCATTGTTACAGCTGATATTGAAAAGATAATTAGTGAGTTGTCTAATATCTTGATAATAAGTCGTAATTTTCCTCAATGTTTTCGTAATATTTGTATTTTATGTATGTTTTGTAAGAAATGTCACGGCATGATCAGGTAAGATGGTATTTAAACTACCATTCTACGATTGACGTCTAATAATCATATGTTTAGCTTTAGGATGTCCGCCTTTACTGTTAAGATTGTAAACACTATAGTTTGACGCGACATTCTTGATGTAATAATGTCACTAGTTTAATAAATCGTCATTGTAGATGTCGTAGATCAAAGACATCTTTATATGAGTTGTTTTCATGAACGAATAAGTTCAGTAATTTGTAATGTATTATCTAATTTTTATTTATATATTAAAAAATTTATCTCAGTAGGTATTTGAACTAACGATCTGAAAACATATGTTAGCTAGCAGTGTCCGCCTATTACTGAAGAGTGTAACAGATAGTTTGAGCAATTTTGATGTAAAATGTCACTGTAAATATAACGTCGTAGATTACGTGATCAAAGTACATCTATTATATAGTTTTGCATGAACGAATAAGTTCAAAGTAATATCACATACAAATATTAACTTGACTAATATAAATAAAATTATCTATAGGTACTTGAATTATTGATACGTAATCATCGAGTTCAAAAGTAAATATGTAATTATATAATTGATGTAAATTTATATAAGATTACATAAATACAATAAGTAATTAGCCTCGCAGTAACAGGATTACATACAAACTTGACTAATATTAATATTAGTCATAGTTGTTATGAAATAATGTTCAACACAGTAAATCATTAATTAATATTATGTAATTTTATTGTAATACATAAATAAAGTTTACCTCGAGTTATACATAATAGATTAATAATTTAATAGTCAAGTTGGCTTTGTATGAATTCGATGGCGCATATCGTTAACTTGATTGTAATCTATTAGAATTTACAGGCATCGATAGACATTCAAAATCCTACTTGAGGTAAACTTTTTATTTATGTATTTAATAAAATTAATAATAATTTTTAAAGACATCTTTGTTTGGTATTTTTAAAATTGAGACCTAAAGGTAGGATTTGTTACGGACGAATGCATATTTTTAAAATTAAGAGTTCGCTGAATAATTAATATAAAACTGTTTCAACGTTTCCTGTTTTTTTATTACTTTTGAAAGACGGGGGTTGATTTTCGGAAGTAAATATAGTTAGTTTTAAATCGGCGAGGAAGGCAGATGCGGTTGAAGTTCTGATTGAGTCGGATTGCTTTGACTGTTTTAATTAGAAACTGCCATTGTAAACCTTTCGTTCTATTAATATTTTGTCGTGTACCTTTTAGAAAAACTAAAACACTAAATCGTTCTTCTCTTTTTGTGTAGGTTTTCCAAACATTAATCTATCATTAATAGTCGTTGCCTCGAGTTTAAACCGCGTATCTTCACTCGTCGTATTGTGGCAAAGTGTTTAACAAAAGGGAATACATTCAAGTGTAAGTAGGTATTTTAATATAAAATAAAGCGCGCAGCAAATAATTCTACAAGCCTATGTAACGTATTAAAAATCAAGCATTGCCTTACAAAAAGTACGCACGCGTTGAAATCTGTTAAAATAAAAGGGCTAGTGTCAGACAGTACAGGGCTCCCTCCCTCATGTACTTGGGCGAATTAACATTGTTGGTTGTTGATTATATTTATATTTGTGTAGAGGCGGGCGTGGACAAACGTGCAAAAGGTAGCTTTCGGTTATAATTGTAAATACGTAATTACCGATTGATCCATATAAGCACGGGTCCAGATGACCATTAAAACACCTCGAACTATATATTTTCTGTTTTTATTGTTTTGTATAGATGGATGTGTAACCTAAGAAAGGGACGCTGTATTTTTCTAACGCTCAAACTTGTGTATCGGTCACGTTGTTATTTATTTGCACTTATCCTTGTAAGGCTTTGTTTTAATGAATTTATTTTGTCAGTTTGTTTAATAATTTGACCTGCGAACTAATTTCTCCTTATATGTAATTTATTGAAATTGTGCGTATGTATTTTGTATTTATTAGTCACTAAACAATTGTGTACTTGTAAATTCCTTGCCTATTTTCTGTTTTGCTCTTGCCTTAATATCACCTGCTAAATCGTACTGTTCTTATATGTTATGTATACCTTAATTTGCATTATTATTTGTTTATTTACTTAAAGACCGGCATGATTGGTTTTAAAGGGCCACATGTTTGGTATTACAATCTTTATACTGGTTTATTTATGACACAATTGGGGGTGTGATTACATTGGTTTTTTTATTGTCTTTATATGTAGCTAAACTGATTTTTATTTATTTTTTCTTAATGTTACAATTTTGTACGCACTTTAACCTGATTTAATGGTGTTTTGTCACATATTGAACCCTTTCATTGTTTATTGTGTTATTGGATTTATTAATGTACTTGTGCAATTACTTATTTATGAATAAATTGGGTTTTCTTGGTGGTTTTTTCCCAAAATAGTACATTAACGGGTTGAAGCATCATTGCGCAAAGCTCGTTAATTTTAATTTGAGTTGTTTCATTGTTTAACTGTCCCACATGATGCAACCTCATCAACCCTATCTAATTGAAATCACACAGCGTACCTACCACTAGACGGCCAATTCTTTTGATCATATTTGAGGATTATTGTCAGTAAAGTCAAGATAAATCACTTAGAGATGGTTTTGTTCTTGAATTTGCATTATTTCGAATAAGGTCAAATTTAAATTTTTAAGATAGGGTACCTGGAGGACGCGACAACACTCTCGCGACCATTACATTCACAAAACCCATAAACTAACAACATATCTACTTATTCGGCATATGAATAAACAAAATTCATGATGACTCCGAGATAAACCGTAAGAAGAAAAATGCTCAATGCTAAACGGAGTTCTGTTTAAATGACATTAAAGTAATAAACTCTTTTTTTAATGCTTTTATTCAACTCACTTTATCTGTCCCGTTCAAATCTTGTAATTAAATTTTCAACAACTTCCTGATCTCCGATTGAGCTGAAATTTGGCATACATGCGTATTCTTGATGACAATACATGAATATGTGTTTTTTGCTTTGACTTTTGCGGCCAAATTTGGCCAAATATGGTCGAAGTTTTTGTTTATGAAGCTAGGGCCTTGAAACTTTTGACTTAAGCTTTTCGCATAACACCATGCACAAAAATATGCGACCCGTTGAGTTTCAAGGCAGGGAGCTGCGTTGCGGCCAAATTTGGGCAATTATGGTCGAAAGTTTTGTTTATAAAGCTAGGGCCTTGAAATTTAGGACTTGAGCTTTTGATATAATACCATGCACAAAAATATGCGACAAGTTGTTTCAAGGTCAGCGGGCTGCATTGCGGCCAAATTTGGTCGAAATTTTTGTTTATAAAGCTAGGGCCTTGAAATTCAGGACTTAAGCTTTTAGGATAAGACCATGCACAAAAATATACAAGTTGAGTTAAAGTTCAGGGGTTGCGCCTGGGGGGGGGGGGCTAAAGTATTTTATTCGGTCAAAAAAATCAACTATTTTCCGATTTCCGGTTGAGCTGAATTTCGGCATACATGTGTATATTGGCCAAGTAAGTTCGAAATTTTTGTTTATAAAGCTAGGGTCTTGAAAAATTGAGTTTCTTTCGTTGTTGGAACTTACACCCAAGCGACTAAAAAGTTGAAAATAAAAATAAGTAAAAAAAAAACATTTTTAAAAAACGCTTTTATTTCCAAATGTACTAAACAGAATAAAATAATTTTTTAATCTACTCAGTAACATAAAAACTGTGACTAAAAATAAAAGAGATATTTTATACTTATAACAAAGCCTATCAACACCTAAATTCAAACAGTGAAGTGCAAAGCACTACAAAGAACGCCCCACAGGTTTATTTTTAGATACAAACATTTTTGATGTTACGGGGTAGATAAAAAAATTATTTTATTCTTTTCAGTACATTTGGAAAGCCTTTTTTAAAAATGTTTTTTTTACTTATTTTTATTTACTTGTCAAATTAATCATAGCCAACTTTTAATAAAAACATTATTAGTGTTAAGTTACAATCACTGATTCAGGTTTGTAGGAATTTAAAAAATAATTTTTTTAGCTATGGCCTTGACTTGCAAAACGTTTCTTTTCTAGCCAACGTTATCTAAATTGAAAATTTGTAAAGAACTTTCTAAAAACGTTCACTGACCATAAGCAGAAAAGACATGAATGACGAAATTAAATTCAAAAGTAGTACTAACTACTAATAATTGTAAGTAGTTACTTACAGTTCCCGTATTGAAAAACTAAATTAATTCACTCAAAAAAAAAAAAAACGGAGAACATTTTGAGCAATTATAATAATTTATTGCGTTAAACATCCATAATTGTAATGGAAAATTTTAATTTTTATTGAAATTAAAACATTTTCATGTAATTTGTGTATTTATACTGTGACATAGAAAGAAGAACACCCAGTAATAATGAATATTTTGTTAAAAAAAATTTTAAATATGTTTGTTTATGTTAAGATACAAAACGATCAATTTTTTAGCCGTATTACTTCTAGCGGTTTTTGTGTTAACCTCTTTCAAAAACATTTACGATCACGTAGCCTTAAAATCATTTGTAACTACAGTTGTCATTTAAGACGTGTAAAACACATTACAAAAAGCTTCTTTAATTGAATCACCATGCTTCGAGTGCGAAGCGAGTTTGATAGGGGTCGAATTGTAGGCTTACGATAGGCTGGTTTGTTTATGAGAGATATAGTCGATAGAACGCAACGGAGTTTAAACCCTTTGGCAGTCTGTGTTTGGGCATGGAAACAAGAGGGCCGTACACTAAGAGCGAGAAGTAAAGGACGTCTTCGAAGAACCACAGAAATCGAAGATCGTCGTCTAAGAGTATTGGCTCTACGGAACCGCTTCTCGTCTACACGGGCCATTGCGGACCAGTTGTTTGCAGAACATGGACTATTGTATTAAGAGCGGTAAAGGCTGTTTACCGTTGATACGCTCAGCCTCCAATTTGGTCTAATGCTTATACTATTTTTTGTATGATCGGCACGATAAACATTCATTATTAAAATTTCATTGATTCCTTGCATTTATAAAAAGTACATCCAACTTTTTTTGAAGTTACTTTGGTTCCCAGGTTCAATGGTATATGGATAAATGTAAACAGAAAAAAAAACATTTGTAAATCTGGACGAATTTTAGTGAATGTTTTTTTTTACTTGAATAATTTCCGAGGAAGTATTAGAAGGCGAGGATAATGAAATCCAAGGTTTTTTTGCTATCGAGTGTCAAAACTGAGGTACGAGGCGACATGCACGACATTTACAACAGAGAAGGTGTATTTTGTACAACGGAGCATGAAGTTAAAGTCTGGTGGCGGATTTTGGACCGACTATTCAATGCTCAAATCGAATATAAATCTGAATGATGATATCGACATTTATAAATACACCAAAACTTATAGCATTGTTAAAAAGTAAAAATGTTAGATATCGACCAGGGAAATCACAAGCATTTAGCAAAGAAGAGATTAATCAATATTTAATGAAAGCTAATGACAACGATTTCCTGTATGCGTCAAAACAAAGGATACTGAAAATTGAAGCTTTACTAAAGAAAAATTAGATAACAAACGTTCAAGTAATGTGAACTTTAAGTTTTTCTGCGATAAAAAAATCTGTTCAATGGGCTCGCCATTAGGGTCCACGCTTACAAGATTACCAACATGTTTGTAAAGATATTCTTCTGAAAAAGGTCAAAAGTTTTTCACGGAGTTCATTAGTAGTTTCCACTGGGTTTTCATTAATAATGGCTTGTTTCAGTATACCTCATACGGAACCATCAAGAGCTCTTAGATCAGGTGAATTAGAAGGGTAAGGAAAATCCGTGTTATGGGAAATTACACGGTGTCCAAAATTTTCTTAAAGCAGTTCAAAGGATGTAGTAAGTAGCCCCATCCTGTTGGAACAATTGGGTATTGAATTGGATGCTTCTGCACGGCAGAATTGTCTGAGTTCAATCAAAAATGGTGGCTAAATTTGTTCTCTATATCGCACCTGATTTAGGATAATGGGTTTTCGATGATCGTTTTGCACAAGGTAGGGACCCAATAAGCCATCGCCTGATACTGTGCAACAAATTGTTGTGAATGTGCTAGCCCTGAAGAAACACGGGGGCTGGAAACTTTATAGTGTTGCCGAAAACTACAGATAATTCAAGTGGAACTGAATTTGAAAAAGTTAAAATTTTATTTTTTAAAATTGCTAATTGTTCTATACATTTTAAGTATGATAATTAATAATTTGAGTTAATGAATGTTTATTATAAGAAAAGTAATTTATTATTTTGCCATCGGCGGTAAGTTCAACTTACCGCCCTGAAAGCAAAGCTTGTGAATAAAAGAAAACAACGGATCTTGCAAAATAATATGTTACATGCTAACCCTCCTATTGTATTCGGGTCAATATGACCCAATCGCGTTCTTATAATGTGTATAATTCGTTAATTTATTTAAATATTTCCTTGTCACTATATGACTTTTATTTCATTACTCTAACAAGGGTGTATCTAGATTGATATTCGAAAATCATAATTAGTTTTTTTAAATGCATTTGTTACACTCACTGTGTTTGGGTCTATATGACCCGGTGATTTGTGTGGTTCAAATTAGAAGAACGAGAAGCAGATTATTATCATAGACGCATGTATTTAATTACTTTTGTTTTATTTTCATAAATATAAATAACTTACATAATATTGCCACATTATTGCGCAATATTGCGATATTGCATGCGTTATTTGCGTACCGGTAAACAAGTTTATTCCTGTTGGGACTTGTCTGTGGCTGCGCGTATACATGCAGTCAGTGTGCAACTGTCTGTTAGTTTTGTAGGAAATATCAAACTTGATGCTATACTCTAATAAGAAATACCTAACAATTTACTATTGAAAATGTTTAGTGAGCGAGTGCTTACGGGTAGTGAACTTGAGAAACTTTTGTGTGTTTCTGATAGTGATTCTAATGCTTATGAAGAAGAAGACCATTTGTTCTTATATTTCACCCCAAAATTGTAAATCTAACTTTGAAAATGTCAAATTTAGAAGGCGAAAGGCTTTGTGACGACACGTTTCAAGAACTAACATTAGTTGAACTAGAAGTATATTTTGGCCTACTGTTTTTAGCTGGAGTGTATAAATCTCATGGAGAGGCAACAACCAGTCTGTGGGATGGAAATGTAGGTCGTCCAATAGTCAGAGCAACAATGCCCCTTCAACGATTCATGTTAATTGCACGAATAATTCGCTTTGACGATAAAAAAACTCGAGCACAACGACACCAAACTGATAAATTAGCTCCCATACGGGACTTGTGGGATGAATGGGTTGCAATTCTACCTAAGCTCCATAATGTTTACGAAAATGTAACAGTAGATGAGCAACTGGTACCTTTTAGAGGCCGTTGCCCTTTTCGACAGTACATCGCGAATAAACCTGCTAAATACGGAGTCAAGATTTGGATTTTATGCGATTCTGTAACTGATTATACATATAACGTGCAAGTTTAACTGGGGAAAAAAAGGTCAACCTCCAGAGAGAGGTCAAGGTAAAAGAGTTGTGCTAGATCTTACTTATAGCCTAAAATATCACAACGTAACGTGTGATAATTTTTTTACCTCGTACGATCTGGGGCAGACGCTATTGAAAGAAAAATAACCATGTTTGGCACTATTCGCAAAAATAAGCCTAAATTGTCAGCCGCATTGGTTTGCAACAGGAAAGAAGATTTTTCTTCAAAATTTTACTTTACCAAGGACCTCATGAGCACCATGCACCACGATAACGGAGTGTGCATAAAACGACAACTGTAGGCTCCCAAGTCATAATGACCCGAATACAATAAGTGAAACCAAAATGTTAGCACAATAGGAGGGTTAAGGGACTGAAGAACTATTTAATTTAATTCACTCGAGGGGTTTAAAGATTCCTTAGTCCTGTAGTATACTTGCTATTTTTTGTCATTCCGCGATTAAATGTACCAAAATTTATCCAGAAGCTTTATAATCCCAATGCGAAATGGCCCGCCATTAGGAATTTAGCTAGATAGCTAGGTTGATTTGTTGCCAAGGTTGTGCTTCACAACACAAGTAACACATTTTTATATTAAGGTTCCAAGGGATTAAAAGCTACTTTTAATTGCCACAATGCAAGACTAGTAAGAGATTACCTCAATACAATGTTTCAAAACCATTGGATTGGTAACAATGGACCAGTTAATTGGCCAGCAAGGTCCCCAGACCTATCAATTTTAGATTTTTTTTTGTGGGGCTACCTTAAAAATAAAATTCATCAAAGACGGTATGAAACTCATGAAGCTTTGATGAATGCTACAAGAGAAGCCTTTGAAGAACTACGTTTAAGACCCCTATTTTTATTAAGATCCATTCAAGAAATTCTTCGGAGATGTAGGATTTGTCTTGACCATAATGGTCAGCAAATTGAGCAATATTTATAAAATTTTAATTCTTCTTATTTTCGTTTGTCTCTAAATTTATAAATAAATACATCCAATATTTATATGAGTTTCAAATCAACAATTCTGGAAATAAAATAAATTATTTTGCCGAAATTTGTATCTTCTTCAATGACATATAATTACATAATGATGGTTTTCTATATTAGGCACAAAAAAACAATAGAAGATTACGAATTCAAAGCCTACTAAGAAATTCAGTTAATAATACAAAATACCACGCTATTTATCAAAATAAGTGATAATTGTTATATATATTTGAAGTGCTTAGAACAAGAGAAATTTAATTATGAGAAAATAGACAGGGTGTCCCATTTAAAAAAATGAAGTTGATCCCGATAACTTTTTGACCTGACCCGTATACTCATTCTGAAAACAGCACTGCATTCTACGGAAAAAATTATATAAAGAACACTTTTCACTTTTTCTATAAGTTATCGTATAGCTGAGATACGGGGGCTGTCTCAAAATGCAACTTTTTCAAAAACGCCCTGTATCTCAAAAATGAGAAGAGCTAGAGTAATTCTGTTTGTGTCATCTTTCGTTTCACAAAAAAGTAGCCAACGTTCGCGAAAACCGCATCTCTGTATCTTTGCTAATAACTGAGATACCCTGCGAGGACAACCAAAATGGGACAACCTGTACAAATAACAATATTAAAAAAGGAATTTATTACTACAAGAAAAGTTTTCTGAAACTCAAGACGTTAAAACCACAATGACATCGGAACTTCTACTGCAACATTAATTGAAACTTTTAAATTGCACCGAACATTATTATGAACAAACGTATAAATACACAACACAAAGGAAACAACGCTACCCAGGGTCCTTCCGCCAGTTTCGCAATTTCCATTATTTTGGTCCCAATTTCATCTCTATCGGCTGACACCTTTTTATTATAAAACATCACAAAAACATAAATTTACCAAAATGAACTAAAAAGTAGCAATCATCTGCTCCCTTTTCCAAAAGTTTTCAGATGGAAATTCAACGACAAAATAAATGAAACAAGACACTGTCAATTCAGAAAATGTACAAAACATGATAACACTACCGACTACTGTAAACTGAGCCAAATAAGTTCTCAACAATATTTACCACAGCTATGCAAGCCATTATTGTATCAGAACGTCAATGTGATCGTCGATGTGAAAAGGCTGGGATTAAGTTTGGCAAACTAAACGTTCTACGTATTTATACATTTGTACTAAACAACTTAAACAATTTCTTCATTAAAAGAATTCTTTTCTTCTAGCAATTTGTAAAATAATAAAATTCATCAATGTATTGAATTAATTCTTAAATTACAGAAAAAATATAAATATACAATTTCTTTCACGATTTTCACACAGTGTGAGGATCTCAGTGATCTAAAAAAGAGGCTATCTCGGTAACCTAAAGTCACAGGACGTTATAGTCTCTTGTAATTTCGTATTTTTTACCAGTTTTGTAATGAAACTAATGCTATTAGATATCGACGAAAAAGGCAGAGTTATCATAATTTGTTGTTAGCTAAAATAGCGCCATTTCATACAAAGTAATTTTACATAAATAAATATAAAAAATGATTATATATATATATATATATATATATATATATATATATTGGTTAGGAAGGTACATTAAGTTTTGATGAAAAGTATGAATCCAATATTGAGAAGATCGTAACCATCAAATATGCTGCCTAGGCCGTAAACATTGTGCATTTTTGCTGAAAAGGGGACAAACAAATAGCTTTTTTCAAAATTGTTGGATCGATAAAACTTTTGACTACCTTCATTCAACTATTATTAATAATTAATAGGTTGTCAACGATTGTGAAAAACAGCGATTTAGCGCTGCATTTGTAACAAAAAATCGAGTAATTTTTAGATTAGGGTCTCATTCCAAAGAATGCTTTTCGTGAAACCAGTCTATACACCCATTGACAAGAAAAACCTATCTTGACTGGCTTATAACGGCATTGAAGCAGATTCTAATAATATTAATATCTCTAATTATAACACCAACAATATTCTGTAGACAAAGCCAATGTTTTTGTGGATTTGTTTGCATTAAACTCGTGTCTCAATGATTCTGGAAAAGATGTGCCCCTAGCCAACTCTTCTTCATACGCTATGAAACAATTCATTTTCGGTACAAGCTCTTGGAATCGATCATCAGTAGGCTTGATCTCAATAAGGGGACTGGCCCAGACGGTATCCCAGCTATTGTCTTAAAGAAATGTTCCCCCGAACTAGTATCAGTCCTATCTAAGCTCTATACGATCTCTATGTCTTCTGGGCAATTCCCTTCTTCGTGGAAGTTAGCAAATGTTCAACCTATTCCCAAAAAAGGCGATAAGACCGATCCCTCAAACTACCGACCAATTGCCATCACTTCCATTTTGTCTAAAATCATGGAAAAAGTCATCAATTAGCAACTGTTCACGTTCCTTGAAACTATCAAACTCCTTAGTGACCACCAATATGAGTTCAGGCAAAGTCGTTCAACTGGTGATCTTCTATCATATGTGACCCAAGTTTGGAACAATACAGTAGAGCAGTCTGGTGAAACAGTTGTAGTCGCTTTAGATATCTCAAAGGCATTTGACCAAGTTTGGCAAGTGTTTACTTGCCAAACTCAACTCGTTTGGGTTAAATGATACGCTCATCAACTGGGTTTCTAGTTTCCTTGATAAAAGACGAATACGTGTCGTAGTTGATGGCTTTATTTTAAAAGAAGTTAGCATTAACGCGGGCGTACCACAGGGATCCGTTATAGCGCCTACACTTTTTCTGCTGTACATAAATGACTTTATTTCTTCAACAACTAACCCCATCCATTGCTTTGCTGACGATAGCACTCTTCACTGTAGTTCATCTCAGTCTACTCATAGTGATAATCCACCTTCTATGTCAAATCAAGAAATTAAAGCTGAAATAGCAAATTTAATCAACAAAGACATTCAACTTATCTCGAGTGGGGAAGCAATAATCTAGCTAAATTTAATGCTAACAAAACTCAGTGTTGCCTTGTGTCCGCTAAAAAGGATCGATCATTTCCTGTTGTAAGTATGAATGGCTCAGTTCTTAAGTTTTCAGACTCTATTACTCTATTGGGAATGACTGTATCTCCAAATCTCTCATAGGTTGACCATCTTCTGTCAGCTACCAAAACAGCTGCTCGTAAAATAGGCTTTTTGTACAGAGCTAAGTAGTACTTTACCTCATCTGGAATATAATTCTCACCTCTGGGTTAGTGCTCCTCAATACGCTCTCGATATCGTTGATCGTATTCAAAAGAGAGCGGTTAGGTTTATAAATGACCCGTCCTTAACTTCTCACATACAGTCCCTTGAGCATAGAAGGATTTTCAGTTCATTCTTTGTATTATCGTTATTACAACGGCTATTGTGCTGCTGAATTATATTCTTTGATACCATCTCGGGCTATCTTTACGAGAAACACTCGGTTCGCTCATTCACATCATCAGTATGCAGTACAAATCTCCACTTCCAAACGGGCGCAATCCACATTTTTCTACACGGATTCTAAACTCTGGAATGATCTCCCTAGTTCCTGTTTTCCTCTCACTTATGATATGAGAAAATTTAAGGTAGCTGGTCATAGGAATCTATTGGCAATTCATTATCCCTGCATCCATCCTCCTAAGTGTTCCTGAGTGCTTTAGAACGATAGGCCAAATTTAGCCTGTTCAGGTCCACAATCATAAAAAAAAAGATTTCAGCAGAGTTTTGTAAAAAAAATTAAAAAGAAACTCATGGACTAATAAACGACAACAATCATAATAAAATCATGTTAGAATTTGTTAAACTTCGTTTAAAATTTTTTAATTTTGATCTGGTTTATTAATGACATTTATTAACAATTTTAAATAGTGTAGGAAAAGTGCCGTTATGCAACATTTATTTAAGTCAAAAATTGCACCACTTACTGGTAATAAGATTGAATTTGATCTTATAACGTTGAATTTGGTTGAATGGATAGAGTTTTTAGAATTTAACACAGAAAAGTATGTGAGGCAGAATTCCATTGTCTGTGCATATATTTATGACCGATACTTCACCGGGAGGCTCATTTTGAGTTTTGATAATTTAACATTAATAGACTTTTAATGTCAATCTGTACTGACTCGATCGAAAGATAATCTCTAATTATCCTTCGCTCTTTTGGGTTTTTCTGGTCTGGTCGATGAGCCCTAATTGACTCAGCTCGATAGACCACTTTTAATCGCCTTTGTTAGTTCAAATACCTGTATGCAACTGTTTTAGTAAAAAGAATTAAGTTACCTAATGTTGCTCTATGCAAATCCAAATATAGTAATTCAACACTTGTTTGTAATTATTTTCAATAGTTAACAAGGGATTACTCTATAAAAATTGGGTTTAAAAATGTAAGATACAGTTTCAAATTCAATGTTTATGTAGGGTGATTTCGTTTTTTAATAATGTAGAAAGATTTTGATCACTTACCTTATATGTCAATGCATTTTTGTTATTTGCATGATTTTATAATACACTCATTATGAAATAATTAAAGTAAAAAGGGTTATATTTTGTAGTTGCAGTCTTAGATGAAAACAATGAAAACAGCGCAATGAAAAATGTGTACTAAATAACAACTTTATTATATGAATTCAGTATGAAATATTCAATCTATAACAAAAGAGTTAATTAACAAATGTATTCTTATACCTACAACAAACATCCATTACGTAAACAACGTTAACCGAAAAATAAAGTAAAAAAGAGATTGAAAAATCAATATTGGATTAAAATCCCTAACTACGTATGCCGTTTTATCTACTTAGAAGTTAACAAGTTTAATGCACGTTTATTTAATTGCACCGTGCCACCAACTTTGCACTTTTTACACAATTTTCTTAACACGGACTACCACTACCATCCCTAATTGAATCGTCTTTAGAAATAGCAGTAGAAGTGGACGAAGAGGCGGATGACGTCACTAGATGCGATGTGATATCATTCCACCATGAGAGGTTCAACCTTTCAGGAAGAACCGGAAGTGGTTTTCATATAACGTGTGTTGGAACCGGCGGCAGCTCATTCCGGACCTCATCGGGTTTCATTATCAGACAGACTGGCCTTTTGATGACTTCCGGACTTGGCGTTCTTCGGGGAAATGCAGGCGGACAAATATTACACGGACTATTCATATTAACAGTTAAATTACTAATAGGCCAATTAATGCTAGGAGAATATAATGGACTACTGTTGTATAATAGTGCCAATTCAGCTGCTATTTTTGATTCATCAGGATGACGGAATGGATATAAATAAGGTAAAGGTGGAAAAATTGTACGTGGTATTTTAAGGTGATCGGAATCGTTTCCTAATAGCGGTGGTAAACCTGATGATGCTGATACGGGTGGTAACATTGCTCTATGAAGTGATGACCCGTCTAAGGTAGGTGAGAGTAACGGTGATATTGAGAAACCGAATTTTGATTCTTTTTTTATTAGTGGTTTCGGCTTTCTACGTGGACGATATTTGTAATCTGGATGTTCCTTCATATGTAGTGCTCTGAAACAAATACATTATGTTAACGAATTGCATTTAATAGATACGTATTTTTTTACAAATTTTGTGTATGTAAAAGTAATTTCCAATATTTTTTCAAATATAGTTAATTAGAAATAAATTAAATATACTCGCGTGTGTGTAGTTGTTTCATACAAATATTTAACAGGGTACAGCAATTAGAAGATATCAAACCTAATACAAGCAAATCATTACACCCAAGAGTATAATGAAAGTTATCTATTTTTAGCCTGAATCAAGTTTAATACAAACGCTATTTTCATACTTAATTCAGTATACACTTACCAAATGCACATTTTTGAACTCTGGGAAGATCTATTTACGGTCAAGCGACTAACCTGAACAACACAGGTCGATGTAGTTCTGGATCAGTAAATTCTAATCCCTTACAAAGTAAATATGTTAGGTAACGTGTTGTCTTTCACGATCTTGTTCAAAATAAACCCTTAATTCTGTCTACCCACTTTCCTCGAAGTGAAACAAGCTCTAGTCTGCCCAAACTCACTGATTCTATTTCTATCTTTTATTATTGAACATACTAGTTAACGTGTTTTACTGCTCGTCAAATGTAGACCTCCGGCGAACCGATATCATTTCCAATAAGTAAATCATCATAATTTCTGAAAGAGTGGGGAAGAGTTTTCACTATACTACTTCATAGAATTTTACATGAAAACCCATAACATTAGTATACTAAGAGACCATTATTAAAACTTTCTTGCTAGAACGCTGCATCTTCCATATTTCCGTAACTGTGTATTTTTGCACTTACGACGATGATTTGACGGAACGTGAGACTCGATTACTAGTGCACTCTAGCGGTTAAAATAAAGATCATTTTTGAATTCCGCCATCTTTTTTGTACTGGCAGGTGAATTTCAGTTGATCTGTAACGCTGAGTTAAGTAACTACACGGTTTAAATGAAAAATACTAAAATGGATAAAAACGCTATTCGTGATGCGATTCAATACTTATTTTTTAAGAAGATAAACAAGACTGAAATTATGACCCAAACATTGGGTGATAATGCTCCTTCGAAAGCAACGTGCTGTCGAATGGTCGCATAATTTGGACTGTCAAACACGGTAACAATCGATCAAGTGCATCATGTTGTCTTGAAGGATCGAAGTTTAAATATTAATAGCTAAAATCGAAGCCTACTAAGCCCATGTATCACATTTTGCATGTAGAATTGGGCATGTTTAAGCTGCTCGCAACATGGTTGCGAGCAGCTGAATGCTGAATAAAAAAGAATCAGTAGAGACATTGAGCGACAGTTTGAAGCTGAATAATAATCAGCTTGATTCTCTGCGGCACTTTGTTACTGCCGATGAAATATAAAATTCATCATTACATCACTCGAATTAAAATCCAATTTCAATAATGGAAACGTTATGGTAGTCCTCGCCCAAAGAAGGCAGAGTCGTTTTCATCGGCCGGGAAGGTAATGGCTACTATTTTTTTGGGATTTGAAAGGGATACTTCTCATAGACTATCTCACAAAAGGGTCAACACCATAACGGAACATATTCCGCTGCACTAACCAAAAAAGTGGGTTCTCGTAAAACGACAACATTCGTACGCATGCTATAGATTCTAGGGCACCATGGACCCCAATACGCTGGATGAACAGGATGTGTGTAAGAGATGTGTGAGTGTTTCTGTGTCTGGAGGTGTCTTCGGATTCGAAAAACAGGATATGTTATGGCTTATATACCCTCCCACATTGGGACGGATAATTTATTGTCACAAAATGCTAACCCACTCCAAAATTCAACTCATTTGGTCTGCTTGTTCAGAAATAAATTTAAGTAGAACAAAATATCTGGTGTGGAACAACACACGACTTTCCACCACACATACCCTTCTTATTTTGTTCAAAACGAAACTAAGCAATATTGTAAACACAAAAACAATCATCTATGTCACATGAACATTTAAAACTTCATATCCGATAGAAGTTAACAGATATCTAAATGTTAACTTAAAAAAATTTTCAAAGCCGCCCGCTTCTATAAAATACCGATACCACAATTTAAGCATTTTCAATGCTATGTAATTAATTTTTAGACTTAGTTTGCTTTAAATTAAGAAACTTTATAAAGAATAGTTATAAATTTTCTTTAAAAAATATGTCCACACATTTCTTATAAAGTTAACCGTTATGCTGATATTGAACATAATTAATTGGTATACTTAAGGTCTATATGTCGGTATTTTCATATCTTTGAAATATACAGCTGTATCTGAAATAATTCATAAAAATAAAAACCCCGTTCTGTGCCGCCGAATTTCTCCCAAAATCTAATCAGTTCCAGAAGAAATGAAAGTAAGCTTAATCACGAAATTTGTAGTACGTACGTGTTGTCGTTCTGGAGTTATCGGGGTTACTAACATATATCCACAAACGCATACACACACGCACACACACACACACACACACGCATACACGTACGCACACACACACGCGCGCTCGCCCACGCACACACACGCACGCAAGCACAAACGCACGCACAGACATACGAAAGTACGAACGCACACACTCACGCACACACGCACGCACATACACACACTCACACACACACACACACACACACACACACACACACCACAAACCAACACACGCACGCACAAGCGCACGCACACATGCACGCACGACCCGCGCACGCACCCACACACACACACCACAACACACAGCACGCATATTATATATATATATATATATATATATATATATATATATATATATATTATATATATATATATATATATATATATATATATATATATATATATAATATGATTGTGGACCTGAACAGGCTAAATTTGGGCTATCGTGCTAAAGCACTCAGGAACACTTAGGAGGATGGATACAGGGATAATGAATTGCCAATAGATGCCTATGAACAGCTACCTTAAATTTTCTCATATCATAAGTGAGAGGAAAACAGGAACTAGGGAGATCATTCCAGAGTTTAGAAGCCGTGTAGAAAAATGTGGATTGCGCTCGTTTGGTACGACAAGTGATTTGTACTGCATACTGATGATGTGGATGGGCGAACCGAGTGTTTCTCGCAAAGATAGCCCGAGATGGTATCAAAGAATATAATTCAGCAGCACAATTGCCTTTGTAATAACGATAATACAAAGAAGAATTGAAATCATCCTTCTATGCTCAAGGGACTGTATGTGAGAAGTTAAGGACGGGTCATTTATAAGCCTAATCGCTCTCTTTTGAATACGATCAACGATATCGAGAGCGTATTGGGGAGCACTACCCCAGAGGTGAGCATTATATTCCAGATGGGGCCGAATTTGGGCCTTATACTGCAGAAGGAGTTGTCGAGAGGTAAAGTACTGCTTAGATCTGTACACAAAGCCTATTTTACGAGCAGCTGTTTTGGTAGCTGAAAGAAGATGGTCAACCCACGAGAGATTTGAACATACAGTCATACCCAACAGAGTAATAGAGTCTGAAAACTTAAGAACTGAGCCATTCATACTTACAACAGGAAATGATCGATCTTTTTTGGCGGACACAAGGCAACACTGAGTTTTGTTAGCATTAAATTTAACTAGATTATTGCATCCCCATTCGAGAATACGTTGAATGTCTTTGTTGATTGAACTTGCCATTTCAGCTTTAATTTCTTGATTTGACATAGAAGGTGGATTATCACTATGAGCAGACTGAGATGAACTACAGTGAAGAGTGCTATCGTCAGCAAAGCATATATATATATATATATATATATATATATATATATATATATATATATATATATATTATGTTATATATTCAAGATAAGGATTCTCACTATGGCGATCTCGGAAATGGAAAACTTCGGTTAAATGGGAAAAAGGTTATGTTATTGGGGGACCAATAAAATGACACAAAAAAACCGATGGTGTGATTCTTCGTTCTTGAGATATTTGAAAAAATTTGAATTTTTAAATTTTTTTCTGGCGTTATGAACGCTTGAGTAAAAATAGAAACATTTCCTCATTGCAACTTGTTACACGCTCTAACATGGCGTAGTCAGTTTTTCTATCAGACATTTCCTATCTTTACAGCCATCATCAACTTATTTTTTTCTAAATACGGTCCTGATATTTTAAAAACTGATTTTGAAAAGCTTTTTTATTATAAATTCAGCAACGTACCACATTTGATGATCTCATCGCGTTTTGAAACTTTCATGGAAGTTATCACATAATTTTTGAATACAGACCTGCGTTTTCAAAAAAGTTTATTTACTTAACTTTCCTTTGTGTTTTATATTTTATGAAATAAGGGAAAGGACTAAAATAAAATATTGTTAATTATGCAACTGTTACCTTAAATGTACCCTCAAACTAAAGTAAGAGGTTTATAGCTCAATTAATGTGAATGTGTGCTTATAAGTAGCTCACATATCCTTTAAGTGCGTCTCTGTTCAAACTTTCTTTTCTCAACTAAGGCTACATGCAATTCCGCTAAGAGGTTATAGCGAAAGCAGGTGCAGCTTCAGTCAATAAGGGTGTGATTCACATATAAACAAAGAGGATGAGGAAATAAGGTTAACGTGCGAATAATAGCTGATAAAACGTATTCGTAACGTTCAAGTCTTAGCTGAACATCACTTCTAACACCTTCAATGGAGCTGACACGCAAGGCCAACCCTAGAGATGACATTCAAGTCCAACACTGAGGGTGATCTCCAAACCGAATTTACAGATGACATCCAGCTCTCGAGATTACTTGAAAGGCCAACTCTAACAGTGGCATTCAGACCATCCATGAGAGCAGCATCCAAGACCACTTGCTTGTACATTTTCAACTTTTGAAGAAACTAGCTCATTGTCATACTCGGACAAATATGCGTGTTATATTAAATTTCGATTTAGATTTATAGTAATAGATACTTACACTTTGGGCTTTCAAATTCCGTACTTAATACAAACTATAGAAAGTTCTTCTTTACCCAATCCTCGTGGGTGTTATGCAGTTTGCCCACGTATGGCTACACGTTAACATATAATATGCATACTCATACCATCACCACACAAAGACCCAACGTATGTGCGAAAGTGCGTGCGTGTGCGTCTGTGTATGTGTGAGTGTGTGGGTGTGTGCGTATGTACGTGTGAGTGTGCGTGTGTGCACATGAGTGCGTGTGTGTACACATGTGTGCGTGTGTGAGTATGCGTGCGCGCACGTGCGTGTTGTGCGTGAGTCCGTGTATGTACGCATGTGAACATGTGAGTGTATGTGTGCGGAAGTTCCTGTGTACAAGTGCGAGTGAGGGCGAGTGTACGAGTTTGCGTGTGTGTGCGTAAGAGCGTATGTGATTGTGTGCGTGTGCTTGTGTGCGTGTGTTCAGGTATGAGGGGGAGCGAGTGTGCGTGTTCGTGTGTACGTATATGCCTGTGTGGGCGTCACTGTGGGTACGTACATTTATGCGTGTGAGCACGTGTGCGTGCGTGCATATAAATGTGTATGCGCGCAGTGCGTGTCTATGTGTATAAATGTGCGTGCGATCTAACTAATTTTAATAAAATTTCGTGTTTAAAGTTACTTTTAAAATATCTCGGTTCTACCAAATTCGTGTTACTATCAATTTACAAGTAATAATGCCTTACAGACAGTATGAAACTTATAACGCGATAAATATTTTTGAAAGGTGATTTGGTTTTAGATATGTTTCTCTTATCAAATTTTTATATGAATAATAACAATAATATGAAACCAAATAAGTTTTAAAGAATAAGTTGCATATCTTAGTTAAGGAGTCGTATCAAAATAGAATTAACTTTTAATTTATCCAAATGAAGTTCGGAGATCGGGTATTTTGTATTGAACTAAAAGTCAAACCAACGATTATGCATATTATATTATATAAATAATATTATATTATGTTATTAGAGTAATATAGTTTATGTGGCGAAGCTGAATGTTTATTTTGCCGAATGAAGTGAGGCAAATAACTATTCAGCTGAGCCAATAACTCACTTTTATCGAATAACATATACAATTTTGTTTGAAAACGTAATCAGATGTATTAAAATTATTGGTAAAGATCAAAAGGAAAGAGCAAAACTAATTAGCAGCTAAAAGAATAAAATAGAATAAATAGAAACCATAACAACGCTCATTAAATAAGCAAATTGGTAAAAGTAAAAATACCTAGGCGCAAAAGTGATACTTTTACTCCATGTCCGAGAAGTAAACCTTTTACCTTTGAAATTTAGTCATAAAAGTGCCACTTTTGTGACGTTTGCAAATAAAAAATGTTTAAGAAATAAACAAATTTTGGCAGAGAGAGTGTATGTAGTATTTATTAATTTTGTACAACACAAAAATTTGCAAAAATTTAGAAATTGATTACACGTATTTTGTTACATTTAGTATAAGGGGAAATATGAATAAGTTAAAAATGACAGTATTCCGACTAATTAGCTCTTACCCGTATTTGCTAACATACCAGCAGACATAAAGAAATTCAGTTGAAACATTTTTCTACGACAGTACTCGTGTTTGACTTAATAGCTCCTTTTTTCTGTCGCCAGTATTCGTACCTCGCATTTTTACTGCAAATCCTCCTTTTGTGGTTTTTTGTTGCATTACACTGAAACGCGTGTCTACCACCTGAACAAGCAGCATAACTTCTCCACAAAGTTAAAACTCAGTTACATTGTTACTACCTACTAAATCTTAGATATTAACAGAAACTACTACTTACAAATAGATAGAGCAGAATAAAATTTGGACGAAGCTGCTCTATAATAAGTGTACCTGGATACATGAAGCGCCTTTCTACAAAAATCTATACGTAAACAGATTGTGTAGAAGTTTTTAATGATCAATGCAAACACTCATTACTCAACACATAATATAGTTACAGTTTCAATTTATATGGTTGCTGTATGATGTTACTCTCAAGTCGTAAAAATTATTCAAATATGTTAATATATAATTTTTATAAGGCTAATCAATGCTTTTTGGTCAATCTGAGTCGAGCCTTTCAGATCTCAAATGAAAAATATATGCACTGCAGCTTTGTTTAAATTTAAGATCAAATTATCAATAAGCTTTAGTTCAATTAATTACAAGAAGCAATAATTGTTACATTATATTAAAGTTGTGAAGAAAACCTTAAGCGGGCGTACGAGCTAGACGCCAGCATAAATAAAATGGCGACTCAATATATAACTTTACAAAAAATTAAATGTTTTGAGCTATTACTGTTTAAAATAGTGAAAAATTAAATATTGGTGATATGAAAAAAATTAATTTAACTGTATTCGAATGAATACTGTACAATATTATCTAAGCTAACATATTCAGTCGGCGACAAAAGATAATGCGTCTATTGTGAGCACGAATTGAACGCCTCCTGTGATCCCATTCATAGGGAGATTGTCTCGGCTCGCGCTCTATCGCCAATCCGGACAAATACAATGCACCCTTTCACGCACTACTCTCCTTTGTTCTAATGGAGTAATTTGAGTATTTACTGTAATTCTGTAAGACAAATGCTGCTGTATCCACATTACCCTTAACTATATACATACGCTTTTCTACAATTGTTGTTTCATTTTAAACGTAGAAGTTCTTTTGTTAGAGAAAACGTGCTTTGTTTTTGTAAAAATTTCTATTTTAAAATTTTGTAACAACACAACTTAAGTCATCATGTAGGCCACGAAAAAAAAGCAATTGAATTTTAACAAATAAATTGAATAAACTGTTTTTATTGATCCGGCTCGAAGGACCAAAATATTATTTTATGTTAATCATAATTTTTCTAATTTTTACACATTAACACAGTAACTTAAACGAAAATATGTTAATAGAATAAATGAAAATATTTAATTATTAAGAGTGTAGCAAATTATATGAAAGCTTCACAATGCGGAGGTATAGTGCCTTTTGACCAACAAAAGAGCCATAATGTATAATTTTTACTTTACCCTTCATAATAACGTTGCGTTAAACATGTGATAACTTATGATCTAAATAAATACTTTGTTGTAATTTTCGTATCACTGAATTTATAGTCTGAAGAGAGAAATTTAAACATTATCTCATGCTACGTTCATATGCTTGCTAATTGCTTGTTCTGGTCCATGCGGTGGCTGGAAATTTATTTGCCAGGGTTGGTGGGTATGGTATTTTTCTAAAATTGTTGCCGAAGTACGAAAATTCTGAATATTTTTTACAAACAAAGATGGAAAGGATTTGCTTGAGCATGCAAAAAAAGAATACGTCAATAGGTACGTTACATTATTGGTAATAAGAGATAAACATGATCTTGCAAGAGAAACTGGTTTAAACTGATCTTTTAGGAACAATGTTCTTCGACGAACTTCCATTAGAAATTGATGTTTGAAGATTTAGTAGATTGTGATTTGTGCTGGTTGTTTGGGTTTTCTTCCAATACCTGCATGCTTTAAAGAACTATCGGAATAATTTAAGTTTACTCTTTTGCTGTGATTGTTTGGTCTGAATTAATCATTGTAATGTAATTTTCAAACCTCAAATTAAACGATTGAAAATAAAACAGTGGTGGTTTGGCTCCTAAATTAATGAAGACGGATATTAGTGGTAAGTACGTTGAAATAAATCGCCATTATGTTCTGTATGTAGTGTTTGTATAATGGATTTTGGCTTACATATCATACATTGTTTGTATTGAACAACCATTGTGCAAACTGTATTGTAGTGTATATTATTGAATGTGTAATTATGTAAATAATATGCTCTTCACAACCTTTAGTTAAGTACAGTGTAATTTTTGCTTGCAGATAAAGGAGAATGGTCTGATTTTTCACCACTCGTAAGTGAATATTCTACAGAAAGTTGCTATTAAAGCTCTCTGCAAAGAAAAATATCAATTCTATAAGACCAAAACAATTATTGCTTACTGCTCACTGAGGAATAAAATTACACGAAATAAGAAAAAACAAGTCAACCTCAAGATGTAGAAAATCTGCTTGGATCATCAACTTCATTGACTGGAACACCAGGTCTAGCAATTTTAAAGAAAGGACAGGCAGACTCAGTGGCTGCCGACGGAAATACTAGAAATACCCCAACCAAAGATCAAGAAACAGCTGCTAAAGAAGATATTGAAAACACCCTAAATAACGATCAAGGAACCCAAAGAGACTTGGATGATAGATAAGCAAATTTGTACTCGACGTGGAAGGAAGAGAAAGCTCGATCAAAAGTAGTGGAAAGGGGTCGTAAAGCGACAAGAATGATTAGACCCGAAAATACTAAGACGTGGAATTCCCAATTGCAAATGAAAATGTAAAATAAATTAACATTGCAAGAACAGTCTTTTGTTTTTGAAAATTACAAGCTTACCTCACATAACCAGCAAACTTTGTATTTGAATGGCTGCACAAAACCTGGTGAATTTAAGAGAGGTCGACCATCAAGTAAACTGAAGGAAAATCTTAGATATTTATTCGTTTACGAAATGGAACTTAAGCACAGAACAGTGTCCTTATGTCAAGTAGCCTTCTGGGCGATTTACGGAATACAAAGAAGTAAGTTTGTGAAGAAATTACAGAGCACTGAGGAGGCTTATAAAGATATAAGAGACTCATAAAAGTTACTACTGATGTTCTAAACCTAGGGGATAATCAATTCTCTATCTGCTAGAGAGACGCTTCACACCAGATCAGATGGTAGAATTGAGAACTACCTCCATTCAAATCTCTCCGTACACGTTTCCTAAAGAAAAATCCAAAATCCGAATTATCCTATGAAATGTGATACTCAGAGAAAGACATCTGCAACACGTACCTGCATTAGTTGTAGGTATTAAAAAGACCAGAAACGAAAAAAATGAGCTTAAAGGTTTAAAATATCCAAAAATAAACTCACCTTAGACGAGCCGAACATTTCGAAATGGCTATTTCAGATGCTCAGAAAGTTAAAAACACTACATGCGCTTCGATAAGGAAAAAAATTACCTGTCACCAATATTCAGGATAAATATTATCTGCACTAGTTATGGATTCATGTATTTGGAATTCACCGTCTTACTACTAACCAAATTGTAATATGCATGTACACTGAGAATATGTATAGCAAGAAAAGAACGAACCGAAGTAATAAGCTGTTTGGAAGCTTACATAAAAAGAAAACTGTGATAACTGTTTCAGTCAAAGTAAGAACAAATTCCCTTTCATATTCCTGGATCAGCTGTATCAGTAAGATTTTTTATCGTGTTCAAGTTTTCTATCCGATGATGCCAGTGAATAGAGACTTCGCAGTGATAAAAAAAGATTAAAGTACGAACACGTCGACAGCCATGAAACTTTTGTTGAAATGGTTCGAACATGCAAACAGAAAACCCTTTTAAATGTGTCTTTGTAGAAAACCCTTTATGCTCTGAGGGCGAGCTTAAAAATGGTGATTATATTAATATAATTAATATATTCAATTGACTTAAGTCAAAGTTTGGAGGAAAACAGGTAATCATTCCAAAATTTGGTCGCTGTGTGGAAAAATGTAGATTGAGCCCGTTTAGTGTGATACGATGGAATTTTGAGTGAATAATTATGGTGTGAATGTGCAAACCGAGTGTTCCTAGCGAAGATGGCCTGCGAAGGTATTAAGGAGTGTATTTCGGAGGCACACTTGCCATAGTAATAGCTATAGAACAAGGAAAGAACCAAAGCTATTCCTTCTATGCTCAAGAGACTGTAGGTCAGAAGTCAGAGGCGGGTCATTTATAAGCCTGATAGCTCTTTTTTGGATGCGGTTTACCATATCAAGGACGTATTAGGGAGCACTGGCGCAGAGGTGGGAATTATATTCCAGATGACGTGGAATTTGAGCCTTATACAGTAAAAGGAGTTGTTGCGATGTGAAGTACTGTTTAGATCTGTATAGAAAGCCTAGTTTACGGGCAGCTGTTCTGCTGGCTGACAAAATGTGGTCAACCCATGAAAGGTTCGATGATACGGACGTCCCTAACATACAAATAGAGTTTGAAAACTTGAGTTCTAAGCCATTCATATTTACAGTAGGAAATCTTTCTTGGCGGACACAAGGCAACACTGCGTTTTGTCGGCGTTGAACGTGAGTAGATTATTCTTTCCCCATTCAAGGACAAGTTCTAAGTCAATGTTGATTGAGGCTGCCATTTTCACCTTAACGTCCTGTTTAGACTTATTGTTGTGGGAAAACTGAGAAGAACTACAATGTAGAGTGCTGTCATCCGCAAAGCAATGGATCGGGTTAGTTGTTGAGGAAATGAGGTCATTTATGTACAGCAGGAAAAGTGTGGTAGCTATCACTGATCCTTGGGGTACTCCCGCGTTAATAGTTTCTTTCGAAAAGAAGCCATTTACGACAACGCGTATACGTCTTTTGTCAAGAAATCTGGATATCCGATTGATGAGCGAATCGGATAAGCCGAACGAAGTGAGCTTGTGCAAACCTGGTCAAAATTTTTGAAATATCTAAAGCTATTACTACTATTTCACTGGACCTTTCTAATGTGTTATTCCAAAGTTGGGTGACATATAGAAGAAGATCACCCGTTGAACGACTCTCTCTGACCCCATACTGGTGGTCGTTTAAGAGTTTATTGGACTCGAGGAACGAAAGTAGTTGCTAGTTGATGGCTTGGTCCATGATTTTTGACAGAATGGAAGTGATAGCTATTGGTCGATAGTTTGAGGGATCGGCTTTGTCGCCCTTTTTAGGAATAGGCTAGACATTTGCTAACTTCCACGATGAGGGAAACTCTCCAGATGACATGGAGATCGAAAAGGGTTTGGACAATAGAGGTACTAGCTCGGGGTAGCACTTTTAAGGAATATAGCTGGAATACCGTCAGGGCCAGTCGCCTTGTTTGGGTCAAGTTTATTGATAATTGATTCCAGGAGCTTGTAACGAAAGTGGATTGGTTTAATAGCGTATGGGGTAGATTTGGTCGACGGCACAGTTTTACCAGAATCATTGAAACGTGAATTTGATGCAAAGTAATCGACAAAGAGGTTGGCTTTTTCAGCAGGATCAGCTACTACAGCTCCGTCGCGAGACGTCACGGGAGGAAAGGAAGATGTACTAAAGTTTTTACTGATGGCGTTAGCTAATAACCAAAATTTACAACCACGCAAAGGACATGAGACTAATTCTTTGCATTTACGTTCTTCAAACATCTTTTTGGCCTTGGTGATGATACTTTTGCGACTATTCCTTGCGGCAATATAGTTGGCGTGATTTTCGGTAAATTTATTTGATTTCCATTTGATGTACGGTTTATAATTTTGCGATAATGCATCAGTGCAAGCCCTATTAAATCATGGTTTTGAACGGGCATGACCTACACGATTATGTTTTTTGGGAATGTATAGCTCCATACCCATCAGGATAACTTCAGTTATTGAAAGAGCAATTTTTGAAGAGGAGGGCCATTTGAAGCAATACTCACGTCAGGAGAAGGTTGCAAAAAAATCTCGCAGTTCACTCCAGTTAGCTGATTTAAAACACCACATAGTTCTATCTGTTTTTCGAGTAACAGTGGGATTGGATACAGAGGAAGTTATTTCGATTAGGCAGTGGTCTGACTGACCAAGTAGGGAAAGGACTCTTGTTTTATATTCAAGTGGGTTAGTTTTAAGGAATAGGTCTAGGAGATGTGGAGTATGGTTAGGGTTGTCAGAGATTCTGGTTAGTTCGGAAATGATTTGTGTGAGATCACAGGATACAGCAAATACTTCTGCACTATGACCTGCGGGATTAGTAATAGATGAAAAATGAAGCCAATTGGAATTGTGGGCATTAAAATCTCCTAAAATTAAAACATCGCAAGATGTGAACTGTGATAAGAGGTAGTCTATTTTCAGACTAATACAAACTATACAAACAACAGTAGAATTTCACAGATTGGGGCCCAGAATGTTTGAACCAAATCGCGTCAAATTTGTTGTTTTCCAAAGTGGACATCCTCCTACAACCTAAGTTGTCCTTGGTATACGCACATACTCCGCCTTTAAGGCGAAAGTTAGAGTGAAGGTTGTATCTGGGAAATTGCAGGTCTGGCGAATCAGTGCTTCCAGAGGAGACGTGTGTTTCTGATAGAAACAGAATGTCCGGTTGCACTTGTTCAAGGTGTTGGTGAACAGTATTAAGATTCGACCTGATACCACGTATGTTGCAGTAATGAATCCGGATGTTGGTACCTTCGATGACCGAGGTCGCTTGAACCCTGTCCTCCCGGGCATCCGAATGGGGCAGAATTTTATTCCTGGTAGATCTTATTCTTCTTAGTACTTATTTTGTCATTGACGAATTCCTCCCAACCCTACGGATCGACGAATCGATGTGAGAGTGTGGGCGTCTCGCCCTACTTTCCTGGGGTATAGCATCTGTTTTAGAACTCGTTATTTTAAGGATTTAGCCGTTAAAACGCCACGCTTGGCAAGTGAGTGTTGGCGAGTACATAAGGAATAAAGGAGAAAGTGACCGGCAGCCCTTACCGAGCTCAGAAAATTGAAACACCAATATTAAGGAGCCCATGATATACATGGGGTATAAATGCCTTTCACCTATATGTTTTGAGTTATTCAAAAAGAGATGCTAACTTGACGATATTTGGCCTGCATATCAGATGTGGAATTTCGGTATTTGAGTTACGCTATAATTTTGTGCTAATTCTATGCTGCATATTTTAAATTTTGTCCTGATCAAATTACGGAGAACATAAAATGAGATGCTAACTTACGATTTGGTAAATATTGATTACATTAATTTCGTGCTCTCTATTGGTGTACGTTCCAAACTTGTTTTCGTGTAGATACCTTTTAGGTTATTAAAAATACTAAGCATAATTATGCCTTGCACAATTATCATCAGCATTTTGAGTTGGGAGTTAAGAAACCATTTTGAGTTCAGTATGTATTAACTTTAGCTATTTATTTAAATTTTGTGCTGATAAAACTTCCGTTATCAATAATAACAACACTCTATTTGTGTGGACGACTATATGGCCATATACAAATAGTACTAAACTAAAATGATAAAAAAAGTCATTCAAATGGTAACTGGAAAAAGATTACAAGTGGCAAAAACAAATTATCAAAAATTCAGGCAATTAATATTTATTGTATTAAACATGTATACACATATTTTAGCAAATAAATCTTGAATAATTCAGTTATTTGGAATATACAATCAAAAAAACAGGAACAATTGAACTGCTAGAAAAGTGACTAGTTTTTTGAAGCAAATCATTGTATACTGTATATTGTACATTGTAAATTCCCAACTACTGTCACTTCGAAAACTATTTGCTATAAAAGGACCTATGGCACCTGCGATGGATGCTTTGCGGTACTCAATTACTGCACGCAAGCAGAACAGAGGCACCGCAACTGTCAGTTTTTATGACGTCATAGGCCCCGGCGCCTGGAACCTTTCCCACCACTTTTTGTACACGCTCACGTGTACTTATTCTGTGTTTATTATTATTAATATTTATTAGGGCCAGATTTGATTTTTATCAAAATATTTCAAAGATATCCTCAAACAAACAAATCAATTAATCAGATCAATTTAATTAAATACATTAAGCAAATCGATCTCAGACAAATCACGCTAGATCAAATCAAACAATCAGATTAATCTCAATTAGTCAGACAAATCAATCTCAATCAATCAAATCATAACACATAAGCACAAGCACGAGCACAAGCATTTTGTACTTGTGCCTGTACCTGTGTCCGTACATGTGCATGTGTCTGTACCTGTGCCTGTGCATGAGCCGGTGCCTGTGTCTGTGCCTGTGTTTGTGATTGTGCTTGTGCTTGTGCTTGTGTGTATGCTTGTGCATGTGCCTGTGCCTGTGCATGAGTCGGTGCCTCTGTCTATGCCTGTGTCTGTGTCTGTGTTTGTGTTTGTGCTTGTGCTTGTGCTTGTGCTTGTGCTTGTGCTTGTGCTTGTGCTTGTGCTTGTGCTTGTGCTTGTGCTTGTGCTTGTGCAGGTGCGTGTGCCTGTACTTGTGCCGGTGCCTGTGTCCGTGCCTGTGTCCGTGCCTGTGTCTGTGTCTATACCTATGCCTGTGCCTGTACCTGTACCTGTGCCTGTACCTGTACCTGTACCTGTGCCAGTGCCTGTGCCTGTGCCTGTGTCTGTGCCTGTGCCTGTGTCTGTGTCTGTGCCTGTGTCTGTGCCTGTGTTTGTGCTTGTGCTTATGCTTGTGCTTGTGCTTGTGCTTGTGCTTGTGCTTGTGCTTGTGCTTGTGCTGGTGCTTGTGCTTGTGCTTGTGCTTGTGCTAGTGCTTGTGTTTTGTTAACTAACTTTCATAGGAGCCAATTTAGAATGCATGCATGGATCTCATTACAATGTAGTTAGCTGTGGCTAATTGTAAAATTTGTGTTTTTAAACGCAACATCCTGTATATTATGCGGTATTCAAATAGAGAGAATTAAGATACTCAACTATATACGACAATAGGGTTTGACATAATCTGATTTAAAATCAACATCTTAGACTTTCATCTTGATTTTATTTGTTTTTTATTCCAATAAGGTTGGTCGAAGCTGCTTTCAGATCAAATCAACATCCTGGACTTGTATCTTGTTTTTGTTTTTGAATTGAATGGAATAGGGTTGGCAGAAACTGATTTCAAATCAACACCCTAGACATGCATATTGTTTTTTGTGTTAAAATCTAATAATACTGGTAGAAGCCATTATCAGAATTGGAAATAAAAGTCGTCTTGTCTGTCTTTTATGTAATTTCAAGGACTGTTTGTCTTTACGTAATTGTTTTCTAGAATTTAAACATCGAAAATTGAGAATGAGTGAATGTCGCTTTATCTACCTTTTAATACCAAATTATCCTATTGTAATTTTTTTTTAATATTTACTAAAAGCAAACACCTGTTTTAAAAATCGTGCATTAACAATGTTATACATTTTGATTGCTTACTTAATTAGTCATTTAGTTTTAAAGCAATTTTTTGTATATGCAAGGTAGTATTTTGCGTGTGTATGTACAATATAAAATACTGTTAAATGGATGCTGACTTTATAATCTCTAGGAGAAACCATTTTTTAAAGTATGTGTAAGTAAATAAAAAATCATATAAGCAAACAAGCAAGGTCACACTAACAATGATACACTTAACGCGAAAGGACGGTTAGATGGGAAATTACAAGTGTGTGTAAGCGAGGTAATTAGGTTTTTGCTATTCGGATCTAATTTCAAGTTTAGTTATTTGTTATTACATTGCATTGCATTGTATAAGTATTTAAGGTAGTTGAACATTTTCAATAAGGACTTCGGATGCTCAGTCATGTTCATAAATCTAGAGCCGTTTATGTGAGATATTATTTCGGTTAAGAAATTCCTTGCGTGTAAAATGATATAGTGGTCGGACACAGAGATTGGTTATATTGTTATTGTATAGGCATTTTTATTAATTTAAATGTAAATGTACAACATATCTTTATCATGGTATGCAGAACGTGGGCAATAGTGTTACAAGCTAATTTGATGGACGTATATTGACTGCAATGTTGTTTTTTGAAGACTGTTTTTTTGCATACTGTAAGAAGTTAAATCTGGCTGTTATTTCTGAATTGAGAGCTGGTGTTGCATTACGTAAGTTAAATCAATTTGGTGTTTTTTGAATTGTGGTTGCTTTTAGCAAGCTGTATGTTAAACCAAATCAGAATTTTTGAACTGTAAGTTGATTTTCGCAAACTGTAAGTTATGATTTGATTGATATTGATCTGATTGTTTGATTTGATCGAGCGTGATTTGATCTGATTAATTGATTTGTTTGTTTGAGAATATGTTTGTAATATTTTCATAAAATTCGAAACTGACCCTAATAAATATTAATAATAGTAAACACAGAATAAATAAAATGTTTTTTGTCTTCAGGTCAATAATATGTCCCCCACGTGAGCGTGTACAAAAAGTGACGGGAAAGGTGTCCAGGGGGCGGGGCTTATGACGTCACAAAAAGTAAAAGTTGTTCTACTCACGTAGAAAATAAGGAGTTTTGGAAGTTAAACGAATGACCTTTGGAATATTGTTTAACATAACAAACATAGTCTCTTCGCACGGAGAATCTTGCATAACAGTACTGATATCGATAAATAGTACTTCTTCGAATATTCTGTCGAATTGATAATTGGTGCAACAGAACCTACATCAAATTTGCTTCGTTGATGGAATATTCAAGATGCTCTAACCCGTTATTTGCTAAAATGTAATAATGTCTAGACATAACATTAAAGGATTGGCTATATTCATGACCGCATACACACTCATATTTTGTTCGGTGAAGGTTTTTATATTAAATACGTTTAGCGTATTAATTAATTGTTGTAGTGCAATCCATTTGAATTAGACCTCCCATGAGCGATTTTCTGGGAAAGCATTCATTTAATATGGCCAATCTCTCATTATAAACTGCATGTAAATTACTTTTTGCAGACAGTTTTTTTGTTAAAAATAGTTTATGTAATCCTGCTTTCAGGATATCTTGTAATATTTACTATCGTAAAAACTTGACGTTAGTGCTTGGGTGATCGAGTCAAATGCACAGGTGTTCGTCAATGTGATATCGCCTTCTCGATTTCGCCGTGCCTTTTTATGGTACCCCTTTTTTGTAATAAACATATTTTAACCGGCTTCTCTAAAGTTCGCTTTGTGATTTCAGAAGAAATCTATTCTGATTGCGGGTTTAAATAAAAGCTTTTCTGTTTTTTAATGGGTTTACTTAACACACCGGATTTTCCTTTCCAATTTTCAAAAGTATTTAAATGAGTAAAATCTGTACATACCGTACATGCAAGATGCTCTTAACTTGTATCTTTGATACAAGATATATTATAATTCAATTTCAGTATCTTTGATACCAGATATTTTCACCTCGAGTATGATAGATATACGATACAAAAGTATTAATGATACATATATCATTGATACTGTCCAACTCTGAAGTACATGCAACATAGTTGTTGTGATTTATTGCTTATACGCACTCATTTGTGAACAAAAGCTGCTGGAAACTGATAGATGTTGTACGAGTCTTATAAAATTTGGAATTTGCAAAATATAGATTATACTCGTGTACACTATAGATAATTTTTTCATAAATACTTTGTATTATGTATGCCAAAGAATTATTTTAAATACCAATCTCAAAAATACAAAATACTAAAAAATACTAGAAACAGTGCTCAAAGACCTTTTTTATCGCACTGTCTTTGATACTTAAATGAGTTTATTGCTTTATCATCTATTTGCATAGATGGATCTTCCTGGATCTCATGATATTCAAATTTAGGTTGTTCCGGTTTTATGTTAGAACTACGGTGGTGAAAATAATTTAGTCGGGATTGTAATTGCATAGTATATGAAATAAAACTATACAGAAGTAAATTTTATCAGAAAAAAATCATAGATATTGTTGTTTTGAATTAAATTGCTTATAATCACGTTGTAAAACTGCCGTATGATGTACTACAAAGTCAAACACAGAAAGAGGCAGATCTCGTAAAAGCCTTTTAGCTGTGGAGGATGTTGCTGTTAGATTTCCAAACATACTTAGTTTGTATTATGCCGGACCACAAAAATATGCTAAAAGCTATTAACAAATAAAACATACATGATGTCTTGGAACACCACCGGCAGCGTTCAACAGTGAGTTCCCAGGACCAAATTAGGACAAAATCAAGTTTAAACACACACACACACACACACACACACACACACACACACAGACATACACGCACACACACACACACACACACGCACACACACACAAAAACCCCCGAGCGCGCACAAGCACACGCGAAGACACATCCAGACATCATGGACGATCTTGGCTAGAAGTTGTAAAATGAGCTAGCCAGTTGGTTTAGCTATAGCGATAAAAAAAGTCGATTGTATATCCTTCTATACCTACATATGTATTTGTAGGTTGGAAGGTAAAAAAGTAATAAAAAAAAGGCGTTAAGGAAAGTTATGTATTCCGATGTATTCTATGGTCAATTTTCACATTATTTAGTATAGATATTCTAATATTTTAAATCTAGATTAATATACTTACTGATAAAAAATTATTTTTAGTGGTTAATAATTTCTGGTAAATACATTAGGTTATCACTGTTGCCTTCATCATTTTTGGCGTGTGCAGCTTCTTGAAATATTTCATCAATATGTGATTTAAATTGCGTTTCTTCAATTCGCAATTCCTCAACTGGCTCGTTAACATGCGTGTCTATTAGATTATCTAACAATTCATTTGAAGGTATACGTTGTAATCCAAATGAATATCTCTTCAGTAATTTAGCCTTTTTTTACTTCACAAAGCGTCGGATAATTTCCAGAATATCTTTCAGCTTCACTTAGAGGGGTTACCACCACCACCAATGATTTTAATAAAAACTTCATCTCTGATAAAGTGCTGCAGAATATTAACTGGCCAACACCTATAACATAGAATTGTTTTACCTTTTTAGGTACTGATTCAAGAGAATTGCTTCCACGTGCAAACCGACTTTACAAAATGTGCGACGTCTCTTCGCAAAAAGCATTTTGGAAGGCGTTTGTCTAAAATCAATGCTTCAAAACACTTGTCTATGTATTCATGCATGTTTTCGCAACCAGCAAATGCCTTGGGAGCAGCAGTAGAATAAGATGAGCAAAATTCTAGAGGTCTTGATGGTCCAAGTCGCAACCATTCCGCAAACCAATAATGAATCGCATTCGCATTATACCGTTCTGAGAACATTTGGAAGACTGAAATTTGACCTTCACTTTCTCCAGGGATTTTTATAACGATTGAGTATAGCAAACTGTAACCCGACATTTCATTGTTGATTCTTTTAATTTTATTGACACACCACCGGTAGCATCTACACAAATTGTTATATGCCTTTACTTCTACAAATTTCCTTGTAAACTCTTAATTGTTCGGGACTCCAGTAATGAATATAAAATTTACAAACTCGATTTCCTGAATAACTCTATTATAAGGATTATTATAAGTATTACTCAAAGCAATTTCTTGAAGAGCTGCAATTTGAATTTGTATTCTAATAAACGGGCCTAATGCTAACTTGTAAGACAGGTGTAGGGCTTTGCAAATTGCTCTCGGGGCTTTGCCGTCTTGTCGAGGCCCCATTGGCGAAAAATTTGGATTTGCATTTAAGTCTCTGCATTCTGGCTGTGGCGGAAATATGAATTTGTGTTCTAATAAGGGGCCTAATGCTAACTTGTAAGACATATGTAAGGCTTAGCAAAGGGGCCTAATGCTAACTTGTAAGGCAGATGTAGGGCTTAGCAACTTACTCTCAGGCCTTCGGCCCCCTTGACCCAAAATTTTAATTTGTTTGTGGCGCCATCTTGCGGTATATCTTTAAAAGTACATAAAGGCCCTGTAATGGTTATGGAGCAAAATTTGAAGTAAGGAGTCTAACACTAAGTTTTAAGGTCCGCCGTATACATCAGGGTCTCAAACTGCTGTTACGTACAATATATTTTGGTATATAGCATTAGGCCCCTTATTAGATTCAAATTTTCCGCCAATGGGTCTCGACAATGCGCGAAGGCCCCCGAACAAGGTCCGATCACGACAAGGGGACGAAGACCCGAGAACAAGTTGCGAAGCGCTACACTTGTCTTACAATTTAGCATTAGGCCTCCTTATTAGATTCAAATTTCCCGCCACAACCAATCAGAATGCAGAGAATTAATCCTCCAATCAAAGCACTCTTGCTGAGTAGCGGGGCTAAGGACCAATCGTAAGCCAGAGGGAGGGGCCTTATGCGAGCCCCGCCTACGTACAACCAGTTAGGTAAAATGTGTGGGTATGGCCACGCCTTAATGACGCTATAAGGGCCTTAAACCCCAACCTTAACGCAGACAAAATGGCTGCTAGACCGCTCCCTAGGGGCATGCAACACCCTTAACCAAGGGGTTAGACCGCCAAAACGCTCTTAGAATATTGTCAAAAGGACCTTAATTAGGGGTTAACCCCGCCCAGGGGTTGTAGAACGCCCCTTAAAAGAAGTCGTCCCGACCCGCAGATCCCCACTTAGGCCCTCCCACCCATGCCCTACTCCACCCCCTCCACTTTTAATTAACCTCACTCCACCCCCACCACTTTTAAATGATTATGACGTTACTTCCTCAACCGGGCCCATTCTAAATACATTGCAGTTCCATCGGTTTCTTTTAGTGTAATTATAAAATGAAGTTCATTCCTATCACTGCATTCACTTTCTGAAATGTCAGGTCTGAACTAATCTCTTCATTCGATTGAGTTTCATTACTGCTATCTTTACTCTCCGCCGATAACCCATAATTTTCATTGACGTTGATCGCTTTATATATTCTTAAAGCTCTAGTGTATATATTTTTTGTACTTACATTCAATTTATGCTTGGTTTTGATATCCAGCCAAATTGGGTTACACGGAGTTGGAAATGTGTAGACTTCAATTGTTCTTGAAGTATGTTATCAATTTTCTTATTTGGCTCGGACATTTTTCTTCCAGCCATTATGAAAATGATAAACAAAAAACAGTTTAATTTCTGATTACAATAACCCCTTAACCATTCCACAACTCAAGACTACTAATTTTACTTCACTTTTAAGTACTTGACTTCACCTTCAAATTCTACAACAGCTAACGTTTTAACATGTTCAGATGGCTTCTTAATTCATAGAGTAGGTACTGCATGCCCTACCTACGTAACACTAAAACGAGGTACCAATCACCAATCATCACACAACCATACATCACTCACATCAACACCAAGTATTCTCCGGAGGAATATTTAATTATCGGTATTCGCTTAGGGCGAAGCCATTGGTAGATTTATTGTATTAAAATAAGTTTGAGATGATTGTAAAACTTAGTCAACAAACAAACTCAAGTGAATTGCAAATTAAGAAAAATATTGAAATCTTAAATAAACCTGGAATATTTAATTAATGTTGTCATTCACTACATTTTTTGAATGTAAACAGGCACATGGAACCATTTGAGATAGAACTAAGTTTTTAGTCTTTCCACTATGTTGTTACTGGTTTATACCAAATCAACATAAACACATAAGGTATGACAAACAATAAAAAATAGTAGCTTACCTTACGTCAAAAAATTATAATCCACTTGAGTCTAGACCAGATCGAGTCGATCCAAGGTCAATCCACTTAATGTTATTCAATAACTGTGTCAAATTGAACAAAATTAAAAACTTTGTCAGTCTAGCATATTATCTTCGAAATTTAATCAGCACAAAGAGTACAAAAGCACAAAATTTGGAAAATTTACTAACCGATAACACAAAATTAACGTAAAACGATGGCATATAATCCCAGATCAAATTTTACAATATTTAAAAATCGTCAAGTTACCATATCATTTTATTTTTCGAACATCTTTGTAATTTGATTAGCACAAAATTTAAAACATGCAGCACAAATTAGCACAAAATTATAGCGTAACTCAAATACTGAAATTCCACATCTGATATGCAGACCAAATATCGTCAAGTTAGCATTTCATTTTTATTTTTTGAATAACTAAAAAAGTATATTGCACAAAATTTGATAATAGCAGCACAAATTAGCACAAAACTATGACGTTCAAAAAGGTATGTTTCCAATATATGATATGCTAACTTGCCGGACCTAATAAAACCGAAACGTATAGAACCCCAGCCCTATATCATCGTCTGATAAAGTACTAAACTTCAATGTCACTTTCCCGCCTAGTTGAATTGTACGTTAAATCTCTAACCGAACCTGCGGGTGCTACTTCCAATGGTAACTTTTATACTTGTTCAATAATGTCAAAGTTAAATACCTTCTATGCAATTTGAACAAAATTATTGTTATAGATTATAGTTACCGCTCTTTTGACTACATGTTTTACAACCTCCAGACTCACGGCCACATACGTAGTTTAAATAAGAGCGAGAGAGATAGCATCACATAAAATTAGCACGAATGTAAGAGATGCAGTTTGGGATAAATTATCAAAAAGTCAATGAACTCAAGGTTAATGCTCTATGACCAGCTCAACACCTTCTTAGTAAAATTAACTTTATATAGGCAAATAAATTTTAATCAAGTCAATAAACCTTTTCTCGCTCAATGACTTTTGTGCGTATTCTCATAGTGGTTTTTGTATTTGCTAAGTGCATATCCGTTAAGTGGTTCAAATCTTTGCTAAAGTGTGGATCAATGCATGTCTAGGTGGTTCTTGTTGTTAATGGCCAGTGAAGCTTTCTCGGATCATTAAAGTGTATCTGATATATATTGGACTGAGCAGTTACTTGTTTTTAGAAAATAGTTACCTGCTTCTGGAAAATTTCTTCTTATTTCTGCAAAGGTTGGGATAAGTAGCTACATGTTTTTGTGACGCTTTCTAGAAACAAGTGACTTAGATACAATTCATTGCTTTAGGGAATGTTCATTAACCATAACCTCAATATAGTTCCAACCGTCTTGCTTACTTTCTTACAAATTCTCAATGATACTGTCTCTCGCCCTCATGTAAACTGCCTATCGCTCTCACTATACTAGTTTTTAGTTTTTTTAGGAAATTAAGTTTTAAACGAATGCGAACGTCTCTCACTGCTTCTAAAAATTTAGATAACGAAAAAGACACTTAGATAACTACATAGAATGTAACAAAAGGTATGATCAAAATTGAAAAACAATTTCAAAGAAGTGAAAACCTATAGAGTGCTACATGTGCATGTTTGACAGCCACTGGCTGCTATGGAATTTAAAATTTTTGTTTTTAGATGTAATTGATCAGTTTAAAACTTTTGTAGAACTCTTTTTGAGCACAAGATGTAAGCTATTTTGAAATCTGGAAGAAAAAGTGAACTAGAGACAATAATGATTAATACGTAGAGGGCGGAAACATTCAAATTACGCAGGAGTGTAAAGTAGTATTGCAGTAGTAATGTAACGAGCACCTATATTTGACGTTTTATAAGAATATCATATTTTTCCGTAGTTTTAATTATTATGATATATCTAAAGTGGTGTATATTATCGTACCAACGCTTGTTTGTTAAAAGTAACAGTTTCGACGATTTGGAGAACGGTGAACGCACACTTTTTGTTTACTTTTTAATTCATTTTATACTGGGTTCCCCATAATCGACTACACACTTTATTTTATTAATAGATTCCCTACGAGATAACTAAATAAGTTGTTCTCTGTGGGATTATCTTCTGTAGTCTTTGGGATTTAAGTTAATTATTAAACAGGTAGGCGCCTGTCACAAATAAGTTATAAACTAATAATTTCGTGTAACGTCATTTTACTACGAGAAGTTTGTTAGTTTTCATCAATAATTATTTAATTTTTTTGCTTTGAGACATTATTTCAACATCCGTTTGAACTTTCATGGATTACTCAGTCCAACAACGTGTGTTTTGTGTAGAGACTTACATAAGAAGCAATTCGATAGAAGAAGTTAGGCGTGCATTCCGGCGTCAGTTTAATAACAACAATAGGGGTCACGCGCCAAATCGTAAAACTGTTAAGTTATGGGTTTGTCATTGGCGTGAAAATGGTTCTGTACAAAATCTGAAGAAGCCTGGACGTTGAAGAACAGTTCGTACACCAGAAAATATTGAAAGAGTTAGAATTGCGTTTACGAGAAGTCCTAAAAGGTCTGCTAATCGACAAACCCTTATCCTAGGAATATCAAAGGGAAGCTTAGATCGAATTCTTCAAAGGGATTTAAAATTTCATCCCTATAAATACCAAATGGCACAGCACCTTAGCAATCAAGATGAAGAAGCAAGGTTAGCATTTTGTCAAGAATTTTTGGATTTACATCAAGGAGTAATTCACAGTCTCCTAATGAGCGACGAAGCAAATTTTTATTTGAACGGCATGATTAATAAACAGAATTTTAGATACTGGTAAAATGAAAATCCTCGTGAAATCTTTACACAGAACCTCCGTAATCCAAAAGATGTTGTGTGGTGTGGAGTAGGATCTTTTGGTATTATTGGTCCATATTTTTTTGAGGATGAAAATAACCGCGCTGTAACAGTAACATCCGAGCGCTACGTAAACATGCTAGAGATATTTCTCATTCCAGAATTAAATAGATGAGGATTACTAAACAATGCCTTACTATTCCAACAAGATGGGGCAACAGCTCAGACCGCCAGAAACTCAATGAGTGTTCTGCGAGAAATACCGCCAGAAACTCAATGAGTGTTCTGCGAGAAATGTTTAATGGCCGACTTATTTCTCGATTCGGAGATTTGCCTTGGCCTCCGAGGTCCCCCGACTTAACGGCACCCGATTTTTTCCTGTGGGGATATTTAAAAGCCAAAGTGTTTGCGAGTCGTCCAGGTACAATCGAGCAACTCAAAGTCAAAATTCGTGAAGAAGTTGAAGGAATAGACGGAGGTTTGCTACGGCGTGTAATGAACCACTTTTTATCTAATTTGTGTTGAAGTTGGTGGAGGTCATTTAGAAGACTTGATTTTTAAAAGATAGAATTAAATTAGCCAAATATTTATAAGTTATCATAAATCCCAAAGATTTAGCTGTAATTTAGTATAATAAATAGTTTGTTTTGTTAACTAAAAAAATTTTAATGCAAATATTAAAATGGGTAGCCTATTATGGCGAACCCTGTAGTATTTAATTATAATTCTGATAATGTATGACGTCATTTAATTATTGAAATTAACGGTTTCGTTAAATTTTGGATTAAATATTTCCCTCACTTAATAAAAGTGCTATCTTGTATGGTTTAATGTCAGATTAAACACTAATGTAGCTTTGAAGTAAAATTCAATACAATTGGCACAAAATTTCCAATACGGCCGATTTCATCTTAACTGACATTAATGTAAATTATATGAATTAATGGAAACTATATAATATGGTATATTTATAAGGGATAGAATTATAAAGATTGACAATACAATTGGCTTACAATGTGAAATTTTGTAAAATTTTGAACGTAACATATAACTTTATAAGATGTACATCTCGGGGTAGAGATGATAGCGCACATTACTGAATTATGTTTTAGCTTAAATTTCGTTTCCGTCAAAAGGGTTAAACATTCAACTTGGATGATTTAAATTAACTACCACGTGGTCACCTATTTTTGCAAACAAGTAAAAAGGAGTTAGTTTTAAAAAAGTCTCAAACATGTTTGAATTAAATTTACGTTTCCTATAGGCCAATTCCCAGCGGGGTTACTAGATCCAGATGCCTCCTTAGGTGTCGGATAGGGGAACACTCGTCAGATATGGCAGGTATCAGGGAAATAAATTACACGGGCGGACCAAAACTAGCACAGTAGGAAATTTGCAAATGATGAATTTAATGGCTCCTATACATTTCCAGTGAGAAGCAGCTCTTGGAGAACTGACTATAGGTGAGACTACATAGGTCAGTATAGCTATATCTTGGAAACCGACAGGCGGAGATAGAGATCATCAAGTACGACTGTCGCACTACGATGTGGAATGGCAGGAGAATCGGCCACATTACGTTCTCAAAGCAGCAGACAAATGGAAATGAATCTATCTAATACTAAAATTCCCGGAGGTAAAATAGTCCCGCAATCGGATCTCCGGACCGAGACAGCATTGGATAGAATTATTGACAAACAATACATGACCAAAACAAAGAGTGTGACAAAAAAGGGTAAAACCAATCAAATTTCAATCTGGAATGTAAGATCGCTAGGAGTATGCGGAAAACTGTAAAATATAAAAATAGAGATTAAGCGAATGAAAATAGATATACTTGGTATAAGTGATATTAAGTGGAAAGACGAAGGAAACTTTTGGAGCGACGATTACAGAGTCATCTACTCAGGAGATAAAAACAGTATAACAGTAGTTGGAATTATACTAGCAAAAGAATGGGGACAAACAGTAATAAATTACGTACTTGATACTTACGATCATGATAGAATCATGATCACTAAACTCCAATCAATTAAAGGCGACCTTATCATTATATAAACTTATCTGCCAACATCAGGTTACTCAGGCGAAGAAGTAGAAGTCTATGATCAAATAGAAGAAGTTATGGAACTAGTGGAAAAGAAAGACCACCTAATAATACTAGGCGATTGGAATGTCGTAGTTGGTAAAGGACAGAAAGGAGAAACAGTCGGAAAATATTTACCTGGAATTAGAAATAAAAGAAGGCCAACGACATACATCTTTGCGAAAAGAAAACTCATAATAACTAACAGTATTTTCTAACACCATCCAAGACGCCGGTGGACATTAACAGAATCAGGAAATATAGAAAAGTATCAAATAGAATACAACAGTGTTAAAAACAAGCATAAAATACAAGTAGCAGAACGTATTCATGCGCTGATCAATGCAATGATCACAACATAGTGGTAATGAAATATACATTTGAACATAAAATAAATTTTTTGAAGCCGTCGAAAAAACCCAAAATGGGCAACCATCAAATTAAAGAATGGAAAAGAAGTAGAAAGATACGATCAAAGAATAAAACAAAACCTAATCAATACGACAGACAGATAGAAACATACAATAGGAAAATCTAGCAATCAATAACTACAGCAGCAGCAGAGACCTTGGGTAACTCAAAAGAACTGCCTAGAAAACCCTGGATAAGCGAAAATACAGTTGGCCTGATAGAAAAACGAAGGAAGCACAAACACGATTAAAATAAAGATGAATATAGCAGACTAAGAAATCTTGTAAATAGCGAAGCTAGGAAATACAGAGAGAAGAATGGATTATACAATACTGTAGGGAAACTGAAGACTATTTTAATAGAGGAAACACTGAGCAATCATATAGCCTCACTAGTAAGTTTTTCTGTATAGGTAAAACCAAAAATAATGCCATTAAATCAAAAGAAGGATGCACTCTAATAGATAAGAGGAAATAGCAGACAGATGCAACAATACGTTGAAGAACTATGCGACCAATCAGAAGATTTTGAGATAGAAAGAAAAGATGAAACAGACACTCAAGAACTAGGACCGCCGATATTAAAAACAGAATTCGAACGAGTACCGAATGAATTATAGTCTAAAAAGGCATATGGAGTAGACAATATAGCGACAGAACTATTACAAGCGTTAGATAAAACAACATAACATAAGTTATACCGCCTACAATAGACACAAACGCACGCCCGCAGCACGCAAACGCGCGCGCCCCCGCCCGCCCTCTATCGCACACACACCACACACACACACACACACACACACCACACACTACTACATACACACACACACACACACACACACACATACACGCATGCGCACACGCACACGCAACCAACCACACCACACACATCACACGTACACGCACGCACACGCACAGCAACGACACACGCACACACACACACACACACAAACGCACGCACGCACGCAACCCACACATCACACACACACACACCACACGCAGCACGCACCACCTGGCCGATCGATCGCACCTTCACACCACCACACATACACACACTACGACACACACGCACACATACACACACACACACAAACACACACACGCACACGCACCACGCACACACACAACACAGCACACAGCACACACACACACACACACACGACACCACACACACACACACACACACACACACACACACACACACACACACACACACCACACACACACACACACACACACACACACACACACACACACACACACACACACACACACACACACACACACACACACACACACACACACACACACACACACACACACACACACACACACACGCGCGCGCGCGCGCGTATACGTAACTGGAAAAATTCCTGACGACTTCGAGAAAAGTATAACAGCGATGCTACCAAAGAGAAATAAAACAACAGAATGTGAAGAACATCGAACCAGAAGTTTCAAACATGCATCCAATATACTAGCGAGGATAATTCTGGGACGAATAGAAAAGAAAAGTGAAGAAGACAACCGAAGATTAATACGGGTTCCGAAGAAAGAAACGCTCACGAGAGGCTGTATTAGGTCTACGTAACATTGTAGAAAAAAGCTTTAGAATAGACAAAAAAATTGTATATTGCATTTGCAGACCTACTAAAGGCCTTTGACAATGTCAACAGGACTACGTTAGTGAAAATATTAAAAAAGGTCAAAATAGACTACAGGGACAACAGAGTAGTACGAGAACTATACAAATATCAAACAACGCTTATATAAATAAAAAGCAGTAATAGAGAATCCAGAATTAGAAAGGAATGCGAGTATAAATTGCATGTTCTAACGTTATTACTGTGGTTTATGCTCCACAGAACTGTAATACATAATTATTTCTTCGACTAAATAGGTTTTAGTTAGGTGTTCATTATTTCACGATTCATTTTTGAAAGTGTACGGCATCTCACTACCACGGTTTGTATGTCTCCAGGTTATGGAATCTCATAATTATTGGTTCTTTCCCCAAATTAGGTAATCTTTTAGTTTGCTTTCTATTTACCCACTGTAACTTGTTCTTAGAATTCGAGCTTTGGTGAGGAAGTATGACAGGGTTTAACGGAACGACTATCCAGTTTTCCCTATACGTAAATCGAACCTTATATCGAACAGTATATACTATATACATATATATATATATATATATATATATATATATATATATATATATATATATATGTAGTTTACAAGAGGGTTAAATAACAAACAATATTTTTATTTCAAAAACAGTATATGGGGTTTTGGTCTGCTGGTATAGAAATTAGTTTTTACCGAATTAAAAATGTATTCATGTTTAGGACGTGCCTGTTGTAACTGGATAAGTAAAATATTGTTGGGTAAACTTCCCTTTACGTAAGAGATGTCAAAAAATTTTTTTAAGAAAAAATGTAAGGAATTCAAAATAATGGAGACGTACCAAATTTCACCCAGATTTGAGTAAGTTGGTTTCACCCGACTATATCTGAAAAATGTCAAATAATAATTTAATGTCAGACAAAATTGAAAAGAGTGAGATTTGTTGTCAAAAATGTTAACGTTGCAACAAAAAATCTATTTAATACAATGTTATGGCACGGGGAATAAAAGTTACCGCTACATAACAGAAGAATTCAACGAACAGTTTCCTGGTGTTACAGTTTCCCGTATGAGTGTAAAGTAGTTGGTAAACAAATTTTTTAGGAACTGGTTCCGTAATCAATTTAAAGAAAAAGGAGATAGTCCATGGTGAAGAAAATGCTGCTAGTCTGTTGGTGATGGATTCAGTGGAAGATCAGCCAACACGTTCCTTAAGGAGGCGGTCACTTCAACTAGGTATTAGCAAATTACACATTCAAAGAATTTTGAAGGAACACAGAATACATGCTTATAAACCCATCTTTAATCATACTTTGGAGCCTGGAGATGATGTAAATCGTCTCTATTTTTGTTTATGGATGGGAAATGAGATTATGAGAAACAGAAATTTTCATCGTAATGTTGTGTTTTCCGATGAAGCAACCTTTTCTACCAACGGGGCGGTTTCGTTGCAACATGTTCGATACTGGAGTGCTATTAATCCTAATTTTAGAATTGCGAATAAGCGTCAATAAACGTGTGGTGTGCTGTTTCCTACCATGAAATAATAGGCCCATATTTTTTAATGATAACGTTAATCAGCACACATACCAGGATATGTTGAGACATTTTCTCCGCTATGGTTTAAGTTATTTACCTTTTGATTACCGCAATCAATTTATTATCAACATGATGGCTATCCGGCCCGCTATTTTCGTATTGTTGTTGACTGGCTAAATTGCGAATTTGGAGACTACTGGATTGACAGAAATGGTCCAGTGTTATGGCTCCCAAGGAGCCCTGACTTGACAGTTTTAGGTTTTCATTTGTGGGGGCGTTTAAAACAAATTTTTTACAAGGACTACTGACCTAATAATATGGAACTGTTAAAAAATCGGATAAGAGATGCTATTGCATCTTTAACAATTCAAGAAATCCATAACAGTTATAAGGAGCTACGACTTGTGTACTGAGAGGGGTGGTAGGTTAATTGAATAGTTAAAAATGTTGCTGATTTATTTTTTTTTTCGATTTAAGGACACACTGTATTAATAAAATCAAGCACAAATTTTTATTCCTTTGGCATTTTTTTGTAAAACTAAAAACAAAATTTTAACATTTTCGTTTTAATGTAATGTACAGCGTGGCCAACTAAGAATGCGAGGTACTGTATCTGGGAAACTATCCATCATAGAGGCTTGCGCAAAAAAAGTTATTATTAAAACGGCCAATACAAAAACCTGGAAAGTTTCTGAAATGGCCGCTAGGGGGCGTAACTGCAATATTTAATCTAAAAAAGTTTCTATGAATTCTGCTATATTAACCTAATAAAAAAATAACTGATCTTTAAAGTCGACGATAACCTGAACTTTTTTTGTTTGGCGCATTTTGACGTATGCCTAAAATAAAGTGGTGGAGGGTATTCAAAGGTTTCCTTAAATAACCCCCTGTATCTTCGAAACGGCTAAGCCGATTTTGACAAGCTTGAGTGCGTTGAAATGAGCTATTCTTGGGCTACAAATGTTATAATATTTGAAGTTTTGTTAGTTTCACATGTCGTCGCTAGAGGGCTTTGTTCGACATTCCGACAGAAACGGTTAATTTTCGCAAAAAAATTAAATGCATTGGTATGACTTTTTTCTTGAACAAGTAGTTAAATGATGCATAAACAAGCTCGCGAAAACCGCATCTCGATATCTTGTTCCTAACCTAAAATATCGGCCAAAGAAAACTTTATACGAAAATTCCTTAAATTTTTTTTTTAACTATATATTTCTGGAATTGTTTCTATTATGTAAATTGTGGCCCTAAAAAGGACTGATTTAAAGGAGGAAGGTTTTGAATGCCCCGGTAAATGCTCTAAATGCTGACCATTACGCTCCATGCATTGCTGAATCCTCTCATGACTAGATAAAACTGCAGCTTCAATTTCGGCTCTCGGTATGTTACGTATTGCGTTACGAATCCGGTTTTTCATATCTTCTCTAGTAGTAGGTTGAGTCCGAAACACGATGTCCTTTAAGCGTCCCCATAAATAAAAATCGAGGCAAGTTAAGTCTGGCGATCGCGGAGGCCATGGAAACAGACTTCCTCTTCCAATCCACAGCTGTTGAAATACTGCATTAATATGCCCTCGTACATTAATAGCAAAATGTGCTGGGTAACCATCCAACTGCAAAAACAATTTTTGCCGTGTTTCCAGAGGCACATCTTCCAACAACAATGGTAATTGATTGGCCAAAAAGTCAAGAAATACATTGACATTTAGAGGTTGCTCGAAAAAATATGGTCCAATAATTCTGCCTCCCAGTATGCCACACCATACATTTAAACTCCAACGTCCTTGGCGCTGAACTTCACGCAACCAATGGGGATTTTCTGCAGACCAATAATACATTTTGTGCAGGTTGACTCTCCCGTCACTACTGAAGGTGGCTTCATCGGTCCATAGAATTTGAAATAAAAATTCTCTATTTTCGCGTATCATGCCTAACATCCAATGGCAATAGTCTAACCTTCGGTCAAAATCTTCCTCTTTCAAGGCGTGATGCAAAACGACATGATATGGGTGCATTCTTAACGTAATTAAAAAAGTTCAAACAAATACCTATATATTTTGATGGCCATTAGAACTTACCCATGGTCCTTCAAAATATTTTGAACCGTTGTCCGTGATAGGCCCAACTCAGTGGATAATGCTCTTGTGCTAACATGAGGATTTCCTCCAATATAGCCCAGTACACGGTTAATATTTTCTTGTGTTCTTCCAATTCTTTGCCGTTGAAACGTAGGCCGAAAACTACCATTGGCTCGTAAGCTCACCACTAATCGGGAAAAAACTCTTATCATCACAAGGATGCCGATTTGGATATCGAGCCGCGTAAACTCTTTTAGCTACTGCGCCATTCTGAAGACATTCAAAATAAACCGCAAGTATATTAGCAGCTTCATTATTCGTTTAAACGCATTTTGAAAGCACAAAAATTGCTCAAAGTAACGCGAAAGTATTGACAACTATTGACAATTTGAGGATAATGTTTGTTTTGTTTAGGCATCTGCTTCCATTGCCTGCTTCTATTAATTGTATTTTTCGTATATATCCATAGTGAATATGCATTTAAACAAACAAAAAATAGGCCTTTCGTATAACTTTTAGCATTGCTTACCTGCCCGTAGTAATTTCAAAAAGGGTGATTTTATTCTGGTGAATAAATTTACAAACATTTAAAATCGCAATTTCTAGGTAACCTATTCAGAGCCGAAATTGAAGCTGCAGTTTTGTCTACCCATAAGAGGCCTCACTAATGCATAGCGTGATGATCAGCATTTCGAGCGTTTACGGGGGCATTAAAAACCTTCCTCCTTTAAATCGGTCCTTTTTAGGGCTACAACTTACATAATAGAAACAATTCCAGAAAAATATAGTTTAAAAAAAATAAAAATTTAAGGAATTTTCATATAAAGTTTTCTTTGGCCGATATTTTACGTTAGGAACAAGATAGATGCGGTTTTCGCGAGCTTGTTTAGGCATCATTTAGCTACTTGTTCATGAAAAAAGTCATGCCAATGCATTTAATTTTTTTGCGAAAATTAACCGTTTCTGTCGGAATGTGGAACAAAGTCCTCTATTGACGACATGCGAAACTAACAAAACTTGAATTATTTTAACATTTGTAGCCCAATAAAAGCTCTTTTCAACGCGCCCAAGTTTGTTAAAATCGGATTAGCCGTTTCGAAGATACGGGGGGTGATTTAAGGAAACCTTCGAATACCCCCCACCACTTTATTCTTATAGATACGTCAAAAAGTGCCAAACAAAGAAGTTCAGATTATCCTCGACTTCAAAGATCAGTATTTTTTTATTAGGTTAATATAGCAAAATCCACAGAAACATCACTTTTTCAGATTCAAGATTGCAGTTACGCCCCCTAGCGACCATTTCAGAAACATAAAATATTTTCCAGGTTTTTGTATTGGCCGTTTTAGTAATAACTCTTTTTTGCGCAAGCCTCTACGATGGATAGTTTCCCAGATACAGTACCTCGCATTCTCAGTTGGCTGGTACGTAAAATTGCGGGTGAAACCAACTTACTCAAATCTGGGTGAAATTTGGCACGTGTCCATTTTTTTTTTCTTAATAAAATTTTTTAATATCTGTTTCAAAAAGGGTAGTTTACCTAACAGTATTTTACATATTTAGTTACCACAGGTGCGTCCTGAGCGTGAATACATTTTACCACAGGTGGTAGGAGCGCTTCCAAAGTTTATAGGTGTTTTCTTGTTCCAAAATTCCGATCCTCATCAAATTTCAACTGACTTATTCAACAATAAATTCGAAAAAACAAAAAAATGAGGCTTGTTTTATGGAAACCAGATCTGGGGGTACTCGAATGTTCATCAAACTATGTGTGCTGTAAAAACGTTACAGTATAACTTTTTCAAGTTACTCCGTATACGATCAGACGACCCGACAGGTGGTAGAATGGTTAGAGTGCTTACCTTTGACCCGAAGGGCGCGGGTTCAAACCTGGCCAGGGTAGCTGTTTTTCCAAAACGGAGAAAAACCAAATTACTTCTTTTCTCGGGATAGGAAGTAAAACTGCAGGTCCCGTCGCAATACGATAATTGACACGTTACAGATCACTTACTAAAGGCGTAACTCCTTTAGTACGGCAAAATTCTAATGATAGGTAGTTGATGCGCATATATATATATATATATATATATATATATATATATATATATATATATATATATATATATATATATATATATATATATATATATATATATATATATATATATAACAGGTGGTAGGAGCGCTTCCAAAGTTTATAGGTGTTTTCTTGTTCCAAAATTCCGATCCTCATCAAATTTCAACTGACTTATTCAACAATAAATTCGAAAAAACAAAAAAATGAGGCTTGTTTTATGGAAACCAGATCTGGGGGTACTCGAATGTTTATCAAACTATGCATGCTGTAAAAATGTTACAGCATAACTTTTTTCAAGTTACTCCGTATACGATCAGACTACCCGACAGGTGGTAGAATGGTTAGAGTGCTTACCTTTGACCGGAGGGAGGCGGGTTCAAGCTTGGCCAGGGCAGCCGTTTTTCCAAAACGGAGAAAAATCAAATTGCTTCTTTTCTCGGATAGGAAGTAAAACTGCAGGTCCCGTGGCAATACGATAGTTGACACGTTACAGATCACTTACTAAAGGCGTAACTCCTTTAGTACGGCAAAATTCTAATGATAGGTAGTTGATGCGTATAGAGATGCCTGATATTTCCGATTGCATCTAGATCTCGGCTTACAAATATAAAAGAAATCGGGTGACGGTAAAAAAGAGCTTTCCCAATTATGAAGCATAGTTAGGTGAGCTTGTTACTTCAATAGGAAACGTTTATGGAAAACTGTAAATATAAATCAAAATTTTCGTTTGTGTGACATTAGTATCGTTTCGTCAAATCGAATTAATATGGTTTTAGATATTTCCCCTATAACGTTGTCTAACTCGCTTACTCGCCGCTGTTAAGTAAATTGTTGACAAAGAATTTAAAAACAACTTATATACAAATAATAATAAAATTATTGAAATTGATTTGATACGAAAACTGTGAATTTTAAGGCGTTGTTATTTTGAGTAAATACAGATTAAAGATACTGAATGGGAAAAGCCATCTCAGGTACATCCAAATATTGATTTAATTTATTAGCATTAAATATTTGATAAAATATTTTTTTTATTTATAAGATAGATATTAAAACTATATCGAATTTTTCGGTTTAGAATAAATACTCACATTACTTACTTCGAAAAATCCAGAATATTAAGTGGATATGAAGGATAAATGGGAAATTCAGAAAATTATAAATATTAGAATTATGAATAGTAAATATAATTTCACAATGTTCTACATAAATATTTATTTCTCAACGCGACTTAATACAACGTGTATCATCAAGAGAAAATATTTGTTTGGTTTACTGCTAGTGACTTTGCTTTATGTACTAATGATCTATATCCAGCTGACTTACGTGTTTTATGGTTACATGATTATGGAGAACTCAAACTTGTTCTGTGTACGCTCGGCTCCCGATTAATCGTGGTAATAGTAGGGGTAGGGGTCGCGGGTAAACAAAACCACGGTTAATCCAAAACACAAGCTACTACATCCATTTTCCGATAGAACACATGTATGTGTCACACAGCGCATGTTCTGTTTAAAAGAATAAAAATGAAAGAAAAACAAAAAATGTTACATAATGTACACAATCTAAGCTGTTTTCAAATAATCAGATACATAGTTTTCTGCTTCTTTGAAATATGCGCCCTTTTCTTTATCTCCGACCAAATCCGACGGATCATCATTTTGTCTCTGATTAAACTGTCTTGCTCCCCATCCAGGTAGTCCGGCGGTCCGTTAATGATAACAAGAGCAAGGGTTGTTTTTTTGTAGTTCTGCCGTCCTCGTCGAAATAATTATCGTTTTCTTCTTCGTTATTTACTGTTTCAAATTCCGCATCATATTTATCACATTGCAGCCACTCGGTCATATTTTCGTTGTCCACTTTTACCCCTTTGGGAACTCCGTTAGCAATTATAGTGAGCTCATGTCGATGGTACTTCGCCCTCAATAGCATCGTTTTTCAATGTAGGTAAAAATATTTTCTGCCATGCGTTAGTTAAGGTAGAATTTTTTATTTTATCCCAGGAAGAAGGCATTTCATAGAGGGCATCAAGTGTGGTGAAATCACGTCAGAAAGACCCCCGATCGTTGCCATCGTTTTTGCAACAGATTTGCACAGTACTTTCTTTTCATATTAGAAATAATTCCCTTGTATATCGGTTGAATAAGCGAAGTTACATTTGGCGGCAAAACTGTTACGGAAATTTTGCTATCTGATTTTAAAACCGTTTCACTGGGGTGTGAAGGAGCATTATCTAAAAGAAGAATGGCTGCTTCAGGCTCACGAACCTGGAACAAAAAGTTCTTGTCAAACCACTCCTTAAAACTCCTAATCATCCAAGTAAATAATGAACCGGAAGATGTTTAGTTTCAGTTCCTTGAAAGGATCTTGGTTTTTAGCTTTGCCGATGATCACTAATTTCAATTTATGTCTGCCAGTTGCATTCGAGAAACGCAGGTCAGTTAGCCAGTCTTTGCTTGATTTGTGTCCCGGTGCTCGGACTTTGTGCTGGAAAGCTAATGTTCGACTTCGTAAACACTTCCAATAAACCTTTGTCTTATCAACAATGTAAATTTGTTCCAAAGACAAATTTTCAGAAGAAATAAGGCTATGAAATTGTGTTCTAAATTTATTGGCTGCATTTGAATCACCACTTAACTGTTCTCTAAGACTAGCATTTCCCTTATACCGTGGCGCTGTTTGAAACGTATTAGTCATTCAGAAGATGCATCAAAGTTTCCTTATACACTGTTCAAAAAAATACTTAGCCTGGTTTATGCAAATTGGTTCAGAGTGTATACAATACAGTACGTATGTACCATGGAATGTTGACGCAAGGAAGCAGAAAGACAAATAAATGCTGATGCATTTCCTTTTTCATGTTTGTAAAGGAAAATGTTATCTACTAAAGTAAAGTTACTTCAGTTTTTACTATGTGGGACTGTTCTGTTTTTCATTTGAGTCAGTGTTTTTGGCGAAAGATTGAACAACTCGGTTTAGTAGAAAAACACCACATTAATGACAACTTCAGAGTACACGTGAACATGATAGCATTAAGCTTTATTCCGATAGACGATGTTATAGTAGCTTTTGAATCATTATCTGTGAGTTGTCCGGATTCAATGGATTCATTAGTAAACTATTATGAGCATAATTACATTGGAAGTGGTAGACGCAACCGAATAGTGGGCCCTGTACTTATTTGGAACGTCAATCATAGAGTTAGTATGGATTTCCTCGTACTAATAATCCGGTTGAAGGGTGGCAAAGGACAATCCAATAACCCATAGACTGCCACCATCCGTTAGTGTTTAAACTAATAGGGCACTTCAGGGCTGAACAGCATGGAGTAGAGGAAACCCGTTTCCAGACAGACATCGTCAACCTTCAGCGTCCAAAAATAAATATATTTAAGTTACCAGAAGATTGGAAACGTTTGTGGGAAATTACTACCATACCGTTTGGGGTATGTACGTGGAATCTCAAATAACGGCTAAAGACCCGAAATTAAGCATCCTAGTCACCCCAGTTTATACACGTGCATACGAGAATAATTGGAAAGTTTAAAATTGATAAAGTGAACAAACCAAAAACGTGTGCCCTTTTTTTAAATTTAATTATGTGTACTCTTGATTTCGTGTAGAATGGACGAAGAACTTTGATTTATATCGACGACCCAAACGAAGCATCTTATTTACCCATGTGTATACGAGATATAGAACAAACGAAAAAAAAATGTGTCCTTTTGTCATTGTAAAACTCATGTAAGCAGTAAGATTTATGCATATTGAGGGCTAAGTGTATTTTGTATACAGGGTTATTACAAATGATGTTCCCGATTTCAATTATAAATATTACTGGATTAACCTGTTTTAAGACCATTTCAGTTGGTACCACTGGAAAGAAAAACTCATAAAGTTTTGTTTACATTGATTTAAGTACATATCAGCTATTTGTTAAAGTCAATTGTTGTCAATTGTGTAATGGATTTTTTTTTTTTTTTTTTATGATTGTGGACCTGAACAGGCTAAATAAGGCCTATCGTGCTAAAGCACTCAGGAACACTTAGGAGGATGGATAGAGGGATAATGAATTGCCAATAGATGCCTATGAACAGCTACCTTAAATTTTCTCATATCATAAGTGAGAGGAAAACAGGAACTAGGGAGATCATTCCAGAGTTTAGAAGCCGTGTAGAAAAATGTGGATTGCGCCCGTTTGGTACGACAAGTGGAGATTTGTACTGCATACTGATGATGTGATTGAGCGAACCGAGTGTTTCTCGCAAAGATAGCCCGAGATGGTATCAAAGAATGTAATTCACCAGCACAATAGCCGTTGTAATAACGATAATACAAAGAAAGAACTGAAACCATCCTTCTATGCTCAAGGGACTGTATGTGAGAAGTTAAAGACGGGTCATTTATAAGCCTAATCGCTCTCTTTTGAATACGATCAACGATATCGAGAGCGTATTGGGAGCACTAACCCAAAGGTGAGAATTATATTCCAGATGAGGCCGAATTTGGGCCTTATACAGCAAAAGGAGTTGTCCAGAGGTAAAGTACTGCTTAGATCTGTACAAAAAGCCTATTTTACGAGCAGCTGTTTTGGTAGCTGACAGAAGATGGTCAACCCATGAGAGATTTGAAGATACAGTCATACCCAACAGAGTAATAGAGTCTGAAAACTTAAGAACTGAGCCATTCATACTTACAACAGGAAATGATCGATCTTTTTTGGCGGACATAAGGCAACACTGAGTTTTGTTAGCATTAAATTTAACTAGATTATTGCTTCACCCATTCGAGAACACGTTGAATGTCTTTGTTGATTGAATTTGCCATTTCAGCTTTAATTTCTTGATTTGACATAGAAGGTGGATTATCACTATGAGTAGACTGAGATGAACTACAGTGAAGAGTGCTATCGTCAGCAAAGCAATGGATGGGGTTAGTTGTTTAAGAAATAAGGTCGTTTATGTACAGCAGAAAAAGTGTAGGCGCTATAACGGATCCCTGTGGTACGCCCGCGTTAATGCTAACTTCTTTTGAAAAAAAGCCATCAACTACGACACGTATTCGTCTTTCATCAAGGAAACTAGAAACCCAGTTGATGAGCGCATCATTTAACCCAAACGAGGTGAGTTTGGCAAGTAAACACTTATGCCAAACTTGGTCAAATGCCTTTGAGATATCTAAAGCGACTCCAACTGTTTCACCGGACTGCTCTACTGTATTGTTCCAAACTTGGGTCACATATGAAAGAAGATCGCCTGTTGAACGACTTTGCCTAAACCCATATTGATGGTCACTAAGGAGTTTGTTAGTTTCAAGAAACGTGAGCAGTTGCTGATTGATGGCTTTTTCCATGATTTTAGACAAAATGGAAGTGATGGCAATTGGTCTGTAATTTGAGGGATCGGTCTTATCACCTTTTTTGGGAATAGGTTGAACATTTGCTAACTTCCATGATGAAGGGAATTCCCCAGAAGATATAGAGATCGTATAAAGCTTAGATAGGACTGGTACTAGTTCGAGGGAACATTTCTTTAAGACAATAGCTGGGATACCGTCTGGGCCAGTCGCCTTATTGAGATCAAGCCTACTGATGATCGATTCCAAGAGCTTGTACCGAAAATGAATTGGTTTCATAACGTATGAAGAAGAGTTGACTAGGGGCACATCTTTTCCAGAATCATTGAGACACGAGTTTGATGCAAACAAATCCACAAAAACGTTGGCTTTGTCTACAGAATCAGCAACTACCGATCCGTCAATAGATGTCAGGGGGGGAAATGAAGATGTTCGGAAGTTTTTACTAATGGCTTTTGCTAAAAACCAAAATTTACGACTGCCTAAAGGAGATGTAGCTAGTTCATTGCATTTTCGTTGCTCGAACAACTTTTTAGTTTTAGTGATGACACTTTTGCAGATATTTCTAGCACCAACGTATTCTACATGACTGTCAACCGATTTATTAGATTTCCATTTAATGTAACATTTATTTTTTAAAGATATTGCATCAGAACAAGCCTTATTGAACCAGGGTTGGGAACGTGAATGACCTGCACGGTACTGTTTTTTCGGAATGTATAACTCCATTCCCATGAGGATGACTTCAGATACTGAAAGAGCGATGTCCGAAGAAGAGGACGACTTAAAACAATATTCACGCCATGGAAAGGTTGCAAAGAAATCCCGTAAATCACTCCATCGAGCTGACTTAAGACACCACAAGGTTCTATCGGTTTTGCGAACAACAGTGGAATTAGGTACAGTAGAAATGATTTTTATGAGACAATGGTCGGAAAGACCTAAAGGCGAAAGAACGGAAGTTTTATAAACAAGAGGGTTTGATGTAAGAAAGAGATCTAGAAGATGAGGAGTATGGTTAGGGTTATCAGGGATTCTTGTGGGTTCAGAAATCATTTGTGTGAGATCACATGAAATAGCAAATGTTTCTGCACTATGACCAGCGGGATTTGTAGTAGATGAAAATTGAAGCCAATTAGAGTTGTGAACATTGAAATCGCCTACAAATGAGATATCGCAAGATGGAAACTGAGACAGGAGATAGTCAACTTTCGTACTAAGGTAATCGAAGAAGTCTTGAAAGTTGCTGTCATTAGGAGACCTATAAATGCAACAGTAGAATTTCACAAAATTAGGACCAGAATGTTTAAACCAAATCACGTCAAAATTTTTATTTTCTAAGGAAGAAACCCTCTTGCAAGCAATTCTGTCCTTGATGTAGGCACATACGCCTCCTTTATATCGAAAGTTAGAGTGAAGATGGTATTGAGGAAATTGCAAGTCGGGTGACTCGGAGCTTTCCGAGGAGACTTGTGTTTCAGATAGAAACAATATATCAGGTTGTAATTGTTCAAGATGTTGGTGAATAGCATTAAGATTAGACCTGATACCGCGGATGTTGCAGTAGTGAATCAGAAAGTTGATACTTTCGATGACCGAGGTCGCTTGGGCCCTGCTTTCCCGGACATCCGAGTGGGGCAGGATTTTACGTCCGGAATTTATAACCCTAGAAACCACAGCCATCTTATTTTTTAATTTGGAACTTTTAATCCGATAGGAAGACAGTGACCCATGGTAAGGGTGGTGGTACCTCCCCGGCTGGCATGGAGTATACATGCCTACCACCTAACAAATTTGAAGACAGGAAAGCATTTTATGTGTTGGGTTATCACATCAACCAATCAGTTATTAGTGTGCAACGTTACTTTAGAACCAAATTTAATGAAGATTCTCCTAGCAGTCACAAGTGGTACTTGAATTTTAAGAGAAATTGGTGCATTTGTAGAAAAAAATCAGTCAGTAAGCAATGACGCTGTAGAGCAGGCAAGGAAAAGTTTTACGCGTAGTCCACAGAAATCTACTGTTAAATGCAGCAAACAGCTTGGTATACCACAGCCAACAGTTTGGAAAATTTTAGGTAAACGTATAAATTTCAAGCCTTACAAACTTCAGCTTGTTCAAACATTAAAACCAAAGGACAAAGTTCTAAGACTTTCTTTTTGTGAGAACATGTAAGCATTGATGGAAAACTAAAACTGTGTAAAATGTTTAGTCTTTAGTGATGAAGCCACATCCCACTTGTGTGGTACCGTGAACAGACATAATGTCATAATATGGGGTTCGGAGAACCCACACACCTACATCGAGCACTTACACTCCGAAAGTTAATTTGTCTTGTACTATCATTTACAACAAAGTGTACGGACCTTTTTTCTTTGTTGGACAAACAATAAATGGAATAAATCTTGGACATGATGACGGAATGGCTTCTACCGAAATTAGAACAAGAATCCCTAAACTTCATTCTGGACTTCAAAATCGGCTGCCTGGCAGATGAATCGGCCGTGCAGATCCAAGTGATGGTGCACTCTTGAACTGGCCTCCAAGATCTCCGGGCATCACCCCCTGTGATTGTTCCTTGTGAGGATACATCAAACATAAAGTGTATACACCACCAGAAAGCATACCTGAGATCCAACAACGGATTACCAGAGCAATAGAAACAATCGACCTGAACACTCTTAACAAAGTATGGCAAGAGCTTGATTACACGCTCAACATCTGTCGTATCACAAGGGGTTCCCATATGGAATATTTATAATTCTTGGCACCTGGGATGAAACTTTTTAAGTTTTTCTTAAAATGTAACCATTTTATTTTTTTGTATGATAAATAAAACTGGATTTATGTGTACTTGAAATCATGAACATCATTTGTAATAACCCTGTATTTATTGCTGGAAAATTATTGCTAACTTCACAATAAATATGTAAAAGTAATTGTTGCAATCTTATTGGAGCATTCGGTTTAGTTTATGATATATTGCAGCCGAAAGAAAATAACGTTCGTCCTTTCCACCTCTTAGATTGCATCCCATCACCCCTAAAAATTACTGCAGTCTAGACAGTTAGGTCTGAAACACATAAGTCAAGTTTATGTTAAATTATATAAAAACAAAAACTAAAACAATTAAAATACGCTACGTTTCAAATAAAATGCACCACTTAGAAATAATAATGCTATGATCTTGAAAGTATGGTAAAATAATGCTTTATTAACATGTGATGAAATTTTGAAGGGAAAATATTAACAGATAACAAGAAAATGTTAATAGTGTGTAGCATCCCCACGCACGGCAATGCAGGCGTTCACTCTCCGAGGCATACTTTCTATGAGATGGTCTATCTATATCCTCCTGAGGCATTTCATCCCAGGCTAGCTAGCGATGGTGTCGTAATTCATCCAAATAGTTTGGGAGCCTTGGTAGTTGCCTTAGTCTTCGACCCATCATGCCCCATACATGTTTAATAGGCGAAAGATCTGGCGAACGCGCAGGCCACGGCAATACTGGTAGCTGCACTTGATCCAAAACCCTTCTTGTAACATGTGCGGTGTGTAGTCTAGCATTAACTTGTTGAAAATACCATTTGGCAACGTTTGCTTTAACGGTACTACCACTGGCTCCAAAATATTATCAATGTAACGTTGAGCACTTAATGTGCCTAGAATGAACACAAGAGGGGATCTTCCACCAATAGGTATGGCGCCCCAAACCATGACTCCAGGTGTTAAGCCTGTGGGTCGTCTTTCAACAAACTCTAAACTTCGACGTTGTCCTCGAAACCGCCGCACCTTCTCACGACCATCGTTTCGCCACAAACAAAAACGCGATTCGTCGCTGAAGACGATGTTATTCCATTGAAGGCCCCAGTCCCGCCGCTCTTGACACCATACCAATCTAGCAGTCTTATTATCTTGAGTTAACTGGGGTCGTCGGTACGGACGACACGAATGTAAGCCAAAAGACTTAATTCTCCTGTAGATTGCAGACATTGATAGGTGACAACCAATAGTTCCTGTCCAATTCACCGTAACAGACCTTGTTGACTGAAACCGATCTCTTGTGGCCATCCGCCTAAGAAATCGTTCTTCACGATCATTGGTGCTGCGTGGTGGTCTTCCACTGGGACGAGGGCGTTGAATGCCTTCTTCAGAACAAGAAGACCAAATGCGAGCCACCATGATGTAGTCTCGATTAAGTCTTCTGTCGATTTCTCGAAATGACAAACCTGCTTCTTTCATGCCGATAATTCTACCCCTGTCAAAATCTGAAACTTGGGCAAAATTTCGTCGTTGTCTTACTGGGGGCATTTTTTCAGAATAAAAGTGTCAGTTAAACAACAAAAAATTGACACTAAGCGACTAGATTTCTTAAAATGTATAAATAACAATTATTGATAATTGATATTAACAGTGGTGCAAAGTACATAATGACTTGTTCTTTTTCATCGAAACTTCCATCGTTTTCTATGTGATACTGAATACATTATTTTTCCAAAATTTCAAAATCATAGCATTATTATTTCTAAGTGGTGCATTTCATTTGAAACGAAGTGTATAAAAACATTAACAGGAACAACATCCGTTCTCATGTTAACAAAAATTATTTTTAATCTAATAATACATCTATTGATTAATCTTGTTGCATACTAAACTCAAACATTTTTCGTATGAGTTAGTTTGGAGCCGGGCTGTTTCTTTGCGGCCCTTTTGTCTAGAAGATATTTTGTCGTGACTATTATGTAGAGGGTTTCGTCTCACGGGATGTTTTTTTTTGGCACAGCACTTGACTTTACACTTTTCACATTGATCTGCTACCTCGAAGTTGTGAGACTAACGAGAACGTCTGGAGGTTTGGTACCGGGTTGAAAAATAAAAGGAAATTTCTTAGACAGTTAATGAAACAACTTGTTCGTTGTGAAGCGTTACCTTTATTGGAATTACGAACGGCCAGACCGGTGTATATTAGTAAGCAGTTAGTGTCTTTTAGTGCTTTATGTGTTGTATGACCATGAGCAGTTTCATGCCCTTATTGGAAGCATTAACAACAAAAACAGAGTACATAATTAGACCTTTGTTGTTGTCTATTGCTGCATTATGGCTTATATCGACATGATTGGCTATTAATGCTTCCAATAAAAAAAAAAGGTAAATAAAAGAGGGAGAAACTAAAACGCACGAACCAATCACTACCGATGCGCACCGATCCTGCCTGCAGATCTTTAGAGGTAGGATACCGCGTTTTAAAGACATTGTCGTTTTCTCAAAAAAGATAGGTTGTACTGATGCAAACCATAAAGCACTAACCAAGCGCCAAATATACAGGTGTAAGTAAGAAACAAGGTTTACTTTTTTGTACGTATAACATAAGAAGAAATATCAATAAGTAAAAAATAGCCATTGTGCGACTCTGATAGACTTTTTTCTTATATATTTACTAATAAAGGATTTTACAGGCGCCAGAAAGTTGTCTGCTGGTCATATCAGATTTTCTTTTTGGGCAGCCAGTGTACAGGTTCATTTCTACCAATCCATCGGTTGGGATATTTTCTGTGCAAAAACACCGTTACAATACGTCCATAGTGTGCAAATACCACATGTCTTGACGTAAAATTAAGTGAGCATCTTCAATCAATGCTGGTAAATTTTCGTCCGAGAATTGTACATTTCGTAGTTTAAGTGCCTATTAAAAATGTGTGGTCTAATGAGACTGTCTCCGATAATCCCGTCCCAAACATTTACCGTGAAGCGATATTGCAATCCGGTAATAGTAATTTCATGAGGAGTTTCATCTGACCAAACGTGCTCATTGTGACTATTGTTCACTCTATCATGAGAAAAAGTTGCCTCATCACAAAAGAGTGTAAAATGTTATCATTATGTTGTAACGTGCCAATCCTTGGCTTTTGTTACCTTAATTTGTTTTCAATTTTTGGCTATCGTTACCTTAATTAGGTTTCGAAATTTGCATTATTATTGATAAATATATTTACATTATATTAGTATTTTTAAGCATTTGTTTTTTATTTCAATAATTAAATATTTTAATATTTAGATATTTTCTCTTTAGTCTACATAATTACGCTTGAGTCACTTCCTTTCGGTCTCTTCTGCCATACGTTTAAGTTTTGCTTCCCTTTTATAAGGTATGTAAGACATCTAATTACATTTTTCTATATATTATATTTATTAGGGAACAAAAAAGGGTGCAAGAGTACGCGTTTACATTAAGGAAACCGCTGGGCTTAAGAAACAACGAAAATTTTAGGAATTTTGTTTGTTGTAAAAGCGTGCTGCATGACGTTACCGAAGGATTCATAAAATGGCATGCATCACCAGGGTGATATGCAATTTTTGTCTTGAATAATTAAAAATTGGGATTCATTTGTATCGTTACCGCTTGCTGTTAGTTTGCCCGCATTTGTAGTTTTTTCATTATTGACAAATGAAAAGTATACTACCTTACCTTACGTTTATATTATGGAAATTACGTGACATTACCTATATGGTCTACAGTTCGTTTATTTGTACGTTATTGGTAAATAGAAATTATCGTATGTGTATCTTATGAATGGGAAATGAATTTCTCATACTACAGTGTATTTTAAGGCGAAGTTATAGTTATTTTGAGTACATGTAAGTAATACGTATCCTTTTGTGCAAAGTACGTTTTCAGTAAGTAAACAAATCAGTTAGCGTTATTTTGGTACGGTTATAAAGGAACAGCTGTTTTCGGTTCCTAAGATAATAACATTTGAGTTCATAACCTACATTAACCGTAATATTTGTTGACATAGGTCGATACATGTTTTATTATTAAATATAACGTTGACCTTACTGCATTTTGAATTTTAAGTAAATATAGATTACAAGCTTATGTAGTTGTGTTGAATTTAGTAATTTTAGAATCGTAAATCTTTACGAGAAAATCGTTTTAGTTATTTTATGCTGATTTTTATGGCTTTATTAAATATGCATGTAAATACAGTTGTTTAGGGTTTATTCAGATTACCTCTGTTAATAAGTTCCAACTTTCTAAATTTTTGTTGTGTTTTAATTAGTCCAACGAAACAAATGCAGCACTTGTTATACCTACGGTATAACCTCAGCATCCCTTACAGTTTTGTAAGTAACGTACCTTTCTGAGCTAGACCGTGGTACAATTTACCTTTTGTAATATAACAATCAAAAACCCCAGATTTTTTATTTGTTATAATGTGTGATCATCCATTCACAAAACCGAACTCTTTGGGCCAAATCACCCGGAAGAAGGTGCTGAACGGGTTAAAGGTGATACGGATGCATTCCATTTTCACGAACAATTTTCGAAATCGTGGTCCTGCTTCTACCAGTGGTTGCTTTTATTCGTCTAATGCTCGTTCGGCTTTCGATTTCAACTTCTCTCAGCACCTCTTCTGCAAACCCATGTCGTGGAGACTCTCGATCACTTCGGTGTATAAGAAAACTTCCTGTTTCTCGAAGGCAGTGAAAAGTTCGGGTTATCGTTTTGTCATAAGGGCACGACGATTTTGAAAACGATTTTTGTACTTTGCTGCTGCTGCATAACAATTACCGTTAAACAAACCGTGCAAGAATACCATTTCACTGTATTCCTCATTTGAAAATTGATAAGACATGACTTAATTGTAATTAAATTTATTCTAATCATTACAAAGCAGATAATAAATTGCATTTACATTCAAATAATGTTTAATACAAATGACATGAAACGTCAAATACGACACATTTTCTCAGTTTATTGTGGTACTACTTGCTAGGCAACCAAAATCATTCTTTTTTACAGTGTGGATCTCATTTTGACCAAATGTAACCATTTTTGTTTGTAACCTTGTTATTATATGTGCATTTTTGTGCCATGTTGTGTTCTTGTTATTTCTTAATAGAAATTGTTATTAAAAGTTTTGTTTTATTATAGTTTTAAAACTTAAGCAGCTGTTAAGGGTATTCTCTTTACTTACTTTTCCATTTTTCTTCAACCGCCCATATCTCCTTACTATATATATATATATATATATATATATATATATATATATATATATATATATATATATATATAATATAAATAATACCTTTGTCTCGTTGTGTAACTCGATGATAGTAATTATTAGAAAAAAGAGGTACGTAACGTTATTATTGTTTAGAACATTATCCATTTTCTTCTTATTACTAAAAAACTATATATTTATCACTTGAACTTAGGTGTATTAGTAAACATTTGGCTAAATCTGTAAAATTATTTATAGGTAAAAAATTGAATACTATATTTGAAAACATGGAAGTGCGGTGCTAGATATTATCTAATAATATCCATTCAGATATAAGGCAAAATCTCTGTATCATCTAAGACTGGGAACATAAAGATACGCATGCTAGTGGTATATACCTACGAATAGATAGGATGCAAAAATAAAGAAATTTACGGAAATCCGTAAAAAAGATGTTTTAGATTCAAACTTAAAGAAAACGAAGTGTGTTTTCAAGTTACAGGGTATATAACATCTTAAAGGTCTACCAAAACAAAAAGTACGGGTATCGAAACACCCATAGAATTAGTGAGTCGCGAACCACAAAACTTTTTTAGCAGTGTATAAAATGTATCTACCCCGTCAAAGGAGGTATCATCGGGGAAATAGTGAGAATTGAAATATATTGCTACCACAATAAGCAAAGAACGAGATATAGATTAACCATGCAAAATCTAGAAGCACAAATGCATTAAATAGTAGTTGCTATCATTGAGGCTTAATCTGAATGTAGAGTTAAATTTTGAAGGTTTGTACATAGGAATCTGGAGTATTAACATTAACATTGCACTTGAAAAATGGTTGTGGACGGAACTTTAAATTTTGAAAAGTTGGGAGCTCTTAACAGGGTAAGTGCTTGTAAATGAATACTGACACCATCACTGCTAGATTAATTTTAATAGAGATCGACATCCATTTTCCGGGCATTTAGAAAATAATACAAAAGGTGGGAAAATATTTTTAAAAGGTATCAAAACCGAATATCATTTCTGATTACAATAAAGGAGTAAGTAGCAAAACGCGAATTCAATAATCTAAACAAATAGCCCTTAGTGCGAATATATCAATCCCATTTAACCCGAGATGAATAGATTGGTAATGCTGAAAGAAATTGGGAACATAACCATAAAACGCTATGTGCTCCCTCAAGACATTGGATTTTAGCAAATACCACCCAGCAAAAAAGTTCAAACCTCATCTACGCAAAAAGAAATTGTCTGTTTAGGAGAGGTTCAACAAACGAATATATAATTGAAAGGTTTAAAACTACCCCAATATTGTTAACAATGTATGAAAGTATTTCCTTACAATGTCCCGTGGTCCTCTAGGTTCAAAACACTCATCAAATGGGATGTGCTATTTATATTCTACGATTAGAGGCAGAAAAACGTGAGCAAACTCCATCAAAGCAAATGATTTGTAAAGTAAAATAAATAACGTTTAATCCTTAATGAGCGCCGAGGTACCTGGATATCTTTCGCTTTTTTAACAGTAAGATAATTATTTTTACTCTTGATACACAGTTTTGATTTTTAAGTGCTCCTAACTTCCTTTAAATTGTGTATTTTTTCAACCCTTCGATTAAATGATATATTTGCAAGGCATTGATTTTGTTTTTTATGTTCAGGCAAAGTAATAGATGAGTCATGGTTATTGTAACGTTTTACTGCAAAGAAAAGTAATAAATTTAACTAAGACACTTAGGTATTTTTTGTATTAAACTTTAATGGTAGGTATTACGTATTGAATGAGTACTGGAAACTAGTTGTTGCAGGTCGTAATAGACTTTGAGCGTTTTCTTTGTTTCTTTTTTAGTTCTCTGTTGAGAAAACAATTTCCTACCATGCAATACGACTACTAGATTTCGTTTTTAGTATATTGGAAATGGTAGGAGTAGCAGGAATATGCAATTTTGGAATCACAAGAGATCAAAAGATCAAGACCTATTTTCTTAAAAAAGTCTTTTTTTCGCTTGGATTACGCTCCATGTACATAATACACGCTGTCTGCCTACAAATGTCTATTATGTTGTAAAAAAGAGTAAACGGCCAGCTAAAGAAGCCAAAAGCTCTAAGATCTGAATAAGCTACCAAGGCTACAAAGCTAAAGCTAAAATCTAAATCCCGAACGCCAATAACGACTCTTATACGAATACTCCACGACCGTGAAAAACGAAGGTGTACCTAGGATTCACCCATACTTAAAAAACTATTTTCTTCTGCTTCGTATCGTTCCAAAATGTTCGATGATATATATATATATATATATATATATATATATATATATATATATATATATATATATATATATATATATATATTGTACGGTCACACTACCCATGCATCCAGTGCTCTACGCTTCAGTGAGCCTCAAAGATCAGCTGAGATAGACGACATTGTTATTATTCTATCTGTAGCGTATATGTTTAAATATCATTTTGAACAGGTTACAATTTTGTGCAATAAAATAAATCGTTCAACCGGGTATGGCATTCTGCCGCACGATCACACTCGACCTTATACTGTCCAATTCAGTACAGATGTCTCGAAACAAAGCAGTTCTTTCATAACAGCATTGTAGTGTGGACTGATAAACATATGGTTTCCATTTCTTTGAGCTGCTGAAAGAAGTATTGGGCCGCTCAAAATTGATCAATGATGGTGCCCAATTTGTGTGTGGGTGGCTTTGCGCCCAACCAATAACGATGTATATAAGTGGTATTATAAAATTTCTATAACGATAGCAAAAATGGTTAGCGTTAGGATGAATCCGTGGAGAAATCATAACAAAACCATATACTTATTGTTTGGTAAGTGGGTGTATTTGTTTCTTATACTTATTGTTGTCAAATAAAAAGTATCAGTTAAATTCTGGTTCATATTTGAACGCTCGTCGTATTTCTAATTACTACTACTAATCGTGAAAAATTTCATTTTTAAACAACATTTATTATAGCAATGTCAATAGCAAGCCATTTTCGATATAGGATCCGTTTATGCACGTGTGTTTATGGAATCGAAAAAAAAAGTTTTTATCATGTGCACAACAATTAATGCACTGTCTGAATTACTTCATCATTACTCTAAAATTCATACTTAATGCTTCTTTAAGTAGACCAAAACCCTGATTGCTTGAACCGAGGTCAAGAGAATAGGGAAATGTATTAGTGGCAACCTTCATGTTTTGGGTGGTCGCTGCAGTTTTATACACTAAACACACGTTATCAAGAGATATCACAGGCTTTTGGTTCCGATGGTAAACTTGATACGATTCCTCAAGAATTTTGAGTACGTGGCACTAGTAAAAGAAGCCCCATTATGGATGTAGACCTTCAAAAGGCCACATTTGTATCCCTAAAAGGGTAAGTAAAACCTTTTCTTCAGAGAGCTTTGTTCGAAATTTTTAGGATTACGACATTCCTTGCTCGTTCACCTGTTTTCGGGTTGATGGTGCACCTGGGATTCACCCATACTTAGAAAAAACTATTTTCTTCTGCTTCGTATCGTTCCAAAATGTTCTTCACACGCATCAACATGGCGTTGATTCAATTCGGGTGTCAATTGCTTTGACACTATGACTAATTATCAAAACAGTAGCGACTTTATCAAGGAAAGTTCGACGATTTCCTTCCAATAGGCTTCAACTATCACGATTGACTATTGTAAAGCTAAATTTAAAGAGGTATTGATTGATGAAACATTATTGCATTGTAGTTTACGTCAATTAAATGCAATGTATAAAATACTTAGGCATTCCTACATTACCAACACCGTATTTTGACTTAAATCAAAAATAAATAATTATTTATATTCACAAAATAGAAAATTACAAATCAATTAAAAATACATAATAAGAATGATATACAAGAGTCAATGGAGTAACATAGAGGCTTTACTTAGGGTGAAATTATTATGCATACTTCCATAAAATTTACTAAAAGTTTGTGAATTTGGACTAAAACGCGTGAAATAAAATTACGCACGTCACAATGTTAATTTATTTTAATCCTTTATAACTTTCATTAAACACGGCATTTTCATTCACAAATGCTGCCTCTATTTTAAACATTTTAACTAAGACAGAATGTATCAGTAGCGGCTCGTTACTTTTTCCAATTGATGAATTGAATTTAAAAATTTTCATTTATGTAGGATACTTGTTTATGTTTCTTTTAAAACTATTTCATAGTCTAACCATTATTGCATCTATTTATATTGAATATAAATTTAATTATGATTAATGCAATGTTACGTAAAATGCATTTTGTTCATAAAGTAACGTAACATCAATATTTCAATTTTTTACGAAACAAGAATGATTCATAAAATATAATTCAACAAAGGGAGAGATGAGAAGCTTATTATATATAAACAGCGTGGCCATCTCGCGGAGAGTCTAGAGTTCAGAATTAGTATTCAACCATAATAACTGTCAACAGTTAAGATTATTGTATAATATTGAAATAAGGAATGAAGGTTTTAACATATCAAACACTTTATGAATAATATCAAACTTTATAAGAATGAACAGAGGACAAAGAAATGATAAAGGGCATATCCAAATATCCGGTGTTTGCAGGACAATCACTAACTGTCGTTGCTTCAGTATATAAAAGGTACACAAAGCTCTATTACTACAATGTTTGACTTTGATAAGAGATCATTGTTACCTAAAGAAAAATGATTTTTTTAGAAAAAAATACAAGGAAAAAATTTTAATTCGTGACTTTAAAACATAAATATTTAATTTTAGCATAAGATTACATAAAATTTTATTTACATTTTAGATAATATATTTCCGTGTTGGTATAACTTAAAATTTCAAGCTAAAGTATTCGAAAGATAATCCTCTTTATATTTTCAGAATTGAAAATGTTTAGCTTGTGTATATAAGCATTGTTGGCTTTGTGATATAAAAATTTACGAAATAGGTATCTTTTCTTCGTTTATCGAAGTGTAAATATAAAACCTTTTGGGATAATTCTACTATATAATAAACATTTATAATGTTCTATAATATTACCTATTCATAGAGCTTTGAATGGAACTATTATATAATAAAAACGTTTTAAGCGCACATCATTTAATATAACGGAAGCTTTATTACAAAACCGTGTATAATTATATACGTATAAGTTGTATTAATATTTAAAACTAAAAGACGCCCTATATGAAATTGTGCCATGTTATAATCCGTATAAAGTGCAGTATTATGACTTTATTAATATGTGCTAACTAATCCGCAGCCCCATTCCTTATAATGAGCTACCACAAGGCCCATTCTCACCGCGGTTATTCTGTTATCTTTTGTAAAACAGACGACCTGCTTTGTAGTGAATCACTTTAAAGCTCTGTTTATTGAGATGAGCGCTTTATGTTATATCACCCTTTACAATAAGCGTGGGAAAGTTTATGTGTTTTATATTATTTAGCTTCGTCTAACTTCATTTATGTGTATCTAATCAGTGATTGTACTAAATTTAGCAGAAATACCTCACCCCGTATAGAAAAACTTAAATTTCGAACAATAAAGTACAAACTGAACGTTTTTAATTCATTTTATGCATTTAGGGTTAATAGGCTTACTTAACAGCAAACTTATTTTGTCCAGCACCTATTAATTTACATATTAGCACACCGATTTCAACATATTAACTGCCATGAGATACCACGTGTGTGCTGAATGAAAATTTTAGGTTGTACTGTTTATAGAATAATACTATCCATTGTGTCTCATAAAGTATTCCTGTATACGGGATGATTCATAAAGAAATAAAGAAAGGGTAATGTTTTCTTGGGGAAAACATTAATTTTTTGTTTAATAACTGGGACTCAAACAGTAATACAGGTTGTTGACCTGAGGAGATGGAATAAGCTATCGTTTTTGATATGTCGCGTAGAGGGAGCTACGGTCTAAGATATTAATTCCGCCAAGGGAAAAGGGCGCGGGGATACTTAGGAGTGGAATGAGGATATCTAAGCATGTGACGTCAGTGGTGTGGGAAGTCTTGCCCACGTGACCGTGGCCATTTCCCACCTCTATGACATCTTTTCGGGATCGTTTTTCAACTCCTAGATGAAATTTTCAACCCTTGATGTTAATTTTTACCCCTAATTAGAGTTTTTCTGGTGGTTCAGCACTTGAGGGGCAATTTTGCGCCCCTATGGTTTCTTTTCGGAGTCGTTTTCAACCCTAGACGGAATTTTCAACCATTGATGGTATTTTTACCCTAATTAGTGCGGGGACGATTTTTAAACCCCTTGATGGAATTTTCACCCCTTTGATGGTATTTCAATCCCTAATTAAGGCCTTTTTGGCTGTATTAAGAGCCTTCTTATCAGTTCACCATAAGTTTAGGGATGTCTGTGTCTGTGCCTTTTGGAACGGGCGTGGGGTGGTCACGTGATATTTTCACCCCTAATTAAGGCCTCGGCCCCTGGTGGATAGGCTGATACGCACGCTTATAGTGTTCATGGTTGGTGGGCCTGGGTGATGCAACCGCCTTTAGTTTATGGTTGGTGCACGCCCCCTGGTTTGTGATTGCTTACGGGGCGGGGTTTGTAGATCATTTTGGAGATTATTTTGTCGGCCATGGTGGGAAATTTAAAAATGGTATTCTAATAAGGGGCGCATAAGACAGGTTAAGGACGGTCCCTGGTTTCTGATTGTTGGCAGCCATTCGTTTTTTTAATTATGCAACTCTAGCTTCTGATTGGTCTGTACCCCAACTACTCAACCGCTGTACTCTGATTGGAGGACTAAGTCTCTGCATTCTGGTTTGTTATGGCGAGAAATTTGAATTTGTATTCTAATAAGGAGACCTAATGCTAACTTGTAAGACAGGTGTCGGGTTTCGTAACTTGCTCTTGGGGCTTTGCCCATTGTCGTAAACCCCTTGACGGGGAATTTTAAATTGTATTCTAGCAAGTGGGGCCTTAATGCTAACTTGCAACACGGATGTAAGGCTTCACAACTTGCTCTCGGGGCTTAGCCCCTTGCCACATCTTTTTTTTTAATATTTTATTAAGTCCTTCAGTCTACATTCTGATTGTTTATCGCGAGAAATCTGAACTTGTATTCTAATAAAGGGGCTTAGTGCTAACTTATAAGACACATATAGGGTTTCCCAATTTGATTTCGAGCCTTCGTCCCCTTGGAGGAAAAAACCCCAAAAGTTCCGAAGAGCTATACCTGTCTTATAGGTTAGCATTAGGCCCCCACTTATTAGAAGACAATTTTATATTTCCCGCCATAACCTGCAAAGAGTTAAACAAAATTTCAAATTTTCCGCCAAGAGGTCAAAGGCTCGAAAGAAAGTTTCCAAGCCCTATACCTATCTTATAAGTTAGCATTAGACCCTCTTGTTAGAATACAAGTTCAGATTTCTCACGATAAACAATTATAATGTGGAAACTGACAGATTTCATAAAACATTGAAAACAAAGCAAGGGGCTAAGCCCCGAGAGCAAGTTATGAAGCCCTACACCTATCTTACAAGTTAGCATTAGTGCCCCTTATTAGAATACAAACTCGAATTCCCCGTCATAACCAAACAGAATGCAGAGACTTATATACAAATTCAGATTTTCCGCCAAGGAAGCCACCACAAGGGTTCGAAAGCCCAAGTGCAAGTTGTGAAGCCCCATACCTGTCTTACAAGTTAACGTTAGGGCCACCTTATTAGAATACAGATTCCAATTTTCCCCCATAACCTGCAGAGACTTAAATACAAATTCAGATTTTAATCCTAGGGGCCAGAGCATGAGATGTGAAGCCCCGAGAGTAAATTGCGATGCCCTACACCAGTCTTGCAAGTTAGTATTAAGGCCGCAATTAATTATAATACAATTTCAAATTTGCCGTCAAGGGTTCCACGACAATGGGCGAAGATCCACGAACAAGTTCCTATCACGACAAGTGGGGCGAAGCTCCCCAAGAGCGAGTTACGAAGCCCTATGTCTGTCTTACAAGTTAACATTAGGTCTCCTTATTAAAATACAAATTCAAATTCCCCGCCATAACAAACCAGAATGCAGAATGAGTAGTGGGGCTAAGGACCAATCAAAAGCCAGAGGGGCATAATTACTAAAACAAATGGTCGCCAACAATCAGAAACCAGGGCCCGTCCTACCGTCTTATGGCCCTTTATTAGAATACCATTTTTAAATTTCCCACCATGGCCGACAAAATAATCGACAAAATGGGCTCCAAAAAGGTCGACAAACCCCGCCCCGTAAGCAACCACAAACCAGTGGGCGAAGTCCATGCACCAATCAAAAACTAACGGGTGTAGCCTACCGGCAGGCCCACCAATCACAAGCGTGCGCATTTGCCCACCCACCATGAGCTGAGTCCTTAATTAGGGGTGAAAATGTCACCTGACCACCCCCAAACCCGTTCCAAAAGGCAGACAGACCCAGACACACACACACACACACACACACACACACACACACACACACACACACACACACACACTCACACACACACAGACACCCCTAAATTTAGGGTGAACTGACAAAAAGGCTCTTAATACAGCCAAACATGCCTTAATTAGGGGTGAAAATACCATGGAACTGGTGAAAATTCCATCAAGGGGGCTGTAAATCGTCCCCGCAAAGAAGCAGGCCCCACCCTCACAGGTCACTAATTAGGGTAAGAATACCATCAAGGGTTGAAAATTCCTTCTAGGAGTTGAAAAACGACCCCGAAAAGTAATCATAGGGGTGGAAAATTGCCCTCCAAGGGCTGAACTACCAAAAAGACTCTAATTAGGGGTAAAAATTAATATCAAGGGTTGAGAATACCCTCTAGAGGTTGAAAAACTCCGAACAGAATCCATAGGGGTGGGAAATGGCCACGGCCACGTGGGAATGACTTCCCCACACCACTGATGACGTCACATGCTCAGCTGTCCCCATTATACTCTTAGTAGCGTGCATTTGAGCGCGAGCACAAGATAGCGTAGCCCAAATAGACGCAGAACTGAAATGGCGTAAAAGTTGTTCTTGTTCACATTACCATTGTGCTGTTTGTAGAATATATTTTAATGTGCCTCTAATAAGCAAATAACTGTTAAAAGTGGGGAACTTAATTATTATGTACATATCGGTAAGCTGATTTACAATCCAAAAAAGATAAATTAACAACGTACCCCTGTACACTAAAAGTATGCTAGACAAATTATCTAATACTCAATGAGACAAATAATTGACGCATTCATGTGGTTTTGCACCATTCTGACCTGGCTCCCATATGTATCGCGTCTATAAGGCATTCGCTGATATGGACTCGCGCCTTTTTGTCCATGCGCCTATATCGCTGTTATTTTAAAGCATACGTCATAAGCTTTTGTTACACGCTCAATTATAATCTCACTGCAAATTTCTTAACTTCAAACAAAAAATTTGATGTGACCAGCAACTTTCTTTATGATGTGGTATATTAGCACAAAGGGACAAGAGTTAGTCAATCAGCTATACGGATATTTTTACCTTAATTTTAAATTAAATGTACAAAACAGATTATATCAAGTATTCTACATTTTTACTGTAAAAAGGAAAGAGCTATTAGATACATGGTCAAATTTATTTATTTATTAAAGCGTTCGCTTTATATGATAAACTATACATAATCCTTGGTTTGACATATTCACTAAAACCAAAACACCCGATTCTATCTAAACTGATATTGATCAATACCGACGCTTCCTCTACGTTTGTGAAATATAAAAATAAAGGCTATAAAAATTAATCTTTTTTACGTTTTGACATGTTTATTTACATAAGCTGTATAAATTAATATTTAACGTTTGTTTGTTTCGTATCCAAAACTCCATAAGAGGAACTTCATTTATCTTTAAAAAAATGATAAACATATTTTAAAAACTACTCTAAATATAGTGTTCAATAACATCGCTATTATTTAAGTTGTCGTGGCTACACACATATAGACACAAGCTCGCACTCATGCATACGCAAACACACACGCGCACGGATATCCGCACGCACACGCACACGCACACGCACACGAAATTTTTTTATAGGATAATAAATAAGCGATAAGGATTAAAAGTCGCTAAAATAGCTTTTATTTGTATCGGAAAAATTTTCAACTTATAACAAACACTATAAACACTTTTTTAAAGAACATTTAATAAGTATATTTCTCTTATTAAGTTTTTAATACGAAACTAAATAACCGTTAAAAATGAAATATATATATATATATATATATATATATATATATATATATATATATATATATATATATATATATATATATATATATATATAGAGTTAGTCAATCAGTGATACGGATATTTTTATCTTAATCTTAAATTAAATGTGCAAAACAGATTATACCAACTATTCTACATTTCTACTGTAAAAAGGAAAGATCTATTAAATACATGGTCAAATCTATTTATTTATTAAACCGTTCGCTTTATATGATAAACTATACATAATCCTTGGTTTGACATTCACTAAAACCAAAACACCCGATTCTATTTAAACTGATATTAATCAATACCGACGCTTCCTCTACGTTTGTGAACTATAAAAATAAAGGCTATACAAAAATTAATCTTTTCTGCGTTTTGACATGTTTATTTACATAAGCTGTATAAATTAATATTTTAACGTTTGTTTGTTTCGTATCCAAAACTCCATAAGAGAAGCTTTACTTATCTTTAAAAAAATTGATAAACATCGCTAAAATAACTTTTATTTGTAATGGAAAAACTTTCAACTTATAACAAACACTATAAACACTTTTTTAAAGAATATTTAATAACTATGTTTCTCTTATTAAGTTTTTAATACGAAACTAAATAACCGTTAAAAATGAAATATATATATATATATATATATATATATATATATATATATATATATATATATATATATATATATATATATATATATATATATATATATATACTCACACGTACGCACACGCACATGTATATATATAAGTGTGTGCGCGCGCGCGCGTGTGTGCGTATGCGTGTTTGTGTGTGTGTATGTGCGCGTGTGTGCGCGTGTGTACGTGTGTGGGCGTGTATGTCTGTGTGTGTCTGTGTCTGTTAGTGTGTATTCTTAATAAGTATATTTCTCTGATTAAGTTTTTAATACGAAACTAAATAACCGTTAAAGGTTGAATTAAACATCTTAGTCTTGACCTTCATCTTGAACAAACGAAGATAAAAACCTGTGTGTTGGGGTGATTAGCAGTTATATGCCCAATTTTCTTGGTAACTTCATACCGGTTTAAACTTTTATTAAAAGGTTGTAAAATTTTGAAGTTAAAATTCAGTAAATTTTTACACTTATGCAAAAAATTAAATTTAATAAATAATAGTTCCTAGTATTTCTTATTTGCAAAATTTTTCACTTTTCTAAAGTTATTAATACTTCAAAAAATAAATTAGCTTTACCACAGTCCGCGAGACGACGCTCAAACGTGTCTCATACTTTTGTTTCTTAAGTATCCCCTTTACTAAGTATCTTTCATCTAGGGCCATTATTTGGTTAATATAACTTTAAACCAAATTCGATATTTTGTATTGAAATGAATTTAAAACAAAGAAGATGTAATATTATTTTATATAAAGGGAAAAATGTTACAAAAATTTTCGTGTGTTTAAATGGTTAATTGATTACGTGTGTTTTATACAATTAATATAAAAGGAAATAAAAATAAATATCCATATTGCTCATATTTGCGAATGTACCACCACATAGGCATAAGAAGGTTATCTGCTAGCATCATAAGATTTTGTTGGGCTTACAATGATGTATCTACTTAATTTGTAAACAAAATGTACGCAAAGAGTTTTCCAATGAATAGTTGAATTAAACAGAAGAAACTTAGAGATATGTACTACGATTCTTCCTGTACGATTCTCGATACCTTGGTTTAGAAAATTAAAATTGTTAGTATCAGTCTATGACCCGTAGGCCCCCGAATCTACAATTACAGTTAAAATGGCGGTGAAAATGCAATGTGCCCCTTAAACAAATTTATCGTTATTCTGAGCGGTACCCAAATTGATTATTCATTAATTAATCATTTTTTATTATCTTTTACAAATTAAGAAATAATCATCCCCACTGCGTTACTACTAAAGCCGGTTAAAGCCTTTTTGCGGTAGAGTCTCATTGGTAACCTCCACTGTCTGCAGAACAATAAGCGATGCCTACGTCACGCTATTAGCATTGTCCGCCTATTTCTCGATTACATAAACCGGAGCCTCTTGCAAGGATTTTATCGCTTTCCGAGCAGTAGAAAATTCGTGCACGATATCGTCCACACGTTTTTAAAACATAACTATAATACACACTATAATATACACAAACGGAGATGTTGTCGCAAGGAAATAAGGACAGAGTCATTTCTTAACACCGTCGGAAAGTCTGTCCACACACACAAAGCTTTGCTAGAGGAAACGCGAAGTTTGCCCTTGTCCACTAACCCACCTACTCACCGGAACATGCCGGGGAATGAACTTGAAAGGCGCAATCGTGAACAGAACGTTGACCCAGCTCCAGAAACCTCTAAGTCCAGTAATACAATTCTCGATATTCCAGAAATACTTCTTGAGGATTATTTAAATTCTACTGTGCAGAAGTCCGCCGAGTTTTCCGGTCAATCCTGATAAATGCTTAGTAAGGGAGAAACCCCAGTATATTTATCGCGTGACACTAAATAATTTTCATAATAAGAGTTAAAACTCGTTTAGTATAAACCACTTGTTCTGCAAAGACTTAATTTAATGAGTCCCCTATTTTGTTTTAGTTAATAACAGTGTCCGCGATTAACCAGAAACGTGTAATTAAATCTTTAACCTTGTCAGTAAAAGAGTACCAAATAACCTATGTTGTACCTATTCCGGTAGGCCGGTAAAATTTAGCCCGGTCCGATTTGTGAAAGAAAGTCACCCAAATAATTTACATTCTAAATGTAAATCCTTTAATAAAAACCCAATCTGTCACTAAAATTTAATGACACCCAATGAATCGCTTACTTAGCAAACGATCTAAGTATTGTATAACAAAGCGTAGCTTCATTTGCTTTTATATTGTAACTAACACTTTTTTATATCAACGAAAGTTTCAACATCTGCAGCTAACAATTCGTTTTCTACAAAGCATAAATAATTTCATTATCATTAACTTAACCCCGTTAAGCCAAGGCAGTAATCGTTAACTAGCATTTTATCCTGTGAATAGTAGAATTAAGTTTCTTGTTGTAATTATCCCGTAATTAAAAGTTTATACTGTATATAGTAAATGTAAGTAAAAACGTCGTAATATATCAAATTGAATACGTAGGTTTACAAATATTGATTTGATTTCTAAATAGCATTGATCTAGAGAGCATTTCTATGGAAATTTGTAACATTTTGTATACAAGTAGATAACATTGGAATAAATAAATATTGTAAATATTTTAAGCGACAAACTTAAACCACTTCAAATCAGCAACGTTTCAACTGCTACTAGATGTCAGAAACGTATCGAGGAACTTTTGAAATTTACGTATTTTGGCTGAATTTTTTCCTGAAAAGTGATTTGTTACAAGGCCAGAGAATGGGTGTTTGCGAGTACGAGTAAACTTTTCACAAAACCATTCTATCGCAGAGTGATGCACAAAATATTTTGTGCCGACGTGAACAATTGTTATTAAAATCAATAAAAAAAATTGTTGTACTTTCTACAATTTCATACCTGTTGAAATTAAGTTGGCAATACTGACAGTAGACAATATAACCTAAAAAATACAATTGCCAAATTATTCATTACTCGAATTTTGTAGGTACCATACCAATTTGACTATAATAATTTGTAGTTTATAAAGAACTAATATGGACATAATAACGGAAATCTACACGTACATGGTAACACGATTAGGCTTCATGTTACATCAAATGTCCATTATGTCGAATATTCTATCAGTTCTGCCACTACAATAAATACCAACTGTAATTTTGTATTATTTTTGCCGGTCTACGCCGAAAAACGCATATTTTCCGGACGCATTTGCGGTCTGCATATGCTCTATTACAGTCGAAAGCCCAAAATAATTATTTACTAGATTATTTGTGTTACTAATAAATTTTGCTTTAGCATGTAGTCAAACGCCACTTGGAAAGCAGAATATCCGCCCTGTTGCCATACAGAAGTATCCATTCACTGCGATTTTCCAGATCGTGAAGTAGAGACGTTGGTTATATGGATAGAGATGTGAATTATGAATTATATTTGTGTATATATTTTTTCTACTTTATAAGTTGAAGTAAAATTTTCCTTTATGGCTGTATATAAATTGGTAATATATTTATAAAACCATTCTGATTTTTGTTTATCCAAGTGAACTTTTAGATCGCTTTGTATCTGACGTGTGAGCTAAGGCGGGGTAGAGTAAATTAGAGTTTTACCAAACTTGCACTAATTAATTGAATAGTTAATGGTCAAGGAAAGGGGCGTTACATCATTTCTATCCAATATTGTCCGAGGTCACAAACTTCAATTTTAATTCCTTTAAAACTTTTGGTAGAAAGCTTTCGACACTTAGCCAAGTATGAAATATTTACAACTAACGTTACAGATAAAATAATAATGGTTTTAAAACTACTTTCAATCCTTGAAGAAAGATTGAAGAGGATTTAATATGACCCAAAGATACTTTAAACCTATTGATAGTAGACGTAAGAGCGTATGAAAGAAAAATAAAAAATTTATTACAAGGTGCGTGAAAAACACTTAATCAGGCAATTTGCGCATCAGCATTTTTAATAAGAAGTTGGTTGTTTTTCTAAATTATTCACATTGTCTTTTACAAAGCAGTGTAAACATCACTTTACCATAAGAGTTGAAACTTTCACCATATAACATTAAATATGTTTTCCCAAACAGAGTTATTTAATCAATTTAGTACTACATCAAAATGGCAGAGGTTATAAAGATTCTGACATGATTGTGTATTTTCTTGCTGTAAGCTATTGATGTGGTGCAAACCTTTTATTTTTCTAAAAGGTTTACTAATAATAAGTCTTTATAAAATTTGAAGAAAGATATGGAACTTGTGTTTTAAAAAGAAATTATTGGTGAAAAAACTGTAATCCAACGACTCTGGGAGAGACGCCAAGACGACAAATTGTCGAACAGTGTCGGATTAGTTTAAGCCATCCCCATGTTAGCAGTCTCAAACTGGCTAGGGCGGGAGGGTTCCTCAAAAGATAATATTTCTTACCATTTGTTAACCGATAACCAATCCAACAGAGAGCACAGATCTACAGACAATTGCTTGAAATGCGTATATGTTTTGGTCTTGGCACTGTGACTTTAGATAAGAAATAGACATTTTGACAAGCGTGAGAAGAGACGGAGATGGCTCTTTATTCAGAAAGGCCTCCTACCGTTGGTTCGATGCAATCGTTTTGTGAAAAAGGTTACGTTAAACAAATTAAAGGATTAGTGCATTTTGAGCTAGTTTCAGATAGCTGAGGTTTTATGCCGTACCGCTTGCCTAGCAATTGTACAGGATTTACTCTGCCTTAACTAGACAAACCCGGTACCAGTAAATAGAAGACCGGTGCTACTCCAGAATAACAACGCACCAACTATGATTTGATTGGACGGTGGTTCTGTAATTAATGTTAAAACCTTTCTGTCTCGAAATCAATAGGCCGGTCTCTCGACTAAATTCGAAAATTGACTGAAAGGTGGCGTAACGGCATATAGTTTTAACAATAAATTATTTTTTGTTTCTGTAATTTCTTTAGTTTTATTTAACAAACATTATATGTTCAAAAAGTGGTGAGCGCTGGATACAATTTATTGTGTATATGTAGTCATCGCTAGCATTGAAATACGTTGTTTCTTGATTGTGGCTCTTTTAATTATTAGCCATGCTCATAAAAACTCGAAATAATTTCAAAGAACCATCACAACAATTGAAAATTGAACAAATAGCCAGCGATGCAATTAATAGGCAATTATGCTACCATCGTCAGAGAATTGTGACAATCGCCAAAAGTATAATAATCGTGCAATATACATACTTATTTATATACATATTAATTTAATCACATGATTAACACGCTTAACTAATTGTGCCGTTTTTATTAATGGTGAAAGTAGTCAATGTAATGGGCCCAAAAACTTTATGTTCAACACCAACTGTATTGATATCGGTAGTTGTTAACAAGAAGTTCTTGAGAATTTCTTAGAATTGCTAGCGACGATGAGCGATTATGGGTGATTGCCTAATGATAATTAAGAGATGTGAAATGTCAAGATATCTGTTACTGACAAAACAGAGCTATTTAGGACTGTCACCATTTCTTAGGAAATATATTTTTGTTAATGCAATTGTGAAACATTTTCCATATGTGGTGGAAACCACGCTAGTGGCCTCACAAATCAGTGCTGTGGATGACCTAATGAGATTATCATTAAAAATTAATGATACAAGTGAACGATTAAATACAGTTATACCGAATGTCGCACTGAATATGCAACACGAAGAATAGGCCTCACAACGAAGAAAGGTCAGGAACCTTGCTGTTCATCGAGCTCCAGCAGCACAGCAAAAACGCACAATGAAGGGAATAGAGTGTGTAAATAACAGTAATTAATAAGAAATAAACATAATATCAAAATTTGAGATGTGAAAAGTCTGTACAGAAGTTTGAAACGCAGTACACGTTATTTTAGGAGAAAGTTATAGAAAAGCAGATAAATATCCGTATTTTACCGGCAGCAGGAATATCAATTCAAGAGATAACCACACGAATAGAAAAAGTAACGAAACAAATTTTATAGGAAGTAAATATAAGAGAAAGTTCAGACAAACTAATATTTCTAGTTGTTAAACACCTAATGTATACATTATTATTGGCATAGATTGGGTGTTGACAACGGAAATTCGTATAGATTTGAGCATAGGAACACTGTCGTTTCCAGATGATCAGGAGAATTACACTTACCTTAATCATCCAAGCAAATAAAGGCGAATAATCACCTGAAGGGTCGACGGCTAAATTGAATTTAGTTTCAAAAATGTGGTTAGTAAACAACAAGAGGGCTGGGAAAAAATTCGTTGAAGGAATAACGAAAAATTACCAACGTGAGCAATTCCAAGCAGTAGGGCCATTTGGTGGTGTATGAAATTATATTAGCGGAAAAAATGCACAATGATGATGCAAACAAGTTACGATGATAAAAGACGACTATAAGAAAGCAAACTAAAACTATTGGTGTTTTCCAACAAGCCAGGAAAATGTAAAATATTTGAATGTCATTTGGGGATCACTGATGAGACAGCTTTTATGCATAAATCTAGTACCATTCCCATTTCAAAGAGGTGTGAATTAAAAAAAAACAAATACAACGCACGTTGAATTAATCGGAATCTATCAATCTGATAGTAGTGGCAGTCAAGAAGAACGAAGGGTTAAAATTTACCTGGACGCTAGAAGGTTGATTTAAATTATTAAACACGGGCGAAAATGTCTACCTATTATGCAGGAGCTCTTACAAATGTTTAATGGAGTAAAACGTCTTTCTGCAATAGACTTGCTAGCGGAACATTGGCAAATACTACATTGCCAGAAATTTATAAATTATACCTTCTTTTGGTAAACGGTCTTGGTTACCAGTTTCAAGGTTTGCCTTTTGAGTTAAACGTATCAGTTGCAAAATTGTATTGATAAAGTATTACCCTGAAAAAATTAACGTGATTATCAAATTGTTCCCCCTCAGAAATAAAAAGAAATTGCAAAGGGAAAATCCAAACAATAGCATTTGGTATGACTGTATTAAGAAACAATAAGAAATCTTGATGGTTACAGACATGTTGGCTACAGTTTGTGCATGGGACTCACGTACTGGGGTAACCGACAGTATTATTTACTTGATAAGGCACTTGAATTCCTATTTAAATGTAATGCACTTAGTGCTATATTAATGAGCTAGTGTGAGAATCAACTACAAATACAATACTGTAAATGCAGAGAAAACGTTTTCTAACTTTCAGTTCAGACAAGGATATGTGTTGGAGATAAATTGAATAAACCTATTACTGTGGATACAACAAAAAGTATAGTTTGGTTGGAATACATACATGTCGAATGATAAGTAAATAAATTGGATAGGAACGGAGTTGGTCGCTAATAAAATGGAAAGGGAGAAAAATTAGCAGATAAGTTATACACGAAAAAGTTTTATTCAAAAACATCAAAATAACTGTTTAATGGAGGATTGTGTGTATATCCAAACGCATAGAAATGGAACTAACAAATAAATACTATCCCCATTATGGTCTTTGTGGAACCAAAGTTCTCTTCTAAGCAAATTCGTGAATAAATTTGGGAAACAATTTGCTATTTTTTCATATCACGGAACTCATTATATCAGTGAAGCGTTGAAAAAACTTTTTATAATGTACTTCTTGGTGTACCATCTTCAGTTAAATCGAGTTGAACGAATGATCAGAGAGCTAGCTCAACTTTTTAGGTGATATTGTTACAACAACGTAGCTGTCAATATATGTAGAAAAAATTTAAGGGTGGTTGAATTGTGTGGAAAATTAGTCTACTGGTTTCGTTTCACACGAACAAATGTTTGGTGTAAAAAAGAAAATCATTGACGAGTATGTGACATTTCCAAACCGTAAAGATCTTGAATTAAATTTTAAAATTTAGTAATCAAAACTAAAAGACGCAAGTTTGAAGATAGACAAATAAAACTCTAATTTTCAAGCAGGTGATATCGTATTAGTGAAGACTCACTTTCAGTTATCTACTACTGATAAGCTTGTTAAGATTTGTTTGGGCCACTATCAGTAGATGGAGGAGATAAAGTACTATTTGGTGTATCATCCGCACTCAAATCCCGTTGAACGAATAATGACAGAGCTAGATCGTATTTTTAAGTCACATTGTTACAACAAACAGTTAGTCCGTACAGAAAAAAAGAAGTTATAAGATTAACATTCAAACTATTACGATTATTAATTATTAAGTCTGAGCTTGGAGTATTGTTACCTAACTCTAATTCCCTCAAATTCTGTTTCCTTTCCTTATTATCCTTAAAATTATCGTAATGATATAAAGAAAATATGTATTCTGTAGGTAATTCACCATTATACTGCAAGGTTATGTTATATTATACACTTCGCATCTTTTCTTGTCGCCAAAATTTTACGAAAAAATTTTCGAGCTATTTAACTACCTTATGAAATGCAAATGACGTTTACGGTTATCGTAATCAGATCATTATGAACACAAAGTAGAAGTAGTTTTTATATGATGGACCTTGTAAAAAATCTAGTTATACAGCAATGAGTTGTTGATAGATAAAAATTTGATAATTATGTAATTACAAAATATTGATTCACTAAATGTTCTATTAGTTCTGAGTTATCATACCAGGTGGCATAAATGTGTGGGAACAGCAGGATAACCTGAATATCACAAAAAAACTAAATAGGAAACTTTCTTACCTCTTTGATAGTGACATTGTATTTGACCGTGAACATGACCTTTAAAGTCATTTGAAGGTCAAGCTAATTTTTTCGAATGGGGCACTACGTTTAACGCCAGAAGAATTTACGTTCGCATATGACCTTCGTTACCTCTGAAGGTAAGTGCTGTGCAGATCTTCTCTTTCTATTGGCGACCAATGAATGTCAATATTTATGAAATCACTAACTCTTCGAAGTGGCCATGGTAAGATCAAATCCAAGGTCACCGTCAGAAAGACAGGAAAATCTTCTAATCTTTGTAATTAAATTTCTTTTAGGAATTGTATTTTTAAAATGCCATTCTTGCATTAGAACTTGAGATTTTCTTCAGAAGTCAGATTTAATAGTGCCCAAGGTCATATTGCCACATTGCCTACAATTTTTGTACTGAACATTTTTCTCTGTGACTCGCATTAATTAACCTGTTTTGACCTTCTTCAGGCGACCTTCACTTTGACTTTCAGATGAACTTTAGAGATCCATTTTTGTCACTTCAAGGTCATGGTCACTATCATGTAGCAAAAAAAATTTTCTTCAACTTTTGTATTTAAACTTTTTTATAGTTTATGTTTT